>CM076580.1:1609145582-1610345582 GCA_034641835.2 Pinus albicaulis
ATTAGTTTTTTATTTAAATGATTAACAGTTTGGTCATAAAATAACAATCTAACAAAATAATTCTATCACTAACTTAGGATTAATTCTATCACTAACTTAGGATATATGAGGATATCCGAGGACTATACGTATTATGAGTAGCAATAGTGTTTTTTAGAAATAAAGATTAAAAAAAATGAACCTATGCATGTTAAGTGGAGGGAGAGTTATTTTTTTTGGCTTTAGGGCTACCGTTGTCGTCTGTAAGGCTAAAAAATTGAATTTTATAGTCCCTTTACCTTGAGAGAAACTTTGCAGTCCAACATTTTCAACCTAAAACTCAAATGAACTTAGAAAAAGAATAATTTCCTATATTGATTGACTCATCTCCACAATATATTTCCTAATTATCACCTTTATTTACTAGTATAGGTGCATCATTTCTAAGCATCTAGTATTTTTTTTTTTCAATACTTCCAATTTTTAGGACTCAATGTCACACATTTTCTACTATATCATTATTATGAATATAGCTCCTCTGATTTGATTCTATAATGTCATCTCTATTATTTTGTTTAGAAGGGTATGCTCCTAGTTTAGTACACATGAAATAGGCTTAATGTGCCCCCCTCAGAAGCCTTGGTGATAATGGATAGAATTAGTGTGAGGCATAATGATGTGCATGGTAGTGTAAGAAGAAAAATAATGATGATGAAAAAAATGAGAAACCACTTAGAGAGGAATAAGACCAAGATATAGTGAAAGAAGGGTGCAAAAAAAGTAGAAAAAGGAAAGGAATTAAATAAGAGTCAGGGAGAAAGAAATTGGAGAGGCAAAACACTAGATACTAGGAAAAAACATATCCCAAAATGAGAAATTATGCATATAAATATGAGGAGAAACATACCAAGAAAAAAAATTATAGATGAAAGAGAAACATCGTGTCAGCAAAGGAAAAAAATAGGATTATTATAATGACAACACATTCCTTTCATAGCCATAGTGATAATGGCAGGAATATATTATAGGGGTTCCATGAATTCAATATCAAAACTAAAGGGAAAAAATTCTTGAAGAAACATAATAGGTCAAATTTTGCAACCTATAAGCTTAGGTTTTTTCTTGCAATGGTTTCATTGTTTTATTTCCACCTATCCTACCATTATGTGAAAAAGTAGGAATAGGTGGGCATTACTTGACTATAATGCATGAATTAAGAATGACAAACACCCAATTCAAACACATAAAATATTAATTTTTACAATATTCATTATAATAAATATAAGTTATGATGATCGCCATGAAGTATTCACACCATGAATATTCCATGTGAAGGAACTTCTCTCCATGAAACTGCTACCACTTGTGATCATGAGGTTACAATAGTCATTAGAAATAGGTAAACCACAAATTATTTTGATGACAAGGGAAATTATGGGAATTCATGTCAAGGCCATCCTTCACTATTGTATTTGACCATTAGTTCAATTAATATTTGGTATACTCCAAATAGTATGGTGATGATATCGTTCTTATGGATGTCCATTTTTAGAGGGACACCCAACTCTGCATGGCATTTAGGTAAGTTACCTATGGAATTATTTTCTTTGATGGCACATTTTCTAGTCTTGTTGACATTGCCTGCTAAATTTTTCCTTCAAATAGACCTCCCACCCAATCATATTAGGCTCACCTCCTCTTAGTTTGTTTCCATTCCCTCTGGATTTTAGTCCCTCTACTCACTATTAGGCACGAACCTCTCCTCTTTATTCTTATTTTGTAGATGATGTTAGGTTTGGTTTCCTCGATTCTTACTATAAATACTTGTTTCCTCCATATACCTCTTATATTTAAGTTGAAATTTGGCATGCCATGCCATATCTCTTCACATAATCATCCTAGAAGCCATGGGAGAAGGGAGTCTCCCTCTTTAAGGGCTCAAGCCAATACACAAGCTTCAACTACGTTGTCTTTCGAACGAAATTCCCACATAGATAGGGAGTGATACATGATTGATCATGCCATTTTTTTTCATCCATATCGATTATTTTAGAGAGGAAAATGTGGAGAAATAAGGTCACATGACCAATTTCATTGGCGGGATCCTGTTTGGAAAATTAGGGAATGAAACCTTCTAAGAGAATTTTGTAGCATCAAATGATGTTTTTTGGGGTTAAAAAATTTCTTATTTATCTCAACACCTTTCTTTCCCATTATAAACACATAGATATTTCCAACAGTCCTAGAATCACCATAATTAGATTATGTATGCAGAATTTATACCACTCAGAATTTGACCTTGTTTTCACCACCATAGTTCAAGAGGATGCCACATTGACCCCCATTATTCATGGAAAAAGGGCTAGCCACATGATCACAATGAAGAATAATCTAGAAGCGTCCATATTGTAGCTCTAGTGAAATAGTTAAGGGAGTCAAACCTAACTTCTAGTAGACTATTGGGCGTTGTTATAATTTGGCCATTAGGAGAAAAAGGGTTCCATTCTTTTGAAGTTCATTTGTTCCATAGATTAGTGGAGGAGCTAAAAGGATGTGGAGAGAACACACATATTTCATTTTTGCATTATAGTAGCCGATGGGCCACAGAACTTTTTTTTTTTGTACTCACGACCATTTTTTTTAGAGGAAGAGAGCATAACGACCTCAGCTTCTAGTTTGGTTTTCTTCTGAAAGGGTTTCCCAAGTTATATCTTCTGTCAAATCATGGTTTGTGAGTTTTACTTCATTCTTCTTTATTTTCTTTATAATTATAATTTCCATGCATACGTAATAAAAAATAATTTATAGATCTAAAAATCTAAGGAGAAATAAACCCTCATAGTGTATATTTTGATATTTTTTATGTATAATTTATCAAATATATTATAATTAATTTTCTAATGGAATAACTATGATATTTTACAGATTAGGGTGTAAATTGAATTGGTTGAGTATGAAGTTAGAGTACACAGGTGATTCATATTTGATATGAAGGTTGAAGAAAACATAGGCTATAATGCATAGCACACATGGGAAAAACTTGCTCTCTATTGACCAAATATATCTAGGAAATTGACATCTATTGGAAAATTAAAACCATTATGGGAAAATTATTCGTGGAACGTCCTGAGACATAATAGGAGATATATCCAACATGGATGAATTGTAGTTACAATTCACAAAATTGGACATCAAATTTTTTGTGATTGTTAGGAAAGTTGTAGACATGGGCTTCCCTAGTAATGATGAGGAAAAAAATGAAAGTGAAACCATTCAGGTGGAATTCCCCACTATTTAACTAATGATACTTGTTTTGACTTTTTTACACACAAGTAGGCAAGATTTCCTAGCTTGTAGGTTAATATATGAGTTAATCAATAGTTTTCCTAATAGGTACAACCTCAATATTTTATATAAACATGTTTTGATCGGTTGAAAAATAATTTTAACAAAAAATCTATGCATGTGCTACTAATATAATTTCCAAAGTGGTAGGCTAGTAGTTATATGTATGTCATATTTTTCTTAAAATAACATAAAATTGTACCTAGATTACTAAAAAAAATATTAATTATTCATGAAAATATTCCATATGCTATTGTTAACTATATATTAATACCTTAAAGGTCACATGGAGTATAACAATTAATGAGTAGGTGTGACTTTAAGACAATCCTTAGACAATGGTCATTGGTTTGAGATCTCATGAGTGCCTTACTTTCCCAACCCTCAACTAGTGGCAATAATTGTAGTGGTGAAAATAAATCCATATTAAGTGTAAGACTTATCAAATTACTAATTTCTCTAATAAAATTTTAAATATATTAATATTTTAAAATAATATTTTTTTTAAGATATAAAATTATCTCAAAATATACTAATATTGCTAAAAGAATCCAATGTGAATTATATATATATATATATATATATATATATATATATATATATATATATATATATATATATATATATATATATATATATATATATAATTAATATTTTGAAAGATATTTGATTTCTCTAATTGAATTAATGATAAATTTAAAAAAAAAAAAATTTAAAAATTAAAAGTATTTTAAACAAAATATTATATAGAATTATTTAATAATATATATAATTTCTTCAATTGGGATTTGGTTGGGTAGAATGAATTTTTATTTTACCCATAGCCATTGGTATTCATTAAAAGAAAAATTACATAATATTACATTTATAACTAGGAGGTATTGATACAAAATTCAGAGACATAGGAATATAATTTTGTCACAACAATAAGAGAAATAAGCTCCTAGACAAAATACCATACTTTAAGGATATGAGACAACACCAACAAGAGAAATATACTCCTCACAACATACATAGATAATACACCATACTTCAAGGAGCCAAAACAACAGTAGAAAGGATACGATAATTTAAACCAAATGCCTTACATTCAAAAGCGAGAGGCAAGAACAGGATAATAATTGATACACCACATAATGACTTTTATATTTCTCACCTAGATTTAAATCAGGACTCCATACTAACATAATGAATATTGTATTAATGGTTAAGTGCTTATAAATATTGTTGTATTGACATCATGCCTTGTAACTCTTAAATATAATTATAAATGAACCTAATACTAGTAACCTCACTCTAACTCTTAATAATTTCTTTCTTCACAAAATATATATAATTTATTTATTTATTTTAAGTTTAATATATAATTAATTAATTTATTTATTTTAAATTTACAACGCTTTACATAAATTATTTAGTATTTCTCTTACTAAAGTCACATTTATTCTAATTATTCTATAAAATATGATATAAATGTGTTTAGTGGTAAAATACAATATTTAGCAATACAACAAAATTCATATGGATTAATAAAGTTTAGGTTAATGATTTAATCAATTTAAGAGATTCCATTGTTATTATTTTATTTTTATTCGTTCTTTCCGATTAGAACAAGATTGTTCTTTCATATTACAAGAAGAGTCTTTTTCATGTTTAGGTATCTGCTCCCCACCTAAAATTTTACCTTGATACCACTGAAAGAGGATATAGTTTCTAAGTCATGGTTACATCAATATTTCTCCACACCGATACAACAAAAAGTGGACATAGCTTTTCAGTCAGGGTTACATCAATATAATAGAAAATGACTTAAAAAAAGACAAAGCATTCACTCGTATTCATTGATAGCTCAGGTAGCTCCACCTAACGGTAGACCAATTTCAAAGCCTTTTCTCGTGAAATCTTTTTATTTATTTATTTTAAGATTAATATTAACATTAATCTGATAAAAAAATATTTATCATAATTAAAATATAAAAAAATTATTAAATTTGATTGATAAAATCATATATAATAGAAATAAATTATTTATAGTTATTTCAAATTAATAAAAGTTTTTTTTTTTTTTTTCCTTTCTAGTTTATGTGAGTTTTGGAATGATTAATACAATAAATCTGTGATATCAGTAGTCATGATCTAAGGGTATTTAAGTCATCAAAATCATTCGGGGTGTAATAAAGTATGGTTTTAGTAGCCACAACCTAGGTGCATCCAAGCTGTAAAAGTCATCTCAGATGCGACTAACCTATAACTTGAATAAGTGTGATCCATGAGCATCTAAGCGGTTATAATTATCAAGGGATTGCACTCGACTTAGGCTACACTAGCCCTTAACATGGTTGTATTCTTTCCCATGGTGTTTTGAACTAAAGAATTTTGCACCATTAAGTTACTTAACAAAACACCCTATCACCATTTTCTCTATGCCCTATAGGAAATATTAATGACAATTTTATTGAATACAAATATATATATATATATATATATATATATATATATACATACACACACACACACACACTAATGCTAAGTTGCATGAGTTGTGAGATGACTAAACACCTAAAATTTGGTTTGAGAAACTATGACATAGAGACATTTAAGTTGTCAAAATCACTTAGAAATCACACATGGCCTAGGCCACACTAGCCCTTAACATAGTTAGAATTTTTTCCATGAAGTTTCAAACTATTTACCTTAACATCACAACGTACCTTAATAGTACACCCCACCATTGTTTCTTCTACACCGTGAACATATTATGTAATATATTTTAAAAATGATAATAATAATATTTTAATTAACATATAAATTGTTTTTTATTTGTATCATAATTTAATATTAAATTAATAAATAGACTATTAAATTAAATATAATAATAATAAAATAAGATAAATCTTCACAACTACTTTAAATGGGAATGGAAGTATTATGTAAATTTTAAGATTTGAGATTCAAATCCTTCTTGGGAAAATATTTATTGACATATTTTTAAATAAATAAAAAATATAAATATAAATTTAAAAAAATTACAAATATTGATTAAATTTAAAAATATAGATTAAATTAATTTTCAAAAAATAATTTAAAATTTTATAGTTTTATATACTCTAAATTGATATTAATTTATATTTGGAAAAAATATTTAAAAAAGTCAACAATGAATGAAAGTTGAAAATAAAGATACAAAATAAAATTAATTAAATATAATTTTCTAAATCTATTGGTTTTTTTTGGGTTCAATAATTCAATTAACAATAAAAACAAAAATAAAAAAAAAACGATCTTAAAGATTCCAATAATTCTCTAGGGCCCTTTAAACCTTCTAAACAATTAAACAAAAACAATGCAATAGGAAATTCATATTATTCAGTCATATTCAAAGACCCTCTAGAGTGATGAATACTATAAACAATCGAATCATCATTAAAAATCCTCCAGAGTGAAGATTGCTATAATACGATTTAAAGGTAGTTGTTTTTCGAAATTCTAATTTTAAATATTGTGAATAGGTTTATCAATTATGTAATCTCTTTACTTACATTAATCAAAATAGGACAAGGTTATATATAATCATGATATAGTCATATTTAAATAGTGATTTTGATTAGTAAAAAAATAATTAATAATAAAATTAATTGATTAATAATAATAAAATAAGATAAACTTTTGGGACTCGTTTAATTAGGAATGGAAGTATTTTGTAAATTTTGAGGTTTTAGATTCAAAATTTTCTAGTTAAGGAAAAAATTACTTAAATATTTGTAAATATAGAAATAAAAAATAATAATATAAATTAAAATATTGATTAAATTAATTTTTTAAATTTGAAATTTTATAAATACATTTAAAATTTAAATTTAAAATAAATTAAATATAATTTTTTAATTTAATAGTTTTTAAAAAAAGTTAATAATAATGAATAAAACACAAGTAAATAAGAAGCATGTCCCAACATATTAATCAATCCCATCATCCTTTAAGGCCCTTTAGACCTCCTAAATACATAGATAAAAAGAATGTAATAGGAAGTTGTAATAACCTTACTCACAAAAACTGATGTAATTACATATTGTGAAAACATTACTAATTTAATAAAATAAAAGTGAGAATCATGCTAGAAAAAATCATGAAAAAACAAGAAACGATTAATTATTCAATTATAATCAAGAATTAGTTACCAACAACTATTGGCATTTGTGAAACTGAAATTATTATGAAAAAAAGATTTGGAGAGGGTTCTCGGGTCATCATCTTGGATGCATGTGTGGTCTTCCAACAACTATGGTGAAGAAGGCTATTTTTTGGGTCGCTATTTTTTTTTTTTCGATGTAATCCCAGGTTTCTAATTAGACTCTCCCATCTGTTTCTGCCATTCCAAAACTCATCATCTTGGATGTTGTGTAAGTACGAGGAGTACTAGAGGTTTATTTGAATATGGAATGTAGTTATATAGTGAACATATTTTTTACAACTCCACTGGAGAAGAGACACATTTGTAACATGAGAAGGACAAAGTAATCTCTACATTGGAATTGTCGTAGTAAAATGTTCGGCAATTGAGTACATGAGGAATATTTGGAACATCTTCAATTGTGTTGATTAAAAAGTGAAGTCATATTTGTTATTTGGAAGATGATTAAATAAAAATCTTGTGCATAAAACATGAGCTAGCTTTGTCGTTGTATTGAAAAGAACATGTGAACCTTGCATATAAATAGATAAGGAAGCCAAGCCATGATATTTTCTTGAAAAATAAAGAATTCATGAAATAAAAGGAATATCCATTTATTTTGATACCTTCTTGAGAAAGAAATACATTACATGCACAAAAAAAACAACTAATTATGATAGATTTTTTTAGAAGGAAATGTGTGTTGTTTGCATAAAAAATAGTTAATTGTGATAAAATTTCTTGAAAAAGAAATATGCATTTGCATGCAAAAAAAAGAAATATCTATGGTGTTAGATTTCTTGAAAGATTAAAAGGTTACATGTGAATTGTGTATATGTAGAGGTAAAAATCAAGTTTATAATGAATCTTATGCATACAAATATAAGAATACATATTGGTTTTATTGAATACTTTTTTTTTTATGTGTTTGTATACACAAAAGTAATGGGTTTGTGTTAGATTTATTGAAAGAGAACATGTGTTTATATACATAAGAATAATTGCTACTGCATTATGAAACCATATCACAAAATAGAAGAAAAGATAGATCAACGCCTTATAAATCAACCTCTTCGGGGGGGGCAACCTCCTTTACATTACATAAATGAACAATTAATTGATGACACAGATGACAAAACCTCATTTCTATATATAGGAGACCATGAGGTCATAATATAATCCTAGCCAACCTAACAATAATAATGTAAGGGCACAATAATAACAATATGGGGACTACAAGGGTACAACAATAACAATAAAGGGGTTACAGTAACAACAATAAGAGACTACACGAGTAATATAGGACCGTAACATGCCCCTCTCCTTCAAAAATGTGTTCTCCTCGATGCTTCAGTAGTTTTGGACGATTATGTATAAAATTGTCATCCTCCCATGTGGAATCTACCGTGGGTAATTTCTTCCACTTGATGAGATACTCTGAAATTGATCAATTTCATAGCTGTCGAGTTCTTGTTTCCATGATAGTCCAATATGATTTTTATTTTCTCATCAAGTTCAGGAAATATTGTTTGAACTAGAATTTTGTCACCTATAACCTTCTTTAACCATGAAACATGGAAAACTGGGTGCACTCGAGAATATGCACGAAGCTCCAATTTATTTGCCATAGTACCAACCTTTTGAAACATCTTGTAAGGAAAATAATACTTTGGCGATAATTTAATATCCTTCTTAGCTTGCTTGAGGGAAATTTGTTTGTATGTTTGTATCAATAAAAATACCCAGTTGCCTACATCAAAACTTCTCTCGCTATGATGTTGATCTCCATGTTGTTTCATTCAATTCTATACCAAATTTAGGTTATCCTTTACGACTTGGATAACTTGTTGTTGATGCTCGATGTGATATTCCATTGCTTGAACCTCCGAATTTTCTTTTAAATATGATGTAATGGAAAACATATGATATCCATAAAGTGCCATAAATGGGGTCATTTTTGCTGCGATGTGGAAGGAAGTGTTATACCACCATTCAGCTAGAGGTAACTGATTGACTCATTGTGTTTGTTTATAAGATACAAAGAAACAAAGATATCCTTCCAAATATTTTTTAACTATCTCAGTTTTCCCATCGAATTGAGGATGATAAGATGAGCTATGAGCTAGTTGAGTAACCAAATAAGAAAATAATTTCATCCAAAATTTTCCAGTGAAAACGGGATCTATATCACTTACAATAATCTTTGGGTTTCAATGTAGCTTTTGAATTATTTCCATAAATGTAGTGGAAACTGTACTCGCTTTAAATGGATGAGGTAATTCACAAAAGTGTGCATACTTGGTAAGCCTATCAACTACCACCATTATGACACTGTTGTCTTAATTTTCTCAACTTTATTTTGTTGGAAAACCAAACATTCTGCTACAAACTTTTGGATATCAGATTGAAGGCCATCCAAAAAAAATCATTTCTTCACCCTATGGTAAGTTTTTAAAAATTCGGAGTGTCCTCAAAAGGGAAAGTTGTGCAATTCCAAAAGATTATTTTGTTTTAGTTGGAAATTCTTACAAATATATAAGCGATATTTGTACCATAAGGAATCATTTTTCCAACTAAATATATCATATGTACTGGGATATTGCTGCAAATTTTGAATGAGTGTCCACACTTATTCGTCATTCTTCCATTCCTCCCTTGCTTCAGTTATCCAATCTGACTAGATAATATAAATGGCACAAAGAAATGTTTCCACCTCCTCATCCTTTCTTGAGAGTGCATCTGCAACAACATTTAGCTTCCCTTTTTTGTAGATGATTTCAAAGTCATAACCCAACATCTTTGGGACCCATTTTTTTTGCTCTTCTGAAGAAACATAGTTACCAATCAAACGGGAACTATTGCCTCAAAATGGGAACTATATCCCAAAAATACTAAAAAAACATGAAAAAAAACCCAAAAATGAAAAGTGTGTATTCTATAAGGCATTTTTTTTTATTTTTTTTTTCCTGAGAGTCAAATTTCAACATTTTTTAAATTATACTAAAAATGATATTGTTTCTTGAAAAAGGGATTGAAAAATCACCCTCGAAAAAAAACGAGTTGATGCTAGAAGAACAAAAAAAAAAATCGTCATAATTTTGACAAATTTTAACAATGGAATTAAAGAAAACATATTAGGACATTGGAAAATCGTACAATTCTACAAATTTTGATAAATAATGTTCAAGATAAAAATATCATGTATGAAGGCCTTATCATTTCCAACAATTTTCATCCGTCTTGTTAAGGATAAAATATCTTGACTCTAAAAAACCCTAAAATTGTAATTCTTTTCAACCATAACATTAAAGATAAAATATCGTAGCGCATAAAAACATTAATGAAAATTTTTAAATCTCAATTTTTTAAATCTTGAGTTTCAGCATACTTGAACCATGAGATTATGGAGAAATTATATGATTTTTTTTTTTTTTTTAAACGAACAAGTTAATGAAATATTTATTATCCCAAGAGCAATTTCTTATTTTAAAGGATAAAAACATATCTCTTTTCAAATCTTAGCCTAAGACAACTTTAAATCTAATTGCAACCAAAACCTAAAAATCAACCATCAAAACAAAGTATCCCCTTTCAATGAGGCATAAAAATTTTAAATTTTTTAAAAGTATCTTTTACCAAATGCTAACAATACATAATATTATGCCAATATCACTCCATAATATAAAAATTCATTTTTTTTTCTTTTACTTTTAATCAAAATATTAACATTGGTATGTTGAATATAACATAAATTATTTTTGTAATTCATTGTTGCGTTGTGGATATTCTAAAGAGATGAAATCTTCATAATCAAAAAATATAATCCAACAAACATAGAAATGCCTCGTAACTTCATGAAACATCATATGGAAGTAAAAATATCTATTTCAAGTTACCATGAAAACCCATGATTTACATAAAAATGTCATAGACAATTATTCAAAATCAGTCATAGGTTTTGGCACACCATCAGAACCTACATCTTCAGGTGAATGAGTAGATGCAGATGAAGATGATCCATGTTCTTATCTTTCATCAACTAGTGCTCCATCTGAGTCAACATGCATGAACACCATTTCAGAGTTCAAAATTCTTCTATATCTACGATTACATTCAATAGGGTCCCATCTCAACAGTATTTTTTCTGGTAGAAATTTCTTCAAAATATTTATGGTCTTTGAGCAAGAGTTGATCTATTTGTCAAATTGAAGTCATACATAAGTATGTCAACATCCTCCAATTTTAAGACATCTGTGTGACAACGATTTATATTTGTGCCCTTTATTTTTCTCTTTCTGCCAGTTTTTTTTCAACTACCATCTCTGTCTTGTAAACACCATTGAAAGGGTGGGTACTTGTGGAATACCATTGTACTTCAATAGTTGTATTATCTTCATTTTCCTTAATGACCTTTATAACCTTGGCAATCCAGAACTGATAGCCAAGTGGATCTTCATCTACTAACATTGCTATCATGCAACCCTCCTTAACGTCCTGCACAGAACCTTTGTAAAGGTCTTCCATGGCTTCACGTTGTGCACATGATATTCTAGAACCATTATAGATTTATCTTTCCTCTACTTGTGGAGAATTAATAATAGATTGAGACTGTTGTTGTTCAAAAATGTGTGTTTCCTCATGTTCATTTGGCATATTTTGTGGCCAAAAAAATGGAGTCTTCAAAAGTGTATCCTCGTTTATTGATCTTGAAATCATATGATTTTAATTATTGAAAAAAGACTCCCACCAAACTGAATCAACGGCATCAAATTACTCATATGTATCTCTAATAAATCTTTTAATTTCCTCTAGGCATTTAGAATAATTTATGTCTCTCTTATGCCTTCTAGCATTATGGAGTTCAACAACTTACTGTAATAACAATATCTTTGATGAAAATATTGGACGCTCTAGAATGAACTTAAAAAATTCTAAACTTGATGATGACCCTGATTTTGCAGTAGTTGAATACTTCTTGCCCCATATAACTGTTATCCCATCATTTTTTTTTATACAAAATTGATGTTGGAAGCTAATGTTGTTAAGTTGTTCAATGAATTTCTTCTCACCATGCAACCCCAGAATAAACTTTCGCATGCCAATAGTTTCATCCAACACATGAG
This sequence comes from Pinus albicaulis, assembly GCA_034641835.2. NCBI lineage: Eukaryota > Viridiplantae > Streptophyta > Pinopsida > Pinales > Pinaceae > Pinus > Pinus albicaulis. Next base: position 1,609,158,201 of record CM076580.1, read on the forward strand.
AAACAAGCTTTGGAATGTAGGATTTCTTAATGCATTCAATTAATGATGGTAGGCTCCCAACACCTTTACTACTCAATGTTATTGAAAATCGACTGAACATTTGATCAATATGGTCATGAGTATGCTCAGTAAGAATGAAACCAACCTTTATATTTTTAAAAATTCCCAATTCAAAGAGGATGTTTAGATACCCAAAAAGAACTTGATTCTTGTTTTCACGGCTTTTGTTGTCTAATTGTACATACAAAACTTCAGGAACAATACTATACCAATGAGTAATCACATCATGGATTATAGTTATGGTTAGATTTGCATCATTATGAATATTTAGATATGTGAAGTAAACCCTTGGAAACATTTTCTCATTAAAGACCATACAACCAACCAAGTGAAACTGAATGAAATTTTCCTCCTGTAATTTTTTTGGCGTGCAGACAAAATGCGATAGAAGTGTTTTCTTTTGGTCCATACCATTAATTACAAACCCAAATATTTATTTGTATTATCATAACAATTCTTTCGATGTTTATACAAATTTTTCCTTTCACTTGTTTGCAGATTGCAATTCTCTTGAAGTTCTTTGACAATGGAATCTGTACATAAAATAAAAGAAACATATCAATAAATATATATTCATAGTTGATAACTATCCAATTTTTAAAAATAATGTTTTGAACACATACCTCTTTCTGCCCCTTGACATTTATCTCTTTTTTCATTAAGAGAAGCACATGTGCTACAAAGTTGCAAACCCCCATCCTTGTTTTCTTAGGAATACGAACATTGTTAAATTCTCTCTTCCATACCCTTGTAAAATATGAATATGTAATAAAATTACCAACTCCTTCAACAATTTCTGCATAATATTTGTATAAGATGAATATTTCTCATCTCGAGAAATTATATGGAATATGTATTATGTCTTTATTGGGCATATGCTCTCCATGCTTTGAAAAGAATTCTTTCATCCATGACATAGTAGTATTTTCTAGAGGCCCAACCTCCCATTTATAACATGCTTCTGAATAATTTGTGGGATCGTTTTCCAGTCTTTCTTGGATTCTTGACAAATGACAATTACCAATTGAATGCAAAATTTTGAAAGCCTTTCCGTAGAGAAATACATTCCCAATATGATAATCATAACCTACTAGTGGAGATTGCACGCAACCCATTAAATATGAATTTTGCATGATTTGATTCATTGAAAAATATCTTTTCCTTTTCTCCAAAGTAAAGTTGAAATCCATATGTTTCAAGAAATCCCTTTGATAGAATTCACTTGAAATTAAATGAATGACATAACTTATTTTTGTGAGATTTGTTTTCCTCACCCTTGTATAACTGTAATGTTTTGGATTCATATGAAAAGCTCTACTCCTACTCCTAGTTACAATATTTTCTTGTGATTGATTCATCCTTCCATTATCCTTTGTAGAAGCAGTTTCATCACCATTAGGAGGAATATTATCCCCACTATCATCATTCTCAACATAGTTAAGAAATTCATTGGAATCATTTCCTAGAAAATATTCAATACCATTCTCACTTGAAGAAATCATTTCACAAGAATCATCTACGCTTTTGTAACCCTAGCTCAGACAAGATACTTCACAATCTTGATCCATGCGTTCAAATTATTCCCTTAGAGGATTAAATTATTCATCAACATGAGTGTCTTTGAAATAGTCACTTAGAGAAAATGCATTATTCAGATTTGTGCCTCTAAAATTATTTTTTTCAAGAAGCTCTTCATCCTCCCCTTCCTCAGTGGTGCTCTCATAATCATTGGGATTAGGCCTAAGTGGAAGCTGTGAATCTACATTCAGTATAAATTCTTCATCCCACCCATCCCCTTCCTCACTCATCCTCTCATAATCCTTAGCATTAGGAATAAGTGTGTGCCTTGAATCTCTATTTATTGGAAATTATTCATCCCGCCGTTAATCAGTGGTGCTCTTATAATTGTTAGGATTAGGATGAAGTGGAAATTAATCCCTCCCTTCATCAATAGTTCTCATGTAATCCTTACAATTAGGGTGAAGTGGATATTTTGACTCTGTAAATTCTTCATTCCCCTCTTCATCAGTGGTGTTGGTATAATCATTAGGATTAGGATGAAGTGGAGATTTTGACTCTGGAAAATTTTCATTCCCCTCTTCATCAGTGGTGCTCACATAATCCTTAAGATTAGGAAGAAGTGGATATTTTGACTCTGGATTTTTTCATTCCCCTCTTAATCAGTGGTGCTCAAATAATCCTTAGGATTAGGACGAAGATATTTTGACTCTATAAATTTTTCATTCCCCTCTTCATCAGTGGTGCTCACATAATCCTTAGGATTAGGACGAAGTGGATATTTTGACTTTGGAAATTATTCATTCCTCTCTTCATCAGTGGTGCTTGCATAATCCTTAGGATTAGGACGAAGTGGAAATTTTGACTCTGCAAATTCTTCATTCCCCTCTTCAACAGTAGTGCTCGCATAATGCTTAGGATTAGGGAAAAGTAGATATTTTGACTCTGCAAATTCTTCATTCCCCTCTTCATCAATAGTTTTTTCATAATCCTTAGGATTAGGACGAAGTGGATATTTTGACTCTGCAAATTGTTCATTCCCCTCTTCATCCATGGTGCTCACATAATCCTTAGGATTAGGACGAAGTTGATATTTTGACTCTGGAAATTCTTCATTCCCCCTTCATCAGTGGTTCATTCATAATCGTTAGGATTAGGACGAAGTAAAAATTTGGACTCTCGAAATTCTTCATCATGTGCTTCATCACTGGTGCTCTCATGTGCTTTATCTTAAGGATTATGAGAGCACTAGTGATGAAGCACATGATGAAGAATTTCGAGAGTCCAAATTTTCACTTCGTCCTAATCCTAACGATTATGAATGAACCACTGATGAAGGGGGGATGAAGAATTTCCAGAGTCAAAATATCGACTTCGTCCTAATCCTAAGGATTATGTGAGTACCACGGATGAAGAGGGGAATGAAAAATTTGCAGAGTCAAAATATCCACTTCGTCCTAATCCTAAGGATTATGAAAAAACTATTGATGAAGAGGGGAATGAAGAATTTGTAGAGTCAAAAATATCTACTTTTCCCTAATCCTAAGCATTATGCGAGCACTCCTATTGAAGAGGGGAATGAAGAATTTGCAGAGTCAAAATCCAAAATAGAGGATTCTGACCCATTTTTGGGTTAAAAAGCAACCATGTCAAGGCTGTAGACGCCTGCTTGAAGCAGTTTCTCTACTTGTGGTATTGGAGTTTTATAATGATGGAAAATTATTCTATATCCCACTTACTTCCTAATGAGTCATTTCCAAAGATGAATTTACCATTTGAACAATGTTATCCTCATATCAACCAACATGCATCGTAAACTATGCTCTCATATGAATTAAATTAACTATGTTCAATCAATTGATACCAACAGCTGTTATTAATTATTATATGTCATGCTTCCGTCACATCTTTCCATCAAAGGAAAAATATCTTATAATAATTATTTCTTTTCTTTTCTCCTTTTTGGTCATTTCCCTAATATTTTTATGATTTGTGCTTATTTGACTGATTTATGCCATATTTCCACTACATTTATGGATCCTTGACATCTTTCCTCTTTTTCTATGCTCTAAGGGCATGGATGCCTTTCTCTAATTGGATGGGAAAAGGTGTACATTATGAAGAAGCCTGCAAACTAATTATTAAAATTTGTCGAAAACTACTGATGCAACAAACGAATATCATTGCCTTTACATTTTTTTAAACAGTTACAAAGTATTAAATGTAGTATTTTTGTTTTTCCAAATTAATGAAGCCATGAGAAGTACATGCATAAGTGTGAATTTGGTCTCTAGAGCACAAAAAATATGGGTGGGAGATCTATCCACAACGAACCCACGGTACTTAATATAACAGAGCAGGATCGCACTATTATTTAGTGCACTGGATGGCTTCCATATCTAGACAAATTACAGGGATTTCATACACAGAGAGCTCATGAATCTAAAAGGCAGCCAGGAAGTATTGTTCCATTACATCAGGACCGATATCGACACACCTCCGCTGGTGCCTGGAGAAAACACTTCCCCACTAGATCATGGCCTTGATATTGGCACAACTCCTTTTTGTTTCTGACAAAGATACTGAGCCCCCTCGTACTAAAAACCCTATAAAGTAGGAGAAATGAGTTAGGACTAAGCTGAGGAAGTGGCACAAGAACTAAAAAAATATTGAAGGAAACAACCAAACAATTAAGGAAATGGCTAGAGGAGGCAGACAAGGCCTAGAAACCTAGAGTAGAATTAAACATTGTTGGCACCCAAATAGAACAGTTCTCTACTAAAGATCTGGGAACCCAAACAGAACATAGTCCTATAGAAAACATTGGAACTCAAACTAAAAATTCGTGTGTTCAATTGATAGAAACCCAAAGGGACCTTCTTGTGGAATCATTAGATGTTGCTATTCAAATAGATTTTGATGATAACATCCAGGAGACAATTGAAATTTATTTATAAACTAATCCGATGGCAACATATGATAGGGAAACACATACAAAGGAAACACCTTGTTATACCCTCTGATAAATTTTTTTGTTATTGTGAGGTTTGAAAATGAAATGGTACAGACCCAACATATGTTGGCTAAATATAAGAAGAAATTAGTGCCCTTACAGGAACATCAGGAGTTGCTAAAGAAACTCAACACACTTGCTACAACCAAAGATGAAACTTTTACCAACCTCAGAGCCAAGAAAGAGAAAGTAAAGAAGAAACAAGTCCAACTTGAGGAAGCCATGAAGAAAACCAACACTATTTGTTCTCTTTACTCGAATGTTTTATCTTGCAGATCACCTGCTACTAATTATGCATTATTTTTATTAAAGAGACATCTATTGTTAAAGGTAAAAGTTGTTAGAGAAAGAAAACTAACTGAATTTAAGAACACTGCAGAAGTTATCTAGTGTTGTGGGGAACAAAATGAGAAGGTTCAACCCCTTCTATGTGAATTGTATTTACACAATTTATTTTTGGAAGATGGGTGAGATAGTAACCCTAGTCCCTTCATTGGGGACATCCAATTTCAAGATTTCCTTTATTTTGCTGATAATGATATTAAATGGGCTAAAGCCTATAATATTTTTCAGAAAAGGGAACATGGTTTTGATCTTTGGGTTAGAGGGGAACCTACAAAACCTCTGCATCTCTTCACCCAACATAAGAGATTTATGAAACAAAAAGGGTTGGTAGCTAAATTGGGGCCACTTCACAAAGAAATTGTACAGGCAGGGAGAGAGTAATTTCAGGAGATCAGGGAAGATGCTTTGTCGGAAGCCAAGCAAATATGGCAGGCTTCCACTAACAACGTCAAAAACCCAGAGCCATTCAACTACAGGAAATTTAAAGCTGTTGTTGTTCATTGCAACACATACAGTAACACAATTCTATCCATGCATCCCACATTGATAGGGTGACACTACAAATGTCCTATTATATGGCACCCTCCTGAAGGTTATCACCATGACTATGATCTACCAGAGGGTCATGTAAACAAGCCTTTTGCAAAAATCAAACAGAAAAAATGGTTTTAGATTATATAAAGAGGAATTGTATCCTTCTTTTTCCTTGACACAGTTACACCTCAATCATCTCATTGGATGAGGACATGAAACAAGGTAAGAAGGGGAGTATGTTGGGCCATGAAAAATGTATGTTTTACCTTCATAATTAGCTCGATTTATTACTAATTTTCATATGTTTACCTTCACTTTGGAAATAAATCTAGAAGAATTAATTGTAAAAGAAGGGTAAAACTAATTATCAATAAACTATATGATTATTGGAATAAAAACTAACTTTCATTGTTTTTATGTGCAGGAAATCTAAACCAAATGAATAATGTTCAAATGACTGAACAATAGTGGCCAATACAAGGAAGCAATCATATCATGTTCATTCAAACCAACAAAATATGAGGAGAATCATGTCTATTTCATAGTGTAATATGTTAGACAACTACGAAATCCTCAGGATCTCCTGATCCCAAGGATTCGATATTATTCATTTTGTTTTTCCATAGGTTATAAAAGGCCGATAGGTGAAATAGAATGAGAAGCTTTTTACTCGTATGTTCTAATTTTACATTATCCACATTTATTCAAGAAAAATTTTTCGCACTCAGTGATGTTGTACCTCTACTATTGAATTTAATGAAAGAGATAGCAGTTCCTTCGTAATCGTGTTCCAAATATCTTCTGGAAGAGACTTTTGGAGGCTCTGGGCCCGGTCACTAGGATCTCTACTACTTTTTTGATTTATATTCTTATTTTCCCTTTCTGCAATTAATAATTTCCATATTTCATAGAATTGTAGTTAATTTAATTACCATCAACATTGAGTGGTTTGTGTTTCCATTGATTTAAAGTATTAGTCGCTTTTACTTTCTCCCTGAATTTTATTATTTCATTTACCAGAGTTATTCAATAATTTGTGAATGATTGTTGTTAATTAGGAGTGATGTTATTTGGTTAATGAGTTATTGTGAATTTCAATTGTTGAGCATGAATAAGTTACCTTTTGTTAAATTTCTGCAGTGTTCCCTTTCTAATAGAATAGATTTCTATAGATATCAATTAGTGATTATAGTTAAGTGTGAATTCTTTAATTCTTGCATTTCAGTTTAATTTTTGCATATAATTAATCAAAATTAAGCTAAGTTGATTGATTGAAATTATTTCACAATTTCTTTCAGAATTGTCTTGATTGAACTTCGAGAATTAGGTATTACTTATTGCAACAATTTAGAATTGTTAACCTCTAATTTCACCTACGTAAAATTTCTTGAACACTCTTGAAATAAATAGACTTACCTTGGGTTGATAGTTAATGTAGGTATTAATATTTCTTTTAAATAGTCGTCTTAATGCACCAACATTTTGTGCATATTGTTTGCATTAGAGAGTGCTTGCATGTGTTGTGATATTATAATGTGTTTCTTTTGGAATTTTTTTGATATTGGGCTTCTTAATCATTATACATGAGTGAAATAATATTTGTTGCAGCACTTATTTGTGTGCTAATATTGAAAATATGTAGAGCTTGGAAATGAAAGAGTGGAAGGAAAAGAGTCAAGCCTATTCAATTTATATTATTATGTGGAATACAAATAGCTCACAAACTATCTTTATAAATGATGTGATTTTGGAGGGAAAACATTTTAGAGAGTTGGAGAATTTGTGAGAGTTTATTGAGGTGTTATGAATTAGTTACCTCGCACATATGAATCTTATGTGAAGTAGATGTGAAGGGAAGAATAGGTAGAAATCAATATGAAGATATGTATAATTTATGACGAGGTAAGCCAACACATTTTTGTTTGTTTTTTGCATCAGAGGATTTTATTCTCCTTTCAAGTAGTGACTTTATAATATAAGGTTAGAGCGTATTGAGGTAGAAGCCTCAAGTCGGTTGTAGGCCTATAGAGTGGTTAAAACATATAGATATCTTTCAAGGGTTGAGATTGAGAGAGGCGGTGTTCATTAATTTATTTGGAGAGAATTAAAAAATAATTTGGCAAACCAATGAGACCTTAGAAGAGGCATGGTTGATTCTACATATAAACCTCCCAAACGCCATTGAGTGTTTGAAAATAGTGAATGTAGGTACCTTTCTTCTAAGGCTTTATGGATTTGTTAAATATGCTCTATAACATGATTACAAGATGTTGGAAAACTTTGAACCATAACAGGAGTTTCACCTACACTGTACCTCACAAGCTTCCTCTCGTGGCTTAAAAAAAAAGAAAAAAAAAAAAAATTATATATATATGCAAATGGCTACGAATTTTCTCTCGTAAAATATTTGATACCTCAAGACATAGAGCTTGTATTGGAATGTCAAGAATTAAAGTAAACAGGTATAAAGTAGAGGTTGTTACGACAAGTGATGACAAAAACTAGAAGTTCTCATCTTGGAGTGGAACTAGTGAAAATAATGTTGAAAATAAAAATATAGATATATTTAAAATTTCAGTCCTAGCAAAGAGAACAATGGAAAAATATTATCAAGAAATATGGAATTATAATAGAACTAGCAACCGTAATCACTAGAAATGGATGCAGAACATCAACGGGATTGAAATCATAAGTTTAAATAAGTGAATGGTGGTCATCCTCAAAGAGAGCCTAGGTGAAAAGGTTACTAACATTCATCTTTTCGAACAGGTGTACAAATTGAAGATAAGGGGAGAATTACAAATATCTCAAAGCAAGTATATTTGAAATCATAACGAAATGAAGAAAGTATTGAAGATAATTTGTAGTATGATGGTCTCATGGTCAGGTAAACAAAGGAGTTATGAACTTTGATATGTATGCAAAGGCATGCCGACGGACTGGAGACAAACAAATATGGAATGAAATTCCAAGAAATAACAGAGCAGTGATATAAATCAATTGATAATACACTAGATTGGTAGGAATCTGGAATTACAATGGAATCGATATGTGTTGGAAAAATAATTAATTAGATAGTCTTGGAAATTTTAATTGAGTAAAGTAGTAGTAATTTTACAATGCATGACATAGTAACAGATGCCACCGTATGTAATACTATACGTTCAAAGGTCTACATAACAATTCATTACCTTTGCATAGTTGCAGAACAATTAATTACTAGTGTCAAAGTTGGCATGGGTCAACATTACTATATGATGGAGCAATGTTATATAATGCAAAATGGAAGCGTTTACATGGAGCATCATTACTTTATGTATGGAGCATTTATTGTCATGCATATGTGTTGGAGCATTGTAAATACAATTCACAACGATCAATATGACACATATTTCATTTGAAAAATTGGAATTTATTTAATTTGGAAATAGTGTGTTAGATGGAAGAACACCTAGGATTTTATGCCCTAATTTGGAACAACATTTTTAAACAACGTTTTTATACACCCAACATTTTTATCGATGAATAGCTTGATCTTATTCACTCTCTAATTCTCATATATATATGACATTATTGCATTGATTAGCATTAGAGTTAATTGAAAAGGATGTTAGGATAAAATGAGTTGATGTTGGTGTTGGAGTTATAGATTGTTCTTCTACTCACTACATCATTCGAGTTGTTATAATCCCAGAAATTGAGTTACACTACTTCCACTTAAGTGGATAGTTGGAGTCAAATGATTCAAATGTTTAGGGTGAATCACTGCCTGCATCTGCTGATTGCATCACCACAATGGAACGTCATGGTATAGAATGATGGGTAGTTGTGCCTTATTTTATGTGGACCTAGGTTATATTATTAAAGTAACATGTGTAATGTTGGATGTGCCTCGGGTATATTGGCATATGTATTAGTGGTGATCCTTAATACATGTAAATAGTTGAAAATAATTAATATTATTTTATATTAATGGAGAAATGGTTACACAAGTTGTAACGTATCTCCTTAGTTTAGGATTAGTTCCTACAATTTAGGAGTTTGTTTGCAACTTCCTAATTCCTAGTGATGTACTTAATGATGTAATTTCTCATTCATGAATGTAGAGTAAACTCAGAGTGTTCTCTCTGTTTGAGTGCAGTCTCTAGGTGCAGTGCTCACCTGTGAGCTACAACTCCTTTTTTCAATTCAGTGTGATTTTTATCTTGGTATCAGAGAACAGAGTAGGGAGAGCCTTATTTATTTTATTTTTTTGGCATCATTGATTACAAAACTGTAGTGGCTATGAGTATATAGAAGCTTTCGCAGAATCAGGTGGACTACAGTAACACCTGAAACACAGGCCTCAGATGACTGATCAACTCTGAGTGGGAGAAAGGATTGGCGTGGTTTTGTCGCAAACAGTCGTGCCATTGGCGCGGGTTTGAGGGAGATAAGCACGCCAATGCGCCAAAATACGCTATTGGTGCGGAAGTACATGCAAAAGTCACACCAGTTTTGGGAGATACATGCATTTTGATTTGGGCGTGGATTTTTCACATAGAAGAAGCGCCAACCTCTTTCTCTTTGGGAAAGTCTGCTTTTTTTTGCAGATTGGCCCTACCCGGTGGTGGCACATTGAAGTTCCGAATTTTCCCGGTGGTGGTAGATCGGACTTGCCCAGTGGTGGCACATTGAAGTTTCGGATTTGCCCAGTGGTGGAAGATCAGACTTGCCCGGTGGTGGCATATTGAAGTTCTGAATTCACCCAGTGGTGGCACATTGAAGTTCCTGATTTGCTCGGTGGCAGCAGATCGGACTTGCCCGGTGGTGGCACAGTGAAGTTTCTGATTCGCCCGGAGGAGGCAGATCAGATTGCCTGTTGGTGGCATATTGAAGGTACGCAAAAAAAAAATTTCAGCAAGACAGTGGTCAAGATATGGTATGTGGTGATTTTTTTTTTAGTATCCTGCAATTTTTCAGTTGGGTAGAATTATTCATCAGAGGATCAGAAATTTTATCAGTCCAATATGAATAACAGTATAGAATCGTATCTCCACGAGTCTGGCAAACTCGATGGATCTAATTTCACCAACTATAAATTCAAGATACATACATTACTTGAAAGCGCAAATGCATGGTCGATCGTTATAGGAAATGAGTTGAGACCAGGAGCAGCTGCACAAGAAAAAGACTGGGATAAAAGGGAGACCAAAGAAAAGGTCATACTGAAGATGTCCATCAAGGAAAACATTATCCTGCATATTAAAGACTGTAAATCGTCCACTGACATTTGGACGACGATCAAGAACCTATACCAGACGCAGAATACAAACTATGTCTTGTCACTCAAAGGCAAGCTATTTGCAATGAAGATGGAGGAGAATGAGTCCGCTGCTGGATTCATTACTAGAGTCAAAGACCTAAAGGATAGATTGGGAGATATCGAAGAGAAAGTTTCTGATTCAGATCTGGTCACGATCACATTGAACGGAATGACAGATGAATATCAGATGTTCATCACTGGACTGGCAGCGAGGGAGAAAGCCCCTGCGTTTGAAGAGATGACAGGGATTCTGCTACAAGAAGAAGAGCGACGACAAAATTTTAAAACGCAGAGCAATTATCTTGCTCTGATGGCCAAAAGGCGACCGTATAGAGGGAAGCAGCCACAGTAGCAATAACAACCACAACAGCAGAAAGGAGCCAACATGTTTCAAAAGAGTTCGTTTAAAGGTATGTATGCTAATAATTTTCCCAGCAAGAAATGTTTTTACTGTGGAAAACCTGGTCATCAGATTAAAGAATGTTATAAGAGGCAGGCAGACGAAGCAAGAAATAAAGAGAGAAAGAACAAAGGATACTTTGTTGAGGAAGATGAGGACCATATCCATGAACTTCGACTATTTACAGCTGATTGTGCCCTTCAGCTTCAAAGGGAGATAAGGACGACATATGGTATGTCGATTCTGGTGCATCCTCACATATGACAGGTAAGAAGGAATGGTTTGAATGTCTTGAAGAAACTTCATGTGGGTCGAAAATCTATTTAGGAGATGATAGCGGATATGAGATCAAAGGATATGGTCATATTCCGGTAAAGTTACCTAGCGGTGACATTAGACACCTTAAAAATGTATTGTATGTGCCCAGAATTAAGAAATTATTTGTCTCTGTATCTATGATCACTGATCAGGACATGCAAGTTCAATTCTTTAAGACTAAATGTGTCATAAAGGATAGCCATATGGAAACAGTTGCAACAGGAGTGCGCGTGGGGAGCCTATATAGACTAGATGTGAAAAGTATGCCACAACAAGCCATGGTCGCAACTGGATCGACAACAGAAAATCTCTGGCACCAGAGATTTGGCCATCTTAATCTGTAAGACCTCATCCTACTTCAGAGAAAAGGTATGGTTGATGGACTCCCTATTTTCCGTAATGTTCAGTTGGATTGTGATGGATGTGCATTAGGGAAAATGCATAGAGAAGAGTTCCCTTTGCATGTTAATAGAAAGGAAAGAGATATTTTAGAACTAGTGCATACAGACATATGCGGACCTATGTAGACTAGGTCACTAGGAGGTGCATATTACTTTATCTTATTTATAGATGATTGCACTAGGTTCAATTGGATATACTTTCTAAGTAAAAAGAGTAAGACCTTTCAGTATTTTAAAGAGTTTAAATCTATGGTAGAAAACCAGACAGGAAAAAGAATAAAAATTCTCCGCTCAGATCAAGGGGGAGAATACAGGCTGGGAGAGTTCATGAATTTCTGCAAGCAGCATGGGATTGTTCAACAGTTTACAGTGCCTCACACACCATAGAAGAATGCAGTGGCAGAGCGAAAGAACAGAACTCTTGTGGAGTGCTCAAGGAGCATGCTTGAAGGTAAGGGTCTATCAAATGGTTTTTGGGTAGAAGCTATTAACACTGATGTCTACTTAAAAAATAGGAGTCCTAATAAATGTTTAGGCTTCAAAACCCCTTTTTAAGCATTATTTGGATTCAAACCAGCAGTGAGTCGCTTAAGAATATTTGGGTCAAAAGCTTACGCTCATATACCTAAGGCAGATAGGAAGAATTTAGATCCTAAAGCCCTGAAATGTATCTTTGTTGGATATGGCACTGAGTTCAAAGCATATAAGTTATTTAATCCTGTGACTCATAAGATTTTTGCAAGAAGAGATGTCATATTTCATGAACAGGTTGAATAAGGAAAGGATGACTGTAATAATGATTGGCACATTCTGTTGCTAATGGAAGAAAATAGTGAGGATGATGAAGAACAAGAGCAGAAACAGGAAGAAGAAGTAACAGGTAATGAAATCAATGATGCAAGCCCAGAGAACGCTGAAATAGACAGATTTGAGGTAAGTCCACTACCAAGGAGATCAAGTAGGAAGACTCAATTACCATCCAAATTGAAAGACTATGCATTAATGGAAAACATTTTAAACATTGTAGAACCTACAAATTATGAAGAAGCATGTCAATCTAATGCATGGAGGGCTGCAATGCATGAGGAAATTGAATCAATTAATAAAAACCATACTTGGGATTTGGTTGAATTGCCTGATGGTAAAACCCCCATAGGATGCAAATGGCTGTACAAACCTAAAATAAATGCATATGGGAGTATAGAAAAACTTAAAGCTAGACTAGTAGCAAAGGGTTACTCACAGCAAGAGGGAATAGATTTCGATGACACCTTTGCTCCTGCAGCCAAATTAAACACCATTAGAATGCTAATTTCCTTAGCAACAAAACATAAATGGCAGCTACACTAGCTAGATGTTAAGTCTGCATTTCTGAATGGTGACTTGAAAGAAGAAACTTATTTAGTTCAACCTGAAGGTTTTGTGAAAAAGGGGCAAGAACATCTTGTTTGTAAATTGAAAAAGGCACTTTATGGTTTAAAACAAGCACCCAGGTCATGGTATGAGAAGATTGAATCATTTTTTGTATAGCATGGCTTCCATAGGAGCTTGAATGATCCAAATCTGTATACCAAGTTTAATAAACAGAGGCAAATTATTTTGATTTTTTTGTATGTAGATGATATGATCATAACAGGGGATGCTAACAATCTGATCAAAGAAATAAAACAGCAGATGTCACAAGTGTTTGAGATGAAATATCTCAGAAATCTCCATTATTGTTTGGGATTGGAAGTATGGAGAGATTCTGGACAAAATTTTCTTACTCAAGGGAAGTATGCCAGAAGCTTGCTGGAAAATTTTAGAATGGAGAAGTGTAGATCAGCAGCAACACCATTGCAGCAGAAATTAAAGTTGAGCAGTGATGATGGTACTAAAGAGGTGGATGCCACTATGTATAGACATCTAGTTGGCATTTTGATATATCTTACTACAACTAGACCAGATTCGGCATACTGTGTTAGTACGTTGAGCCAGTTCATGTCAAAACCACTCGAAAGTCACTGGGTCGTAGCAAAAAGTGTGTTGAGGTATCTTAGTGGTACTAGTAATTATGGTATTTTGTACACTGACACTTTTGATGTTACTCTAGCAGGTTTTTCAGATTCAAATTGGGCAGGTAACTTGAATGATCGAAGGTATATCACAGGTTACGCTTTCAGCATTGGATCCGGGGTCATAGCATGGAGCAGCAAAAAGCAAAGCATTGTAGCCTTATCTTCATGTGAAGCTGAGTACCAAGCATTGTGTGCAACCACATGTGAAGCTATCTGGTTGAGAAGACTTCTCACTGATGCAGGAGAAGAACAGAAAGAATCAACTATTATCAAAACTGACAACTAGAGTACCATCAAGCTTGCATACAATCTAGTATTTCATAAAAATACCAAGCACATCAATACTCAGTTCCATTTTGTTCGAGAGAAACTACAGTCAAAAGAGATATTTGTTGAATATTGTAAAACATGTGACAATATGGCTGATATATTTACTAAGCCTCTTGGGTGTGTAAAGTTTGAATTGTTTAGAAGGATGCTAGGAGTTCAGGATAATCCTTTCTCCATTCAGGGGGGGAGTTGAAAATAATTAATATTATTTTATATTAATGGAGAAATGGTTACACAAGTTGTAACGTATCTCCTTAGTTTAGGATTAGTTCCTACAATTTAGGAGTTTGTTTGCAACTTCCTAATTCCTAGTGATGTACTTAATGATGTAATTTCTCATTCATGAATGTAGAGTAAACTCAGAGTGTTCTCTCTGTTTGAGTGCAGTATCCAGGTGCAGTACTCACCTGTGAGCTGCAACTCCCTTTTTCAATTTAGTGTGATTTTTATCTTAAATAATACTTTAAAAGAAACATTTATATATTGTACATGAGAACGCTTCTAGGCTAGCACTTGAGTGTTTAGTAGAAATAAATGAATAACATGTCTCTTGAAAATTTAATGGCTACATCAAATGGTCTCGAATACAAGTACTATCTAGAAACCACAAATTTTTTATTGTGTTTTCCCAGCAAATCAAAATCAAAACTCCATCCTTATGTTAACTCAAGATCTTAGGCTATCATGGAAGTGTCCTGCACTGTATCGATGAAAAAAAATGATCCTAGGTTCAAAGCGTAAGGGTGAAATGATGTGCCTATTTTTCTTCTACTTGTGCTCCAAATTTTAGTTTTCCAAACTGAAGTATTAAATTTAGATGCAAAAGAGAGAGAGATATGGAAATTAATAACAATAATAATTTTGGAAATGACATTGAGAAAGGTATCCTCATTTGAAAAAAATAAATACAGACATTATGGTAAGAGGTGATTGTTCGACCAATAATTTGTATTATTATTATCACTTCTTAACATTCATTTCATCAATTTCTAATGTTCTTTTATCATATTATTTATCATAATTTATTATATAATTCCATTTCATAATTAGTTATGCTCTTTTAGATAGATAATACTTGTTCTCCTTTATTTTAATAAATTTATAATTATTATGCATGTTTTTTCGAATGATGGTTTATTAATGAATTTGTTATAACATAAATCACCATTTTAGCTTCCAAGATCTCTTCCAAATTGCAGATTTGATCTTCAATTGATAATTAAATATTCCAACTCAGAAATTCGCTCGATTAACAAGAGACTGTTTTGTGTTGAACATTTTGGTCAAACGAAGATGAATCCTGAAAATTCGAAACATGGGTTTTGTGCAGAATGGACGAAATTAGTTTTCAAGAAGAAGTTTTCCAAAATTTGGTCTTGATTGAGAGAAACACAGGGTTATTCGATGGACATATTTGCAGATTTTCTATTGTGGTCATTTAACAAAATTTCCCCAATTGTAATTGCCAGATTTGAATTGTGCTAGCTGAATCATGATGGAAAGATCTTTCATATGTCATATTTCTTATTGAGTTTTTGTATTCAGTCTATTTCCCTTTATTATTTGTATATTTAAAAGAGGACAAATAAGAGAGGGGGAGATAAAACTCATAGGAGATAACACATAGAGGGTTGGCTATGCAGGGAATGGAGATGTGTAATAAAACTTTTCATTGAGTTAATGCAAGTTACATTTGTGTTACACTTGTAAGTTTGTGAGTAGATCGCAACCCTGATCAGAGATTTGGGCCCACTCTCCTCATTAGGTGCTCCTTTTTTTCTGTACATTGTTAATTTTGTTTTCTGTTGTTCATATTTCGTAATTGCCATAACAGTATATCTAATTGATGGTATCTTTATTGTTGTGAATGCATTGCAAGCTTTATAATTTATTACTGTCATTATTTTATTGTTGTTATAGTGATTTTTTCTTTCTTTAAATTATCGAATCGACGATTGATATCATAATTGTTCTATTGTATTTGCACATACTGTGCACGTTAGCCTTGAAATAACCAATGCACTCGGATTGATAATTAATGTGGGAAAGGGTTTGAATATTCATTCACACTTAGACAACATCATTTTTGTGCTGTTGTCGTGGAGGCTAACAAAGGTGCAAGAACATGATTCATATTTATCTAAGGATCAATCTCTCATCTTGGGGAGGGAAATGCTACCCTGCTCTATGCCATAAGTGTAGTTGTTCTAATTTTCTTCTTTTTTGATTGATTTGTTAGGAAATAATCTCTCATCCTAGGGAGGGAAATTCTATCGTGCTCTAGGTCCTTATCGTTAGTCATTTTTCTTTGCTTTATTTCTTTTGATTTCTTAGGGCCTAATATCTCGTCTCAGGGAGGGAAATGCTACCCTGCTCCAAGTCCCGAGCTTAAAATTTCTTGATTTTCTTTCTTTATTTATTTTGTTTTGTTTAAACACCCAATATCTCATTCTGGGGAGGGAAGTTTCACCCTATTCTAGGTCCTAAGCTTTAATAATTGTTTGATTTTTTATTTATTTTTCTTTCCCTTCCTTTGATTCTATGAACAAAGATCTAAACAAAAAGGAAGAGGATGATTTGAAGGAAGAAAGTGTCAAGACAATCTAGAACTCAGTCACGGAACTTCAGGATGTGACAAATATAAGAAATCAAGACTATTCTATTGAAGACTGGTTTCACTCTCTTGTTTGTTTGCATCATCACTCTGCACTTCAACAACTCTTGACACCATCCTTGACAAGGAAGTTGGTCCCTCATACCTGTGTATTCATTAACATACATTTTTCAACTATGGGTATGTGCATACTTGAGGCATTATTTCAAAAATGGCTTCAATGGAAGTACTTTTATATTTAAATATATTTTATTTTTCAAAGTAGAGTAGTGTAGTATAGAATATAGAATGAATAAAGACATAAATAAATAAATTTCTTTAGATGTAAAAATAGTTGTTTTTGTTGCAACACGCAGTGAAAATTAACATGGGTGATTAATATTCAAATTTATTTACATATGTAGATGTACTATATTTAAAATAAGATTTCTACAAACACTCATATTCATTTTTATCACCTTCTTGGAAAAAATCACTAATTATCATATCTTATGGCTTGCGGGCTTGATGAAAATTCTGTAAAAATAGTAGGGACAGTCATGTTTTGAGGGACCAAATGGGCATATTTTCAAGACTTGTTTCTATATTATGTAGCCCTTTATGTCTACTTTATAACCCAACTTTAATCACTAGATTTTTAGTTGAAACAAAAAAGTTATGACCCAAAAAATGACAGGATGTCTAGTAGGAAACTAAGGAACATAGTTGGGACAGTCCATTTTTGAGCTTAAATGACTAGATTTTGGAAACCTGTTACTATGGTATATTTCCCTATGAATCTAATTTAGAACACAATTTGAATCACTTTATTTCGATATTGTATGACGAATTTATGACCAAAATATTGACTTCTTATCGTGCATCAACAGTCTTAAAACTTTGTTTTTCCCGTTGTTCATTAGTGTATTTGACCCATCAATTATTCTTTTCTTAGAAACCGGTTTATATTGGAGGTATATAAATGAATATAATTTAATATACAATTTTAATCGTTTCAATACATCATCAAATGACAAATTTATGCTTGAAATATCAACTATTGGTCTGAGCTGGAAAATCGAAAAATGACTCTATTATGCAAGTTGTTCTAAGAAAATTTAACATACCATTACATAGAATTTTTAAACCCTATTTCTATCTGAGACATCCCTCTGAATTCACTTTCATTTGGCTTTAGAATCACTCAAATCGGACGAAAAAAAAAATAAGTTATCATTGAAACACTGCTGGTGAGTATGGTTGGCCACCACTCTCCCGCAGGTAATAAACTAATTTTAATTTGTTAATTTATTTCCCATGGATTTGTTTTATAGAGTAACTACTTGTTTCTTTGCATATTTCTTGGATTATGAGAGCCCTGTCACTTCTCTTGTTCCATGATTTCATGTTTTATTGCAGGTAGACACTCATTTTTTTGTAGGTCCCAAGAGAATAAATGAGGTCAATTTATGAACTAGTGATTCTTGAAGACAATGATAATGAAATAAAAACATTTCTAAAGATTTTTTCTCACACAGAGAAAGAAACATGAATATTTTTCATCAATTAATGGATTTATAACATGAGAAATGGGGAATTGATTTCTATTTGAAGATCCAAGTCATTTCTAAAAGAAAAAAAATACAGTTTTCCATTTATTCACCATTCACAAACAACATTGCTGCAAAAAAATCATAACCGTTGTAACTTAATATTTTTATTTATTTATTGGTTTTAAAAAAAGAGTCATTTATTTTCTGATTTCTCCTATGTTTTTATGCTTCACGTATTGTTTACTTCAAAGTCAATTTTTTTTTTGTTCTCAAAATAAAAGGAGTGAGTTCTTAAGTTTTGTGATGTTGTTACTCCAAATGTTGCTGCTCGTGATGCTATTATTCCTTGGATGATGCTACTCCATGATGTTGTTACTCCCGATGCTACTACTAGTGATGTTGTTACTCCTTGGATGCTGCTACTCTATTATGTTGTTAGTCCTTGGGTGTCATTACTTCGGATGTTGCTACTCATAATGTTGTTACTCCTTGGATGTTGCTACTCCACAATGTTGTTACTCCGTGATGCTGTTACTCCTTGATGCTCTTACTCCTTGGTTTTTGTTACTCCGGATGCTGCTACTTAGGATGTTGTCACTCCTCGGATGTTGTTGCTCCACGATGCTATTACTTGATGTTGTTACTCTTTTGATGTTGCTACTCCGTGATGTTGTCACTCCGGATGCTACTACTCGTGATGTTGTTATTCCTTAGATGTTGCTACTCTGTAATGCTATTACTCCTTAGTTGCTACTAGTCATAATGTTGTTACTCCAGATGTTGTTACTCCCACTGTTGTTACTCTGGATGTTGTTGCTCGTATTGTTGTTACTCTAAATGTTGTCACTTGCACTGTTGTTACTCACACTGCTGTTACTCCGGATGTTATTACTCGCACTGTTGTTACTCCATATGTTGTTACTCCATTGGTGTTGTGAATCCATCACCGTAGTTACTCCAGTAGTGCTGTGAATCCGTCATTGCTATTACTCTGTCAGTGCTGTGAATCCGTCATTACTGTTACTCCGTCGGTACTGTAAATCTGCCACTAATGTTACTCCGTCAGTGTTGTGAATTCGTCACTGCTATTACTCCATTGGTGTTGTGAATCCGTCACTACTGTTACTTTGTTGGTGGTGTGAATCTGTCACTATTGTTACTCTGTCAGTGCTGTGAATCCGTCACTGTTGTTACTCCATCGATGCTGTGATTTTGTCACTGCTATTACTCTGGAAAAATTTTCCAAGTGTTGGATGTTTTTACTCCTTCAGAAATTTTCTAAGAGTCCTATGTTATTATGTTGTTAAACCAACTCCAAAATTAGAATAAAAGAGAGATCAATGCCTTCGAAATCAGCCACTTCGAGGGGGAAACCTCCAAAAAATTACATAAATGAACAATTCTTAAATGCCATAAATGAAAAGGCATCCTTTCTATATATAGGAGTCCATAGGGCCACAATGCAATCCTAGTGGGGCCACAATTTAATCATAGCAAACCTAACAATAATAATGTAAGGGCACAATAATAACAGTATGGGGATTACAGAGGTACAACAATAACAATAAGGGGGTTACACTAACAACAATAAGGGGCTATACTAGTAATATAGGGACCTAGCATGCTCCTCTCCTTCAAAAAAGTGGTGTCCTAAACGCTTGAGTAGCTTTGGGTTCTTTTTTATAAAATTCTCATCCTCCCATGTAGAATCTTCAGTGGGTAAGTTCTTCCATTTGATGAGATACTCTGAAATTGATCGACTTCGTAGTTGTCGAGTTCTTGTTTCCATGTCTGCTTTAGGTTCCAATATCATTTTTCCTTCCTCATCAAGTTCTAGCAATATTGTTTGAACTAGAAGTTTGTCCCCTATAACCTATTTTAAGCATGAAACATTGAAAACTGGATGCACTCACGAAGAAGCACGAAGTTCAAATTTGTATGCCATAGTACCAATATTTTGCAACACCTTGTAAGGACCATAGTACTTTGACGATAATTTATTATCCTTATTTTCTTGCTTCAGGGGCATTTGTTTGTATGGTTGTAACCGTAAAAATACCCAGTCTCCCACATCAAAACTTCTCTCACTGCGATGCTAATCTACCTGTTGTTTCGTTCGATTTTGTGCCAAATTTAGGTTATCCTTTAAGAGTTGGAGAACTTCTTGTTGATGCTCGATGTGATCCTCGACTGCTTGAACCCTAGAATTTTCGCTTAAAGAAGATTTGATGGACGGTGGATGATATCCATAAAGTGTCATAAATGGGGTCATTTTTGTTGCAGTATGGAAGGAAGTTCTATACCACCATTCAGCGAGAGGTAACCACTTGACCCATTGTGCTTGCTTATTAGATACAAAACAACGAAGATATCCTTCCAAACATTTATTCACTGTCTTTGTTTGACCATCATATTGAGGATGATAAGATGAGCTATGAGCTAGATGAGCACCCAAACAAGAAAATAATTCCGTCCAAAAATTTCCTATAAAAATGGGATCTCTATCACTTACAATAATCTTCGGGTTTCCATGTAGCTTTTGAATTGTTTCCATAAATGAAGTACCAACTGTACTCACTTTAAATGGATGAGATAATGCACAAAGATGTGCATACTTGGTAATTCTATCAACTACCACCAGGATGACACTCCTTCCTTTGGACATAGGTAAACTTGTGATAAAATGCACTGAAATATCCTCCCAACGTTTCCTTGGAATGGATAAAGGTTGTAGAAGACCCAGGGTTTTAATTGTATAAAATTTACTTTGTCGGAAAACCAAAAATTCTGCCACAAAATTTTGAATATGAGATCTAAGTCCATCCCAAAAAAATTCTTTCTTCACCCCATGGTAAGTTTTTAAAAATCCCAAGTGTCCTCCTAAAGGAGAAGTGTGCAATTCCAAAATAATGTTTTGTTTTAGTTGGGAATTCTTACAAATATATAACTGACCTTTGTACCATAAGGAATCATTTTTCCAACTAAATTTATCAGATGTACTAGGATATTACTGCAACTTTTGAATGAGTGTTCACACTTTTTCATCCTTCTTCCATTCGTCCCTTGCTTTAGTTATCCAATCTGGTTGGATAATTGAAATGGCACAAAGAAATGCTTCCACTTCTTCATCCTTTCTTGAGAGTGCATCTGTAACAACATTTAGCTTCCATTTTTTGTAGATGATTTCAAAGTCATAGCCCAACAACTTTGTGACCCATTTTCGCTACTCTTCTGAAGATAGTCTTTGTTTCAAAAAGTGTTTAAGACTATCATGATCAGTTTTTACCTTGAAGTGTCTTCCCATTAGGTAAGGTCTCCATTTCTTTAGTTCATGTAGTATTGCCAATATTTCCCTCTCATAAATAGTCTTTTGTAAATACTTTCCTTTGATTGAATGACTTTCAAAAGCAATGGGTCTTCCTTATTGCATTAAAATAGCACCAATTCCATTTTTTCAGGCATCACATTCCACAATAAAGTTTTTTGTGAAGTTTGGCGTAGCTAAACTGGTGCTAGGCACATTGCCTCTTTAAGATGCGCAAATACCTTAGTTGGTTCAGGAGTCCATGAAAATGCATCTTTCTTCAATAATGTTGTTATAGGTGCTGCTATTCTCCCATAATTCTTAACAAACTTGCAATAATATCCTGTTAACTCAAGAAATCCATGCAACTTATTTATGGTTGTGGGGACTTTCCATTCCTTAATGGCTTTAATTTTGTTAGGGTATACCTTAACACCCCCGTGAGATACAATATGACCCAGATATTCCACCTCTTGTACTCCAAAATTTTTTTGGATGTTTTTCTATATAATTGTTTCTCCTCCAATAGTTTGAGCATCCCGTCAACATGTTGAACATGATCCTTCCAAGACCTGCTATGGATTAGTATATCATCAAAAAATACTAGCACAAATTTTCTAGGGAAAGGATTGAAAATGGATTTCATCAACCCTTAAAATGTAGAAGGTGCATTGGTAAGGCCAAAAATCATGACCAAAAATTCATAATGACACTCATGAGTTCGAAATGATGTTTTCGGAATATCTTCAGTCTTCATTGTAATTTGATGATATCCATAACGAAGATACAACTTGGTAAAATAAATTTCTCCATGTAATTCATCCAGTAATTCATCAATCACAGGAATGGGAAATTTATATTTAATAGTGAGCTTATTGAGCTCCCTATAATATGGACACATGCCCCATGATCCATATTTCTTGTGCACCAATACTACTGGAGCAGAGAAAGAACTTTGTCCGGGTTGAATTATAGCAACCTCTAACATTTCTACAATCATACGTTCAATTTCTCTCTTTTGGACATAAGGATATCTGTAAGGACTGATGTTTGGAGGAACACTTCCTGGAATGAAATGAATAGCATGATCATGATCATGAATAGGTGGGATTCCTTTGGGAGTATCAAACACCTTGGAATAATTTTCCAAGACTTTTTGGAGATCTGGAGAAATAGATGATTTTTATGTTGGAAATTCTAGTGAGCATAATTGTGCAATTACACCTCGTTGTTCTTTCTTCAGAAGATTTTTCATGACATTATAGCTTATTATCTTTCCTGGATTCCCTGCGATACCCCATAACTTGATTTCCTTTCCTTGCAATTTTTTTTTCAAGAAAATTTCTTGAAAATTAAAACCTACCGTCCCCAAATATTGTAACCATTGTACTCCTATTACAACATCAGCACCTCCCATTGAGATGGAAAACATTGGACTATTCAATACATATTCCCCCATGGCTATCTTGATATTATGGCATTTTCTAGAGAAATTTATAGTTCCTCCATTTTCAACCATCACTTGACGTTCTGGTGCTAGGTATAGGAAACAATTCAATTCCTTGGCTACCTTACAATGAATAAAATTATGGGTACTACCCAAATCAATCAACACTATTACCTTTTTCTTCTTGATATGTCGTTCTATCTTGAAAGTTTGAGAAGTGGTAATTCCTGCCAATGCATTACATGATATGGTCGGACTCTTTTCTTCTTCTTCTAGGGTTTCTTCCTGGTGTATATCCTCTACTTTTGAAGTTTCTTGTTTATTTTCTTCCTCCTCTTCACAATCTATGTAAAATATTTTCTTCTCAGCACTTTTATGACCTTTAGTATATTTTCTATCACAACTGTAGCAAAGCCATTTTTCTCTTTTTTTCTTCCAATTGTTGTGGTGTCAACCTTGTAGGTTGTGGAAGTCTAGGAGTAGCAACACTTCCATTTTTATAGATGTGAGTGGTAGGCTTCATTGTCTCCATAATTTTACATTCAATTTTTCTTGCCAACCTGAATTCCTTCTCCAAAGATTCAAGTTCCCAAACGTGAACTTCATGTTGGATGTTATCCTTTAAAGTCCCTATGAAGACATCAATCCTATGTTTGTCTGGAATATCAGTTACCCTTATATTCAATTTTTGGAAGTCCTCAATGTGCTCCCCCACTGAACCCTTTTGTTTGAGATTTATCAATTGGCTAAAGAAGGTGTTTCTCTTTTTATCCTCGTAATGTTCTATCATTTCCTCCGTAAAATTTTACCAAGTGAAAATTTTTTTACGGTATCAAAGCCATCGATATCATATAAATGTATTTTGTTCTAAATGTAAAGTTGCAATGCATACCTTTTGTGTGTTTTGCACATTATTGAGATCAAAATGTTGCTCCATTTGTAGTATCCATGTTACGGGATCCTTGCAATCAAACTTCCTCATATCCATTTTTGGAATATGGTGCTTCTTCCCTCCAACATTAGAGTTTATGAAATCACGATTAACATTTATTTTGTTCTCATCATGAGTTTCCTCTACTATCTTTTCACCATTAGGAAACATTTATTGTATCAAATTTGTGAAACCTTCCATGTCTACTTTTAGATCATTCTTCATTGTTTCCATTTTTTCATCGATCTTAGCTTCCATGTCATCCACTTTCCACCACATCTATTAAGTAATATTTATTGATTAACAATAACCATAGTTGAATATTAAACGTAAATGGTCAACTAGAGGATAGGAGGTCTCATCATGAGCCGAACTACCATGATCATAGGTCCTAATAAAGTGACATTACCACTACTGGTCACTAAGCCACAGTAATGGCCTTCAGTCATAAAACTGAAGGACAAGAGGTCTCATAACGAGCCGACTTTTCACTTTTATTAGCTCCTATGAATGGCATTGTTATTAACTGGTTACCACGCCAAAAAAATGATCTTTAGTTGACATCTAAGTAAATTGAGAGGCATTTGTAACTATATACTTATTTCTAATAAATGGGACATTGGCATCTTAATGGGTTAAAAATGCATCCCTATCGACGTTATGGAATCTTGCTAGCAACAGTGGCTATGCCTATGGTATAAAAGTTAGTTTAATAATATAATATTCTTGGTTACCTTGTTTTCTCAAAGCTACTTTCCAATAAAGTTGATTGTTGCATATATAAGGTTTTCTAGAACTGAAGGTTCATGGGGTAATATTTAATCAGTTCTTAGATGATGGTGGTTATGGTTTATATCTATTATTGAGTTATAAATATTCAATTTACATGTCAGGGATGAAACTTTTAGGATATTTGACATTTGAAATTTTGTATCATCTAATCCATCATTCCTTTATTCTTCAAGTACCATATCTTTAACCAAAGATAGTTGCTTTGCCCAATAAATCACCATTTATTCATATATTGACAACACCACTAAGAGGCCTGATTAAGATTTTGAATCCCATGTAATTGGATAGACCGTGAGAAGCAAAGACTGAGATAACTAATTCTCATCATTTATGTTCTCATGAAAACCAAAGCTTATGGATATAGGGAATGCATATTTTCCCTTCTTATCCATTATTATCACATTTCATTCACAATATGATTATGTCACTTTTATATGTAATGAGGTAATTGTGGTGATGAATTACTAATAAAGGATACTCATGATATTTTTTATAGATGACAGGGAAACTAATCAGTTTGGTAGAAGGAAACCTTGCTACACTTTCTGATTACTTTATTCAACATGCATGGCTTCCACCTTCTGCATCACTTTCAGCATCAGCTCAGCCTACGTCAGCTTCAAAAAAATGTCAATCCATACATGCCATTCCACATTTTTATGGAGGTAAAACATGAGGTAAAATAGCATAAGGTTTTGATTTATTAAAATTTTAGGAGAATGTCATGAAAAAACATTGAGCATTATTCACTCATATTTTTCAACCATTATTTCCCTTTCTTTAGCACTTCCCATTTTTCAAAGACAAAATCTTTCAGTTTGGGGGAGTGTTACTTTCATTATCATGAACATGCCATTAATATTCTTTATCATCCATCGATCTCATTATTCATTCTCAAAATATCCCTTATTCCATGTTGTTATACACCAAACAAATATTTCAGCCATGATTGTAGAAACCACCCCAATTTGTTTTCTAGTGTAGCATGAGGGCAGGCTAATTCTCCAGTTTTGGGGAAGGGTTGCTATTCATGATGAATTATTTGTCATTTATTCATCATTTAAGATATAAATCCTAAAATTGTTTTGTGTATATCCTTAAAACTATCAACTGGATTCTTCTGATTTTTTGACAACAAAGATGTATCATTAAACCTAGAAATTTTCAAGATAAACCAATTCATTAAATCCAAAAAAATCATGCATTATTACCTAAAACCATTTTTCTGATATACTGAAATCTGTTCGTTGCATTGATTTGATTTTTGGATTGGAGAAGCATTAAAATAGTATAAATTTTCTTACAAAATTTCAGCAAAATCTGGTTTGTAATGAAGTTTATATTTATTTGTGTCATACTTTGTTGCAACTTCATATACATACAGTTGAAACTATACATGAAAAATATTTTAAGGAAGAATTTGAGGAAGAAGCCTTCTCTTCTGTTGGGGTTCCCATGTTTTGGTCAGATTGGCAAGACCAAAAGATGAGACAACATCAGAACCACTTTTGGGCCCTAGGATCTAGCCCTCCTAGACCCGGAGAGGGATCTCTCCAAATAGAGCAAAGAATGATATATATCTTTGAAATCTCAATTTGAGATGTTAGGCTAGTTATGAAGCATGAAGGGGGGTTTAAAATGATTTGGTTGGTTGGTTGCTGGGTGAGTCATGGGATCATGAACTGAGAAAGTAATGGGAAGAAAGGAAACAGAGCAGCAGGATGTTTTAGCAAAGGGGATAGGCCAAGAAAGTGCCATCCATTGGGCTATGGAGTCATGAAAGGAGAATTACTTGCAACCACTAGCCAAGGCTTTCAGAGGGCAAGTCATCTATACTAAAGGATCTTTTAGATATATGATGGGATGGAACATTAAGGAAAGGAGGTGGAAGAAGGAGAGACAACCAAATTTCTGTCTATAGATCGGGTCAGAGGTCATTTAACTCCAGACCTGCTTGGACATACTCTAAGGCAGCGCTCAAAGAGGGACATAGGGGCTGCTTATAAATCAGACCAGAGGTCATTTAACTCTAGGTCTGCTTTAGCAACTCCAAGGGAAAACAAAGATAAGATTAACAAAGAAACATCCAAGCAGCAAACCCCAAGTTCATACATCAGCCAGCAGGCAATAACATCCACTGCACTGGTTAAACTACATGAATTCACTCTTAGATAACACATAAAGAGGAAAAAATTAAAGGTGGGGAGAGTAGGAAACATAGGGCACCTAACAAGGGTGAATCCTATGTTATACTTCTGTTGCCTACCAAAAGAACATGAAACAACATGTAAATGAAATAAACAAAGTTAGAAAAACATCACCAATAGTAATAGACCAGGATCCTGTGAAATGTGCTTTGATTAATTGATGCAAAACCAGTCATGTACAATAAGCTCAATGGCTAATACAGTCCAGACTTCTCCTCCCAAACTATTACATACAGCTAGTCTGCTATTCCCTCCCAAGACTGTTCTAACAGTCGAATGAATCCCTCTAACAGCAAGATGCCCAACAGCTGAACAACAACAACCCTTTTACAATATGTTCTCGGGAATTCTTATAGGAGAAGAGAGAAACAGAAGTAGATGAACATTAAATGAATCTCATTAAGATGGAATGGTGGAGGAGGCCGTGCCCATTCTGCTTAATGGCTTTCTGCTGTACTCTGTAGACCGTTTTGGAGATCTTTGTCAGGTCGAGATTGACCTCTGATATGCTCTTTAAGTTATTACAGCGGTCTGGAACTGTGGTAGCCTTCTGGAATAAATGAACTGGGTGGAAAATCTGCAAGGTCGCTCCATACCTCCATAACTGCTGCCTGACTATCTTAAATGAGCTTCAGTCAGTGTAATTAATCGTTTTAGGGCTCGAGGAAGCATGGAGATTTCTTGTAGGAAGGTGTCCTTTCTGGAGAAGAGTACTCTGCAGGTATTAAACACAGATTAGACTTTACAGTGTGCTTAGGTCTTCAAACTGTGTCTTTTCCCTCGAAATGCGGGGTTAAACATTAACTTCACTAATAACAGGCACCAACCCCCCTTTGAATTCCTTCTGCTGGTCCGCTGAAAAATGCTGAAATGGCTTCTCTATGTTGTCTGCATAATAAAATATAATTGCTATAAACATGGGCAGTGGTGGCGGAGGAATGCTGGGAAGGCCGGAGGCAAGGTGGCCGAGCGATGGAGAAACAGTGGAAATAGCGGAAAGGAGCGGAGAAATGAACGCATAGAGTAAAACCCAAAACTTAGCGTTGGGTCGAAATACAAAGGTAGTAAAGGAAAAACAATGAGGCAGGAGGGAAGAATAGCACAAGGTGGGACTCGGGAGATTATATCGCAATCGCAAATCACAATATCGGAGGGGAGCGGGGCGGAGTGACACAACACAAAGTTTACGATGCAATGGGGGGAGACGGCCTTTATAAATGAAACAAAACGAAATTGGGAATTTTACAAAGGAAAAAGGGGCTTTTGATATGAACGTCGGAGGATTTTAGTGGTGGGTCCGGGGGGCTAATCGCAATCGGGAGATGGAGCAATCGGGAGAAGCGAAATGGAAATGCGATTATGTGATCGGGCGGATTTGCGATCAGAGGGAGATGCAACCGGAGGGTCGGAGGGATCGGGCCTGTGATCATGTGATCAAAGCAGTGGTGAGATCAATCACAATCGCAATATATCGTGATGTGATCAATTGGAGGAGCGGGCACGATTGGAGAACTTGCGATGGCACGATCGATCGCATCGCAAATATTTGCGACGTGATCAATCGCATCGCAAATATTTGCGATGGATGATTGGAACATTCACATAAAACATGTGATTTGCGATTTGCGATTAGTGCCTTAAGGGGTAGCGCTTAGTCATAGCTCTCGGTTACATGGGAAAATAGCTAAAGGGGCTGGTGGAAAGGGGCTTAGGCCTTAATATGGTCGGGCAGTGGGTTTTTAGACCATTTTAATGCATTTTAAGGCCAAGGAAGGGGAACGATAGAGGGATAAGGGGGGAAAATGGCCAACAAAGGGAAGGCGAAGGATATAATGGGGATTTGAAAAGGTAAGAAGGGAAAAATAAGGGGGAAACAATCAT
This sequence comes from Pinus albicaulis, assembly GCA_034641835.2. Lineage (NCBI taxonomy): Eukaryota > Viridiplantae > Streptophyta > Pinopsida > Pinales > Pinaceae > Pinus > Pinus albicaulis. The sequence goes on from CM076580.1 coordinate 1,609,187,190, forward strand.
AGAAGCTAAGTGGGGGTGAGATAAGAGGGGGAAAGGGCCTTTTGGGCATTCTTCTTCATAACAGAGAGGCTTTATAATGGAAAATAGTAGAGGGGACTTCATCAAAGGACAAAGACACAAAGAGGCTTCAAGGATGATGTGTTTTCAAAGGAAATGCATTCCTTGAAGGCTTCAAAAACATTTTAGCCCCCTATTTTGCTTGCCAAAAGTTTTATAGGGGGGCTAACATCTTCCATCAATATCATGTGTTGGGGTGAGTATTTTGATTATTTTATTACAACTTGGTTAATACTGAGGCATTGGGCTGCATGAGGAAATACAACATGTTAATTTTGGGGGAGATGTTGGGCCACTAATTTGTATTATTATTATCACTTATTAACACCCATTTAATCCATTTCTAATGTTATTTTATCACATTATTTATCATAATTTATTATATAATTCCATTTCATAATTATTTATGCTCTTTTGGATAAATAATATTTGTTCTCCTTTATTTTAATAAATTAATAATTATTATGCATGTTTTGCCAATGATGGTTTATTAATGAATTATGTATAAAATCACTCACTATTATAGCCTCCAAGATCTCTTCCAGATTGTAGATTTGATCTTCAACTGATAATTAAATATTCCAACTCAAAACATTGTTGGAATAACAAGAGAAAATTTTGCGTTGAACATTTCGGGCAAATGAAAATGAATCCTAAAAATTCGAAACATGGGTTTTGTGCATAACTAACCAGTTTAGATTTCGTGTGATTAGTTTTCCAAAATTTGGTCTTGATTAAGAGAAATGCAGGGTTCTTCGAAGGACAGATTTGCAGATTTTCTGTTGTGGTCGTTTTCCAAAATTGCCCCAATTGTAATTCCCAGATTGGACTTCTGCCAGTTGAATCATAATGGAAATATCTTTCATATCTCATATTTCTTATTGATATTTTTTAATCAGTATATTTCCCTTTGTTCTTTGTACATTTAAAAGAGAACAAATCAGAGAGGGCGATATAGAACGCATAGGAGATAATGCATAGAGGGTTGGCTATGCAGGGAATGGAGATCTGTAATAGGAATTTTCATTGAGTTAATGCAAATTATCTTCATGTTGCACTTGTATTTTTATGAGTACATTGCAGCCCTGATCAGAGAGTTGGGCCCACTCTCCAGATCAAGTGCTGCATTCTTTCTGTACATTTTTAATTATGTTTTCTGTTTTGCATATTTCATAATTGTCGTAACAATAGATCTAATTTTTGGTATATTTGTTGTTGTGAATGCATTTCAAGATTTAAAATTTATTAGTGTCATTCTTTTATTGTTGTTAAAGTGATTTTTTCATTGTTTAAATTATCAAATCCACTATTTATATTAGAATTGCGCTATTGTATCTACACATATTGTGCACGTTAGCCCTGAAATAACCAATGCACCTAGATTGATAATTAATGTGGGAAAGGGTTTGAATATTCATTCACAATTGGACACCAAAAATGATCCTACACTTAATTCTCACTATGAAGAATAGATATTGTTTGATGATCAATATGAAAAGAGAAAAAGAGCAAACTCAAACGTAATGCAATGAAAATGATATGTTGGTTCTCATTCTCATGGCTATTGGCATGATTTTATGGGGGTGATTCCAGCTCTAATGGATGGTACTGTTGTTTATTGGTATGTTTTTAATAGTATATGGGACCATGATTTTCAGGAGCATTTGTTATTTTATCTGAAGGAGCATCCTATATTGTGTTGGGTGTGGAGCCTGATTATCTTGTTTATTTTGTATCAAAGCTTTGGACACCAATACCTTAATGGGCTGGAAATTCCGATCATAATTAAACGCTACCTAGGGGGTCCAAGGGGGGGCGACTATGACTTTATGGAGCCACCCCCACTGGCGGGGGGTTTCAAGGGCAGCGCACTCGAAGCTAAAAACAGATGTAAAATTTCCTTGTAAAAGTATAGTAATTTCTAGTCAATCTAGGCCGTTCATTAGGCGGATGATCTGACGGTAGAAGTTATGTTTAGTTTAGGGTTTTTTTTCCCTAGAAGGTAACCCATCGCTTGTATGAGGGTATTTTGTGGCTATGTATTGTATGTATATTCTCAGACCGAAAAACATATAGGGAGACTGTGAAAGAGAACAGAGGATATTACAACGGATCTGCTATAGGTTGTGTCTCTTCATTTTGTTGGATAATAGAAAGGAAGGACTGGTTGTTCGGGGGTGACGCAGCCCAAACTCGGTGAACCACGTATATCTGTGTCTCTCTAGTTTTATGTGTTTTGTGTGCTTGTGTTTTCCACATATTTTAAGTGTTTCATTGCTCTGTAATATATAATTCTCTAACATATTGTTAGTTGAACCATTCTCTTGTTCGTAACAACAAAGGGAGAGAACAATAGAGTGTGTGTTTGAAAGTCACAAGTCTGTGATGGTTATATTATTCAAAAGGCTATGGTGTCTTCTCTCATTGGCTAGGAATTTTTAACACACAACCTTATGAGGTCATTGAAGAGTAAAAAGATTTTAATGAGGCCTCAATATTCATTCAAGAGAAATGAGGGAATTTGTCTAGGGTGTGCCAGAGACAACCTTTGATAAGTCTACTTATTCTATCATTTTATGATAGGGAATTAATGTATCACATGATATGTATTGTACAAGATATGGCGCAGTGATGTTATATATCAAGTTCATATATTTGGTATTGTGGTTGCTTTGATATCCACATCATTGAAGTTCTCAGCTGGTGATTATCTTGGATTTGGGTGTTGTCCAAAGCTTTCACAGTCATCTTAAAATTCAGTAATTTGGAGAAAAATAATATGGAGCACATCTTCAGTACAAGATGGAGTGTTATTTTGATGATAAAGGATTAAAGTAACAATTACCTCTTTGGATGATGGATCCATAGGTGTGGGAATATTATATATGGAATAAATTTTGTTGATTATATAATATGGTGTGCTTTATCAATGTCGATCACATCTAACTGCTTAAGATTCTTATCACAACATGAATAAATGCATAAAGAACTGAATGTAATATCCAAATGAGTTCATCTTAATAGAGATTAAAAATAGCATTGCTGTATACAATAATTTCAAGAACAGGGTGAAGTGTATGAATGCAATGTGTTTGGATCATAAGTGATGTTTGTGTGAAAATTCTAATAGCCAGAATCCTACTCCAACAACTGATAATGTTTCTTCTATTTTTTAAATAAATTGAAAAATTTATTTACTGTGTGCGACAACAAATAACAAAACATATACACTATTTCATCCTTCACAAAATAAATATTGCGAAGTAAAAAATAACAATGAAAGAATAGATGAACATACACAAAAATACACATTTATTTTTTGGACTAAGTCCCAGGAAAAGCCCAACTCAGAAAAATCGGTGGAGAAATTGAGGGTTTGATTATTATGCGGTAGTAAATCTAAGTAAAATACTATGGATACCTAAATATATCAATCCATGTAGAGAAATGATTGACATTAAATCTAGTGAGAAGAAATATCACTCCCATTGGCGATCCGGCACTGAACTTAGCTCAAGTTGAGTCGCTCATTGATACCTCTGTGTTGTCACTCCATGATCATACAAAGTATTGCGTCATCCTACGTAGTACTTCGTCCGAAAACTAGAAACTGCTTCTCCTCTCTCTATCTGATCATCTGCTATCTGGAAGATGGATTCTTCTGGCCTTCGGACTCATTCTCTGGCTTTTAGCACTGAATGAGCTTAGCACTGCATTGCATATTCATGGCTCTATGCTACCTCTCTGTGGCACTCGATACATCTCTGCAATTCACTCACCGAAACTAAAAAATCTTCCTCCGACATTACTATACCTACCCCTCTCTCACTTCTTCAAGCTCACTATCTCTCTCTCTGGCAACTCAGCGCTGCTACTCTGGAAATTGATTTTCCCATGAAATAAAAATTTTGAAGTGTGTTCTCCAAGCCTGATCGAGTTTCTTCTTATAATATTTCATTAATACTTCAATAGACATGATTAAAACTTAATTGATGGCTAAGATTAACCATAAATTGATCCATGCCTTTTTCTAGAAGATTCAAACAATAACTTAAGTAATGCCTTTTAATTCATCATATTTCCTAAGTTTAGACTTAGGAAATATTAAAAAATGATTAATTATTTTAATTAATTCATCTCTAAGCGTAATTTCCAGAACAATTTCTGGGTTTTCGATAATACATTTATTCTAACCTCTCTACCAAATATCGAGGCTAGAAAAAACCTGATGCTACAAATTTGACACTCCCTCTTAGCGAGGAAAGTGTTCTAGTACTTCAACTGGATATGCTACTATAATACACTATCTCTGCACCATCACCTATTTCACTGTTGATGTTTGGATATTGTTTCCAACCAAATACTATGAAACTCTGATATGTGTTTCATATGTGCTACTGATGATCCTATTGTAATACTTCCAACTACTGCATGTGCACTAAAAATATGTTTCTATTGCTACTACAACATCTGCAACTCCCTCTCATCTATTATTGTTGTAACTGCAACTAAGAATCATCTGAAATACAGAACCAATTGTTCTTAGTATGATGCATATGTCACTTGAGTCCCGACTACTACTAGCATCTACACTGTCACTAAAGGCTCTGTGATGTTTCTAACTCTATACTATGCCAACTGCACTTTTTCCCACTTTTCACAATGCTCCTCAACATCTAACTACAACTAGTCTCTGAAACTATCACTCTAGCATCTGAGTACACCAACTGCCACTAGTCCATGCTACTACTGAATACTATGGGCTCTTTTACCAAGGCACTGATTCAAGAGGTGGACCTCCTTAAGAAAATTTCCCATCTTGTAGCACTATGGGGCTACAAAACCAAGTCACCCCACCTCACTCCTGGCGATATATTAGTGATCATGGAAAACTCTTCCTCCGATTTGGATGACAGCCTATCTATCTCCACATATGCAGCCTGTTGGTGCTACTTTTCCTTGTCCTTATTCCTAAGAGGACATTGAGCTATATAGTGTCCAAGCCCGCCACATCGGAATAATTTGAACTTGGAAAGGTCCTTATTCCTCCTATGTTTCTCCTACTTCCCCTTTGCTGCGAGGGCCACATTCTCCTCTTCCTTTTCTTGATTCATGCGACTTCTGCTGCTACTACCACTAAGGGTGCTCTTCACCAAATCTGTCCTCATCTCCTCCTGTTGCAGATCAACCCACTTTTTTTTCCACTCAGGAAACTTGTGTATGCCCAGGATACTCTGGATGAGGACTTTTTAGTCCTAGGAAACGCTATTTAGGGCTAACTATACCAATTATGTAGGTTGGATAATTCACCCTACAATTTCCAACTGGTCTTGAACATCCTAAAGTATACTAAGGAAGGTATCTACACATTCCTCTTTCTGCATCCAGGTAAATCTCAGCCTCTCCTCAAAATACAGCTTCCATTGCTCCGAATATGGCTATTACAACATAGAAAAAGCATCCCACTACTACTTGGTAGTATCTTTGCCAGCTATATGGGACAACACATGATATCGAACCCCATCAAGAATCACCCTCTTTGCCTTCATCCTCTCATTCTTCTAGGCCTTCATCTGATCTAGATCCATGGGTACAACCACCATGTTATAATTGTATGCATTGATATCGTATTTAGATATAATACAAGAAATAATTTCCTTCCAGATCACATAGTTGGAGGCTCCATCCAACCTTTATAGATCTATTTAGCTTGTTGATTCCATCTTTGCAAATATTTCAAACTCTTCGTCTTCTCCTCTGCTCAAATATTGCTAGGTTCTACACACTCCCTCCTCGAGTGGGAAAATATTTTCACAACTACTATTTCTCTATAGTTAGAAATCAAATTTCTCAACAAGAAGTTCCATGAGGAAAGAATTCCCTTAGTGTGTGCTCTTCCTTCCTTCTAATGTTATTTTTCACTAGAAACTGCTGCAAAATAATTGCATCCCAACTAAAGATATGATTTGGAATGAAAATACTTCTCCTCCCTCCTCCTATGGTAATATTTGATATGAAAGATCTAATTTCTCTCTCGACTCTCTTAGAGAAATAGACTTTCCTAAAAAATTGAAACTCTTGGAAAAATGGACTGCAGAGCCTCTAGGATTTTGAGCAGCTGCTTACGCAATACTACGAAGCTCCTTATCCTCTCTACTACTAAGCTCTCTATCTTTCTATCTGCGCTCTGATACCATGTGAAAATTTCAATACCCAGAATCCTACTGCAACAACTGATAATGTTTATTATATTTTTTAAATAAATTGAACAAATTATTTACGGTGTATCGAAAATAACGAAACATATACATTGAAGCCTTCAAAAAATAAATATTATGAAATAAAAAAATAATGTTGGAGGAATAGATACACACAAACACAAAAATACACATTTATTTTTTGGATTAAGTCCCCAGAAAAACCCAACTCGGGAAAACTGGTGCAACAACTGAGGGTTTGATTATTATGCAAGTACTAAATATGAGTACAATACTATGGATGCTTAAAGCTATTAATCCATGCAGAGAAATGACTGACAATAAATCTAGTGAGAAAAAATCTCACTCCCACTGCCAATATGACACAGATGTTAGCTCAAGTTGATTTGTTCTTTATTGTCTTGGTGATGTCACTATGCTAACCTATGCAGTACTGGGTTCCCACAACTTAGAGCTGCTTCTCCTCTCACTATCTTATCAATTTATATTTGGAAGATGGATTCCCGTGGCCTCTGAACTCTTTCTCCACTTTCTAGCACTGAATCATATTTTCTCCCCAGCAAAATATGAAATATCTTCTGAAGCACTATTCTACCTCTATGTGGCTCTGTGCTACCTCTCTGTGGCACTCACTTCCTCTCTGTAATGCACTCACTGAAACTAGAAAAGATTCCTGCAACCTTACTATCCATGCCCCTCTCTCACTGCTTCGAGTTCACTAGCTCTCTCTCTGGAAACTCAATGCTGCTACTCTGGAAATTGATCTACCAGTGCAATCGAACTATTGAAGTGTTTTATCAAAGCCTCATTGATTTTCTTCTTTTAATCTTTCATTGATACTTCAATGACCATGATTAAACCTTAAATGATGGCTAAGATTACCTAGAAATTGATCCATGCCTTTTTATAGAATATTCACACCATGACCTAATTAATATATTTCATTTAATCATATTTCCTAAGTTTAGACTTAGAAAATATTAAAATATGATTAATTATTTTAATTAATTCATCTCTTGGTGGAATTTCTAGAAACAATTTTTGGGTTTTGAAGAATACATATATTTTAACCTCTCTGTGAAATGTCAATGCTAAAACACATATGATGCTACAAAAACTAACAATTTGAATAATATTAATGGTGGCATGATTTACCTAAGAATTAGGTGTGGTGAGAATTGGTTTCAAAGAAGAGTGTCAAATGCATGGTGTGTGGGAGAAATTGTGCATGCATTGGTTTGGATTGATATCCTAGAATTGTATTTCTTGTAGAGAAACTAGATATGGTAAAAACATTTAGCTGAATATAGAGATACATTCCCATCGCATGACTTCTTACACTCATAAACTGCACCCCCTTGACATTGATGTCAAAGGGGGAGGAAATAATGTGTTAGGAGGAGGATGAATTTGTTTCCATCAATGAAAAAGCTGGAGATTTATCGAAGTATTTTCATTGATGGAAAAGTAACTTTAGGAGTAGCAATGATCAATGAAGGAGCAACAAAGGTAAAGGAAAAGCAACAAGGAGTGGTAAAGAGGTAGGAAAAATGTGATGGAAAAGGAGCAACAGGCAAAAAGCATCTTGGGAAAATGAGCAGTAACGGGATCAATAATGGTATAAAAAGGAGCATATGAAATATTTTTTAGTGAGAGAAATGTGTATAACATATGTTTCTAATAGATGTATGCATATAGTGGTTGAGCTAAATTATTGTGATCCAAGGAAAAGGAAACATAAAAGAGCAGTAACATGTTCAACAAAGGTATGCCAATATGCATATGCAATACTTATTGGTGAAACAAATTTGTGCCGAACATATGTTGATGATATATGTATGCATATAGTGGTTGAGATTAATTTTTTTGATGCAAGGTAAAGGAAATACTTCATGAAAACAAAGGAAAATCTCCATAATAATAAAGGCAAAATTCCAGGACCAAAAAAAAAAAATACCGGACACAAGACTGTTGAGGAAATGACATGAAGGAAATATGGCTTTGATAAAATATGTGGCTTTGGAGAGTGAATGTTGCTTGCGCGTGGCTTTCATTGCTTTCATATGTTGTGTGCATATTATTTAACTATTATAATGTGTTTCTTTTGGCATTATGTTGATATTGGGGTACATAATCATTATAGATGGTTGAAATAATATTTGGTGGAGCACTTACTCATGTGATACTATTTAAAATATGTAGATATTTGAAACGAATGAGTGGAAGGAAAAGGGTCAAACATGTTCACTTCATATCCTTATGTGGAATACAAACAACTAACAAAATATCTTTATAAATGATGTGATGTTGGAGGGAAAAAATATTAGAGAGTTGCAGAATGTGTGAGAGATGATTGAGGTGTTATACCTTAGTAACCTCCCACATATGAATCTTGTGTGAAGCATATTTTAAGGGAGGAAGTGGCATAAATGAAGATGGAGATATGAAAAATTTATTACTAGGTAAACCAACACATTGTTGCTTCTTGTTTACATCATGGCATTCTAGTCTACTTTCAAGTATTGGCTTGATAAATATTAGGTTGTAGCCTTTTGAGGTAGGATCCTCATGTGAGTTGTAGCCTACAAAAAATGTATGGGAGTTGAAGCCTCCTTGCATCTTGCAGCTTGCAAAAAATTGAGGTAGTATCCTCCTATATGTTGGAGCCTACAAAAAATTATATGTAATAAGGGAGTAGGAGCTTTCATTTGCATCAAAACAATAACAAAATGATGGTTTTCTCCCTTTATGGGTTTCCACTATATCTGGTTTCAGTGTGTTGTTATTATGCCCTGATTTGATGTTTTGGCTTACTTATTACTTGTTGTTAACATATTCAATCTATTTGTAATTATTTGTTAAGTTGCTCATTTAATGTTTCAATTAATGTGTTTTAAATAAAGTAGATTTATTTCCATTAATGTACTAAAGTAATTCACCCACTCCCTTATTTTAGTCAAGTTTTCATTACATGCACAAATAAATAGACATGTTTTGTAATTATGTGCTTTTAGCTAAATAAAAGGGCATGTTTAGATACTTTGTGATGCATTTATTTATGCACATGAAAAGAAGTTTGAACCATAACTAGTAAAAAGTTATTATTTGAGTTTAATGAACATTTTATACAACCACGATGACATAGTTGTTGAATACATTAATTGCATTAAATAAATGCGAATTATGCTTGAACTATGGGTCCATGTAGAGTAAAGAACCATCAAAGGCATGAAATCCATTGCAAGGGACAAACAGTTCACAAAGACATGGTGCTCGAAGAATTGTGGGGTGACAGTTTTCGATAACATGATTAATGTAATAGCTTCTAGCTACTTATGTTGAATTAAATATGAAATTTATTTATAATATTTTTTAACAATGGTCAAAGGATGGACTCCCTTACTACCATTGAGTGAGATGTAAATACCCCCATGAAAAGTTTAATAAAATAAACATCTATTGATTTTTCCCTTGGGGATTTCTAAGTTATATTAGTGTCGATTGATATGTTTTCCTATCAGTATCCATTGATATGTTTCTTCCTTGAGTAGCATTGACATTTACTTCATCAAATATGTTATTAACTAGCCTAATTAAATGGAGAATGATAATGACAATTGTTGGATGTAATGAAAATAATTTTATGAACATGTAATAATTGATTGAGAATATTACATGCTAGTAAATTTCGTAAACAAATCTTCTAATCTTATGTATTTTTACACCAGGTTTACAGCGGAACATAAGTTCAAATAATTAAGTCATTATAAAAGACCCTCCAAAGTGAGGAGTACTATGAAACAATCAAATCATCATTAAAAATCCTCCAGAGTGAGAATTGCTATAATACATTCAACAAAAGGTAGATGGTTGTTTTTCTAAGTTCTAATTCTAGATATTGTGAATAAGTTTATAATATTTTTACTTATAACATCAAAATAAGATAATAAAATTAATTGATTAATAATAATAAAATAAGATAAAATTTTGCGACAAGTTTAATTGCCAATAGAAATATTATGAAGTATTATGTAATTTTTGAAATTTAAGATTCCAATCTTTTTAATTAAAATATGTTGAAAGAAAAACATAGTTAACCAAATCTAAATACAAAAATTAAAAATAATATTATAAATTAAAAAAATGACAAAACAATATTAATTAAATTAATTTTTCAAAATTGATTTAAAATTTAAAATTCTCTAAATTTATTTGATATACTTTAATTTAACATTAATTTGTATTGTAAAAAAAAAAAAAAAATATCAACTGAAAATTTAAACTTAAAATATAAATAGATTGTAAAATAAATTAAATATATTTTTTCATTCAGATGAATCATTTAATTAACTCTTAACTAATGAAAGAACAATTAAACCATAAAAATATGGCAAGACCTTTAAAAATCCAATTATTGTTAAGGCCCTTTTAGACCTTCTAAACTTATAAATAAAAATAATATAATAAGAAGTTCAAACCATTAAATCATAATCAAAGACCTGAAGAGTGAGGATTAGTATCAAACAATCAAAGCATCATTAAAAATGTTCCAAGTCTAATACACTCAACAAGAGGAAGATAGTTGTTTTTGTAAGCTCTAATTCTAAATATTATGGATACGTTTATTTTAAATAGTTATTTTGATAAGTAGATAATAATTTCTAAGCTAAACAATTTTATTATTATTATTTTTAACCAAGCATCTCTTATATGCTATATTTAATTTCTTATCTAAGCCTATAGAGTATGTTGATATCTATGTTAAATTTTGTTATAGTATATTACTTTATATTCATTTAAATATAATATATTATTTTAGATTTATTTCAAATATAATTTGACTAATTAAAAGAATTAATATCTTAGTTTAAGTTATAGATTTTTAAATAATTTTTTTTAAGATATAGATCTTGAAATCATTTAAATTTATATAATAAACCATAAAAAATTCCATAAATAAATTTGATTTTATATTATTATTATTATTTTCTTGATATTCTTTCTCATATATAATTTAACTGTCAATGTAAATTTTAATATAGGTACATTATCTTTCTAACATAAAGAAGTATAATACCTTTTACTCTCCAGGCGAAAAAATATTAACATAAAAATTATATAAAAATATTTTTTTTATAAAAAAAATTAAGTATTTCAGATTTTATGAACGTTCACTAAGATAAACAAAATATCAATTGTTATAAATAAAATAATAAATTAATATAAAAATAAAATTAAAGATATTTTTTGAGTTTAATATATTTTGGGAATTTTGGTTTAGATTAATGCATATATCTTATATAAATTGAAATAATACATATTTATATAATGATGATTATTAATTATATTAATACAATTTATCAAATTTTAACAAAATGAGATATTTTTTACAATTTTTTCATATTTTATTTTTATTTTAGAAATTTATTAAAAGAAACATTTCGAAATCATAACTTTTCTATTTAAAAATTTTGTCATCATAATATATATTTTGGAAATTTAATAAAATGTGAGTATAAGATGAACAATATAAGACAATGTTTTTTATTTTCAACCTTTTTAATGGCTAAAAGATGACAAGAATTTTCATCTCATGGTGATTTAGGAATTGACCAATGCCAGATTTCACTGTAAATATTATAACAATTTGTTCTTATTTTATGTTTTTTCTTAACATTAGTCAAGACAAGCCTATAGGATGTAGAAAAGAGATAAAAACTTACACATTAAAAAAAAAATGCATAATATTCATTGGTTTGAAACATTTTGGTTGCCCAACCAATCCTTGTAGCGGTAACTCTAAGAATCTACTTCCTGTCAAGTACTTTCACTCTTTGTCACTAAAGTAGTAGTCACACCTAATTGTCAATTCCTCTAATCAGCAAAAAAAAAAAACAATAAATATTAATTACGACAATAAGATATTTTTTTTTCAAGAAATTCATATTTATCACCCCCTCATAATATTTTAATTTCTTTTTCCCCTCCAACTCTTTATCGCCATATATTCTATTTCGTCACTATATATTCTATTTCTCCATGTCACGTAAGTTAATATAATTTTATATTTTAAAAGATAAAAATATGTATTTTTTATATTACATAAAAAAATTATTTTAAAATATTTAAATTATTATTATAAAATATTTTTTTGATAAAATTAATTTATTTTAAAAATGAAAATTATGATAATCTTTTTTTCTTTGATAAAATACAGATATATCATCATAATCTTAATTTTAATAATCAGTAAGATGTAAAGAATAAACTTTTAAAAAATAATAATTACAAAGCTATTTGCAAATGTTTTATGTGTACTATGCTGAAGATACTTCTAAAATTCTCTCGGGCAATAGAATTTGTCAAGTTTGTTATACTAAGAGGGTGGAGAATGAAAAACACTTTCTTTTACACTGTTAGAATTTGTCAGCTTTGCTATACTAAGAGGGTGGTATTAAAACTGGAGAGACCAGAAATTCACACACACAAATAATTATTTCTATATTGCAATAATCAGATACATCAAATATATAGTTGAACTAATTCTAATCTTAGATAGAGAAGTTGAGAGAATCTCTCAACTTCCTCAACAAACCCAATCCAAGATATACTAAAGTAAGCATAATCCTAACTAATTCTAATACCCTCCCTTAATGGTTACTTTACAAAACATATAATAATTAATCACAATTACAACACTTTGAACTTTCGTCTCTTTGTCTGATCTGGTCTTCATTAACATTTGTACCCACTTTGAGATCTCATAGAAAACGCTCTTTTCTCCACCATTTTCGAGCTACCATTCAACCCATTTAAAATACATTTGTTTCTGACCAGCAATAATGAACTTTGCAAGATCAACAGTATTGAAAACTCCGCTCGTCGGGGCTTCCGCGATAAGAACTAACAAGTGATGAACCATCCTATGGACCAATCACCATCTGTCGGATATTTCGCTTTCGGTTATCCATCAGTGGCTAGACAAATGGTCTAAATACTGAATGTGTTCAAGATCTAATCTAACAACTTGACCTGCTTCACATCATACTGTAACTTGTAACTAATGCTCTTGGCCCGTAGCACAACAATATCAGCATATAACAAATTCACACAATGAAATTAGCCAATTGTTCTCTCGTCCCTGTAGAACGTAGAGAACGACTAATTTAAATAATGCTGATTTGTTCAATAATTGGTTCTCTTCTACACAACTCTCATAGCAATAAATATAAGGCTTAAACTCCACACTATATTCTACACACTTGCAAATCACAAAACATGCTTTAGAAAAGTTTAAGAGAAGGATCAGGAGGTTCATCCTCACTTGAAGAATCTTCAAATATTGCATCGAGTGAATTGTCTGAAAATGTTGCATACGCTGATTTTTTCAATTGTCCATTCAAAAGATCTCGAGCCCGAATTTTGCAATTGAATGCTGTATGTCCATATTTGTGAAAATAGAAACATTTAGTCTTACTTTTATTCACCCTTCCTTTGGAGTATAGTGCAAGTTCATTATGTGAACTAGCCTCTGGGCCACCTATCCTCTTTTCTTCTGCCATAAGAGCTGCTATCATTTCATCAAGTGATTGATGTGGCAATTGACTTAGAGTAAATATGACATTATCATATTTTGAAGACAAACTATTTAATAAGATTGCCTTTGCATCATCATCATCTACTTTAGAATTAATTTCTGACAACTATCTCATCAAAGCTCTTAACTCATTTATGTGTGTTGACAATGATGTCTCACTCTCCATCTGGAGTTTAAACAATTGTAACTTTAAGAAAATTTTTGCATTAACAGCTTTTGTCCCAAATACCTTACTCATTTCTTCCCGTATTGCTGCAGAAGATTTCTTTAAGTCAATAAGATGTAGCTGGGAATCTGCAAGTGATAGTCCAAGGATAGACTTGGCTCTTTCCTCTCTTTTTTCCCATGTAATTAACTGTTGAGCATCTGTGGGTGCTATTTCTGAGCCTTCTACAATATTCCATAAATTTCTAGTCATCATTTGCTACTGAACTTTTACCTTCCAAGTGTAGAAATTAAAGCCATTAAACTTTTCTAATACAATAGGTTGCTCCATGTTAAAAAGAAAACAAACTGATTTTCAAACTCTGCAAATCTAAAACAGGTTGCAATTAAACTGAATAAAAATGTAAATTTATTTGACAAATAATCATAGCTCAGCCGACTAGAAGCTCAGCGATTGATTGATTCCACTCGGCTAAATTGTATATTCTGAATGAATCGGAAGAAAAGGATATAAAGATGGGCAATCCTAGCGGCTCGACAATCAAGTATCTTATGTATGGAAGTACTATCCTATCTTTGAAGATGGCTATAACTATTTGTAGTAATGCATTCTGATCACGTATTATAAGCTAATATAGCGGCGCCGTCAAGTAGATATCGATTATCAGCATTGTGGCTATACACTTATTACTACGCTCGTTAAATTTGATGAATTCATCAAAACCAGATATTTATTTTTATTATTTCAATTATGATGTGAGTTGTTGCAATGGCAGTACAGGTAAAACAGTCATTATCATTTTAACGAATCCCGAACTACGACGATAATCGCATTGAAGAGCACACCTCAACTTGTGAGTCAACGGGGTTCTCGTCTATATTCTTGAAGAGACCAGAAATTCACACACACAAATAATTATTTCTATATTGCAATAATCAGATACATCAAATATATAGTTGAACTAATTCTAATCTTAGAGAGAGAAGTTGAGAGAATCTCTCAACTTCCTCAACAAACCCAATCCAAGATATACTAAAGTAAGCATAATCCTAACTAATTCTAATAGGTGGAGGATGAAAAACTCTTTCTTTTAAAGTGTGAGGTCCTTACTCACATATGCTCTCATTTCCCTAACATCTGTCACACTTTCAATCTCCTTGACTTGTTAAGTCTGCCCAACTATAGTGATCACATACCCTCTCATTTCCCTAACTCACATATGCTTTTATATCCCTAACATGTGTCACACTTTCAATCTCCTTGACTAGTTAAGTCAGCCCAACTATAGTGATCATATCCACTCTCATTTCCCCAAAGTCTCTCAGGCTTTCAATCTCTCAAGCTTCCAATCTTCTTGTCTTCTTAATTGAGCCTAACTATAGTGATCTTGGTGGGCTTCTTTCCCTTCTATTTTAGGATAGAAATAATATTATAAAGAATTACAATTAGATTCTTCTTCTTAAATTTAGGTAAAAAACATTGATTTTAGTGAAAGTTAATAATCATCATATATATATTAAAATAATTTTGATAATAATAATAATTAATGTTTATTAAAATTATAATAATTTTATATTTTATTTTTATATTAAAAATAATTTAATTTGAAAATTAACTATATAATAAATAAATAGTATTAGATGAACTATACTAGTTAGTTCTAAACTCTCACAATTTTCTATCTAATGTGATTAAAACTCAAAAAAATTTGAAAAAAAAAATGCACTTATTAAAAAATCAATAAATTTAATTTTTAGATGGATTTACCTTTATGAAAACTAGAATTCTTATTTTGAATATATTATATTGTCGTAAGGATGAGCGAAAATTTCGATTTTTTTTTTTTTGTTTTTTTTAACAAAGAGATGATCTAGAAAGAAATCAATTATTATGGGTGGCAAAACAAATCAAGAAAACAATAGCAAGGTCATATACGTTTTCTATTTTTACAATCGTATAGTAAAATGAAAAACTCTGGTCCTTATTACCCAATTCTGATATTCCAAACTTATTTTGAAATCATACCGCGATTTGCAACGTGGATGTTGAAAGAATGAATCAGATAAGATGGAAACTGTAGCATCGGTTCGCCTAAGCCCACATGCTTGACCTGCAATATATCTTTGTGAAACCGACCGACGACCTGCCTTTAATATCGAATCTAAAGCCTGCTCAAAAGCTGTATACTGTTTGAGAAACGGTGCCAAAGGCCGAGACGGAGAGCGACCTCTACTGACCGGCATCAAGCCTGTACTTTCTTTCAATACGATCCTTATTCAAGACCTCCAACACATTGCCCATGTGAATGTCGAATTATGCCAAAGTTATTGATGTGGATTTAAGATGCCAGATTACTGGTCCAGCAGAGTTGCAGGCAGAGGCAGAAGAGGCAGTGGCGCCGTGATTTTTTTTTCTGCTTTTTTATTTTTAAACGATAGTAAAGCAGCTCTCTGTACTACTAGCTATTGATTACGTTATTGGGAAGTGTGCGAAACGGGAGGGGGAAGCGAGAGAACAGCCGTCTTTCCCCGTACCCAAATGGGTTATATGAACGCCCTGATAGCAAAAGCCTGTTAGCATCCCTATCTTTAACCCTAAGTAGGTAGACCCGTTTTCTCTCGACATGTCTGCTGCTTCTCCTGACTGCTCTAACATAGATTCCGCGTCAATTCCTTCTGGATCTGTCATCACTGAGGGCGCTGGTTCGATTCTCCCACAGAGAAGCTAGTTGGTTACTTTCTTTCCTGTGCAGGGTTAATCTCATCGGGGGCCTTTTCTTTTTTTTGTGCTTCAGCGATGTCTGGCTGTATTGATTCTTCTTCTGCTACTGAGCAACTGTGCTACGTGCACTGTAACTTTTGCAGCACCATTCTAGCGGTAGAGGACGCCCACCACTCTGCTCCTTTAATTTTTGTTTTCGTTTTCGTTTTGAGTATTAATGATTATGACCTTGAAAGTGCAATACAATGCTCTGAGAGATGAGATTTTGTAGGTTTGGCATGGCATACATTAAAGATTTGTCTCTTTCAGCCCTGTTGTTATGTGAGAAAAAACAATGGAAATAAAATCCAAGTCCATTCTTAGGGTAATCATCCTCAGGATCGCTTTTCGTTTAAAGAATCCCGCGATGTGCGCTTTTGGTTCAGGCCAGAGATCGGATCTGACTGGTGTCTGGAATCACTTCACTATCTCTGCTTGCAATCCCAATACATTCTTTTCTTTATCTATATCAATCTCTTTTTTATTATCCATTCACTAAATTGCTTCACTATTTTTTTTATTTTTTTTTGTTTCACTTAGATTTTAAATTTTAGATCTATTTTATTTGACACACTAAAATTTAACTTTAAATCTCATTGTTTAATGTCATGTCGAGCGCTTCCCAAATTGTTAACTGCCAGGCTAGCTCATATTTTAATCAATTAACAATATTGGCCTTGCTTTGGACTAGCACAGTTACAGTGTCTTCCTTTTACATAGACCTTTTCTGCCAGATTTCTTAATTGTTCCTAGCGCCACATTGTAATGGTGTCAGGATCGTTGATATGTTCTGTCGAGTCAGCGTAGTTTGTGAAATCTATGGTGATAAAAATGTCGAGAAATCGGTGAGCGTGCGTACTTGCTACAGGAAAGGCAGTTAGTCTCGCACAGTGTCTACACTGTCTATCTTGTCAAATCATGTGGGAAATGTTCAGTGCTGAAAAAGTCTTTATCCTCGGGGAACAAAGCAGTCTTGCCATATCAAATTTTTGTTATAGTGTCCATTCCCTACACGAGTCTCGCCATATCAAATTTTACTGTAGTCTCCATTCTCTACAGGATCCGAACCCTAGGTTCATTTAGATAAAACAGTTTTCAGATCCCTTTTAGGTATTAATGTTTTAGCTGGAGATAGCTAGAACTAGTTATAACAAAGCACACTAAATATTTACGATGCTATTCTTGAAGGGGAAATTTGCTTGGTTTTCAGTCTAACGTAGATTCAATGTGATGCACAGGTGAGCGTCCCTTCCAGTAGCTTGTTCAAAATAGTCACAGTTCGCTGTGGCCATTGCAACCATCTTCTATCAGTTAACATGATGGGAGCTTCACCTCCACTTGAGGCGGGACAGGTACACATAGTATGCTGATCATTCAATTTATTCAGTTCTGCAGCAATGTAAGTTCTGGTTCTCTTCTGTAGACATTAAATGCAGTCTCAGTACTTGATATTGCCCTGAGATCTTTCTTATTTTGTATTTTTATCACCTAATGTGTCCCACATGCAGGATATTTAGGGCTGTAATAGGGTCATCCACTTTTTATTAGCATGTAAAATTATGTTTCTTTATTTACACCCTTTTGTTCTTTTCAGTTCAGCGTTTCTCTGAATATGAGTATATCGTTCTAGTGAGGATATACATTAAGAAACTGGGTCATTGAGAAGAACAAAAGAATGATACATGGTCAGTCTTTTTAAGGGGCACCATTAGCAATTAGTACAAAAATATCACTTCGTTAAATTTAGAAGTTTTCTACAGTACATGATATACTTGTGAGCGTGAAAACTACCATGAAAATTGAGAATACTGGTTCAATCTATATAACCCCTATCTTCACAACTGAGCCTGATATACTATCTCTTACACAGCTCCATTCAGTAGTTAGTGTATAGAGATATCTTGTCATATAACTTTGGACTAATCATACTCCCTAATGTGTACGCTACTACTGAGATCGACCATACCGTTTTGATTTATATCCTAATCCTTACAACTGAGCCTGACATACTACCTCTTACAAAGAAAAAAACTGAACTTGAGATACCACTTCTTACGAAACTTTGAAAAACTTTTCCTCTCATAACCTAAAATACTGTTAGAGATATTACTAATCTATGGTGAACTTCAAAGGCTTCATGGAAATTTTTGAAATGATTGCAAATGGAGCCATGAAACGCTAAGTTATCTATTTCTGTTGAAGTTGAAACATATTAATGCTTTTACAGTGCTGGGTGGATGATATATTTAATTTTTAAATTAAAATTATAAATTTTTTTAAATAAAATAAATTGCTTATATATATAAATAAGTTTATTTAATTATTAGTTGAGTTTTATTTTATTATGATTATTTTCTGAGTCAGGTTTTTTTTTTTATTATATTTTTTAATTTAATTTTATTTGGAATAATTATAAATTTATTAAATTCCATAGAGACTTAAAAATAGAAAATAAATTTATTAAATTCCATAGAGACTTAAAAATAGAAATTACTTTATTATTACCATGCATATCATTTACATATAAAATAAAATAAATTTACTAATTTTTATGTTATTATGTTTTTTACCGGTTCAGAGGAGAGTTAGTGATTGGGTGAGTTATTAAGGTACTTTGTAATGTCTGTGATGTGTTCCATGCTTTGATTTAGATAATATATTAGACATATGAAAGATGTGGAGAATTTTTTTTCTCTAAACATACCTTTATAACATTCATTCAGAAAGCATTTTTTCTTGACATATACTTGAAGGATTTTCTATTGACATATACTTAAATTAAAGCTAAATTTTAAAAAATATGGAACACATCTAATCTAATCTTCTTCCCTTTTAACTCATCTTAAAATAAACTTATATATAATTACACAACGAATTTACCTGTCTAAGATTAGCCAACCAATCTCGTTTCAGCATGTCGCCCATTATAGAATGTAAATAATTTCTTTTGATACGCATTAATAATTAAGTATACTGTATATAGACTTCTGTTAACTCCTTTGTAACCCACTCATAATGAGATCCAGATCCAGTATTACCATAAAAGAAAATCCAGGATTTATGACATACTGAGAAGATTAAAAATTATCACCAAGCCTGATAGGTTTTGGGCTATTACAATGAGTTACAAATTTAGGATTTATTAATCACAGAGGAAAATCTAACCATCTCCAATAAGGGATATATTGAACACTGAGATAATAAAATCTCTATCCAAGGCTAATAGAGTTTTTGTTAGCTAGATTATTTATTATTAGTTTTGTAAAAGAATGCGCTTGTCTGCCAGCAAAATTCATACTTTGTCTAACTATACAAGTATGCTTGGTAACAGATCCAAAATGATTATTCCAGAGATTCAGCATCGTCTTCAGCCTCTTCAACAATCAGCGAAAGGACAGCGAATTCATATGCTGGCAACGAAGCAGCAAAGATGTTTTCCAGCATGCGTAAGTTTTAGTCCTTTTTCATATGTCATTACTGTCATATACAACGTTAAATATATAGCTACTAGGAAGATTTGGCACTGAAGAAAAATGATGTATTCTTCATATCTGAAATATATGCAGCACCTGAAAAGAGACAACGAGTACCATCGGTGTACAATCGTTTCATAAAGTAAGAACAGTAATGTTTACATTGAGATGCAGATGGTAATCGTTTTCTAATTATTACCTCTTCCCAATTAAGGAATTGGGCTATAATGCATGGTGCTCATGTGCAGAGAGGAGATTCAAAGAATCAAAGCCAAGAATCCTGACATAAGGCATAAGGAGGCTTTCAGTGCCGCTGCAAAAAATGTGAGATTTCATATATACTGTTGTTTGGTTACTATTCACCTACAAATTTTCTAATGGGAGTCTTATACATGTCTGTATTTATCCCAGTGGGCTCATTTTCCTCATATACATTTCGGATTGATGCTAGAGAACAACAAACAAGCAACAATGGAGAAAGGAAACCTTAGGGTAACTCTCTAACTTTCTACATTTGTTTTTTTCTTATAAGTTGATTATGGCAATAAACCGCAGGTTTTCTAGAAAGGTTTTTTTCTTATAAGTTGATTATGGAAATAAAACGCAGGTTTTCTTGAAATGTTTGAATCCCCAACGATAGGAAGAAGTGCAACTAAGCACATAATTTTGTTCAAGTAGCACTAAAAATTTACTTGTAAGGTTATTTAGAAGTATAAAAATCCTAACAAACAATCATAAACTGACTTATTACTTGGTCACTGGATTGTTAATATTGATATTTTTCTGTATTGCCTATCCTGCAATATACGTTGCACACCTCTCACTTTTATATGCTTGCATGCCAGTTATGATTGATTACCATATCCCATTCAGTGGTTACCATATCCCATAACTGAATGGACACAAGATAATTACTTTCCTATCTCTTACTGACTCATATGTTAAATCTGGTTATGCTTAAATCATGCCTACAAAATCGAATTTGCAGGAAGGTACTCAGATTGGAACAGTAAAGGATGGAAGGATGACAAGAAACCTGTGTTGAACCTGGAAATTCCGTTGATGTAGTCCTTCAAAATTCAGAGAAGACATCTACATGCTGTAATTTATTACTTGATAACTTCTTAAGCATTGGCAGTGCGGTAGAAAATTTGATGAAGGGCATATTATGTGAACTTTGTAATATTTTATTTTCATGGCAGCAGACACTTATTGCGGATGAGATGTCTGTTTCTGATGTTGAGTTTCGCTTGGTGTTGAGTTTTTATTTTCAAAGAAATGTGGATATCTTTCTCCTAACTTCAGATTGAAGTTCTATGTCGTTTCTCTTTCTGATAATGAAGTTCAATGTCGTTTCTCTTTCTGATAATGAGCTTGAAGTTTCAAGTTTGGCTCAATTTAACAATTTTATGAACATATTGTTGCATGCAGCATGTTGGGCATTTTCTAAACTCGAACCAAATCTCTGTTTCGAATCCTCGGTCAGCTTTTCATTAGGCCTTTCTAATAACGCAAATATATGAGATAACTTATTGTGGCTGCTGGGATTCGATTGGAGGAAAATAGGGAAATTAACACAGTAGTTGCAGTTGTGTTCAAAAGACAACTTCCGAGTCCACATAAAATAGGAAGTCTTGAACTAGCAGGGTGCTGGGCAGAATTAGTTGAACAAATAAAAATCGCATGTATTTTGGTTAAAATCATATTATGCAGATCCTCAAACAAGGTAGGGGTGAGGTGAAGTGACAGTGTGTGGGGCTGAGGGGTACGGTATGAGTGTGGGTAGTTAAATGCGTAGGTAAGGGTGGGGAAGTGTTTGCGGAGTTTTGAGGTTTGACTTGTATATAATTCTTAGTTTTAAATTTAATTTATATATATATATATATATATATATATATATATAAAAAGAACGAAAGAAAAATAAAGATAAAGAGAGAAGTGATTTTAGTGATTATATTGATGTATAAAGAGACATTTTTGGTTTATAAATAAAATAGTATAAAAATGTTTTAAGTTTAAAAAAAAATGTTGCTGGTTTGAAGAGAGTCTAGTTTTTATATAAAAATTTATTACTAGTAATTATATCCAGAGGTGGAAAGGAAAGAAGATGGGAGGAGAGTCCAAATTTCACAATGATACTCTTTTGAGGATAAGAGAGATTCAAAAAATATTGAATCAGAACAAAGAAAAATAAAAGGGAGAGAGTGCTTTTGAAAACAATAAATTTTATAGAGACTAAAAATTAAAGAAATAACAATAAACAGTAAAAGGTTAAGGTGGGCATGGGAGAAACCTCCACCAATGAATAATAGATTTAGCATGATGAGGAAGATCAGTGTGAAGGGATAAAACATATAACCATAATATCCCCTCTTCTTAATAAGAAAGCAACCAACTCTAATGCACTACTATATGCTTCAAAGATTCAGTTATAGCAACAAGAATTTACTATTAATGCGTTACAAACTATATACAGAAATTAAGGAGGTCAAGCTAAATCAGTCCAACACTTAGATCATACCATGTCCAGTATCACGAAACTTGGACAGACAATATGCAATTAATCATCGATCTGAGAAAAATAAGGATTTCGTATAAATGGGCAACCATCAATTCGACGAAGAAACGGTATTTTCTGAGAAAGAAAAAAAGCACGTGAGCCGTTCATACAATCCCTACTTCTTGAGCAAAAAAATATGACGAGGGACAAATATCATACGGTTTCAAGGGATATTAAATGTTGACAACACAGATCCAACACACTAATGATAAGAGGTACCAACACAATTAGCAACTGTTAAAGAATGTAATCCTAACCACTTGTTAGGTGTCGAAATTGTTAGTCCAAGTGTCTAGTTCAGTTTTTAGTTGTTTCAGTTTACTCTTTAGTTTCTCAGTTTTTTTCATGGTATTGGAGCTAGCTTGCATAAGGTTTTTTGGAGAGCAGCAACAGAGTCAAGAAGGAGCAGTAGAGAGGAGAAGCTAGCTTGCATAAGACTCATTGAATAGCAGCAAACTTTTTTGATCAAAAAGCCTCCTACAAATTGGAAAAAGGCTGTTCGAAGAAAGCCTAAAAAATTTACTGATTGGCGCCACTGTTAGACTAATACTCGTGCCAACACGCCCAAACAAGAGATTGATGCGAGAACGCAAGGCATACCCATGCCAGTTTTTTGCCTTGCATTGTTTTTATTTAGACGCAGCTGTTTGCAATCGGGACCGTGCCAGTCAAAACCTTTAAAAATAAATAAATTATATGCGTTGGAGAAACTACATATCCAGAAGGTTTGCAATCCGGTTTGAAATCCGGCATGGAGCGAACACGTTATGGTATATTTTTGTTTTAATAAAGTGAAAGCATGATGGAGCAAGCAATTCCGTTAAGGTATGCTGCGTTAAGCCATTCAAGGTTTTTTAAAAGAAAAGTTAAAAGCATAGCATGAGTCTATGAAAATGCATTCAAATATGTATGTGAAGACTTCTTGAAAAGTCTTATACGAATGTTTTAAAATGATAAGGGAGTTTTTTTTTAAAGTTTTTTTTATATATAAAAAAAAACTTAAAATGTAAAAGAAAAAATTAAGAAAAGGAAAGGGTCTTCATATGGGAATGTGGATATATTTTTTAATGAAGGGATGTTTTTGAAAGTTTAAAAGCAAAAAAGCTTGAATGAGAAGTTTTTTTCTCCAAAGTTGTGATGTTAGAAAGTGAAAGTGTAGAAAGAGATTTTTTTTGGAAATTTAAAAAGAGCATTGAGAGCCTTGTGAAAGTGAATCTGCAGAAAGAGATTTTTTTGAGAAAAAAAGAAATTTTTAGAAGCAAGTTATTTTATGTAAATTTAGACTCGTCTGTTTGGAAGCCAAGCAACGAGGTCATGGCAAAAGCTAAGAGGCTAAAGAAGAAACAAAAGATGTTCGAGATATTTTTAGATCTCGAAATAAGAAGGCAAAAAGATGCATAAAAGAATCAGTCGATGAAAGTATACTTCTCTTGATTTCAGATGCCAAGACAACCAAGGAGGCATGGGATACCCTTCAGAGGTGTTTTGGTGCAAAGGGGAGCGTTGAAGATGAAGGTGGATCTGTAGGAGCAGATCTACATTGAAATGAAAAGTTTCTTGAATCCCACTGTGCACAGCCACAGGTGGATGAAGTCTGCGAAGAAATTGTAGAAGCAGTAGAGAGAGAGCACGAAAATGCTTGTGAACCCCACTGTACACAGCTACATGTGGACGATGATTTGATAATGCCAGCAACGGAGCTTGCTGACGAAGATTTGATGATACCAGCAACATGGCTTGTTGACGAAGATATGATGAATCCATCAATAGAGCTTGCTGACGAATATGTGATGATTCTAGCAACACAGCTTGCTGATAATGATATGGCGATTCCAGCAACAGAGCTTGCTGATGATATGGTAAATCCAGAGACTAATATTGTTGATTTTGACATAGATTTTTTGGCTAATGATGATTGGTTGTAGATGATGAAACAAAAACAAGATATTGACATGATGCTATTTGGTGAGATAACCCCACTGCAGTTAGTGGAAGACAACCTGATTGTAGCAACACCGGTAAGTAAAGAAGAGGCAAAGACAGAGACAAAGATAGAGATAAAAACAGAAAAGGAAAAACAACAGAAGAAAGCTCTGACTGTAGAGAAAAAAGACCAGAACCAATGTACACAGATTGATTATGAAGAAGAGCTAAATCTTATTGAAACATCAGCAATAAATGACTGTAGTGTAACTGAACTAAGCTGGAGTAACTAAAGGGGAGTGTTAAAAAATGTAATCCCAACCACCTGCTAGGTGTCGAAACCGTTAGTCCAAGTGTCCAATTCAGTTTCTAGTTGCTCCACAACTTCACGCCTTAAATTTAAAAAAAAATTAAGGCGTGAAGCCGTGGAGCAACTAGAAACTGAACTTGACACTTGGACTGATGGTTTCGACATCTATCAGGTGGTTGGGATTACATTCTTTAACACTCCCCTTTAATTTCAACCACATAAAAATTTAATTCAGATACTTGCTGGTCTATGTCTCAACAAGGCTTACAATTTAAAAAAATGACTTCAATTAGATTTGGTTTTCTTCTTCTCTTTTTCTAGATTTTGTAGCCTCTGAATTGTTTCAGATTTTTGCATTGCTGTATCCTTGAAAACTCGGTTTCGTCATTTGCTGGTGCAGGTCTTCTATTGTTCCAGGCTGTCTAAGCATGTGCTGGACATCCTCAAAAATTGACTTGTATGTGGGCTGCTACCACATATTGTCTTTTGTAGTGTGTTTTTCATCATCAATATGCTGCAACATAAGATTAGAATAATATCTTATTTCTTCAAAACTCCAATACTTGAAAATCTCATTGACATGTTCATCATGCATGTCATCTTCATCATTCATATCTACATCTTCTGTGTAGATCTCATCCAGACATGGTGTTGCAAGCCATGTTTCTAGTGTCCAGTTCAGTTTCTAGTTGCTCCAGTTTACTCCTCAGTTTCTCAATTCTTTTTAGCAACACAATTAGAAAGTAAGTATAGGATTTTTTTTCTAATTTTGTGTTTTACAATTTTTCTGAAGCCAATTTTAACATTTTCACAGATTTAATAGTGACTAAAAAATTTTTCTAGCATAATTTTACGTTTACATTGTTTGAATGTCCTTAGCTTAGACATCCTAGATATTTACATATATTGCATTACAAAGGATATGGAACAAATAACAAGAGAAAATACAAAAATTAAGGGTGGAAAGACAAATTAGTCCAACACTTATACCACTATCATGAAACATGCACACAATATAAAATTAATCATCACTTCAATGAAGAAACAATCTAATCTCAGGGGAAAGCATAACAAGCAGGTGAGGGGTTAATACAACTCCTACTTCTTGAGAAAATATGATGAGGAACAAATATCATAAGGTTGCAAGGGAGAATATATGCTCAACACAAAGATCCAACACTCTAATGATAAGTGAGGGACTAACACAATCAGAAAGTAAGCAAGTATAGTATTGTTTTTCTAGTTTTGTGTTTTACAATTTTTCCTAAGCCAAATCCAATATTTTAACATACCTATTAGTGACTAAAAACTTTTTCTAACCTAATTTTATATTGACATTGTCTCAATGTCTTTAGCTTAGATATTCTAGATATTTACAAATAATGCATTACAAACGAATTGGACCAAATAACAAGAAAAAATATATAAGTGATCATACCGTGTTTAGTTTCATGAAACATGTGCACACAATCTTCAATTAATCATTGATCAAAGAAAAATGAGGATTGAATATGAATGAAGTAATCATCAATTTGATGAATAAATAATCTAATCTTAAAGAGGAATCAAAATAAGTACATGAGAGGTTCATACAATCCCTACTTCTTGAACAAAATATGACAAGGGACGAATATCATAATGTTGCAAGGGGAATAAATGCCCAAAAAAAGATCCAAGAAAATAATGATAAGTCAGTAACTAGCACAATCAGAAAGTAAGTATAGAGCTATTTTCATAGTTGTGTTTTACAATTTTTTCCAAGCCAATTTCAACATTTTCAGATACCCTATTAGTGACTAACAACTTTTGCTAACCTAATTTTACTTCAACATTGACTCAATTTCCTTAGCTTAGACATTCTAGGTATTTACCATTGACATGGTTTATTTACAACTGACATGGTTTACAATTGACATAGATGACCGACCTAGACTTACTCTATATAACTTGAGACAAGGGCCATCAAGCTAATAAAACATTCCACTTTTCGACAAGAATTGAAGAAAAATGAAAAAGAAAAGGTCAAAATTTCCTCATGTTAGCACCTGATTTGAACCTCAAGCTGAAAGAAGGCAAATCAGGGTAACCTTCAAACCATGCTTAGCCTTGTAGCTAGCCCTACAAGGTCAGGAGAGGGCTCTCTCCGTGAAAATAATTCAATAAAGTATAACTGTAAACTGATTTTAGGCTAGGTATAATGACTTAGAAATGTTTTTATAAATTTCGGGGTTGTATGAACAGATGGGGTTGGGAAGTTTTGAGACTGGGGAATTGAATCAGAGATACAGGGTATTTTATGGGGCAAGATAGGCAGGATTTTAACAACTTGGTTTTAATAATGATGGAATGTGTAAGACTAGTGAGAAGTTGAAAAGGGCATAGGAGATGGATCATTTTCAAACAGCAGAAAACATCAAGTATTGAATGATTTACCAAGGCAGAGCATTGTGCAATGGATTCTACCTATCTATCTTGGAAGCATTCAACCAAAGATATGAATGAATGAATGGAAAACATAAAAATTAACAGATAAACAAAAAGGAAAGAACAATGCTAAAATCCATAACACAGGGATCCCACAAATCAGTGTTGCATTTCATTATTAATTCCCTGCCAAAACTGTTACAAATGGAGTGCAGAGCGTCCTCAATTATTTCCAACTTATTCCTCACTGTTTTACCCTCTACAAATGACTCAAAAATTACATTAAATAGACAGAATTTGAGGGGAGTAGATCCACAGAAGGAGGGGTTGTTTCAACAGCCCAAAAACTAAAATCTGAATATAAGAAAAGACTAACAATCTACCCCTGAAAATAAGGAGTAGCCAAAAATTTTGACCATCTTGAGGATTCGTTGTTGCACCCAATGAATGAAAATAGGAAATATGAAGAACAAATTCATTTTTCATCGCTGTTGTAGATGTCTTTAGTTCATAATTAGTTCATGGACTTTGACCATTATCTTTGTCTTCACTCCTTGAAGAAAAACCAACTGTCAAAGAATAATGCCTTTGAAACCACTAAAATCCATATTTGTCGTTTTAATGAAGAAAAGTCCCTTTTTGGGTGAAAAAGAACAAAAGAAAGGATGGTGGGCCCAAATCGCGATCGTAGATCACAATCAAAAGGGGTAGGGGTGTATTGGAGCGATTGGAAACTTGCGATGCAATAGTGTATAAGGGGAAATGGGTCTTTATGGGGAAATCGCAATCACAAATCGGGAATCGCAGCGGGAGGGGGCATTGGAATGATGCGATGAAACTTGCGATGCGATTGGAAGAAATGAAATGGGGGTAAAGGATAAGCCGAAGGAGTAATTGGGAAATCCCTTTAAAACAAATTAAAATAAGCTTTTCACTTTTACAAAGGAAAACCCCTTTCTTCTTTGGAACATGGAGGAAAGGTTTTCAAGGTGGGACCCATGGGAATCGCAATTGCAATTGGAAAGGGGAGCGGGTTTAACACATAGCGAAGGGAATTTAGGTATGCGATTGCGATGGAGCGATCGGGAGTGTCGGGAAAACTCAATCGCATCGACAAAACGGAAGTGAGGGAACTATGACATAAAACATTTGCGAGGGGCCAACGCGATGAGGGATTTAAGAATTATTTTAAATCAAATTATGGCTTTTCCAAAGGAAAAACCACTTCTTTTTGGAACGGGGCGGAAGGGTTTTACGGTGGGACCGGGGGGAATCGCATCGTCTATTTTCAATCGGGAGTAGATCAATCGGGATTTATGCGATGCTGTCGGACCGAAGGAAAAGGGTTGTGATTGGATTGGAGGCAAAGGGGGTGCGATCGGATCGGAGAAAAGGGGGTGCGATCGGATCGGAAGAAATGAATTTCAATGAAAAACTTTAAAATTATATAAAAAGGTAGAAGTTATAAAGTGTAAGGGACAAATGAGAAAAGGGGTAAGGTTAGGATTTTGGGGACTTTTGTTCTCTTAGGCATATTTCCCATCCAGGAGTCAGTTTTGAGAGTATAATATATCGTTGGAAAGCTCTTTCCGGGCTCTTTCTAATGGACATACTCAGGACATGATTTATAAAGAAAATCCAGTGAAGAACACCCTTCGAAACACAGAATTGACAAAGACAACCACTAGTGGAACAATTTTATATCATGACCTAATGGAATGATTGAAAATTTCTTCAGAATGGGACACCTAAGATGCACATGCAAATGTGTTTTGATCCCTGGTGGAAATATGCAAATATTGACTCTAACATTGGCTCCAATGGGGATGGTAGCTCCTTGGAGGTGCCAAGAACGACGTAGAGCTGGTAGCCTTATCCATTGGGCAATGGGGTCAATAGCTGAAAACCAAACTAAAAACTGAAAGAAACTTGACTCGACAAACTAACTCAAAGTGACTCAAATCTAACTAAAACACAACTTAAAATTTGAGGGTTGATGGCAGTACATGACCAAGACTTGAGGGTTTCAAATCCTGATGAAAATCACCTGTGTTTCTTGAAAGCAAATGCACCATTAGGCAATATCAAAATGCCAGTGTAACCAATCAGGCAAATGCCTCCTTGATTGATCCTCCTGATTAGATTCTCTGGCCAACAATAGATACTTACAATTGGGCATCCAAAAACATAGTTTACCATGATATCCTTCATCACTGAATACTGCAATAATTACCTTTACTACTGAATGCAATAGATCTACCACTAGATCCTGAAAAACGTGAAGATTTACCTCCTGTTGATATAGAAGAAACAAGGTGTCTTTTTCTCTTTATTCTGATCTCTCTTCATAATGTACCTTAGTAAGAGTGTGTTCCTAGTCTTCTAAAAGTTCTGAACAAGTAGGTGAGCATATTTCCTCTTGAAAAAACATTTCAAAGCATGAGACATAGGAAGAAGAATCTAAATGGCAGTTCTGAATTCTCTGGTCTTCTGTTATCTTAATATATTGTTGATCATCTTCATATGACATGGCTACCAGATTATCACATTTCTTATCACACTCATCAGTCATAAGAGAAAAAAATTTAGATTTGTCTTGAAATCCAAAACTAACGTTCCTATCATTTGCCAAAGATTCATCCAAAGAAACCTTTTCACTTGCTTGAATGAAGATCTCATCTTGTTCTTCATAGAGGAAATGAATGACCTCCTTGTGAAGACTTTGTTCTAATGGGATGAGAACATTTAGGTCTATAACACTGTTTTCTTCATTTGAGGTGACCTCAACAATAGAGCTCTTCTTTATGGTATCTAGAACAACATATTATTCCTTATCACATTCTGAATCTAGATCTGGATTATCCAACTTGGTTCCATCACAATTTGAGGTTGAAACCTCTTTTTCCTACATATCATCTTTTATTCCAATCATATCTAAAATAAGACCTTGTCTTCCATCATTTTCGACTGTACAAAGATCTTCAGCCTACTCATCTTGATAAGTGTCTTCTAAAATTTCTCTATGTTGCTGAAACAGATTTTCATACAGGGCTTCCATGATTTCACCGTCCATGAATTCATCATCTCCATAAAAATTCTCAAGATTTTTAATGAAAGTATTAACATGTTTGCAACAGTTCTAAACTAAATTTAAGGATGGACAACATTCTTTATACCTTTCAAAGAATATTGTATGAAAATTATTTAGACAATAAATACAAGCCGGTGGCAAACTTTCATACCAAGATCGAGCTTCATCTTCCAGAGTAGCCATGAACATCTTCATCAAGCAATCTTCAGGGAAATCAATCTTTAATTTACGCACATGCATGTGAAATCTCACCAGATGAAGAGCAACATCATTACTTTTCACATTTGTGAAGATAGGAAAATTCCTTTGCCAATCTACCTGAGGCATTTTATTTGGGAAACCTGGAATGTGATCTCGGCTCATGGGAGCATACCTTATTACAATACGTTCCATCTTAAAAAGATTTAAAGCTACTGTTCTTCCTGCAGTGGAGTCACCATAAAGTATTGATTTCTAGATCTTTCAGTAAATGGAGTCGTCAGGTGAATGGTTTAGCCTTCATATGTATCCAACTGTTGTTCACCATCAACATTTAGATATAATACTTTGTCATTATTTACGAGGGAATATTCGTCTTTTAGTCTTTACTTTTTATCCTCCCTAGTATGGTCGCCAGGAAATGTTAGCACCTAATTTGAACCTCAGGCTAAAAGAAGGAAAAAATGGTAACCTTAAAACCACACTTAGCCTTGTAGCTAGCCCTACAAGGTCAGGAGAGGGCTCTCTCCATGAAAAATATTCAATAAAGTATAACTGCAAAGTGATTTTAGGCTAGGTATAATGACTTAGAAATGTTTTTATAAATTTCAGGGTTGTATGAACAGATGGGGTTGGGTAGTTTTGAGACTGGGGAATTGAATCAGAGATACAGGGTATTTTATGGCGCAAGGTAGGCAGGATTTTAACAACATAGTTTTAATAATGATGGAATGTGTAAGACTAGTGAGAAGTTGAAAAGGGCATAGGAGATGGATCCTTTTCAAACAACAGAAAACATCAAGTACTGAATGATTTCCCAAGGCAGAGCATTGTGCAATGGATTCTACCTATCTATCTTGAAAGCATTCAACCAGAGATATGAATGAATGAATGGAAAACATAACAATTAACAGATGAACACAAAGGAAAGAACAGTGCTAAAATGCATACCATAGGGATCCCATAAATCAGTGCTGCATTTCTTTATTAATTCCCTGCCAAAACTGTTACAAATTGAGTGTAGAGTGTCCTCAGTGATTTCCAACTTACTCCTCACTTTTTTCCACTTTACAAATGACTCAAAAATTACATTAAATAGACAGAATTTGAGGGGAGTAGATCCACAGAAGGAGGGGTTGTTTCAGCAGCCCAGAAACTAAAATTTGAATATAGGAAAATACCAATAATCTGCCCCTGAAAAGAAGGAGTAGCCAAACATTTTGACCATCTTGAGGATTTGTTGTTACTCCCAACAAATGAAAATAGGAAATCTAAAGAACAAATCCCTTTTTCATCGGTTCTGTAGATGTCTCTGGTTCATAATTAGTTCATGGCCTTTGACCATTATCTTTGTCTTCACTCCTTGAAGAAAAACCAACTGTCGAAGAATAATTCCTTTCAAACCACTGAAATCCATATTTGTCATTTTAATGGAGAAAAGTCCCTTTTTGGGTGAAAAGGAACAAAGGAAAGGATGTTGGGCCCAAATCGCGATCACAAATCGCAATCGGAAGGGGTAGGGGTGTATTGGAGTGATTGTAAACTTGCGATGCGATAGTGTATAGGTGGAAATGGGTCTTTATGGGGAAATCAAAATCGCAAATTGGGAATCGCAGCAAGAGGGGGCATTGGAATGATGCGACGAAACTTGCGATGTGATTGGAAGAAATGCAATGGGGTAAAGGGTAAGCTAAAGGAGTAATGGGGAAATCCCTTTAAAACAAATTAAAATAAGCTTTGCACTTTTACAAAGGAAAACCCCTTTCTTCTTTGGAACAAGGCGGAAAGGTTTTTAATGTGGGACCCATGGGAATTGCAATCGCAATCGGAAAGGGGAGCGAGTTTAACACATAGTGGAAGGAATTTCGGTATGCGATTGCGATGGAGCGATTGGGAGTGTCGGGAAAACTCAATCATATCGGAAAAATGGAAGGGAGGGAACTATGACATAAAAATTTTGTGACGGGCCGATGCAATGAGGGACTTAAGAAATATTTTAAATCAAATTATGGCTTTTACAAAGGAAAAACCACTTTTGTTCGGAGCGGGGTAGAAGGGTTTTATGGTGGGACTAGGGGGAATTGCATCGGCGATTTTCAATCGAAAGTTGATCATTCGGGATTTATGCGATGTGATCGAATCAAAGGAAAAGGGTTGCGATCGGATCAGAAGCAAAGGGGGTGCGATCGGATTTGAAAAAAGGGGGTGCGATCAGATCGAAAGAAAAGGGTTGCGATCGGATCAGAAGCAAGGAATTTGAATGAAAAAATTTAAAATTATATCAAAAGGTAGAAGTTATAGAGTGTAAGGGACAAATGAGAAAAGGGGTAAGGTTAGGCTTTTGGGGACTTTTGTTCACTTAGGCATATTTTCCCATCTAGGAGTCAGTTTTGAGAGTATAATATATTTTTGGAAAGCTCTTTCCGAACTCTTTCTAATGGAAATAATTAGAACATTATTTATAGAGAAAATACAGTGAAGAACACCCTTTGAAACACAGACTTGACAAAGACAACCACCAGTGGAACAATTTTATATCATGACCTAATGGAATGATTGAAAATATCTTCAGAATGGGGCACCTAAGATGCACATGCAAATGTGATTTGATCCCTGGTGGAAATATGCAAATATTGACACTAACACCTCAAACATAAATTCACTATAAATATTCTTCTTCTGAAGACCCACTCTAGTACATTCATGATACCTATGGAGTATATCACACAAAATAATTCTATGAAGTGCTCAAACCCTTTTTGAATTCACAAGTATGAGAACCCTTTTTTCATTCACAAGTATGAGAAAAGTCACTTTGCATCACAAAAACTTTTGGCATTCACAACTATAGATTATCCAAAAAAAGAAGGGTCAAAATTTCTTAAAACTATACTCACTCAAAATATTTTTCTTCTTAAATTCACTCTCCTACATGGATTTACCCCAAAAACTATGCTACTCAACTCACAAAATAATTTGATAATTTGGTATAATATTATCACAATGTTTGTTGCTCATAATTTTAATTTTCTAGATTTATGAAGTCATTGTGCTTCCCCTTCAAATTTATGCCTGCAAGTTCTAGCTCCAAAAAATCCCTAGTGCATATGGGAGGATATTTTTATGCAAGAGGTGAATTTGCAAAGTGGTCAGGGGGTTGTAAGACTGCATCAAAAGAAATGTGTCCAAAAACCTGCAATTGAAGCCATAAAATTAGTTATGATATTGCAATATATATTATTAAAAAATTTTAAACATTTCACATAAATAAATTTAGAAAAGGGAGAATTGGTTGAATTTCCTATTCAATTATGAATCATAATTCTTATCACCCTTAGTAAGAATGCATGCTTACAAAAAAAATAATTTCCTCGAAATTTGCAGTGATGAAGATAATATACAACTAGCTATCAATTCACATGTAGCTATGAAAATGGAAATCCATAGAGTGTGGCTTGAATTAATTTTATATATGTAATGAACTTGTAAAGGCTGTTGAATTCTGTTTATTTTTAGTTTGAGTATCTCAAATATAAAGATCACATTATCAAAGGGTTTGACTAGGTAAAGAAACAAATTAATAATGCTAATCATTGCACTCACTATGGAAGAAACCATCCATAAGTTTTTTCCAACGTCCTTTCTCGCTTCAATAGTTGCAAGAGTTATTTTAGTGTCAAATAATTCATGCATTCTATGTAGAATCTAAAATGGTCACTGCTCTTTAAGCCATCTAATAAACAAAAATATTTATGACATATAAAAGCAAACAATGAAAGAGAATAAAAACACAGATGAGATCACTGTTCAACTTGTAAATGTCACATTAAATCTGGTATGTAAATACATTATTATATAAAAAAACTATTACTAATATTATTTTTATCATCTACTAAATATCTACTGACATGATTACCAATAATTCTGAGCACTCGTTATTATGCGCTGGCCATCCTAATAATCTACTACACTAATTTTTAATAACAGAGAATCACAAAATCTGCTGACTAATGTTAGAAATTACATGGATATTTAAGCATTATTATCAACACTCCTCCTTAATGATTAATGGGGGCTTACTAACTTATCTCTTAGTGCCAAAAACTAATCTTTTGCAACTGCTATGGTGAAGATCTCTACTAGCTGGTTCTTAGTATTTATGTGCTTCAATTCAACATCATTCTTCTGCACCAAATCTCGAATGAAGTGATATTTCATGTCAAAATGCTTTGTCCTGCTATGATGAGATGGATTATTTGTTAACTTGATGGCACTTACATTATCATAATAAATCACTGTAGGCTGAATTTACTTCTCTCCAATTTCTTCCAAATTTTTTTTGAGCCAAAGAGCTTGTGTACCTGGAAAATTAATTGCAACATACTCTGCTTCTGTGGATGAGAGGGCAACAATGCTTTGTTTCCTTGAGCTCCAAGTAATCATACCAGAACCAAAAGAGAAATGATTTCTAGATGTGGACTTACAGTCATCCATACTACCTCCCGAATCTGAATCACTAAATCCAACAAATTTGAACTCTTCAGTAGAGTAGTAATGAATACCAAAATTAAAAGTGTCATTCACATACCTTAAAATTCTCTTGGTTTCCTTCATATGTATTTCAGATGGA
This sequence comes from Pinus albicaulis, assembly GCA_034641835.2. NCBI lineage: Eukaryota > Viridiplantae > Streptophyta > Pinopsida > Pinales > Pinaceae > Pinus > Pinus albicaulis. The sequence continues at coordinate 1,609,222,597 of CM076580.1, forward strand.
TTTGTCATATACCTTGAAACAAGTGAAACTGAAAATGCAATATCAGGTCTTGTGTGGGTTAGAAACATCAAGATCTCCACAATACTTCTGTAAGTTGTCTCATCAACTAAATCAGCGCCATCATCTCTACATAATACAAATCCATGAGCACTTGGAGTAGGGTATCCATTACAATCAAGCATATCAAATTTCTTCAACATATCACGTGCATACTTGCTAGAAAATGAAAATTTCATTCTTAGCTTGATAAACCTCCATTCCTAGAAAATATTTCATGAGATCTAGATCTTTCATCTAAAATTCATTCATCATAGCAACTTTGAACTCATGATTCATTTTGGAACTACTACCCATATAAAATAGATCATCAACATACAAAATTATGATCAAAATATCAACACCTTCCTGTTTATAGTAAAGGGTAGGATCATTCTTACTTCTCTCGAAGCCCTTTTCCTGAAAGTATCCATCAATCCTAGCATACCACGCTCTTGGTGCTTTCTTGAGACCATACAAAGCCTTCTTCAACTTGTAGACATTATTCTCTTTTCCTTCTAGTTCAAAACCTTGTGGCTACTCCACATATAATTCCTCTTCTAAGTACCCATTCAAGAAGGAAATTTTCACGTCCATATGCTATATGCTCCACCTTTTTTAAGCTGGTAATAAAATAAAAATTCTAATGGTCTCATGTATTGCTACTGGTGCAAATGTCTCTTCATAATCAATTCCATACTTCTGTGTGAATCCTTTGGCAACTAATATTGCCGTGTGTCTTTCAAAACTCCCATCACTATTAAATTTGGTCTTGTAGACCCATTTGGTGCCAATATTTTTCTTATCATGCAGAAGCTCTGTCAATTCCCAAGTGTCATTCCTGTGAATGGAATCCATCTCTTCTTGCATAGCTTGTACCCAAACCTCATTAGTACATGCATCTTCAGAACATGATGGTTCGAAATCAGCCTTGGCTAATAAAGAAAAATTCACTGTCTCACCTATTGGGTTTTCTTCATGTGTTTGGTTTTCTGTCCTTCGATATATATCACTCAATATTCTTACCTTCCTAGTAGAAATTGGAGAAGGATTTGGAATTGAACTTGATGCTGATGAGATTGATAAAGGGATGCTTGGTGGAGTTAAACCACTAGATACAGAAGAATTAGTTGGCTACTCAATATTAGCAATTATATCATTATTCAAAACAGATTTTATCTTCTCAACATGGCCATTTTTATGACCATAAATTCCCCCTTCATAAAAAATTACATCTATTGAGACAATAATCTTGTTATTGAGGGGGTTACACAATTTATAAGCCTTTCCTGTCTCACTATACCTAATGAAAATGCATAACTCACTCTTTTTATCTAACCTTTTTCTATTTTGATCAGGTACATGCACATAAGCCAAACAACCAAAAACTTTAAAATGATTAACATTAGGATTTTTTTCCATACCAAGCTTCATACGGAGTCATATTTTCTAGTTCACTGGTGGGGCTACGATTGAGGATGTACACTTCTGTAGTAACTGCATCTCGCTAATAAGAATTTCTCAATCCCTTACTTTGTAACATGCACCTTGTCATTTCAACCACAGTGCAATTCTTCCTTTTAGCTACGCTGTTTTGTTGGTGTGTGTATGCTGTAGTATGTTGCCTCTTGATGCCATTCATGTCACAATAACTCTAGAAAGCTTTTGAGCAAAATTCTCCTCCACGGTTAGTCCACAAACATTTGATCTTGCAGCCTTTCTCATTTTCCACAAGTGCTTTGAACTTATTCAATGTATCCAGGGCTTCACTTTTGGCCTTAAAAAAATATACCCAAAAATTTCTTGAGTAATCATTAATAAAAGTGATGAAATATGATGACTTACCCAAACTATTAGTTTGCATAGGACCACAAATGTCCGAATGAACAAGCTGAAGTGGGTGAAGAGCCCTCATGAATTTTCCTATGGGAACATTTCCCTTGCATGCTTGCCTTTAGCACATCCTTCACAAACCTCCTTATGCTTCTCTACCTTGGGAAAACCAGAAACTAATGCATTTGAGGTTAGAAACTTTAAACTGTGAAAATTTAAATGCCCATACCTGAGATGCCATAGCCAACTTGAATCCTCATAAGCCATATTTTTAAGGTTGTTGTTATGTTTATCAAACCTCAAGGGAAACATCCTATTTCTTGTCAAAGGCACAACAACGATCACTCTATTTCCCTTATTCTTATCATAGATAGTACATGTCTTATTTTCAAAGACTACTTTATAATTTTTCTCACATAGCTGCCCAACACTTAACAAATTGTGCTTCAATTGTGGAGTATAATAAATATAATGAATACTCTTTATACCTTCTTTTTTTTCGATCTCCACAGCTCCTTTGGCAGCAACCTCCAAATATTTATTATCACCAAGCTTGACCTTGGATTTAAAACTTCCATACCTGGCTAAAAACAATTTCTCATTCCCTGTCATATGATTAGAGCATCCAGAATCTATGTACCAAACATCTTTACTAGTATTTTGACCTTTGGCCTAAGACAAAAATAAGTGATCTGGAGGATACTCATTACTTTCTTGAGCATAGTTAGCATTTTTACATTCTTTCAATCTACATTCTCTTTCAAAGTATCCATACCTATTACAATAGTAACATTCAACATTTATCTTATCAATTATACATCTACCTCTTCCCGTGGAAGTACCTCTCCCTCTTGAGCCACCTTTGCGTCTACCTCTAGAAAATTTTTGGCTTTTCCATTTACCTCGATCTTGATTTGTTTTGGCACTACTCCTTCTTTCATCTTCATTCTGTATAATTTTTTATTTAGAGGAAAGATATTTCTCTACAACTTCAAAAATCTCTTTCAATCTTTCTTCATGAGACATGAGATATCCAACCAATTGATCAAACTTTAATTGTGTCAAATCCTTGTTTTCTTCTAATATTATGGCAACATTATTCCATCTAGGTGTTAAATATCTTAATACCTTTTTTATTAAAACATCATTACTTATCGTTTCTCCAAGTGTAGCTTCTTATTGACCACATCTTTGACTCTCACACAGTAGTCACTTATAGTTTCAGCTTCTTTCATCTCCATATTCTCGAACTCTTGCTTCAATGTCTGAAACTTGGCCACCTTAACATGATCACTACCATAGTAAGCTTCTTGTAGAGTCTTCCATGCTTCATTGGTTATTGTTTCTCCTGATATTCGTGGAAATAAGCTCTTATCAAGAGCTATCTGAATGTGAAGCAAGGCTTGAGCATTATTCTTCCTTTCTTCCTTTCTTGTTGTTCTTTTATTGGTTGTAAGGGAATTCCAATCATCTATCTCATCATAACCTAATTCAACAATCTCCCACAAATATTTTCCAATAAAAAAGTTCAACATATTAATGCACCAATAATCATAATCGTTCCCATCAAATTCGATAATAGGTAGGTTAGAATTCGACATTTTTAACTTTGGAAAAATTCCAACAATAAAAGTTTAACCCAAAACAATTTTATCGGCTATGATACTAATTGTAGAATCTGAAATGGCCACTGCTCTTTAAGCCAGCTAATAAACCAAAATATTTATGAAATATGAAAACAAACAATGAAAGAGAATAAAAGCATAGATCAGATCACTGCTCAACTTGTAAATCTCACATTGAATATGGTATGTAAATACATTCTTCTATAATAAACCTATTACTAATATTATTTTTATCAACTACTAACTATCTACTGACATGATTACCAATAATTCTGAGCACTGGCCATTATGCACTGGCCATACTAATAATCTGCTGCACTAATTTTTAATAACAAAGAATCACAAAATATGTTGACTAATGTCACCAATTAAATGGAGATTTAAGCATTATTCTCAACATTATAGCCTTCCAATCACCCCCATGTTTGCAACAAATGTAGAGAAAATAAATATGTTAGCCCTGTAATATATTTTTGTCCAACTAGTTTAGCTTGATGTTTAAAAACAAGCATGTCCCCACAATTATATCAATTAGATGCCTTTCTCAAAAGTATCCCTCCAATTTAACACACATACCCTCAATTTATAATGGATTAAAACCAACAGACTAACCAAGGAATTTCTCCTTCACTTTATTCATTTTCCTCGTCTATGGATCGCAGAGAGAAATATATCCAACCACACTGGATATCAAGAAATTGTGTCCAATGAGTTACTTATTTAAGGTCAACACATGCCAAAGTAATTACGTGTATATATTTTATAAACTAGAATTATTGTCTAGATCATAGTTTTTGTTTGTAATGAAGCAAAGCACACATCATTCATTTTATGATGTATAAATCTAGTAAGTATAGAAAGAGAGAGAAACTAAATAAAAATTACATTTTTGACGTTCAAATACTAACAATAAAAAACTCTTGTAGCTTATTCTCAATGTTATGTTATGCAAATGAGAGTAATAAAGCACATAAAATTATTTTCTCCAGGTTTAACACACATCTTATGGCAATGTTGAAGCCAAGTGGTATCATAATTTCCAAAAGTATCATACTAATGCTGCAATTTATAAAGGGAAACTCACTTAAAATAATATTTGAGTCTCATTTTCATTTCAAAAAGGAACGAAATTAGATTTATCATGCAATTTTAGTCAAAACACAAATTGAATATCATACTAACTCACTAGAGGTTTTAAAATGATTATCAGTAAAAAATATATTATGAAGTATCCAACAGATTGTTATTATATGATAGCTATTCATAAATACTAAAAATGATGTGGACAAAAATTTAACCAAAAGCATAATTAATCACCCTTGATAAGCAATGTCATGGAGCATCAAGATTAACTACCTTATGGAAATTACATCTATATCAACTTTTGTATAATTCAATTTATGAGCGAGAAAAATGAGAATTTGATAGTACCATATATGCAGGCTTAGTTATATATCACAACATGATTCAAAGAAGAAATAAGTGAGAAAATTGAAATAATTACATAACATACTACTACAAGGAAGTGACTATTACAAATAAAAAGAGATGAATACTTATAATACCATTACACTTGAATATTTAGATAGACTTAAGAATGATGGAAGTTGTCAGAATGTAATTAATTTTAAGCACATCCATGAATATTTGCAGGAACTTCAAAACACATTATGTATATAAACTCAATGATGCTCATAACCCAACACGATACATTGTGTGTCATGACAATACCAATGAGGCCTAGTTTTAGTTTAAAGGCAGTTATCCAACATAATATAAAGTGCAAGATTAGCATTCCTTCCAATATCAAAACTATAGGTAAGACTAATATTTGTGCATGTAAAATATTCTGAACATATACATTTACTACAAATGGAAACAATTGGCAAAGCATCCATTTCAAGAGAAGTCCCGATTTAGCAACAATGGAAATTGTTTCGCCAAACCGTTTGAGTATAGGTTTTGAAAAACGGAATGTAATGGACAAAAAGAGTCAACTCCTATGAGTATATGATTGAGCCTTTCATGTAGATCCCAAGTATATGTGATTGTATTTCTCCAAGAGCTTGACCAAAAATTGTTTCTAGAGAACTTTCCATTTCTAGTTGCATAAAAATGACACCCAAATACTCACCATTAAATTCCAAAAAAATGCCCAGGACTTCAAAATGGTTGAATTGTGCTACCTCATAGTATTAAATCCATTCTATGTAATAATCCAAAATTTTAGAAATTGTTGAGATTAATTAAAGTGGTGATCTTGAAAAATACTTGTAGATATCATGTAGATTATTGAACCAAGAAATTGATATAATATAGTTTAAGAATTCAAAATGAAGATGAAATTTTAAATGTATGAAATATAATGAATAAAAAAAAAAAAAAATGGAAATGTAGAATGTTATAGCTATGGTAAAGCACGTAACATATTTGATCTTAGCATAAATAAACCTATACATGCGGTATCAATGGGCTAAATAATAATGTATAAATAATCCAAGAACATTGGGTGTGAACATGTAGTCCAATAGTGGGTCACTCAAGCAGTCAACAACGAGTTTTGAATTATATTCTAGTCTTTGGGATTTTAAAGGAAAAAATTTCGAAAATTACAATTCTTCTTTCTTTCATGCATATATCAATAAATTTCAAAACAATAGGAGCATCTCGGAGAGTCTATCATATGGGTGCAATAAAATTTTAAAACTCCTATTTATTCTGCACATAAACCCCAACCAAGGTTCTTAAATTTGGAAATGAGACTGATTTGGAAAGACGCCCAGTAGATACTCAGGAGTGACTTGGAAATGTTGAAAAATCGAAACCGGACTATAATAATCTGGAAATAACTCGAAATAACATGGAATAACTCAACATGAAGACTCAACTGATATTAGAGGAAATTTCAACATAAAGTGCTCATAAAATATTCACATAATTTCTAGGTCATAATATGTAAACCAATCAAAGGCCTTTAAAGTTAAAAAGAGGTACATGTAAATATTTTGGAGGGAAAAAAAAAAAGAAAACTACTTTTTTTAATTGTATTTTTAGTTGATCTCCTTATAGGTTTACTCAAATTTCAAGTGTAGACACTCATTGGATGCAGAACTAAATTCCACATCCAATGAGTACCCATTGCATACTTTTGTAAAGACCCACATTAATAAAAAATGTAGATACATTAAAAAGGCGTATTCAACACACATTTTTAATGTATCTAGAATTTTTATCAATGTGGGTCTTCTCAAAAGTATGCATAATGGGTACTTGTTGGATGTGGAATTTAATTCCACATCCATCAAGTGTCTACACTTGAAATTTTAGTAAACCTATAAAAAGATAAACCAAAAATACAATTAAAAAAGTAGTTTTTTTATTTTGCCTCCAAAATTTTTAACTCTTATTTTATTATTTTAAATATTATTTTCTTATTTTTCCTTAGGTGACCATTTTTAGGCTGAAATTTCCTCTAATGAAAATAGGAAATTAGTATAAGCCAAGATTCAAAATAGTTTCAAACAAAGGCAGGACCCATGGGTTCATTTGACTCAAAGCTTCTTTGTTAGGGAATGTTGTTAATTCTACTAAAGACGTCGCTTAGTTTTGTCCTCTCCTAGCCCAAGTACCAAGAATTGAATGGAAGCATGCTGAAGGGCATGGCATAAACACCATGGATTAGTGACATAAATTTTCTACATTTCTACATCTTTAGACATTTGTATGACTTGACAGGGACATTACATTTGTACAACTTTAGAGATGTTTATGACTCGACAAGGACTTTATGGACAAGAAGACATGCATTGGGCTAGGTATAAGTACCACCCTTATAATCAAAGGAAGCAGTAGAATGGAGTTTAATGAATCCAAATACACATAGCTTTGGGTATACAAAACTTTTCTTTTTTATGTTTTGTGAGTCAATGTAATTTGGGAGGAAAAAAGGTAAGCAAAGACAAAATATTGTGCTGGAGACCATGAGAGAGAAGAAGATATCAAGTAGGATCATATTGGTTGCAATAGATGAGAGCGAAGAGAGCATCAATGCTCTCAAATGGAATCTTAACAACATGTTTAAATAACAAGAGAGAATGATTATTTTTCATGCTCAACACTCTCCAATTCCTTCTTTTGCAATTCGAAACCCATGTCATTCTCTTGAAGCATTTTTCTCTATATGGTATGGAGATTGAAGGATGTAACTCACTTTAAAATGATATAAGGACCTTTGGTTTATTTATTTAAAGGATTTTACTCTTTTTGCCACATAATGCAGTGAAAGGAAGAGAAAGAATGCAATTTTTTCACATATTTTTTCATAGTGTATTCTTATTGCTATGCATCCACACCTTGAATATGTGCCCTTTGACACCTAATTCTGTGAAAAAAATTTGGACTATTTCCTCATGATGTTTCTACATCCTCCAGATGATCTTCTGTGCAAAAATACACATTTTCCCCTTCTTCTCCTGCATGAACTTGGTTCTGAGCCTATTTTTCATCACGGACATCACCATTTGAGGATCATAAAGTCCATTTAGGCTAATTTTATGCTCGTGATGATCATTTTCATGATTCATTCCAACGCTAAACACCATTACCATATGAGGAGAAGGCCTAGTGATCACCCCATAAGGACTAGTAGGAAGGGCCAGTGGAAAAATGCTACCAATAAGCCTTTTTCTTCTATCCTTCCTTAGATTAAAAATATTAGAATAGTTATTCTCCCTCAAATTTTCATCTATGGAAATTCCTGTGATAGTTACAAGTTGTACATTTGAGTGCCTCTAGAGTATGCTCATCCCCACTGGGAATGATTTCCTTGCACCCATCAACGACATGACTTCTAATGCATGTGGCCTGCATGGATTGGTTTGAGAGCCTTGAATTTCCTTCTCCAATGATTTTGGAAGTGGCTCAGTGTTCGTTGAGGGAAGCAAGGGAATCCATGGAAATGGTGATGAGATTTTGAGTTTTTCATGGTGATGCTAGAGGATTATCTAATTTTGTCAACCAAAATCCGTCTCTGAAGATGAACCAATCTTTTTCCCACACATGGAAGGCGCTACTCAGCTTTAGAAAATACCAAACCTTGACCCCTGCCCCCAAGCCTGCCAAGAACCCCAAATATCTCAAGAACCTGTTTTCTATAGGGATTGAGTCCTTGACATCGTCGTCGTAATCATTGTTTCTACCCTGCAACTCAAATGTCGACTACGCCTAGGCTCACCTTTTAGTCCACTCACTCGATCCCAATATGGTGAGCTATCATGTTATCTCATGCATTCTAGTAATACAAGATTTTTCACAAGAACTTTGGGCTTAATATCAAACCATATGTAGCATAATAGAGACTCAAAGCGACAATCGATAGATTATGATTCCAAATGTAAAATTTGGATTAGACCTATGAGGACACATGTCAAATTTTGATTGAATCAAGGAAGATGAAAATCAAGCTCTCTGATTGGATAAGGTGAAAAATGGCGAGTTGTAGCTAGACCCCACAGACAAAATAGTGTCAGATGCTTAATTATTATTATTATAAAATTAAAACAAATTAAAATAAATTTTGGATAGATATATAGTTATAATATTTGCTCTGAGAATTACTCATTTATTATATATAAGTTATAAAGTAATAAGCCTAGTTAGAATATATATATATATATATATATATATATATATATATATATATATATATATATATATATATATATATATATATATATAAACGTATGTGACAAAATAAAAGTTATGATTATCAAATCCAAGAAGGAAAATTTTGATTGACTTAAGGAAGATGAAAATCAAGCTCTCTGATTGGACAGGATGAAAAATGACCGCTCACCCCAAACCCACAAAGAAAATAATTATTGATGTAATTATTATTATTATAAAATTTTAAAAACTTAAATAAATTTGGGATAGATATATAGTTATAATATTTATATGAGGTACTCATATTATATATAAGTTATAAAGTAATAAACTAGTTAGAAATATATATATATATATACTGACAACACTGACAAAATAAAAGTTATGATTATCAAATCCAAGAAGGAAAATTATGCTAATTTTATGCATAAAAATAGTAACTTGGAGGAAGTGTCTTATTACAAGTACCTAAGAATTGATATTCATAACAAGCTCAATTGGAACTATAGCATTCAGAAAAGGATTAATGCGGGTTGGAAAGCTTATTTTGGTCTTGAAAATAATTGTAAAATGATAAACCTCATAATGTGGGATAGAAATAAGTTCCTCTTTGAAATTTTAGTCACTCCTGTTATCTTATATGGATGTGAAGTTTGGGGTTGCAGCATCTCTAGAAAACCCTAGAGAAATATTGAGCAAATCCAGAAGCATTTTATAACGTATAACCTTAAAATTAAAAGCAATACACCGTATCCTATTCTCATTATAGAAGTGGGTCTTTCCCCTATCGAGAGCCTAGCTATGACTAGGATTCTTTTGTATAAGCACAAGCTCAATAGCATAGGAGACCATAGACTTCCTAATCTAGATTTAAATTCAAGCCAAAACCACCTAAGGCTTAAACGAGGTTGGTATAAAGACACCAGGGTATGGTTAAAACATTGGGAGATCAACAAGAATGTTGCATTGCAAAACATTAATAACATTAAAAAATAAGTTACTTCTAATTTCAAAGAAAAAATGTGGTGTGATAAAGATCTAGCAGCTAAGAGAAAATTAAGATATTATAAGGAGGTCATCAACCCCACCTTAGAATATCAAAGGTATCTCTCTATTTTAACTAGCTTAAAGAAGAAAATTAAGATAGCCAAGATTAGAACGAACTCTCATGAGCTCCATAGTGAAACAGGTCGTTGGACAGTTCCTAAAACACCATGGATAGAAAGGATCTGTCCTCTCTGTGAGAATATGAACATCGAGGATGAAAATCACTTTCTCTTGGAGTGTCCCACATACAACCACATTATAGCTCAATTTCATAATCTTTGTTGCAATACTGACCTTCCTAGCCTTTTAAGATGTGAAAACTATAGTGAGTTTGGGAGGCTTCCCTCCAAGATTTTTGAGTACAAGAATAAAATCTTAAATCAAACTAAATAACTCTTTTCTTTAGGTCTGATAGACCAAAAATTGGTCTCAGTGGATGTTAACCATCATCATGATCATATAATATTTTCTAACTAACTTATATATACATATTAATATATATATATATATATATATATATGGAAAAGTTAGATAAGTTTTTTTTTTTAAATAAAAATTGGAGATTTGAGACAAGAATATAACTATGATCTTAGATATAATACTTTTTACCATTACTTTAGTTTTAAATTTAATTGTACTTTTAATTAGAACACTTTTTATGGAAAAAAAAAATGAGGTTGATGGAAATGAACGTTAAAAGGAAAGAAAAGTGGAAAGGGTTTAGAATTAATTCTTACTAAAATAATTATAATTGAATTAATTTTTTTTAGTTTAGTTTAATATTATTATAAATGTGTTTTTTGACATTAGAAGCGGAACCATTATTATAGTTTAAAACATTTATAAGTAATGTATATAAAATGGAAGTGAGCATGGTCATAAGCATTGCTTTTGACTTAAGATATGAAAGCTGCGTAAAGATATTATGTTGGAATGAATTAGAATATAAAAAACTGAAGAGGTAAACGTGTCAAGTATAAGTGAAAGTAAATTCGTAGTGCAAGGATTTTTGCATAAAATACATTCTATTATTCTATCATTGTGAGATTGATCTAATAAGTTTTTATATTGTAATTATTTGAAGACAATATTCTATATAAAACGAAAATAATTTCTTAATTAAACTAAACTCTGGTTATTTAGTCCTTGAAATACGAGGAGAATATATCAAATTTTATGTTTTATTTTGAAATTAGGATAAATTGAAAATAAGATGCATATGATATTATATTTTTCTATAAAAATAAGTAAAATATATCTATAGATGCAACATACATGGTGGCTCTATTAATATTGGTGCAAATATTTGTTAAACCTAATATATCCATAAATTATTTTGAAATTTGGAATCTCTAAAATTTCTATGTAAAATTTTGATATCTCTAAAAAATTTTACATTAATGACCTCTAAAAAGTTCATTTTATTTTATGGAAAAAACTAAAAGTAACATATAGATATTTGGATAAATTTTCTATATAATATTAAGAAAAATTATTGATTAATATAGAAACACTTAAATGTTAAATTTTCTTTTTTTTGAAAATGTCTTTTCCACGGGAATAGAATAAATGGTGATGGGGTGTAATGTTAAGGAATTATGTGGGAAAAAAGTTAGCTATGTTGAGGGATGCTGTGGCCCAAGATGATTGGAATTCCTGGGTGATTTTGATGGCTTAGATGTCTCTCAGCCACGATTTCTCAAATGAAAGGTTAAGTGTGCAGTCATCTTAGGATTCACATAACTTAGCAAAAAAATAAACATCTAAAATTTCCTTTTTTTGTCAGATTATAAATTAGACCAAATACAATAGTTGAGAATTAGACTCAAAGCCTTCAAAACTAACATGACATGGTTTGTATGTTAGATGTCCCTAATACAAAAACTTGACTTGAAACACATATATATATAAATAAATAAAATATGAAAAACCATAGAAATATATTTCTAGGAATGATAAATCATGGCTACTAACTACAACATACATAGCAAAGACTTTAAGGCAAGTTGGAAAGTACATGGTGCTTGAGGTTCTCTATGGGGGTGTCTCTCATGTGTCAAGAATATGTACCTCCATGTGTTCCATCTGTTTAGTCAATTCAGTGTTCTGAATTGATAGCATAAATTATCAATCGGGGTTTGTAAACTGATGAGGTATACTTGCACTATATGTGCCTAAATATCCTTATTCTTATTTCTTTGTTCTCAGTATTTTTTTGATGTTTTTGAGTTTTGTTATGTTTGAGTTTTAGTATGCTATTCTATGTTCAAAAGATGGCATCAAATCTATGTTAAAAAAAAAAAAAGAGAGAACTTTTAGACTCAGAACAGAGTGTACTTCTAAATTCTGTCCCTAATTAGGAAAATGATGAAAAATAGAGCATTCTAATCCATGGATGTTCTAGCTTGTAAATAAACATGAAATGTAACTTAATACATTATATTTCAACCTAATCCTTTTAGTTAGAGGTTTGTTGGAATAATTTGTGAAAGAGATTGATCTTCAATGTGACGAGGGTCTTCCTAAAAACAGACAACAACTTAGAATATTATAAAGCAATATTATTCATATGATAGAGATATTTTGGAATAGCTTGAGAAGAAAATTGCTATAATATGCTAAGGATATCCTATGAATACTTGAAGCTAATTATGAAATTATAACTAGGTCTCGTTCATCAGCTAGAGATTTACTGGAAAAGTTTATTGAATGAGATTTGATATAATGAAATAATGATCTTCTAGACAACAAGTAACCCAAAATATTACAATTAGGCCTTTTCTGGGATTTAGAGATTTATTGCAACAATTTTGAGAAGAGACTGTTTGTAACAATATGATCATCTTTTATCTAATGCAGAACATAAAATGCCAATTAACTCAACCTAATACAAGAAAATCTTATTCGCATAATAGTGATATGTTGGAAAGATTTTTAAGAAAAAAAATGGTTGTAGGATACTGAGGATCTTTTAATCTAAATAACAGAGCTAAAGTGCTGGTAACTCAACATGTCACAATTAAATCCATTCACTGAATAGAGATATGTTAGAAATGATTTTTAAGAAAGGACCAACTATAACATCATGAGGATCTGTTAGTTAAAAAAACAATGCAAGACATGATACTAACATATATGAACTCAAAAAATGGTCTAAGTAAGAAATATGACAACACAAAATTAAAATCTACTTATCTAGAAAGCATGTGGAAGCCTCCTTAGATATTAGGGGCCCTCTGCTATCAATTTGGCATGAAAATATTTAGCTCCTCAAGTTTGTCTTCAACACAGCATCAAAGTTATGCTTCTTCTTATTATAAAAAATACTTCAAAACAGAGTATTGCAGTCTTGGAAAAATAAAAGTTAACTTATTTTCTCGGCCTGACCAAGTTAAATTTATAGGAAATTACATAACTGAAATTGAATAAAAGTAGCCACAAGTGTATTCTAAAGTCAAAATCAAATTAAAAATCCTTTTTAGGACTCATGACTTGCGGAAAGAAATTCAAGAGTCCTTATCCTTATGAAAATCTACTTCTCGAACTTTTGGTTTGACCACGTGCATAAGCATCTCTAGTCTTTGATTCAACCTCCGTAGATGACAAGGAACAATGTAGGAAAGATTTAGAATCTAACCATATAATCCTTTTCTTTAGATGACACCTGTAATATTTTCAAACATGAAAATGGCTACGGAATGTGTAACTGGCTATAGAATGACTACATTCTGTAGCTAAAACTGCTGAGAAATCATTAAGACAACAAAACCACAAAAGTACAACAAGTTAGTCATTGCATGTATTCCTTAAGTGATTTTAATCATTCTTATTGATATTTGGGTTTATAAAATGACAAAAAGGAATGATAAGATGAGGTGGAATTTGGCAAAGGAGAAGACATTTTTAGGGCTCAACATACCCCCACTAAAAAAATTTTACATGTCCTCATGCAATTTCATTCCATTTGTATTGATAACTCTGCAAGAACATCTAACCTTATTTTTCTTCTTCTTCTGGTAGTTAGTGCCATCCTGGGTTTCCTCATGAGTGTTTTGAACTTCAGATTAATAAGTGCCCTATTCAATTTCATGTTTCTTTTCTTCAACTTCTTGTTTGCTTTATATAATCCTTCCATTTTCTGACAGAGAGTGTTGTTAATGCTATCTTTCAGTTTAACCTGCTCCCTTAGGATTTCATTTTCATTCTTAATATGTTTACTCGGTATCTCCAATTCGTAATTGTCTCTTTTTAATTTTACAATTGGAGGTTCTTGTGGACTGGGGGACCTTTCTCTGTTCTCTGAGGCTTTTCTCTCTAATGATTCCACATGGTCATAAAATTGCTGCTGAGATGGATATACATCTGGGGTTCTTCTATCAGAGTTTTCATCATATTGGTATACAGTAGATGTATCGACTGGGGTCTGAAATAGAACCTCTTCTTCTTCAATGTTTATGATTTCAGTTCCTTTAATGTATGTCTTTTTCATCATATGCTTAAGCCTAGAAATCTTCTCAATTTGAGTGGATTTTCATCTTTTACATTCTCTCCCTCAACATATTCATTTGTTAACTCCTCTTTCCTTTTATTCTTGAATTGTTTCCTAATTTTTACCAATTTCTCAGAGATTATTTCATTACTGTCTTCTTGTGTTGATACACTAGGCTTCATTCCAATAGTTTTAACATCCTTTCCTCTCTTACTTCTTCTCACAGGTTTTTCTTTGGACAATGTTTCCTTAGGTTCTTCAAAGTGGTTCCTTAAGAGGAATTCATCCCAATTATCTCCTATATTTTTCAAATGAAACTCAATTAATATTTTAACTAAGCCATGATGATGTAAGGTAGTCTGTAAGAACTAAAGCCTTTTCTGGAAATTTGAAGACATCCTTTTCAAACTATTGAGTAGGAAAAATGGAAGATTTATTTCTTCATCTAGAAAATTCATCATGAGCCTAATGTGATAAACATACAAAGTGCCAAATCTTCCTTCACAAGTTATGAACTTTTGTAAAATTAATAGCATATTCCTCCATTTATTCTTCAAATATGAACTAGGAATACCTTTCTTAAATACTGCAATGTCCATACCTGGGTTTTTTAACATTTGTCTCTAAGCCTTATTATGAAATTCTTTGTTTTTAAACCAACACACTCCTTGTCCTAGAAACTCTGTTGCTTCTGCTATGAATGCCTCTTTGATGGTGAATTTGATATCCCCAATCTCCACTTCTTCTCCATTGAATGATCTGGAAAATGACTTTGTGATTTCTTTATGAAATCCATTAAAATTCTCTATAAAACTCAGCCATCCAACCTGTTGCAATAACCTTTTAATATGAGTGTATCCTTCCAAATACTTAGTTCCAATTGGCTCTGACCTTACAATAAGCCCCATTTCTTCTTGATGAAAATTTCTTCCTTTCTCTGGCTTTAATTCACTGCTCTGTTCCCGTTCTTCTGTCAAAATCAAAAGCAACTATAAAGGGTTGTCTTACCCTAAAATGAATTCTCTGCAGATGAATATTTGGCTACGAAAAGAAATAGCAGTGAGTGGATGTGAACGGAATAGGGTAGTGGTAAATCATAAGGATAATCGAGTATAAGAGTTTGTCATGGAATGAACGACCACGAAGAAATCTTATGAAGATTTTCAAAAATCATCAATGAATGCTCCGGTTTGATGACGTGACCTAATAGGTCGCTTCTAGGTCCTAACCGTTATCTTTCAATTAATGATGATTTGGTATGGAGCGGGGAAAAAGGGATTTGGTCAAGGAGGGTTTATGATAGGATTTTGATCAATTTGAATCATAAAAAAACTTAGGAAAACATATGACCTAACCATATTATACCTTTAATGATTTTCTATCAAAAATAATTTCATACAATTTTACCTTAGCCCTTTTTTTGAATTTTTGCTGCTTTGATGTGCTTTGTCTTCCATCTGAAAAATATTGATCTCTTATGCTTCATAACCTTATTTTAATCATTCTCTGTTTGCTGGAGTAGTTTTTGTAGAATCAATTGGCTGCAAAATAGGTTTGGCCGCTAAACAGGTAGCTACAGAATGTACTTGTAAAATCTCTGAACTGTGCAATGGAATGAAGTGAAAATGTAGATGGAATGAAGTATGGAATGGAATGAGATGGATCATGAATATGAAGTAGAATTAAATATGGATAAGGCTAAATATGGATGGAATGAATGAATTTGATCATGAATTTGTAAAGTGAATCTGCAACTTATGGTTTTATAATGCTTAATTGCAAAAAAGAACAATTTTTGAAAATCTAAAGTGTCAGAAGGACTCTAATTTTCACCTTATATTTTCTGTATAAACATGCAAATCAATGATTGGTTTTCATGTTTATACCCTTTATTTTATTATTATTATTAAATTTTTTTCCTTTATATATATATATATGATTGAAGGAAAAATACAATCGAGTTAGTGAAGAAGAAGGATTCTTCTTCACTAACTTCATATCAATGTTATCTTGAAATTTCTTGACAAATTCCTCCCTTGAAAGTGGATTATGATACAATTTCAGTTTGTGTCCATTTACAAGAAAGGCTACCTTTCCTTCATCTATCATCCTGAAATTTATTGCTCCATTTTCAAAGATTTTCACAATCTCATATGGCCCAAGCCAATGAGTTTGAAATTTACCTGAAAATTTCTTGAACTTTGAATCAAATAAAAGGGCCCAATCACATTCTTTAAATTTCTTTTCCTTAATGTACTTATCATGCCATCTAGTCCTTTGTTATTGGACTATGCTTGTTCTCTGGACTGCATCTTTTCTGATCTCATCTAATTCACTGATCTGCTCTAGTCTGTGCTTCTACGCTTCTGTTAGATCAAGTCCTAACTGGACTGCCATTTTAAAAGTCCAGATCTAAAATTCTATGGAAAAAAAGACTTTTTTTCCAAAAACAAGTTCATAAGGAGTGTGACTTGTTGCATTTCTCCATGTAGTTCTATAGGCCCATAAGGCTTCAGGAAGCCTTTCTACCCAATCTCTTCTGTGTAAATGAATAGTCTTTGTTAGGATCCCTTCAATGACTTTATTGGTAGATTCCACTTGCCCATTTTCTTGTGGATGGTAGGGAGCATATTTTCTGTGTCTTATTTTTTACATTTCTACCATTTTCTCCACTAGCTTTGATGTGAATTGAGCTCCTTGATCTGTAACAATTTCTCTTGGGACACCAAAACGAATAAAAATATCTTCAAAAAGAAAATTGACTACAGATGCTTCAGTAGCAGAAGGTAATGGTTTGACATCTACCTATTTGGTAACATAATCAGTGAAAAATAATATATATTTATTTTTTCTTGATGGAGGATTAATATGTCCTACAAAATCCAAAGCCCATTTCTCAAAGGCTTCAATGTGTAGCTGAGGTTGCAGTGGAATTTCACCTGAAGGAGAAAGTTTCCCTACCCATTGACAACTATCACACCTTTTAACATACTCTTTAGCATCCTTAAAGAGGGATGGCCAATAATATCCTAAATGAAAGATCTTATAAGATGTCCTCTTATCATGAAAGTGTCCACCACATGTTTCATCATGACATGCCTTGAGAATCTCAGGCATCTCATCTTCTCGAACACATCTTTTGATGATGAAATATGGACCTGTTTTGTATAATTCATTAGTAATCCATGAATATTATTCACTGTCATAAATGATATTTCTTTTATCTCTTGTATTCATAATTGAAGGAAATTTTCCTGAAACTAGATAGTTAGCAATATCATCAAACCAAGGAGTTTGAGTGGTATTTGCAAAGAGATATTCATGAGGGAAGTTATCTTCAACTAGAGTATTGTATTTAATGTTTTGGAGTCTAGATAGGAAATAAACTACTATATTTTGATTTCCAGGCCTATCTAGAATAGTGATTTTAAACTCTTGTAAAAGCAATAACCATCTTGTGACTCTGCCATTAGTAATTTATTTTTTCATTAGGTACCTAATTTCAGAGTGATCTGTGTGAAAAAAAATTTCATAGCCTGTTATATAGTGTCTAAATTTATCTATGGAATGAACAACAACTAAGAAATCTTTTTCAGTTACAGTATAATTCAGCTTTGAAGGAGTCAAATTTTTACTTGTATAGTAGATGGCATAAGGAATCGGGTCTTTTTGTCCCAATACAGCTCCTAAAGCTGTATCTAAGGCATCTGTTGAAATATTAAAAGGTAATTTCCAGTTAGGTCCCCTTAAAATAGGTGCTTCAAATATTTTTGTTTTTAGGGTTTCAAAGGCTAACTGGAAGTAAGAATTCCAATTGAATTCATAGTCCTTGGTAAGTAATTTGAAAAGTGGAGATGCTATCTTGGTGAAGTTTTCTGTGAATATCCTATAATACCATGTAAATCCTAGAAAACTCCTAACATATTTTTGACAACATGGAACTAGTAATCTGGAGATGACTTCAACTTTTGACTTATCAACTTTGATCCCCTCTCCTTAAATGTGATGTCCTAGAACAAGCCCTTTAGTAAACATCATAAAACATTTTTCATGACTTAATGAAATATTTGCCTCTTTACATCTCTTTAAAACTTTTTCCAAGTTTTCTACAGCTTCTTCAAATGTGTTTCCATAGACTGTGAAGTCATCCATGTATACCTCTAAACAGTCATGTATTAGATCTGAAAAGATTCCTAATGCTGCCCTTTGGAATGTTGCAGGTGCATTGCATAATCCAAATGGAAATACTTGGTAAGCATAGGTACCCCAAGGACAGGTAAATGTGATCTTGTCTTGATCCTCAAGTGCTACCTGAATTTGATTATAGCCACTGAACCCATCCAAAAATGGAAAAGTACTTTTTTCCTGCTAATGTGTCTAATACCTGATCTATGAAAGGTAAGGGAAAATGGTCTTTAAGAGTAGATTTGTTCAGTTCTTGGTATTCAATACATACCCTCCATTTTCCATTCTTCTTGGGTACAATCACCAAAGGAGAGACCCACTGACTATCTGAAATGGGATAAATAAAATTGACATTGAAAAATTTCTACAATTCTTCTTTGACAATTTCCTTAAGGTTTGGATTCATCCTTCTCTGAGGTTGTCTGATTGGTTTACAATTTTCCTCTATATAGAAACGATGAGTGCAAGTCTTAGGTTTTATCCCTTTCATTTCAGTGTACTCCTAAGCATATGCAGAAGAATGTCTCTAGGTTTTTGTTTATATTGGGAATATTTCAATTGCAGAGCTGCCAAATTCTTCCATGGAGTAAAGAGCATCTGTCTTGATGATAAGAACTCAATGTTAGATTCTTCTTGAAATTTTTCATATCTAAATTTTGAAGAAGATTCATAGTTTTCCAAAGTATTCAGAATCTGACTATCTTCACTAATTTCTAAAATAGTGAAGAGAGGTTGTATATCTTCTTCATCATCAATCCACTGAGTATCATCTAATTCTGTGATTGTTCTTGCTGGAGGATACAAGGTGAATTTCTTGGTTGAAATTTCATCAGAGATGTACATATCACCAGATCTACAGCTAATGAAAGAATCAGCTGTAGCTAACCAAGGTCTTCCTAATATAATAGGATGTCCTCCTAAATCATTTTTAGGAGATAGGATCATGAAATCCATAGGATACTACCAAGAA
This sequence comes from Pinus albicaulis, assembly GCA_034641835.2. NCBI lineage: Eukaryota > Viridiplantae > Streptophyta > Pinopsida > Pinales > Pinaceae > Pinus > Pinus albicaulis. The sequence continues at coordinate 1,609,242,446 of CM076580.1, forward strand.
TCTAAGGACACTGGAATGTCTCTATTATCCCATATGGTTTGATCATAGATCTATCTACTAATTGGAGCAGTGTGGATGTAAAAATAATTTTAGGAAGCTTTAGTTTTTCCATGATTTCCCTACTCATGATATTGATTGCTGCTCCTAAATCAATGAGTGTGTTCTGGATTTCAATTCCATTGATGTGTATTCTGACAACTGGATTTCTTGGGTCTAGATACTTTGGAATAGAAATCTTAACCATCATTATATCTGCTATTTTTCCTATCAGTTGTATTTTCTTTGTCTCTTTTATCCTTTTTCCTATTTTTTTCATACTCAACTCTATTGTTTTTGCTAAGATTTGGATTTCCTTGATAGCTTGTAATAATGAAATCTTAATACAAACATTTCTTAACTCATCTAGGCAATCATAGTTAGGCATAATAATTTGTTTCGCTACACCCTTATCAATTTGTAATCCTTCTGGAAAAGGAGGTGTAGGAGTAGATGTTGATGGCTGCTCTACTATATGAGTTCAAATTATTGGTTCTTTCTGTTTTGATTTTTCAATATTTTGATCTTCAAAATATGTTCTCTCCTCAAGATTTTTATTTACCCATAGAGAATCTTCCTCAGAATCGTTTTGCTCTTGGGCGAAAACGTGAAGTTGGGAAACACTTTTTGGCATGAGATAGAATTCGGGAGAAATTTTTAACTTCTCGGCCGAGAAAAAAAGTCAACTAAATTTCTCGGCCGAGAGTTTTCAAAACTCTCGTCCGAGAGATTTAAACATTTCGGTATTTTCTCGGATGAGAGTTTTGAAAACTCTCGACCGAGAGTTGTGGTCACAAAATTCTCGGCCGCAAACTCTCGGCCGAGAGTTAGAAAAACTCTCGGCTGAGAGTTTTTAACATTCAAAAACTCTCGGCCGAGAGCTTTTCTAACTCTCGGCCAAGAGTTTTATTGCGCAAACTCTCTGCCGCAAACTCTCGGTCAAGAGTTTTTAAAAATTTCGGCCGAGAGTTTTTAAAACTTTCGGCCGAGAGTTTTCCTGCGTTAAATTGGTTTAAATTTCTCGGTCGAGAGTTTTAAAAATTTCTCGGCCGAGAGTTTTTCTAGGTCGAGAGTTTCTGGTCAACGAAAAACTCAGAAAACTCTGCAGTTTTGAGAAACCTGCAACTTTGGAGGGACAAAACACCTAAAAAAACAAAATCTTATATGTCGGACCAAGTACAATTAAATTCATCTCTAAATCTAGTTTTTGATGATGTGAGATTTATGGAGTTTCATTAAAAAATTCAAATTTTTATTAATTTTTTACTAAACTGTGTCATTGTGGAATTTCATTGTTCGAAAAATTGCACTGAATGAAAACTCAATAACTTTCGAATGAGGGCACCAAAAAATTCAAAAAAATCATAGTGCACTTCCTCTCCCTGTCTACTTCAAAAGGGTACTCTCATTTTTCTTATTGACGATCACATTGAAAAGAAAATCAAAGGATAATAAAATGTACTAAAACATCACTGTTTCTTTGTGTTTGTCCATTTCAAAAAATAATAAAAAATAGTGATTTGATCCGAAAATTACCAAAAAATAGTCTGTGCAGTAGTGCAATATATTTAGATTATGATGCTATGGTTTTTTTCCAAAAAATGAATAACCTTCCCTAGAAAAAGTTAAGCATAATAAAGTGACTATTTATGTTTGCCTAAAAATTTCAAGTATATGCAGTTAATGTAAATGAATTTTTTTTTTAAACTGGAGTGAACAATTCTCTACAATTCTTGTTTTTATGTCAAAGCATAATTTGCGATAAAAATATGAGTTTAGTGGAGTTGAAGTTGAAAAACATAGAAAATTACAATTTTCAATGTCAAAAAAGGGCAAAAAGTGTTTCCCAACTTCACATTTTCACCTATTGTATAATTACAGAGGGTTTCTTCTTTTCAAGTACTCTTCCAAACCTAAGCTAAACATCATTAAGGTCTAAAGACGTAATCAAATAGGTTGGAAATTGTTGACCTTCTAGCATATATGTATTCTGAGGATTTTTATTGTTGGGGTTTGGTATAGACTGGGCAGGCAATTGATTTTATTTTTGAGAAAACGGTAATGGAAGTGGTGGATTTTGATTTTGGTTTCGATGTTGTGGATTCTGTTGAGGATTTTGTTGTGGATTTTTTTGTGGGGTAAAGTTTGAATATGTTGGATATGAGGGATAAGAAGGTGGATATTGATAATACTGGGAGAACCTTCCATATGGATTTTGTGTTCCTTGTGCCCAAGGTTGAGATGGGTTTTGGAATTAGGGCCAAGGTTGCTACTAAGAGTTCCAATTTGGTGGTGGTTGATTGTACATTTGATTATTAAACCCTTCTGTCTGAGGTGCCTGCCAAGGTATTCTAGAGACAAAGTTAAGAGATTCTGTGGAATTTGTGGGTGTTTCTTCTCGAAAGACTGCCCTAAGACCAGAGAGTGAAGGAAAACTCTCAGTCTCATGTTTTTCTGAACAAATTGCACAAGTCTCTATTACTTTTTCATCTAAAGGGCACTCTCTCAAGGCATGCGTCTTCCGACATTTGGGACAAAATATTGCTAAGGCATCAGTTTCATCTTTTTGCTTGTTTTGTAACTTAAGGGTGTCTATTTCTTCACTAAGACTCCCTAGAATTTCAGAATTGAATTCATCAAGAATATTACCTATTTTTTCCCTACCTACTATTCCAGCTGCAGATTTACTTGCCCTTGCAAGAGCAGGGTCTCCTGGTCCTTTAAGAATTTTAGATTTTCCTCTTGAAATATTGATACATAACTCAGCTATATCAAGTAATGGAAGCTGAGATATGTCCCCTTTTCCCAACATATTGAGAATATCTATCAATTCATCCCTAATTGTTTTCAACAAGAGAGCTTTCAAATTTTCTTGGTCTAGAGTTTCCATTTTTGCCCGCTTGATGTTATAATTGAATCGTTCCAACAAATCTTCTAGATTTTCATCCTCTTTTTACATCATCTTGAACACTTCTTCTTTATGATTGACTGGTATATAGTAATCCAAGTATCTATCTAGAAATTCTTTCCTCATGTCATCCCATGTTATAATAGACCTATGGATTAAAATCATAAACCATTTCAATGCTGCTCCTTTCAATGTTGAAGGGAACAATTTAAATTTCTGGGCATCTTGTAAATAACCATAGGTTCTACATAGAACTTCAAATTCAAATAATAAGGTTTCATGATCCTCACCTTTTAGTCCATGAAAGTTTGGAAGAATAGAAGGTGAGATGTTTTTCATAGTTGCATTAGTCTCTTCATCTACTATAGGGAAACCAAAAGGACTTCCATTTCCCCTTCTACCTCTTCCTCCTTCTACATTTCCTCTTCCTCCTTCCACATTTCCTCTACCTTTTCCTCTATCTCCTCCTCTATATCCTCCTCTTCCTCTACCTCCTCCAAATAGTGCATGTTCTCCATTAAAGAATTCTCCTTCACCTTCTTCTACAATAATAGACTCTTTTGAACTGATATAGGGTTTAGTTGGAAGAGTTAGTTGTTCTATTGGTTCTTCTATTAAGGGTATATTGACGAAATAGTCCTCTTCTTCCTTTTCACTAGGAATTTGTAATTCTTTTGCTGGAATATATTCTCTTGTGGAAGTGAAAAATGTTATCCCTTCTGTAAGAGTCGTTGGATCTTCTTCCTCTAGAATTTCTTCAATGGATGAAGTGGGGGATCTTCCTGATGGGATATTTGATCTTGAGACTTCTGGAAGCCTGTGACCAATATAGTATGAAATGTGAGTTTGTGTTGCAGGTGCGCTACTTCTTGGTCTAGGTGGAGTGAGTGCAGTTGTGGGAATTAAACTTCTACCTCTTACAAATCTACCCCTAGAATATCTTTCTCTATGCATATCATTGTTTTTGGGAAATAGGAAATTAGGATACCTAGTTATACCTCCCCGGCGACGGCGGAAAAATGTTTAGTCAATTCAATGTCCTGAATTGATAGCATAAATTATCTACCAGGGTTTGTAAATTGATGAGGTATACTTGCACTATATGTGCCTAAATATCCTTATTCTTATTTTTTTGTTCTCAGTATTTTGTTGATTTTTTTGAGTTTTGTTATGTTTGAGTTTTAGTATGCTATTCTATGTTCAAAATATGGCATCAAATCTATGTTAAAAAAAAAAGAGAGAGAGAAATTTTAGGCTCAAAACAGAGTGTACTTGTAAATTTTGTCCCTAATTAGAAAAATTATGAAAAAAAGAGCATTCTAATCCATGGATGTTCTAGCTTGTAAATGAACATGAAATGTAACTCAAGAAATTATATTTCAACCTGATCCTTTTAGTTAGAGGTTTATTGGAATAATTTGTGAAAGAGATTGATCTTCAATGTGATGAGGGTCTTCCTAAAAACATACAACAACTTACAATATTATAAAGCAATCTTATTCATATGATAGAGATATTTTGGAATAGCTTGAGAAGAAAATTTATATAATATTTCTATAATATGCTAAGGATCTACTATGAATACTTGAAGCTACTTATGACATTATAACTAGGTCTCGTTCATCAGCTAGAGATTTATTGGAAAATTTTATTGAAGGAGATTATATATAATGAAATAAGGATCTTCTAAACAAGTAACCCACAATATTACAATTAGGTCACTTTTGTGATTTAGAGATTTATTGGAATAATTTTGAGAAGAGATTGTTTGTAACAATATGAGGATCTTCTATCTAATGCAGAATAGAAAATGCCAATTAACTCAACCTAATACAACCAATTCTTATTCACATAATAGTGATATGTTGGAAATATTTTTAAGAAACAGAATGGTTGTAGGATACTGAGGATATTTTAATCTAAATAATAGAGCTAAAGTGTTGGTAACTCAAGATGTCACAATTAAATCCATTCACTGAATAGAGATATGTTGGAAAAGCTTTTTAAGAAAGGACCAAATATAACATCATGAGGATCTGTTAGTTAAAAAAACAATGCACGACATGATACTAAAAGATATGAACTCAGAAAATGGTCTAAGTAATAAATATGACAACATAGAATTAAAAGCTACTTATCTAGAAAGCATGTGGAAGCCTCCTTAGATAGCAAGGCCCCTCTGCTATCAATTTGGCATGAAAATATTTTACTCCTCAAGTTTGTCTTCAACACAGCATCAAAGTTATGCTTCTTCTTACTATAAAAAATACTTCAAAACGAAGTATTACAGTCATGGAAAAATAAAAGTTAACTTGTTTTCTCGGTCTAACCGAGCTAAATCTATAGGCAATTGCAGAACTGAAATTGAATAAAAGTAGGCACAGGTGTATTCTAAAGTCAAAATGAAACTAAAACTCCTTTTTAGGACTCGTGATTTGCTGAAAGAAAATAAAGAGTCGTTATCCTTATGAAAATCTGCTTCTCAGACTTTTGGTTTGACCACGTGCACAAGCATCTCCAGTCTTTGATTCAGCCTCAGTAGATGAAAAGGAACAATGTAGGAAAGATTTAGAATCTAACCATATACTCCTTTTATTTAGATGACACATGTAATATGTTCAAACACCAAAATGGCTACGGAATGTGTAACTGGCTACAGAATGACTACATTCTGTAGCTAAAATTGCTCAGAAATCATTAAGACAACAAAACCACAAAATTACAACAAGTTAGTCATTGCATGTATTCCTTAAGTGATTTAAATTTTTCTTATTGATCTTTGGGTTTACAAAATGACAAAAAGGAATGATAAGATGAGGTGGAATTTGGCAAAGGAGAAGACATTTTTAGGGATCAACACCATACACTCTTCCATAAGAAAATAGAGCAAGTTCAACTCCTACATGCAGAGGAGAATCTTGTCCCTACCTTCATTGCACTCGAACATAATTTTTTCCAAGAGATTCTTGATGCGCTGATAGAGTTTTTGATGGTGTTAAAGTATTCATTGAAGCCATTTTTTCTGAATCAAAAATATTTTCCTATTCTTTAGTGAGCTCCTATTCAGTGCATTCAATTTCTTGTTAAATGCCTAGGGAAATGTGTTGGTGATATTTATTTTCATAGGAATAAGTTCGATAATGAGCTTGCGCATTACAAAGAGCACTATAACCTCGAGTTGCTCTCTTAGAATTTTCCTACTTGGGACGGGTGGCATGGAAAAAGGGATAAGGTGCTCAAAATATAGACAATGAGTGAAATAAGTTTGACTAGGTGAGGTAGCCAGGGAGACACCATAGTAGTAGAAAATGACGAAAGGCTGGGTGGAGCTCAAGGAATGATGATGAACTAGGATTGGGATTGGAGACAAACAAAAGGAAAATGGAACCAAAAGGATAGTTGGGCCCAAGCCATAGATAAGAAGATAAAAAATGAGAGAAAATGAAAAATAAAATGACTTAGATGAAATGATATACCTAATGCAAGGAAGTCCAGTCGCAAGCAGTGAAAGGAGGAGGAAACCAATCATAAGGAGAGAAAGTCAGTGTTAGGGACCCCCCCATAAGTGATGACATATCCTCATAGTAGCCTAATAATTGAGATGTGAATAGAGCTCTAAATTGGGAATGAATAAGGATAAGAAGAAGGAACCAAGCCAAGAGGGCCTAGTCGTTCCTTTTTTCGGGTGTAATAAAGGTGGAAAAATGTTTCCCCTAGGCACTAATAGTTCCTCAGCGAGATCTATAACTTTTGCAAGAGAAAAAATAAATGAAAAAAACTAATAATTACCCATCTAAATCATATGTTATTAACAACACCATCAATGGAAGCCTCTAAATCATCAATTGTATTCATTACACAATTAAGTAGAATGGAACTAACTCTGAACATACTAGACTATGCTTCAGGAAAATTAAATGCAAGGAAGGTAAATTCCAAATGAGAGAGTGGTTGTCTACCGCCACGTCACTTAACAAGTTTTCACAAAGACACAACTTGTTTCTAGTCTCTCTCAACATGGTTGCGTCTCAAGCCACTTCTAATGAGAATAATAACACTTAAAATTATAAGTATTTATTTATTATAAAATTTAAAAATAAATAAGATATTAGATGCAATTTTAGGTTCATGATAATATTATTAAAAAATTAAATAATATTTTAAAAATGATAATATATTTATGTCCATATATATCTTATTTAATATAAATAAAAAATAAATATTATTCTTCTTATACATTAAAATAAATAACTTTAATTTCATAATTTCAAATATATTTTTGTTTTTAAAAAATACAATTCAATGAAATTTTATGTAAACAATGAAATTGAAAATTCAACTCCTCCTAAACTAAACCAACAATATAAGATTATATCATTTTGAATATACAAATCTATTAACATTACCATTATATTTTTTATTATACACTTTTATAATTAGTGGTGCTGGAAACTTACGAGTTCCAATTCTATATATGAAAATAAACTTAAAATGGTACATTGAATATTGAGCGGAAGAGGTTCAATCATTGATATAGTTTTTGTTGATGTCAAAACATATTATTAATTAAATTATTTTTATTATTTTTAATATTTTAGGTTAATAATTCATTTAACTTTTTTTTATATTTTTAGGTGCAAAGTTTTATTATATAAATGTTATGTTTTAAGTTAAATATTGAAAAAGATAGGATGACCGAAGTGTTAAAATTTTGCTATTTTACAATATACACTTAAAAAAAAAATTAATTACGTTGTAAAGTGTTTTTTATAATGTTAGTTTTTTTTCTTTTTCTTTTTAATAAGTTGAATTGATTTTAGATGTTTAACAAAAATGTTGTAATGTATAATGTAATAAACACTTTAACTAGGTTAAAATACAATAAAAATTAATAAAATAAAGTAATAATAAACTATAAAAACATCTTTTGGTATTGAACCATGGTATTCATGTGGAATATAGTTTATTTAAAGGGCCAAATTAAGACGGCCTAGATCAATCTTGACTCTAGATTTACCAAGAGCCAAGATGGATCAAATGTCTTCATATGCAAACCTCTTTTAGAGTGAAAAGAGAATTGATCCCTCTCATAAATAAAATATATCTAAACTAACTACTTAATAGAATTAATTTTAATTGTTTATAATCATTATTCTTTTAAAATTTTACTTAATAAAATGTATCTAAATTTTCATACATCCAAATATACATAGTTTTTCTTGTTCTATATTATTTTTGTTACAACTATTTTATTATTCCAAAAAGACATGGTCTTTTTTTGTTATATATTATTTATGTTACAACTGTTTTATTATTCATGAGTAGTATTTCTTAGTATCTCAAAAATTAAATTAATAATGAAAATTTTTAAAATATGTGAAATTATTTGACAGCACATGATTTATCTTGAGCGTTAAGGATGAATGTTCATAATTATCATTTCTTAAATAATACTAAATTTACTTTTAATGACTTAATTGTAATAGTTTGTAACTACATACACACTATATATCATGTTTTTTTGTCAATGAATATAAAATTTCTTCTATTAAAAATATATATATATATATATATATAATCGTAGCTATGAAGTATTTCATGTTTTTACTTTATAATCATAAACAAATTTCCTTTTATATGATGTTAAACTTACTCAAATTTTTAACACAGTTTATTTAAAAGGCCACATTAAGATGACCTAGATCAATCTTGACTTTGGATCTACCAAGAGCCAAGATGGATCAAATGTCTTCATATGCAAACCTCTTTTAGAGTGAAAAGAGAATTGATCACTCTCATAAATAATATCGATCTAAAATAACTACTTAATAGAATTATTTTTAATTATTTATAACCATTATTCTTTTAGAATTTTACTTAATAAAATATATCTAAATTTTCATACATCCAAATATACATAGTTTTCCTTGTTCTATATTATTTTTGTTACAACTATTTTATTATTACAAAAATAAATGGTTTTGTTTTTTATATATTGTTTATGTTACAACTGTTTTATTATTCATGAGTAGTGGTTTCCTTCAGGCAGGTTGAGGCACCAATGTAATAATGTATTTATTTAGCAACTTGTCCTAAATAATAGAAAATAGCAGGTCCTACGGAATTTAATATATATATATATATATATATATATATATATATATATATATATATATATATATATATATATATATATATAGATATAGATATAGATATAGATATAGATATAGATATAGATATAGATATAGATATAGATATAGTGTAAATTTTTAAAATATGTGAAATTATTTCACAGGACATGATTTATCTTGAGAAATAATAACGAATTTTCATAATTCTCATTTCTTAAATAATACTAAATTTACTTTTAATTACTTAATTGTAATAGCTTGTAACTACATAACAGTTTTAACTACATACCTATTATATATCATTTCTTTTTTTGCTAATGAATATAAAATTTCTTCTATTAAAAAAATATATATATACATATCTTTAATTACGTAATTGTAGCTAAGAAATATTTCATGTTTTTTACTTTATAATCATAGACAAATTTCATATTATATGATGTCAAACTTACTCATCTTTTTATTAAATTTTAAACAAAGTTTTTCACTACATAATTTTAGCTTTTATAATTTTTTTATTTTTCAATTCAAATAAAACTTACAAAAGAAAAATCCCACTCCTGCTTACTAGAGATTATATTTTACAAAATTGGCACTATGTGATTAACAATAGAGTAAGTTGACATAACCCTAAGGGGTTATTTTACAATTTTTATCATAACGTTTCCCTCCGTCCAATATACATTGTAGAGTCTTCTCAAGAGAGAGTGTATTCTAGTTTATAAATTGATCCACAATAAAAGAAAATGGCCACATATTTCACAAGTTATCATTCACACTGATCTACTGACGTTCTTAGTTAAAATGGATCCTATTAGATGCATGGTGGCTAGAGACACTAAAAATTCAAAATAAATATCTGTTATGACATCCATATTCTCTACAAACCATCCAAATTTCCCATCTTATACAACAATTTCTAACAATAACCGCTCAATTTACTCTCCAATTTTTAAAACCCCCACCCATGCTGGGGAGATCAGGGTGTAAAATCAAATGTTCTTGTGGTTTTTTTAAAGGGTCAATCGTGTGGTATAATAACTTATTTTTTAATAATTGTGACAAACAAAACATCACATTAGCTCAAAAAATATATCTAATGCTATAAGGATCTCAGATGATAAAAATGTTTTGAATCGTTATAACTAGGTGACAACAAAAGGTAAGTTTTGGCCACAAGAAAAGAAATTACAAAAACTCACAAAATATATCCAACGTTAACATGAACCCCATACATAGTGATGGAAATCATGATAATTTTAGTGAACACAGAACACCACCCTAAAAATTCTATACTCTTGATCAATTTAGAATAACCTAAGACGTCTAGATTGGATTCCAAGGTGGGTGGTACAATAATTTAGGATGCTTCTTAAAGGGTAAGGGAATTTAGATACTCTATCGTTCCACCAAAGCTATAAAAGTGAGACTTGTAGATTATAGTTTTACAAAATTGACACTATGTGATTAAGAATAAGTTACAAACATTAGAGGTATTTTAAAAGGTATTTAAAAAGTAATAAGAAGAAGGTACATGAGGGCCATGGTAATTAATGTGATTCTTTGTATTATTTTGAGTTAAAATAGTAATTTGTGTTTGTATTTTTTTAAATGAATATTGTTAAATGTGTTGTAATATTTTTATTTAAAATAGTAATTTATATTTGTATTTTTTAAAATCAATATTGCTAAATGTGTAATTGACTAAAATGTATTAAATTGATATTCTAATTTTTAAGATATTTATTTAAAAAGTATGGCCAATTTTTTTTTATTAATCTTTGAGTCTAGATGTGTAGAGAACGAATCTATCTCAAGTACCAAACAAGATTTTTATGTCCCAAACAATATTCTTCTTTCTCTTCTTATTCAAGCTTGCACCTTGACACTCTTTTTCTCCTCCCTACACAAATTTAAACTATGAGGCACAAGGTAGTTGTTGCATATAGGAACATTTAGATATGATAAGAAAAATGTGATACCCTATTGTAATTTTATCTACAAATGTGATGGAAAGTGTGCTCTAAATGTTGACAATTTCATGATTAATGTAGTATAAGCTACATGAAAATTTAAAATCTTGCATACAAGATCAAGAAATATATGCCCAATATCCAACACCATAGAGCAATACATGTTCATCAATTCAATAGTTGCTTCCAAATGTCTCTATTATCCATTTTTATTTTATTAATGATTCAATTAAGATTAACATTTGTATATTGTCATGAGGAGATTTTTTGTTTTTCAGGTCAATTACCTTTTATAACTCTAGGAGGTTCTTAATATTGTCTTTGTTTTTAATAAATGGAACTCAATTAGATATTTAAAAATATGATTAGGGAAGAGAATTTTAGGATTATAGTTTTTTTTTCCAAGTTGACAATGGGAGTTTTTATTTACCTAAAGTTGGCTCCCATGTTCAATACCTCCCCATGGGGTTTGAATATAATAGGTAATGGAAATTCAAAAAGTCAGTTCTATATACTATAGTAGTTCTCACTTGAGAAATCTTTCAATTTGGCATTCAATTATTTATTAATAAAGTTTTTTACTTAGTAGGGAGTACAATAATTTTGTAATCAAATAATAGGAGAAAACATATTCACAATATAATTTATTTGAATAAATAGATGTGTGTAAAATAGTTTAATAAGAAATAGATTTGTAATTATAAAATATGAAACTATAACTTAAAATTGTGAAATTACTTTTTATTTTTTGTTTCTTATGTATATAGAGAAAGAATAAACCAAGTTTGGAGTTAAGAAAATAAACCATAATGTAAAGAACAATATCTCCCTCCAAAAATGTCTCCATATTAAAATGACATTCTCTTTCTTGTATATGAAGACTATTGTTATTCATATACAATATACAATTTCTAACAAGCATGAAATTAACACTAGGATATGTAGATGAACTTGGATTAAACTCTATTTATGTTAATAAAAATTCTCTTTATTTACATCTATGCTAGATAGATTGTACTTGAATGTATTTAAAATATCTTATTTGAGTTACATCTCATTTCATACTTGTTTTAGAGGATTATTAATCACCAAAGAATTTTCACCCCCAATTTCCTATTTCAATATCTATAACAATTTTTTTATATATGTGAACATATTATGTTGGTTTATATATATGTTTTCACCCACAATTGCCTATTTCAATATCTATAACAAAATTTTCTTGTTGATAGCTCTTATCATCAATATCTTTTGAAACCTCCACCACTTGCTTACATGGAAGAAAAAATTGTCTTTCATTCCCTTACAATGACTCCTTCTCTCCAACAACTTATTTTTTCTAGGCTACTCTTTCCTATGCTATTGCCTTACTGTTTTTCTTTTGCAACATGTGGTGCAATTGCTAGTTATATATTTATGATGATGGTGGTTAACATCCATGAAACCAAACTTTGGTCTATTCAGACCTATATATAAATAATTTTAAAAATATTAATATTTTATATATTAAATTTTAAGAAATTTCAACCTTTATCATAACTTTTACCAATTTTTTTAATCATTCACTTTTATATTTTTTAATTTATATATAAAAACATATAATATTAATTTATTGTTATTTTTATCATTTATTATTATATTTTATATTTTACATTGAAACAAATTAATATTGATTTTGTAAAAGATTATACGCGAAAAAAAAATTAGAAATATATTAAAACATATTTCGATTCAAAAAAAACGTGAGTATTTTCTTTTTAGAAATGCAATATGCATACAATACTTAAAAAAAATATGAAGTGGGTTATAATTTTTTGGAAGTTTTGACTAATAATCTTATTAATTTAAAAGTTTGATTAATTTTCTCGTACGTATATGAAATTTTGATTTTAAATTTTTTTAAAAACTTTCGGAAAAAAAACTTGAATATTAAATTTTATTAAATTGTGAAAATTACATCATGTGTATGCATTGATTGCTTTTTATAAATTTATAATGTAAATTTTTAAAATATGTGAAATTATTTCATAGGACGTGATTTATCTTGAGCAATAATAATGAATGTTCATAATTCTCATTTCTTAAATAATACTAAATTTACTTTTAATTACTTAATTGTAATAGTTTGTAACTACATAACAGTTTTAACTACATACCTATTATATATCATTTCTTTTTTGCTAATGAATATGAAATTTCTTCTATTAAAAAAAAATATATACATATCTTTAATTACCTAATTGTAGCTAAGAAATATTTCATGTTTTTTACTTTATAATCATAGACAAATTTCATATTATATGATGTCAAACTTACTCATCTTTTTATTAAATTTTAAACAAAGTTTTTCCCTACATAATTTTAGCTTTTATAATTTTTTTATTTTTCAATTCAAATAAAACTTACAAAAGAAAAATCCCACTCGTGCTTACTAGAGATTATATTTTACAAAATTGGCACTATGTGATTAACAATAGGGTAAGTTGACATAACCCTAAGGGGTTCTTTTACAATTTTTATCATAACGTTTCCCTCCGTCCAATATATATTGTAAGTCTTCTCAAGAGAGAGTGTATTCTAGTTTATAAATTGATCCACAATAAAAGAAAATGGCCACAGATTTCACAAGTTATCATTCACACTGATCTATTAACGTTCTCAGTTAAAATTGATCCTATTAAATGCATGGTGGCCAGAGACACTAAAAATTCAAAATAAATATCTGTTATGACATCCATATTCTCTACAAACCATCCAAATTTCCCATCTTATACAACAATCTCTAACAATAACCGCTCAATTTACTCTCCAATTTTTAAAACCCCCACCCATGCTGGGGAGATCAGGGTGTAAAATCAAATGTTCTTGGGGTTTTTTTAAAGGGTCAATCGTGTGGTATAATAACTTGTTTTTGAATAATTGTGACAAACAAAACATCACATTAGCTCAAAAAATATATCTAATGCTATAGGGATCTCAGATGATAAAAATGTTTTGAATCATGATAACTAGGTGACAACAAAAAGTAAGTTTTGGCCACAAGAAAAGAAATTACAAAAACTCACAAAATATATCCAACGTTGCCATGAACCCCATACATAGTGATGGAAATCATGAGAATTTTAGTGAACACAGAACACCACCCTAAAAATTCTATACTCTTGATCAGTTTAGAATAACCTAAGACGTCTAGATTGGATGCCAAGGTGGGTGGTACAATAATTGAGGATGCTTCTTAAAAGGTAAGGGAATTTAGATACTCTATCCTTCCACCAAAGCTATAAAAGTGAGACTTGTAGATTATAGTTTTACAAAATTGACACTATGTGATTAAGAATAAGTTACAAACATTAGAGGTATTTTAAAAGGTATTTAAAAAGTAATAAGAAGAATGTACAATGAGGGCCATGGTAATTAATGTGACTCTTTGTATTATTTTGAGTTAAAATAGTAATTTGTGTTTGTATTTTTTTAAATGAATATTGTTAAATGTGTTGTAATATTTTTATTTAAAATAGTAATTTATATTTGTATCTTTTAAAATGAATATTGCTAAATGTGTAATTGACTAAAATGTATTAAATTGATATTCTAATTTTTAAGATATTTATATAAAAAGTATGGCCAATTTTTTTTTATTAATCTTTGAGTCTAGATGTGTAGAGAACGAATCTATCTCAAGTACCAAACAAGATTCTTATGTCCCAAACAAGATTCTTCTTTCTCTTCTTATTCAAGCTTGCACCTTGACACTCCTTTTCTCCTCCCTACACAAATTTAAACTATGAGACACAAGGTAGTTGTTCCATATAGGAACATTTAGATATGATAAGAAAAATGTGATACCCTATTGTAATTTTATCTACAAATGTGATGGAAAGTGTGCTCTAAATGTTGACAATTTCATGATTAATGTAGTATAAGTTACATGAAAATTTAAAATCTTGTATACAAGATCAAGAAATATATGCCCAATATCCAACACCATAGAGCAATACATGTTCATCAATTCAATAGTTGCTTCCAAATGTCTCTATTATCCATTTTTATTTTATTAATGATTCAATTAAGATTAACATATGTATATTGTCATGAGGAGATTTTTTATTTTTCAGGTCAATTACCTTTTATAACTCTAGGAGGTTCTTAATATTGTCTTTGTTTTTAATAAATGGAACTCAATTAGATATTTAAAAATATGATTAGGGAAGAGAATTGTAGGGTTATAATTTTTTTTTCAAGTTAATGATAGAATTTTTATTTACCTAAAGTTGGCTCCCATGTTCAATACCTCCCCATGGGGTTTGAATATAATAGGTAATGGAAATTCAAAAAGTCAGTTCTATATACTATAGTAGTTCTCACTTGAGAAATCTTTCAATTTGGCATTCAATTATTTATTAATAAAGTTGTTTTACTTAGTAGGGAGTACAATAATTTTGTAATCAAATAATAGGAGAAAACATATTCACAATATAATTTATTTGAATAAATATATGTGTGTAAAATAGTTTAATAAGAACTAGATTTGTAATTATAAAATATAAAACTATAACTTAAAATTGTGAAATTAATTTTTATTTTTTGTTTCTTATGTATATAGAGAAAGAATAAACCAAGTTTGGAGTTAAGAAAATAAACCATAACGTAAAGAACAATATCTCCTTCCAAAAATGTCTCCATATTAAAATGACATTCTCTTTCTTGTATATGAAGACTATTGTTATTCATATACAATATACAATTTCTAACAAGCATGAAATTAACACTAGGATATGTAGATGAACTTGGATTAAACTCTATTTATGTTAATAAAAATTCTCTTTATTTACATTTATGCTAGATAGATTGTATTTGAATGTATTTAAAATATCTTATTTGAGTTACATCTCATTTCATACTTGTTTTAGAGGATTATTAATCCCCAAAGAATTTTCACCCCCAATTTCCTATTTCAATATCTATAACAATTTTTTTATATATGTGAACATATTATGTTGGTTTATATATGTTTTCACCCACAATTGCCTATTTCAATATCTATAACAAAATTTTCTTGTTGATAGTTCTTATCATCAATATCTTTGAAACCTCCACCACTTGCTTACATGGAAGAAAAAATTGTCTTTCATTCCCTTACAATGACTCCTTCTCTCCAACAACTTATTTTTTCTAGGCTACTTTTCTAGGCTACTCTTTCCTATGCTATTGCCTTACTGTTTTTCTTTTGCAACATGTGGTGCAATAGCTAGTTATATATTTATGATGATGGTGGTTAACATCCATGAAACCAAACTTTGATCTATTCAGACCTATATATATGTAATTTTGAAAATATTAATATTTTATATATTAAATTTTAAGAAATTTCAACCTTTATCATAACTTTTACCAATTTTTTTAATCATTCATTTTTATATTTTTTAATTTATATATAAAAACATATAATATAAATTTATTGTTATTTTTATCATTTATTATTATATTTTATATTTTACATTGAAACAAATTAATATTGATTTTGTAAAAGATTATACGCGAAAAAAAAATTAGAAATATATTAAAACATATTTCGATTCAAAAAAAACTTGAGTATTTTCTTTTTAGAAATGCAATATGCATACAATACTTAAAAAAAATATGAAGTGGGTTATAATTTTTTCAAAGTTTTGACTAATAATCTTATTAATTTAAAAGTTTTATTAATTTTCTCGTACGTATATGAAATTTTGATTTTAAATTTTTTTTAAAAATTTCGAAAAAAAACTTGAATATTAAATTTTATTA
This sequence comes from Pinus albicaulis, assembly GCA_034641835.2. Taxonomy (NCBI): domain Eukaryota; kingdom Viridiplantae; phylum Streptophyta; class Pinopsida; order Pinales; family Pinaceae; genus Pinus; species Pinus albicaulis. The sequence goes on from CM076580.1 coordinate 1,609,259,281, forward strand.
AATTGTGAAAATTACATCATGTGTATGCATCTGATTGCTTTTTATGATTTTCAAAGCGCTGGTTTGCGAAGGCCATGAGAAACCCAAAAAAAACAAAAGAGAGCTCCCCACGACGGAAAATCATTGTCCTCGCGGACAAACAAACTTATTTAAATATAGATCTGCCAGGAGGGAAAAAAAAAAATTTTAATTAACTATATTTTCTTTAATTTATTTATTTAATCACAAAAATACATGATATTTAATAAAATAAATATAGTAACAAGAATATATATTATGTTTTAATAAATATAAAAACAACATCACAGTCGCCAAATATGACAAATTATACATTACATTATTGGTAATTATGTAAAAGATAATATATTTCAACATTGTTTAATGTTAGTGCGAAAAAATATGTTAGATTATGTACCAGCAAAGGTACGAGAGGTGTAAAGGAATGCAGAAAGGAATAGGGAGCAAAGGTACGAGAGGTGTAAAGGAATGCAGAAAGGAATAGGGAGGAGAATGTGGATGACAATATGAAGAGGAGGGAGTATGTTGGAAGGAAAAATAAGATTGTAGTGTTGTTGTTAGAAGTGGATGTAACATCTAATCATAAATTCTTTGTCCTTCAAAAAAAAATACTTCTAGCATTAATTGTTAATTAGTACTCTAAATTAAATCACAACGTATGGTTTTATCTTTATATATATATATATATATATATATATATATATATATACTTACTATATTCATCATGTTTATCTATATGTTGAAGCATCTATTGAGATTATACCACCTTAGTCATTATTGCTAATTGTAACATTTCCATATATATTGTTATATGACTTTTCTAACATTATGCTTATTTGCAATCAAGAAATTCGGAATTGATTTATTACATATTATACTCAGAATTCACGTTAGCGGAATTTGTGTAAAAGATTTCCAATGTATAAAACTATTATGATATAGTTATAATACCTAGTACCCTGGCTACATTCTTATATGCAGATTTGTTTCTATTTATTCCCAAATCTGTCGTAGTCTCGAGCTTCACATTTCAATTAATGGAGGGACATCTCTAATGCCTACCCATCATCGATGACTCCATTTAGATCAACGGTTGTAATAAATTGTAGGGTGATTAGGGTATTGCCCTACCCCATGATCCCTAACTAATTTTCTCACTTGGTGTCGCTGCTGACACCCTCCTCTCTGCAACTCGGACACAAATTGGTTTGCTTCTTGGCATTCTGTCTAACCGGTATGACGACAACACCTCCATCTTATTTCATAGCTTCTTGCCCGAGTTTTATTTCGCTTTCATGCTTGCTATAGTTTTGTTGGGGCTTAAGGGTTTTCTCTTTGCTCCTTTTCATAGTCGACTTAGCCATGATAATTGTGCTCTGTTACGGGCTACGAATTCCCTGAACTACCCTAATTTGATGGAGATGTTTACCACTAGATTTGAACTTTGTCAATGGAAGCACAATCTCGACAATCGAAGCATGTGAGTGTAATATTCCCAATTTTCAATTAGTTAATTGGAATATTATAGTTCTTACTTTTCTTGCTTAGTAAGTAAATAAAATGGTGGAGAGACTCATAAACCCCCGGAGATAAACAAAATATACTTTTTTTGTGTGAATGTGGGTTAATTAGATATTAGATCAGCATTATGGAGTAGTGCAGCAGATTATTAATGGAGAAAGAGTGGAGATCATGGAGAATAATGAGGAATATGATCGAGATAATGGAGAAGTAAAAGTAAAATCATAGAGAATTAATGATGCATTGATGGAGGAAGTGGGGCATTAAATGCACACATGCTGGAGAGAGTGGATATTAATTGTACAGATCATGGAGATCATGGAGAGATAACACAGTCTTCATGGAGATTAGTGGCCAAATGTGCAATGCGGTTATGAGGTGGGCCAAGGCTAGGAAAGACTCAAAACCATATAAGGAAGAAGAGGGTAGCAAAGAACATTAGTTTGGAATTTGTTATTGTATTTTTATTTGACATTTATTTGCATGCTTCAGTTGTTTAGCTAAGTTTGTTGTGTTTTTTAGCACATGGGTGTTCCCCAGTGGGATTCACACCCTTACCCACGGGGGACTTCGAGTGCCTACTCTGGGAAGGTTATTTTGAGCAGTAATTCATCATCTGGCATCAGTGCAACATTCAACCCCTCTCTTCTGCATACAAATCTTTAGGAATTACACATTCTTGTCTTAGGTTTTGAGAGGAGGAAGGTATTTTCTAGCATTATAGGTAGGAAAATTGTGGAGGGTTCATCCTTTCACCTTGTGAATTCATTTCAGTTTTCTAGGAGCAACATTGTGACATCCGGCATCGGGTCATCATTTTACACCTCCATGCAGTAGTAGTTCCTTCAGGAATTGCGCAATCAAGCAAGGTAGATCCAGTGGAGGAAGGAAGTTCCAAGTATTTTAGCTTGGAATCCTGTGAGGGACCATTCCCTCACTTTGGTGAGATTATTTCTATTATTTGTGAGATATATCTCATCATCTAGTAGTAGGCTACAACTTCATCCTCATTGATAGCACAATCCATTCTAGCTACAACTTGAGCCGAGGAAGGAGGAGCTAGATCTCAAGTTTATAGCTTGAGAATCTAGAGAAGGGGTCAACCCTTCATATATTGAGTTGATTGGGTGTTATTTCCACAGTTAGATCATGAATTCAGCCCCATCTCAGCAGTTACCCAGGAGGATTGCGTAAGTAAGCCAACAGGGGTGTAGTTGGCAACCCTAAAATGGCCGAAAATCCAATGTTAAAAGCTGGCCAAACCATTTCTGGGGTTTTCTGGATTTTTTGAGTAGAGTCCGTGGTTAAAATAACAGATCTTTCTGAACACTACAACAACCTCCCGAACATGGTTTTTCTTCACAGTAGCAGGAGTTTCCACAAGCAACAATAGTAGCAGCACAACATTTCCAGTGCTAGTTTTCATTAGTGTATTTAAACCACTTCTTGTTGGCTTGAGTGCATATTATTTAGAGCACTCTGTACTTTATATTTGTTATTGTTTATAATTATATGACTAAACTATTTCTGCTCATAGTTATAATTTCTTGAGGTAATTTTCAGTTGTAGCATATTTCCATCATTTTCTAGATTTTAGCTATATTCCTACTTTTCTTTATTTGGAATGTTGTAGATGTTCTATATTCCTATATTTTCCATTTTGGAATATTATGGTGGTATCAAAGCATGATATTTGGCACAACTTGTGGGAATTTCATTACATCAGAAGAATAAGAAGAAGAAGAAGAAAAAGAAGAAGTCTACAATGGCAGAAGGATTGACTTTTTCCACACTTCTCTTTAAATCTATGCAGGACCTCACCATGGAGATGAAATAAATGAGAAAGGAAAGGAAAAATGAAACCTCAAGAGGGTTTCAGAATGGAGAAGGTTCGATCACTTCCTATCAGCAGTATAAGAAACCAACCATGTAGAAAGTTCCACAACGGCCTATTTGCCCACTTTCCTTACAGAAGGAAATGAATGGCATGGAGATGGAGGATATTTGGAGCATGATAATATTAGTGATTATCTTGAAGAGTACAAATCTCAATCTAGATCATTCAAATAAAATATGACTTTCTCGCAGTTTTTCCATATTAAAGAGAACCAGAGACCCAGCACCAACAAGAGAAGAGGAGGGCATATGCATAATAGATTCTTTCTTCCTACATTCGATGCGTCATCCAAAATCATGAAAAAGGCTTGGATGGAGATGTTAGATGATTTCTTCCAGCTACTCCCAGTAGCGGAAGCAAAGGTTATTCAGATTGCAGTGCTGCACCTTGAGGGTGAAGCAAATGAATAGTGGTTTGGAAAATTAAAACATGCAAGAGTGACTGCGTATGTGATGCAACAAAACTACATATTTTCACAATTAGTGGATCTATGGGTTATGGGCCAACTATCTAAACTAAACAGTTCATTTTACAGGAAAAAAAAATATTTATTAAATGCCCTCAAATGCATTCAGATTTTGTATTCAAAACCCTTGCCAAAACAGAGCTAGAAATAAACTCCTTGAACTGTAATCGACAACACAAATCTTTTACGTTTAAAACTTATTCCGTTGACTGCGTAAACCATGTCCTTGTCTAGTACAGTTCCATATACCCATGAAATCAAATAATTATATGTATTCCAGCAATCAACTGAATGTTTTCATTTCGAAATGGTTACTCTACTCGTCATAGTCAAGAAATAAAATAAATAAAAAATACAAAGAAAACATAAATACAAAAATTCACCACGCGATTATTTAATGTCCATTCACACTGGAATATATCAATTCGATATATATAGAAATCATCAACATTGAAATTCATATTCTATTTATAACGATTTACAAAATTATACAATCATCTACAACACCATGGTTGGGCCAGTTTGGATACAATTGGCCACGAAGGCCAATTCTGGTCTTTCATTCCATTGGCCTCCTCTCTTCACTATGCCACAGGATATATATTTATATAAAAATATAAAATGATGATCAGATCAATAATGGATTTGATCTATCCTAAATCATTAATAACTCTCCATAGAATATGCAACTAATTGCTAAGATCAATATATTTTAATTATATTTCATTTTTTTAAAAGTAGATCACGATCTTCTTGATTCTAAATTACCCTTCCGGATTGCAAGTATCTTCAGGCACCAAAACCCTAAGCTACGGCTTTTGAGAAACGTGAAATTTCCACCACTGTCGTAGTTCCTCAACATAAGGCCACAACTTGTGTTGAATATTATTGAGTAGATATTTACATTATTGCTTAGACTTAGAATATGTTGTCCTTGAATGAAATTTGAACACCACTGCTTGGAAGTATTAATAGAATTGATAACGTTCTTGAATCTTGAATAAGGGACCTTGATCTGTCTACGTCTCTTTTTTTACAGTTTTGAATTTCAATTTTAATGAAGGGTGCTTGGATACTCCTGTTTCAGACTCCCGAGGTACAAAAATTCTTATGACTCCCTGGTCATATGTCTTCTTCATCTCTTCGAAATTCTACCCAAATCCTCTATGGAATTGCCTTCGTGATCTTTCTGTGAGCTGCAACAAAAACTCTGCAGTAACAAATCCTCCCTGCTACACTATACCACACCAAGCTTCTCTCCTCTAAGCTCAGTCTTTCGTCATATCTTTGGTTCCCTCCTCTCAAACCATTTGAGCACTCTTGGCTATAGGCTGTTGCAATATTCTCACCTACACAACAATATAAAGACCACAATGTTACGAATATTCAATAGAACTGTACCCTTTCTTCCTTCTCACGCAAACTCTTTCTCACAGGAAATATTTTTCTTGCTCTAATACCACTTTGAGGCAATAAAACTGCATATTTTCACAATTTGTTGATCTGTGGGTTATGGGTCCACGATCTGAACGAAATAGTTCATTTTGTAGGAGAAAAAAATATTTGTGAAGCGCCCTCAAATTCATTGAGATATCATATTCGAATCCCTTGCCAAAACAGAGCCAGAAATAAACTCCTTGAACCAGAATCGACAACACAAATATCTTACGTTCAAAACTTATTCCATTGAGTGTGTAAACCCTGTACTTCTCTAGTACAGTTCCAAATCCCCATGAAATAGAATAATTATATGTATTCCAACAATCAACTTAATGTTTTAATTCCGGAATGGTTTCTCTACTCGTCATAGTCAAGAAATAAAATAACTAAAAAATAAACAGAAAACATAAATACAACAATTCACCATGCGATTATTTAATGTCCATTCACATTGGAATATATCAATTCTATATAGACAGAAATTATCAACATCAAAATGCGTATTCTATTTATAATGATTTACAAAATTATACAATCACCTACAGCCCCATGGTTGGGCTAGTTTGGATACAATTGGCCACGAAGGCCAATTCTGGTCTTTCATTGTGTTGGCCTCCTATCTTCACTATGCCACAGGATATATATTTATATGAAAATATAAAATAATGATAAGATCAATAATGGATTTGATCTATCCTAAATCATTAATAACTCTCCATAGAATAAGAAACTAATTTCTAAGATCAGTCTATCTTAATTCTATTGCAATTTTATAAAACAAATCGTGATCTTATTGATTCTAAATTACCCATCCGAATTGCATGTATCTTCAGGCACAAAAACCCCAAGCTACGGATTTCGACAAACATGAAATTTCCACCACCATCGGGGTTCCTCAACTTAAGGCCACAACTTGTGTTGAATATTATTCAGTAGATATTTACATTATTTCTTAAACTTAGAATATGTTGTCCTTGAATGAAATTCGAACCCGAATGCTTGGAAGTATTAATAGAATTGATAACGTTCTTGAATCTCGAAGAAGGTACCTTGATATGCCTACGTCTCTTCTTTTATAGTTTTGAATTTCAATTTTAATGAAGGGTGCTCGGATGCTCCTACATCAGTATGCAGAGTTCACTCAAAGATTGGAAAAGAGGTTTGACAGAAGAAAAATGGAGGCACTTTCCTTTGAGACATTTCCCAACATTGATGAGGAATTATATGAGGAGAAAAAGGAAGATGTCAAAACTGATACTCCGAGAGAAGAGAAACTACCACCACCAGCTACAGTAGAGGTACTTGAATCAGTTGGAGGAGAAAATGCATCTTTGCAAGATGGTCCTGAGAATTCAAAATTAAGAGTCCTAGTCATGATTTAGGAGGTGCATGAGGAAGAGGAAGCGGATACCAACGTTGGTGTATCAGTACAGGAGTAGCCATCACCATCACCAATAGTTGGAGAAGAAATTTCACTGGTTGGAGGAACTTTTTTAGCTTTGCAAGATATTCCCAAGCATTAGTTGATCCAAGGTATGAAAAAATTTCCACCCAAGGTTGTTTTAGCACATCATCCTGAGATTTTTTGGGTCATTCCATCAGATAAATTGCATGACCAATGGTTAGAGCGTATTGTTAATTTGGAGCATCAGAGTATCACTGCGCAGAGGACCCTTGACAAGTTCAAGTAGAAGATGTATAGCTATCCCAGTTTGAAATTGTTGAAGTGCACACAACACTTTGTGTTGGAGTGTGGAGTTTATGAGGATGGGATTAACACAGTCCTAATGCAGGGTAGCTATTCCATAGCTTTTGAGAACTAGAGGCTACTATCGCATGAGCTGTCGCATTCTATTTATGACAAAGATATATTGGCCATTATACATGCATTGGTCAAATTCCAGTAGTTTTTTATTTGGAGTAGATTTCGGGTGAAGACCAACCACCAAAGTATTCGACATATTTTTAAGGAGGAGCAACAACTGTAGAAGAGGCAACAACGATCGATCAGTACAATGCAGGACTATGAGTTTAGAACTGTGTATGGAGAGGGCCATGTGGCAGCAGATACACTATCATGGAGATTAACAACGCTATCACTAAGGAGTAGTGATGATTTGAGTGCTAAGTTATTATTTGAGAATTTTTATGACCACTTCACTTATGTATCATTGGATGGGAAGATGGTAGATGGTAGACATCATGTGATGGATAACATCTTCCATTTTCAGGATAGAACCTTCTTGATGGGCACCTCACAACCCAAAGAGAAGTTTCTACATGTAGCATATTCATAACCTTGTAGGTTCTACTGGGCCATCGGAGAGAGATTCTCATGGAGAGACCTGAAAAAGGATGTACTTCAACATATCATGGAGTGAAATTATTGTCTTCAGATTGTGGAGGATGGTATTTTCGACATTGATCCACTATCGAGGTATGCACATTGCTTCGTCATTTTCACACAGTACATCTCTTCACTCATGACCAAATTATCTTTCAAGGACTTCTGCATGCTTCATGGTATTCCCAAGGCAATAGATAGTGATGTGGAAAATTATTGTATGAGAAGCTTTTGGCTAGAGCTTCTCCATTGGGTGGATATCGAACTGGTGCATGATATGGGTCATCAACCAAAGTTGGACAAATGGATGGAGATGATAAAAAGGTGGTTGGAAAGATACTTGCAAATCTATGACATAGGGTAGCAAGAAGAATGGTTGCGCTAGCTTCTCCTCGGTGAGTATGGTTAGCACCAAACATTTTAGATTGGTATGTTCCATGGCTTACATAGTATTGAGGTGATGTAGTAGCAAGAGGCATGGTTGATCTGGCTACTCTTGGGAGAGTATGGCCAAGACATTTCATTTTATATGTCCATTGGTATATCATTGTTTCCTACCTTGCACAGTAGCGATGAGATGCAACAACTGGAGGCATGGCTACTCTAGTTACTCTTGAGAGAGTTTGGCCACCACATGACATATCCTATGTCAATGGGTGGAGAATTGTTTGGGACATTGTATGGCACTCACATGATGTGGTAGTAGGGAGCTTGATTATCTTTGGCGCATGTGACATTTTACATGTCAATCAATATGTTGTTGCTCCATGACTTGCATTACGATGATGTGAGTTGGCAACAAGAATAATTTTTTCTTTGGTTACTCTTGGGAGAGTATGGGTTGACTTTCTACCATACCTTATAGATGAGGAGGGAGGATGGCAACAGGAGGCCTTATGACATTGGCTTCTGTTAGGAGAGTATTGTCACCATACTTGGTATGATGATGGGGTGGTATGGAAGCAAGAGGCATTGTTGCGGTGGTTGTTATTGAGAGAGTATGGTTCAAAATTTCAAATGTCAACCCTGTTTCCTATTTTTCACAGTGTTGAGATGGTGCTTGGAGCAAGCAGGGCCAATAGGGCCAATGATGGAAGCATGGAGAAGTACATATTACTCCATGTAGCATGGGTTGGAGAGATAGTTTATGAGTTGGGACTTTCCTTTGGGGGGAGGAACCACTTCACTTCATATGTCTCATGAAGAGAAGAGGCTCTGGAACAACATATGGTTTCCAGTTGGAGGTTCATTGATGAGGAGAGGCATCTAGCTATACATTTGGAAGCCATTCTAGATATTATAGAGAGGAAGCTATGGAGCTAGGCATTCATTACACAGTGGAGTAGATGGGGAGAAATTCCATAGTAGGATGCCATTTGGAGGGAGGAGGATTGTTGTGGCATTCAATTTTGCAATTGCTTGAGGACAAGAAAATTTTTTCCGAGGAGGACTATAATATTCCCAATTTTCCATCAGTTAATTAGAATATTAGAATTCTTAATTTTCTTTCTTAGAAAGTAAATAAAATGTTGGAGGGACCATAAACCCCATAGATGAATAAAATCCACTTTTTTTGTGTGAATTTGGGTTAATTAGATAGTAGACAAGCATTATGGAGTAGTTGAGAAGATTATTAATGGAGGAAGAGTGGAGATCATGGAGAATAATCAGGAAGATGAAGGAGATAGAGGAGGACTAAAAGTAAAATCATAGAGAATTAATGATGTAGTGATGGAGGAAGTGGTGCATTAAATTCACACATGATGAAGAGAATGGAGATTAATTGCAGAGATCATGGAGATCATGGAGAGACAACGTAGTCTTCATGGAGACTAGTGGCCACATGTGCATCACAGTTATGAGGTGGGCCAAGGCTTGGGAAGGCTCACAACCATATAAGGATGATGAAGGCAAGAAATAAAATAAGTCTGGAATTTGTTATTTTATTTTCATTTGACATTTCTTTGCATGCTTCAGTTGTTTAGCTAAGTCTGATGTGTTGTTTAGTATGCGGATGTTCCCAAGTGGGAATCCCACCCTTCCCCACCAGGGAATTTGAGTGCCTACTCTAGGAAGGTTATTTTGAGTATTCATTCATCATACAACATTGGTGACACACTCATCCCCTCTCTTTTGCATATACAACTTCAAGAATTACGCATTCCTCTCTTAGGGTTTAAGAGGAGGAAGGTAGCTTCTATAATTTCAGCTAGGAAACATGTGGAGGGTTCATCCTTTCTCCTTGTGCATTAATTTTAGTATTACAGGAGAATCATTGTGAAATTTGGCATCAAGCCACCATTTTACACCTACATGCAACAATAGTTCCATCAGGAATTGCATAGTCTAACAATGTAGATCCAGTGGTGGAAGGATGTTCTAAGTATTTCAGCCTGGAATATTGTGAGGGACAATTCCCTCACTTTGGTGAGATTATTTCTATCAGGTGTGAGCTATATATCATCATCCAGAATTAGGTTACAACTTCAGCCTCCTTGAAAGCACATTTCATTCCAAAATTTGTGTAGTTTGCAACTGTAACTTGAGCCAAGGAAGGAGGAGCTACATCTCAAGTTTCTAGCTTTAAAGTCTAGAGAAGGGGTCATACATTCATGTATTGAGCTGATTGGGTGATATTTCTTATGTTATATCATCAATTCATCCCCATATCAACAGTTACCCAGGAGGAGTGTGTAATTCAGCAAGCAGGGGTGCAGTTGGCAACCTAAAAAGGGCTGAAAATACAAAGTTAAAACATGGACAAACCATTTCTAGGTTTTTCTGGTTTTTTCTAGTAGAGTCCATGGTTAAAATCCCAGATATTTTTGGACACACCAGTAGCCTCCCACATATGGTTCAGATTCATAGTAGCAGTAGTTCTAGTGCTAGTTTTCATTAGTGTATTTCATCCACTTCTTGTTGGATTGAGTGCACATTATTTAGATAATTGTGTACTTTATATTTGTTGTTGTTTATAATGATATGATTCAGCTATTTCTAGTGGTAGTTATAATGTCTTTATGTAATTTTCAGTTGTAAGATATTTCTGGCATTTTCCAGATTTTAGCTATATTCCCGTTTTTCTTTATTTTGAATGTTGTAGATGTTCTATATTCTTTTCTTTTCTATTTTGGAATATTAAAATGAGATATTTAATTTGGTTCAGATGTCTAATTATTATCTCTATTTAAATGGGAAATTTCACCATTGTTCTCTTTTTTAATTTAGCTTCCATTAACAGGTGTGTGGAGCTCATCACCTGTATACCAAAAAGGTAAGCTCTTTGTCATTCCTGATTTGGGGTTTACATTCTAAGTTCTGGGTCTTATTCATTACAAATTTATAAGATTTAAAATTGTATTTCTTTTCATGCAGGTAACTCTCAGAACCCATGTACCCACAACGTTCCATCTTTGCATTAGATCTCCTGGACTAATACCTTCGCTCTCACTACAGGTTCTATGGATCCATTCTAGATAGCTTCTCTTGTTTCCTTTCAGGAGTGCTCAAAAGGGGTTTCACATAGATATTTATTAAGCTCGATGATACGAGAGTGAAGCTCTCGCTTTCAGTTCTAGTTCCTTTTCACTACCCTATCGAGGGTTTAATGTATATATGTATTGAACATTTTTATAATTATATTTCCTTGTTCTTTTAATCTAAGCTCTAGTGTCATATCAGTACTCTGTTATCACATACTCCAGTATGGGTACTTCGTTTATGGGAATTTCTTTGGAACAACCTCTCTGTTCTTAATCTTTTCTGGTCTCTCCACAATGGAGTAATTTTACTTTTAAATTTGCAATTCTATGCTAGAAACATACATTCTAGGACAATTTAGGTTTTGAAGTCTATGCTAATATTGTTATAGCAGTTCTATTTGGTTCACAGTCTGTATATTTTCATATGGATTCGTCTTAACTGATACTTAATTTGCAAAATCATCAATTTCCGTGAAGACTTTTATTTGATTAAGTATTCTTTTGTTAAAGTTTCATTATTGTTCTTTATTCGAGCATTTCTTGCTCAACTTGCTTCTATTCTAAAATCACTGCACACCATCTATGTGTATAATTCTTGTGTATTTATTTATCACAAAGTTTTGCTCCTCCCCATGAGGGATACTATTCTGACATAGATTATTTTTCCATCTCTTGCTTTCAATACTAGTTGTTCTCTGTTTCTTATCCAATGAATAGATGTCTACTATATTTTCAATTAGTTATTTCTAGAAAATAGTTCTACATTTTTTCTATTCATGTTAAATTTCCTTTTCTGCTTTTTTCTTCAATAATAATTTTTCAGAATAGAAATAAAGAGATAGGTGACTGGACCACCTCAAGAGGGTTAATACCAAACCCTTAATCTGTGTATTTTTTTTTTCTTCTTCAGATGATAGACTATCCCGTTTGGGGATATCCCTCCCTAAATGGAATAACTATCTATCCTGTCATTTGTTTCCTATAGGAGTTCCAGTACTGTACTATTAGATATCATTAAAAAAATTCAGTATTTTACCCTTCCACAAGACTCATTTTACAAAAAAACTATTCTAGGAAACAAAATTGTTCATACAACATTCAAAAAATATAAACATTTATCGCTTTCTATTTCCCATTAAAAATTGTTCACATTACACAGAAAACTATTTATAGAGATTAATAGATTTGAGAAATTATTTCTCCATTTCATTCATGTCTTGTATACTTATCTCAGATAAGTAAGGGTGATGGCATCCTCCCAAACATGAGAGAGGCAATGACATTCACAACTCCCCTCATTATCCTCACCAGAGTATGATTGTGTAGCAGTTCTCCAGGAGGTACACCTCAAGAGCCCTGTCCAGTCTCTCCTCTAAGGTTAGGTAGCAAAATTCCAGTGGTTTCTACCAACTCTAGATACTCTCTCCTTTCATCTTTCTATATGTTTCTTTTCTCTCGAACATAACCCGTTTCCTTCTCTAGGATTTTCCTTTTATCGTCAAAGTAAATGTAACTACCAATAACTTCTTAATCCAACTACTCTGGAATGTTGGAAAAATTTTTACAATCAGTTTAGGGAAACATAACATAATTAGATATTTTATTCAAAGAAAATAACTTTAGTTCATAATTTGATTAACATGCTTGTTAATACTTTTTAAATTTAAAATAAACTCCAATGTCTAAATTAAAATGTCCTTTTAAGGAAATTAAATCCAGGTGTTACATCTTCCCCCACTTAAGGTAAACACCATCCTCAATGTTTATTCCATTCGAGTGAATAGTTCTCGATACTCTTGTCAAACAAATCTTTCATCTTCCCAAGTCACCTCTTTGGGGCTAAAGTGCTTCCATTGCATTTCAACTTGGGTGATGTCTCACCTTTGGAACATTATTTCTCTTTGATCTAGAATACGTTGAGGTTCTATGATAAATTCATCATCTGGTTCGACCTGCAACTAGCAAACATTTTAATTAATAAACAGTTATTTATCTGTCATAGAGATCTTAATTCCCATTTCATTCCTACCTGAGTATTTTTCCAGTATATTACATGCTTTGGATCATGTAAATATCTTTTTAACACAAACACATGGAACACATTGTGCACTCGTATGTGTCTAGGTAAATCTAGTCGATAGGCTACTGGCTCCACCCCTTCTATTATTTAGAAAGGTCCATAGAATTGGGGAGCCAACTTGGCACAAGAAGTCCACCTTAAAGTACTCTTCTTGGGTCTAATTCTCACGTAAACATGATCACCCTCTTCAAATTTCCGATATGTCCTCTTTCGATCCCCATATAATTTCTGTCTATCCTGGGGAGCTTTTAAATTTTTTTGAATCTTCTTTACTTCTCGCTCAACCTCAGCCAATATTTATGGCCCAAGCATTAGTATTTTTTCTATAATTCTCCAATTAATGGGAGTTCGACACTGTCTACCATATAAGGCTTCAAATACACTCATCTTTAGAGAAACCTGGTATCCATTGTTGTAGGAAAATTCTACTAAATGCAGATAATAGTCCCATTTCATGGGTTGATGGATTACATACACTCGCAACATGTCCGCTAATATCTGATTCATCTACTCCATATTCCCATCTATTTGAGGATGATATGTTGTGCTAAATTGGATTTATGTGCCTAATCCGATAAACAATGCCTTCCAAAAGGCTGAAGTAAACTTTACATATCTGTTTGAGATGACTATTTTTGGAAGGCCATGTAATCTAAATATCTCTCTAATCCATACACATTCACATCATACCATCCTTCTTTCTCACGAACAACACTAGTACGAATTTATCCCTTGTCTAGAAATTCCTGTAATTACATTTTCAACTATGTGAATTCAGGAACACTTATTTGGTACGGTGCTCGTGATACCAGTGTTTTCCCTAGCATTAATTCGACGGTCAAATCGATGTCCCGCTTTGGTGGTAGTCTTGATATTTTTTCCAGAAATACATCCATAAAATATTACACCACGGGTATGTTCTCCACCATGGGGGTCTTAGCTTTAGAATTAGCGAATCCTACCTAAATTGCATAAATTTGCACCATTTTCTAATGTATTTTCCCGAATGAGATGCAATAATAGGACACAACTTAAGTGGCTTTTTAATTCCTTGCAACTCTTGGTGAGTTACATCTTCAGCCATATAGTAAATGATTTTATCCCTACAGTCTACTAGTGACCATTGCACTTCCAACCAATCCATTCCCTGTAATATATCATAGGATCCTAAAGGTAGAATATTGAATTCAACATTTGTATGATGGTTTCCAACTTCTAGGGACAGTTGGAAACTTTGGAATTAAGTGTTCTCTTTACCCAAATGGCTAACTATACTAGCCAAATATTTTTAAATTGTTGGCTCTGCAAGTCATATTTTTCCACTCTCCCGGGATTTACATAGCTTAAACTGGCACCAGGATCAACCAAAATAGAAATAGGGTGGGAATACATCTTACCTTCTACTTCTAACATGGTTAGACGGAAATATTCTTGCTAATCCTCAAATGCAACATTGATTCTGGGTATGTTTCATGCCACATTCGCCACTATGGATGCCTCTTGCACATTAGCTGCAGTTTCGTTTCTTCCATGGTGAGGATAGTTCTTATAATAATGTGCCTCATGAAATACCTAACACTATAATGGTGGTTTCTAGATCTACCCATGATCTTTTCCATTGGTTGCTTCAGTGGGTTGTTCCTCTACTGGCCACTTGGTTCTCTGTTGGTTTCTTCCCTGTTGCCTATTTGCTATATTTTTCGTAGCTTTCTTAAAATTTCTAGATCTGCTACTTTTAAAGTTTGAGTTACTTTTCTGCTCTTTCTTAGGTGGAAAACTCCTTATAGCTTCTTTCTTCACCTTGGACTTTTGATAGCACATATGTGCTTTTCGAATCACTTTGTCCAGGTTCATTGGGTTTACAAATTCGATTTTATCCTTCGTATGAGTAGGTAAGTTACTCATGAGTCCCTGTACTTTCACCTTTTCATACCTCATATATGGCACATATTGCAATAACGAAGTAAATTTAGTTACGAAATCATTTATAGATAGTTGTCCAAGTATCAAGTCATGAAATTCTCAAGATGTTTTGTCGCAAAAGTGCTCTATTAGATATTTGTATTTAAATTACTACTAGAATTTTTCCCAAGTTACATTCTGGCCTTAATTCCTCTCAACGTTTTGACTTCTTCCCAACATAATGTGGATTTTTCCCAAATTTGATAAATGGCTAGACAGGCCTTCAGTTTAATGTTGGATTCACAGACTTGAAACTATTTATTCATGTTAATTATCCATGCTTATGCTACTTCTTCGAATTCTCCATCGAATGTGGGAGGTTTAATTTTTTGGAATTCACCTTGCAACTCCAATTTCTTATTTTTCATCTCTTGTTGGTCTGAGACATTTCCTGACTCTGCATAGTTATAAGACCTAGTTTTATTACTTCGTTGGGTTTAGCTACCTTCCAACTTATCATTTTTTTTTCTTTCGCTATTCACCTTCCTCTCGGGTGTCTCTTTCTGGGCTCTGTTGAGCTATCGCTTCATTCTGTTTATCTGAGAGAATTTTAAGGATCCTCTCCTATTCTCATATCAACCTCTCATTAGCACTTCTTACTCGAACCATTTATTCTTATAGTTGTTGCATAGTATCCATAAGCCTACTAGTTTACCGTTGCTATTCCTCGAGAAATATACTTCTTTTCTGATGTTGGACTACACTCAGCTACACCCACATTTTTTGATTCATTTTTGGGTTAGGCTGGGGGTGAATTTTTGCTGTAGTCCTGAGGGTTTGATGTGTAGAACCCCTCTTGATTGCACTCTGTCAACCTCTTCTTTCCAATTCTATGCACATTTTTACACACACCAAATGTAATTTAGGTGATCCTTTTAGGTCCTAGCATTTGAACGCTGCTTTGATACCAGTTGTAATGTCTAACCATAAAATCTTTACGCTTCATAAAATTTTTTTTTACTTCTACCATTAATTCATAAATTAATACTCTAAATAAAATCACATATGGTTTCATCTTAATGCAAACATATATACTTACCATATTCATGAGTTTTATCTATATGTTGTAGCATATATTGAGATTATACCACCTTATTCATTAATGATAATTGTAACATTTCCATATAGCTTGTTATATGACTTTGCTAACATTATTCTTATTCACAATCAATAAATTAAGAATTGATTTATTACATATTATACTCAAAATTCAGGTCAACGTAATTTGTGTAAAATATTTCCAATGTACAAAACTATTATGATATAGCTATAATACCTAGTACCCTAGCAACATTATTATATGAATATTTATTTTAATTTATCCCAGATGTGTCATAGCCTCAAGATTGAAATTTCCTACCCACTGTCGATGACTCCATTTGGATCAATGGTTGTAATAATTTTTGGGGTGTCTAGGATATTTTCCTAAGCCCTAAAGCCTAACTATTTTTCTCACTCTTCACCGTTGTTGGCCCCTTTACAACTTTGGCACTACTTAGTTTTCCTCTTCGCATTCTGGCTAATTGGTATGATGAAGACACCTCCATCTAATTTCATAGCTTTCGGCCTAAGTTTTATTTCACTTACATTCCTTCTTTCTATAGTTTTGCTATGGTTTGAGGGTTTTCTCTTTTCTTCTTTTTGAAATCCACTTAGCCATGATAATTGTGCTCTGTTACAGGCTACGTGTTCCTTAAGATGCCCTAATTCAGTGGAGATGCTTACCACAAGATTTTAACTTCTTCAATTGAAGTACAATATCGACGGTCGAAGAAAGTGAGCTATTTAATCTGGTTCAAATTTCTAATTCTTATATCTGTTTAAATGGGTAATTTAACCATTGTTCTCATTTTTAATTTAGCTTCCATTAACAGGTGTATGGAGCTCGTCACTTATTTCTTGTCATGAAAGTAACTCTGAGAACCCTTGTACGCATAGTGTTCCATATTTTCATTGGCTCTCCTAGAAAAATACCCTTCATTCTTGTTAGGATGAATTTTAATCGCAAGCATACGAAAAAAACTCACTTTAGTTGTGCATAAAAAATAGCCCTAACATCAAATATGGCTGCCAATTTCTTTAGATATGAAATTAGTTGACCAAGATAAATGCTACAAAATCTAGATCTATGCAATAAAAGACATTAAGCAGTAAATAAAAGCAAGAGTTTCTCCATACATCCAATAGACGAGACAAGAATATTTTTAAGGAATTTTTGCATTTTTTGACACCTCGGAAGGGAACATAGAAAGATGCTACCAGTCCCCCTCAATGGGATCGGTTCTTGTAAGTTCTTAGCACTTTAGATCTAAGATCTCTCTCTCTTGATGGTGTAGAAAACCCAAAAAAAAATTTGAACTCAAAGGGAGCTTAGAAGAAAAATGGTAGAAAAATATGACAATGATGGAGGATAAAAGTTAGACGAAAAGTATAGATCCAGAGTGATCTTTAGGCAAAAAAAGGTATTGAGTGAATGGAAAAACCCTTTTTTTAATAACAAAATATTGAGTTAGTGTAGATATTCATGCATAATTAAAATGTTATTAACCAATTCTAGATCCAACTTTTATGGAAAATTTTATTATATTTGTTGGAGGGAAAAAGAATTTGAATTTTTTCAAATCCCTTTATTTGTAAATAATAAATAATTAAATGATTTATTTATTATTTTAAGGATGTGGTTGAGTAATAATTAAATAAATAATGATTTATTCAATTATTTATAAATGCTTAAGTCAAATT
Organism: Pinus albicaulis; assembly: GCA_034641835.2. Taxonomy (NCBI): domain Eukaryota; kingdom Viridiplantae; phylum Streptophyta; class Pinopsida; order Pinales; family Pinaceae; genus Pinus; species Pinus albicaulis. The sequence continues at coordinate 1,609,277,233 of CM076580.1, forward strand.
TAACAAGGAATATTATTTAAATAAGGTTTAAATAATTATTCCTTGAAAATAATAAGATAAATAATGATTTATCTAATCAATTTTCCTATTTTGGGTTAAATATGACCAGGAATATTAATTAAACTGTTGTCTAACTAATTATTCCTTGAGGAAAATCAAACAAATATGGATTTATTCAATATTTCCTCATGGGGTTTCTTATTTAGACCATAAAAAACTTAATAAATATGGATTACTAAGTTATTTTTCATAGTGAAAGAAATTTTACTTAGGGTAAAATTGGTCTTACATGGTGTAATTTGGTCCATCTAATAGTAACAGGTTAGATTACAAAAAATGGTGTAACAGATTCCCCCCCAATGTGTGAGTGTTAGGAGCTAATCGTATGACCGAAGTATGTTGTAAGAACTCAATCCCTAGACACCGAAGGGGAATTCAGAGAGAGAGAAATATAAGGTAGGCCAAAGCGCTACAGGAAAAGACCCTAAGGAGGCAAGACTTACAGGTGCGACAAGTCTATTTTATGTCTAAGTACCGGGGGGTGAGGCATACCTATGCCTGCCAACACAAAGTACAAAGAATAATGCGTCTATTAAACAAGGGACTGAACTATATAGTACATTATAGCATGAAAATGAGCCAGGTAAAAACATGATAATGGATCTGACATACATACTGTGCCTGGGATAACAAACAAGACTTATACAATAATATATGAGTACATGAGATATAAGTACGATGAAAGAGGCCCTGTAAACAGGAAAGAGCTTTGAAAATCTGAATGATACATGCAAAATAAAAGGTGTTGCAGGTGGCAGAGGCCGACACCATCAAATATACGGAGGTGCTTCAAAGGCTGTAATGAAGAGGTCATCTGGGAATGTGGGGGTCTACCTGAAGGGCCACCCACTCATGAGGTTTGAAACATCTCGCACACACCCAGGAATTACCGGTACAATCTGCTACATCACTGAACCATCGAGTATACTGATCTCGATCATGTCATAAGGAGATGGAACGAAGAAAAAAAAGCAAGTCAAAGGGCAAAAAGGAGTCTGTTTTCTTAATCCAAGGCACAGAAAAAGAGTGGAAGCTGGAACCAAGGTACACTGCCCTCTAGACCTATCTTCTGGAATGAATGAGCTGATGTCAACAAAAGGAGGCCCATCATAGGTGAGGCAATAAGGGATCATCAACTAAGGCATAGGAGATAATAGTAGAGCGACTGACAGGCTGACACCAGGGATGATGATGGAATGGGGGGTACTGAGTAGTAGGAGAATGACTTCCCTTGTTAGATCATGAAGGGCATGGAGGACCTGGAAGCAACTGAAACAATATCAAAGGGGATAGAGGACAGTAGGACTGAAAGCCATAATGTGCGACACAAGAGAGGAACCAAGCAATGAATGATGGAGGACTATAGCGGGATACAAAGGGACTCAGGATAGAATCCATAGATGCGATGATGACTCAACTCAGATGCTTTAAACAAGGGCTACTCGATGATTCTACCACACATAAAGAGGCCTAGTGGGGACCATAAAAACATGAGTACAAGGTAGTTACTCATGACTAAATTCAGCACGAGCATGGACAAGTATAGAGGAATAGTGGCGCCCCAAGTAGAAGTGTTGCAAGTGAAGAAATTCGATTTTAAGGAGTGGTGAAGTGACCATTCTTGGAAAAAATGTGTCTTGGTGAAGTATCAAATCACAAAAACCTAAAAAATACCCATTTGAGAGCTCAGTGAGAGATTTTCGATGGTACTTATGGTTTGTCAAACTGAGCTACGGTTTCGCTACACCAGGCGAAAGAAAAATCTGGGGTTTCTCTTTTAATAAGGCACTTTCCTTCCAAATTCACTCATTTTCAAGTGTAGTTGTGGTGAATGTAAAGAGGAGAGAAGGCCCTAAATCTTGTGGCATTCATAGCGGAAAAACTGACCATTGGAATCAAGATCTGTCAGTTGCAGGTAAGATTCGTAAGCCTACTCTTTCATTTCAGTGGATTGAAAGTTCATTTTAGGTACCCAGAGCTTAGGAATAGACCCATTCTCATCTTCACGATGGGGTCACAATTCCTGGGGCAATATCTGCGACTTGGGTAGCAGGTTTTGGGCAAAAAACTATGACCTATTCTAGGATTTTGCCTAAAAAGTGTGACCTGACAGAGAGGGGTTTTCTTGTGTTGTTTTTTGGCTGACAGCTGGGTTTTTATGTTGGAATGTAGTCCTTCATTTTTGTAGACTGAAAAATATGATGTTTTTGTGCATATATGAAAGAATTGCGGATCAACTAGAGAGAAAGAGACCTAGACACATTATGGTCAGAGATCCGAGAGGATCATGGTGTCCAGAGTGCATTGGACAGGTTTGGGGTCCTGAATTTTTTGGAGAACCCTTTGATGAGAGCTGGAGAGCCCTTGTTGGCCTGGATTGATAGTTATTGGGATTCGAGCCATGAGGTCTTTATAGTGCAGGGGAACTTAATCGAGTTGACAGTCTAGGATATATATTTTCTAACTGGTCTCCCATCACATGGGATGGTGGGGAATACACAGCCGGTGTTACCGCGAGGGCAGAACATCATGGAGTTTGTAGAGCGCCATTGTTAACCAGGTCTCCATGTACAAGGGACACAGATACTCATCGGGGATATAGAGAGGTTAGAGACCCGTGCTGTGGCTATCGCAGTGCTGCAGATCCTGGGAAACCAAGAACTCCACCACATCACTGGGGTCAGATGATGCTTGTTGAGAGTGTATTGAGTGGGACTTATTATAGGTGGGCCCAGATGATGTTGTCATCATTGAAACGACAGTTGTCGCTATGCAAGCGACAAGTTAACCATGACTATGTATATGGCACAGTATTGTGCTCTCTTTTCTTTGAGAAGATCCCCACACTTTGACCTCGCATATAGATCCAGTATGGGGGCCCGAGGGAGCCCCAGGATGTGCCGGTTGGGGTGGCCACTATGAAGAGGGGGAGGTGGGGCGGTCAGACGGGTGTTCCGACCTGAGTTCTTTTCTCATTGTAATCATATGCCACTATACATAGACGACTATCCCTATAGTGGGATGAGTTATTGTGGGGAACGAGACTTGCCACTGATGCCTAGTCGATTATGGGGGCTCGATGGTAAGTGAAAAGTTTCTAATCTTTTATGTGCATTTTAAAGTTTCAGAATATTGTATAAGGTACTGATTATTTTACTTTTGGTGTGCATATACAACACAAGTAAAACCAGTGGCCTGCAGTATCAAGAACTGTAGGACCTACTAGATTGAGAGCCCCGCAAAATGAGGATGCATCGGCCCTCATGTAGGACATCCATCGTAGATATGAGACGCTACTAAATGGAGTTTTAGAGCACGGCTGGCAGGAATGGGATGACCAACACATAGAGCCATGTATTGGTCTACCGTTGGAGTGGCGAGGGGTCATGTGGTGCATGGTGATTGCTAGATAGGGGATGCACGATCTATGAGCTACAGGAGTAGAGCCATTGGCTTTGGATCCTCCAGATACTGATTACGTGTAGGGGCAGGTGCTGCCCCCAGTTTTGAGTTTTTTGTAACATGTTATGGGCATGTCATATGTATCAGAGTTAATGGACTCTAAAACATTCTATATGACACATATAATGGATATGCATCGCTTTGATGTTTTTATTTTATTGTCTTGTTTTAAATGTGTGTGCCAAGTGTCAATATAGAATATTGTTTACAATGCTATCTACATAGTGATTTTGTGCTCTAGGTCCATGAATGAATGTAATGATTTCAAATTCACACTTCAAAATATTCACTCGTAAATATCTTCTTAAAAGGATAGGATTGTGCACATGATAGAAACCATTCAATTACATGACAAGAAGTAGGGAATCTAAATGAACATGAGGTGGAGGATGCGATGGGAAAGGGCGTCGTCTAATAAACCTCGCACTGCATCATCTTTAGCCTGGTTATTGGTGGCAATACCAATGAATACACCATTCGAAAGAACAACCAAATGTAAGGGTGTAAACATGGCCCAGCCTGCCGAGGCTAGATTCCAAGAGTAGCGAATTGCACCATCGGCATAACAGATATAAGGTGTGGATGGGGGTTTCATCTTAAAGGTGCCACAAGACAACATATGAGAGGATGATGAACAATGCTGGAAACCTGAGCGCAAGGTAGAAATAAAAAAAACACTACTAGAGGGAGTCCTCTAGGTAGGATGTCTAGCACCTGCACACCGATGGGTAGGTGGTGTGTGGGAGCTACCTCGGGGGTAACTTGTGCTCAAGTCATGAAAGTCACCATGGACACAAATGGTGCCATTCTGCTTATGGGCAGGAAAGATGAAGTTAGGGGTGGAAAAGGCTTCCATGATGTCATCATCACAGTAGAAGATGGGGTGACTAGATGAAGAGATACCACACGATGTGGCAAATCTACCTGACTCATCATCATGAGAAGAAAGGTTCACATGCGCATCGTCACATAGAGTGACGGAAGAAAAAGCAGATAATGGATCCACTAATGTTGAGCCCAGGGTGATTTCTGAAGGGAGGTCGAGCGAAACAGAAGGGGAAGTCTCTGAGGGAGCTTCCACCATGGATCACATGAATGATGATAGGTAGAGGATGGTGGGCACAAGTTCCGTCATCTCGACATTAGGAGGGGGAATGTCAATGGGAGCGGGTAAATCCTGAAGCTGGCCTGAAGCATACTACACAAGGAAGGGAGAGGCAGACAGGCTTTGTTTAATCTCACACTCTCGAACTACCTCCAAAGAGGCATTGTAATGCATGAGGCAGGGACAACGGTGGGTATAATGGCCATGGATATCACACAAATCACAAATTTTATTGGTGTGAATAGTCTTGGGGTTCTTGGCTGCATTCGAGGAAGAAACATAGGCTTCAGGGACGATATACTGAGGGAATGCAACACTAACCATGGGCTTGATATGAGGCAATTCAAGACAGTGATGGGTGGCATGACTAACAACATCACACAACATCACACAAAGCACACCTTGTCTTTAGGTGCCTTCTTGCAAGTTTTTCCCCCTTTACCTGAATCTGTCGCAATAGGAGGAGGTTCCTATTGAGGTGGTTGAGGCATGGTAGTAGAGGGAGGGGTCATGGGGACTGGTTGGACCAGGGTCAAAGAAAGATACGGTTTGGGTTGACCAGGTAGGGTAGCAGCTGGGCGATCAATGTACCAGACTTGGATCCCCAGGGCCAAGTTAGGAAGGATTAAGGTATCCATAATAGGTACCAAAAACACTCCAGGAGGGGGAGCTAGGAACGATATCGGACCGAAGGGGTAATGTCCAGGTGGGACAGATCCGAGATGGTTAAGGCCAAGAGGAACCATGCCAGGAGTGTAGAGAGGCTCATGGATACTAGTTGCAGATGAAGGGCTAGGAGGAGGGGTCCATAAGGCTGAGTTGAAGTGCTAGCAGCAGGTTACGGAGGGCGGGGCTACTGACTAGCCCAAGCGAGCCACTTGAGGGAGGCATGAGACAATTACATCATGCAAACATTTGATGAGCTGGGATCGAAGACAAGAGGAGGAATAGCAAGGAAGGACCCATGAAAAGAGGATTATTTTTAGAGTCCGGGTGAGACACTGGTCAAAGTTTCGATGATTTTCTTATTGGCGACTGAAGATATTATGGACTCAGGGGAGGTCTGAGACTTCGGTTCATAATATTTCAACTGGTCAATGGTTACTATCTTTCCATTATGACAAAAGGACATCTTGCAGTGAACTGCAGATGGGACAGTAGACATCGCATAGGTGTAGCTACGACCCAATAGAATGTTGCAATCTAAGGGAGCATCAATGAATTCTATGTCAACGCAAATAGTCTTGCCTGCAAGAGTAATAGGATAATTGTGGAACATGGAAATGGGCTTGGAAGAGTGGCCATCCCACGTTTGGCGTAATATTCCTTTTTCAGAAATATCACAAGTCTATGCCAGAGATGAACTATGGGGCCATTTACCGGATATGTCACCTTCTAAAGAAGGGTGAGATCTGGAGGCTTTCTGGCCCTTTGGAGACTCTGTCTACAGATATGTGAAATTCCCTAGTAGGAATGGCTATCAATCCAAGCCTAGAAAATGCATTTTCTAGAAGTGGAGGCAGCAGGATTTGATCCCTAGTCTGGGATCCTTTAAATATATCTATCTGGACCTAAAATCCTAAAGTGGACTCAAAACAAATCCTTCTAGGAGCTTCAGACAAGCCTCCTTCACCTGTATCTTCAGAAAAGGGCCCAATGAAGAGGGCTGCAACAACACTTTGCTCAATAAAGGAAAAGACAATGTTATTTTCAAGGAGCTATGTTACATGAAGATGAAATAAATCTGTAAATATATGTGCAGCAGAAAATGTAGAAAAACACTTGAGGAATCTCTTACTTAGAGCAAGCCAAAGAATCTCAAGGAGACAATGTACATAAGAATGGTGAAAGCAATGCTCACATATCTTATTTCTACTAATACTGCACAGTCTATGGGAGGTGATGTAGCAGTAAATATATAAAAAATGAATGATATAGCAATGTAAGCTCAAATAAGAAGGGGGGGCAAGGCTTCAACCCCTGAAAATACTATACAACAATCCTCTAAAAGGATTGGATGAAAACTAGACAAAATGGCATTTTACCCAAAATGATGAAGTTGTTGGGAAGTTGCTGCATTAGGGGAATTTTGAGGTCTAAAATGGGCCTCCTAAGGAAATTATAAAATAATAGTGGAAAAAATCTAATAAGATTTGATGACATCATCAAATTTTAGAGGGAAAAATGAAAAAACTACTTTTTCAATTCATATTTTCAACTTATCTCCCAAATTTTCTACTCAAATTTCAAGCGGGAGTACTCGTTGGATGCGGAATTTAATTCCCCATCCAAGGAGTACCCATGTTGCATACTTTTGATGGGTCCTACTACACGAAAAATGAGAAATACATAAAAAAAAACGTGATTACAATCACGTTTTTTTATGTATTTCTCATTTTTCGTGTAGAAGAGTTCATCGAAAGTATGCAACATGGGTACTCCTTGGATGAGGAATTAAATTCCGCATCCAACGAGTACTCCCGCTCGAAATTTGAGTAAAAATTTTGGGAGATAAGTTCAAAATACGAGTTGAAAAAGTAGTTTTATTATTTTATTATTTTTTAATATTTTTACTTTTTTACTCCAAAAATGGTGAATCATCCATTATGATGACATCATCATCTTGAATCCTATTGGTTGTTATAAATTTTATTTTTCTTGTACATTTTTCTTATGAGGCCCATTTTAGACCTGAAAATTCCCCTAATGGCAACTCAATAGAAACTAGAAATAAGAGGAGCCTAGTTGAAGATGACGGAATATCTTATGTAACTCCTCTGATTAATCTTCCAAATTAAAGGCTGATCCTTTCATTGAAAACCTCAATACCCACTGAAATGTTGCAAGCCTCACTGCAAATGCTCTCTATGAACTGTGTAGTCAAGGAAGAGAGATGCTATTCTGCTGATGGAAAATGATTGGCCTGATGCCACAAATGATGGAATGAAGATATGAAACTTCCTCACTAATCTCCCAAAGGAATGGAGACTCCTCTCCTCTGAAATACAATGCCAGAAGTGGTGTTGGGAAAGCCTCCCTTGCAACACCCAGCAACAAAACTCAACCACCAATGGAGACTGTGCTAGAGCTGAATGTAATTATTTTTCCTCAAGCAAGAATGTGGGGAGTACGAAGAACAATATCTTCCAAGAGCTACTCCATGGAAGAGGTGGGATTCCCGCTCGGGAACACCTAGTGCTAGCAACACTACATCTCAGCTAAACAGCCAGAGAATGCTCTTGTCCAAGAAGACAAGCAAAATGATAATCAACAACATGAATGAGAATGGCTGCTTCATTCTCCTTTTAAACAAGTGAAGGGTGCTTTGCCATGGGCTCCACACCTCAGGGTTTCCTCTCTAGAATGATCTCCTCCTTATGCAAACTGCGCTGGCCCACAAAGTGAACCTTATCTTCTTAATCTACGCAGTCAACTTGTCCTCTTCTAGAATTATCCATCTGCAAATTGTTTCCTTTCATACATGGGGTGTGAAATCTAGTTCTTTGTTGATCCCCTTTCACATTATAAGGGTTCCTTATTCAGATTTTTATTATCAATGGGTTTTCTTACCCATTTATTCTCCTCCTAAAGAAAAACAAAAGACTCAAATGTTCCATAAAATTTTGGAACATTACAGTCCTCCACTCCGAAATGTTGCTTTCCCTCAAGCAAATTGTAAGGATAGAACTGAAGGATGTCCTCTCCCTCCAACTATAGCATATAATTATGGTGAAATCCTCATGAAGAATGATATTTTGTATCAACAAAGAGTCTCCATACTACTCCTCTCAGGTAATGTAAACAAGCTAGGGTGGCCATCATCTTTAACATGGAGTGTACTCAAGAAGGCAATAAGGTGCTATCTAGAGGTCTCCTTGGGGCATGGTGTCAAAATGGATTGGGAAGAACAATCCCCTCATGTGAATCCTCCATCCCCCAAGCAATCATCCACAAGAATCTAGTCACCTCTAGATAAGGAAACTGTTGAACTTCTTCTTCCACCTTGAGCTCCAACAAAGAAGGTGGGCTAAAAATATGAAATTGGTAGGCATCATAGCCTACCCCATGCTGTTCACCTCTCCACTCATGAAAAGTGTAGAGTGAACACTGCTCTTGGGCTGCAGAAAAGTTTCCCTCAAATGGCAAGATGAAGTTTGGATCTCCAAATATCTTCCCTCCTCCATTGTGAATCAATCTGGCCCAGTGTCTCTCCTTTGTGATGGGAAGGAGATCAACACCATCATATGACTCCCCATCACTCTCATGGCTCACCTCAAGAAGAAATAATTGTTTAACTATGGTGGCCACATCATCTCTCATGCTCTCCTTAGAGCATGCCTTGCAAAAAGTATGGGGATATTCTCCCCCAAAGGACACATCCATCCTATATGCCCTTCTTCCAATCATGCTCTCAACAATAGTGTGATCTATATCAGCATATAGAGACATAATGAAAGCCATGCTGGCTGCCATATGTAGTGAGTGAGTGGGGTAATGACCCCTCATATGCAACCAATGCATCTTGAGTATAAACTGCAATAGAGAATGACAAAAGATGTGGTTCCTCAACCACCGGTTTGCTGCTAAATTCTCCTCATGCATTTGGAGAAAATGAGTGATGTATGATGCATGGTGAGCATGTCCTCCAAAATACAAATCTCCCCCAAGTCCATCAAGGGGATGACCATCAACTATGCTCTTGGTCCCAAGTAGACCAAAGAGCCTTTAACAAAGAATGCTCCTCCTCAGAGCAACATCCTGCACATACATGGTTAAGGAATCAACATGTAAATCATATAAATGAACAATATCCTTACCATTTTTTTTTTCTCATGCAAAGGGAGCAACTCATAGATGAATATCTCCTCTTCCTCCAAAGGAAAATAAGTGACTATGACCATTTCTCCAAAGATTAGTGCGCATATACTATTCCCATACCAACTCTACATGTGGGAAGGCTATTGTCCCTCCCTTACTTCCTCTGCCACAACACACGTATTGAAAGGAGAATGGGTAAGAATGATAGTGAGGGGATGCTACCCTCTACTTTTTTTTTACCCAAAACCCCCAGTGCTGCAACAAGCTATCCTAAGGCCTCCACACTGCTGAAATCAGTGATTGATGCGTCACTCTCTGAAGCATTTATCCTCCTCTTCTGAACTAGTGGCCTCCTTGGTGTGATTTCTCCACTCAATGAGACACTTTCATTTGAATATGACTGTATACATGGATGAACAACCCTATCCATGTTTCCACTGCGCAGCTCAATCACCTTCCTAGGTGTAATGACCTCCAAAAATGGATAGAGATGGACCCTCCTCATCACCTAGTGTTGGGTCTCTCCTCTATCTTCTTCTTGAATCTTCATGGTTTTACACCTCATATTCCATGGCACATGTGAGTCATGAAGTGTGCATTGATCTCCATGCATGATATCCTAGGGACCTTCTTGCAAATACACAATAATCCCTCTCTTTGGAGCTAAAGCTCCTTCTTCCTCTGCATGAGGTACTAAATGATCTCTATATTTGGCAGCATTGTTGCCCTCTATTTCTGCAATAAATTTGGGCAACATCCCAATAATCTGATCCACCTTTGAAAAAGAGATCCCTTTGTTTTGTTGCTCAAAGGTGTGGGATGAAAGTTTGGCCTCCAACAAGGCTTGATGTAAGTTTTCAGCACCTCCAATGGTTTCTTGAGGTGGTACTACATTTCTATGCAAGGGTTTTTTGAGTCCCTTGGGTTAACTCCATCTCATGAGTTCCAAGAGTGTTTCGATCAAATTGCTTCACCAATGACTCGGTGAAATTCACATAAGATGAGGCTTTAACATTCTCAAAAGAAGTGGACTCGAGTTTCCACCATGCATGAGCCTTACCTTTCAAATGCAGTGCTGAAACCTTGATGCTTTCTTCTTCTGAAATGTGGTGGTGCTGCTGGAAGGTGTTTGGCTCCTCCACCCAATCTTTGGCTGAATATGAAGGTGAACTTCCAAAAATAGATAGATGAAATCTATCTTGCTGCTCCTTCCCCTTCACCTTGCTCTTGCAAAACTTAGAAAAAGTGGGCTCATTTTTGAATCCATGAGTGTGAGACTCATCCTCCTTCAAGAAATCACTAAGGGCTTCCTCCTTAGTCACCTTTCCTCCTTCTTTCATCTCCCTCACAAGAATTTTGGGCCTTTGACTGCGCTGTTCATCATGGTGTGTGGCTGCATGCTTACCCTCACCATGTGAAAATCTAGGGCTTCCTTTAGTTTCGAACCCTCTTTGAGATTATCCATCAATCTCCCTCCTATCCTTCCTAAAATATTCATGTGTTCCTTGCATGGATTTGGGAAGAAGTCTTGTGAATATTTTCTTCTCCTTTCTTCCAAGAGATGGAGTCTCTCTCCTGCTCAACTCCTTATTTCCTCCTAGATGAGAATAGGAAGTGCAGGGGTCTTCCTTTTCTGTTTTCTTTTCCTCCTTAGGGAGGTTCTTCTTCTTCTTCTAAAAAATGGATGAGATTAGTCTCATCCTCTTCATCTTCTGTTCTCTTTCTTGGGCTTTGAAGGCCATAGGCTGAGCCAAGAAAGATGCTCTGATACCATTGTAATATTCCTTTTTCAAAAATATCACAAGTCTATGCCAGAGATGGACTGTGGGGGAATTTACGGGATATGTCACCTTCTAAATAAGGGTTAGATTCAGAGGCTTTCTGGCCCTTTGCAGACTCTGTCTACAGATATGTGAAATTCCCTAGTAGGAATGGCTATCAATCCAAGCCTGGAAAACACATTTTCCAAAAGTGGAGGCAGCAAGATTTGATCCCTAGTCCAGGATCCTTTAAATATATCTATCTGGAGATGAAATCCTGAAGTGGACTAAAAAAGAAATCCTTCTAGGAGCTTGAGACAATCCTCCTTCATCTGTATCTTCAGAAAAGGGCCCAATGAAGAGGGCTGCAACAACACTTTGCCCAATAAAGGAAATGACAGCTTTATTTCTAAGGAGCTATGTTACATGAAGATGAAATAAATATGTAAATATATGTGCAGTGGAAAATGTAGACAAACTCTTGAGGAATCTCTTACTTAGAGCAAGCCACAGAATCTTAAGGAAACAATGTACATAAGAATGGTGAAAGCACGTCTCACATATCTTATTTCTACTAAGACTGCATAGTCTATGGGAGGTACTACAAAAGTAAATACATAAAAATGAATGATACAGAAATGTAAGCTCAAATAAGAAGGGGGAGCAAGGCTTCAATCCCTAAAAATACAATACAAGAATCCTCTAAAAGGATTGGATGAAAACTAGACAAAATGGCATTTTACCCAAAATGTCGGAGTTGTTGGGAAACTACTGCAACTCAATAGAAACTGGAAATAGGAGGAGCCTTGCTGAAGATGATGGAATCTATGATGTAACTCCTCTGATTAATCTTCCAAATGAAAGGCTAATCCTTTCATTAAATACCTCACAACCCAGTAAAATTCTGCAACCCTCACTGCAAATGCTCTCTATGAACTGCACAGTCAAGGAAGAGAGATGTTCTTCTGCTGATGGAAAATGATTGGCCTAATGCCAAGGATGATGGAATGAATATCTGAAACTTCCTCACTGATCTCCCAAAGGAATGGAGACTCCTCTCCTATGAAATACAATGCCGGAAGTGGTGCTAAGAAACCCTCTCCTGCAACACCCAACAACACAACTAAACCACCAATGGAGACTGCACTGGAGCTGAATGAAATTCTTTGGCCTCTAGCCAGAATATGGGGAATATGAAGAAAAATCTCTTCCAAGAGCTACTCCATGGAAGAGATGGGATTCCTGCCTGGGAACACCCAGTGCTAGCAGCACTGCATCTCAGCTAAAATGCCAAAGAATGCTCTTGTCCAATAAGACAAGCAAAATGATAATCAAAATCATGAATGAGAATGGATGCTTTGTTATCCTTTTAAACAAGTGAAGGGTGCTTTTTCATGGTCCCCAAACCTTAGGGTTTCCTCTCTAGAATGATCTCCTACTCATGCAAACTGTGCTGGCCCACCAAGTGAACCTTATCTTCTTAATATGCACAGTCAACTTGCCCTCTTCTATAATTATCCATTTGTAAATTGTCTCCTTTCACACATGGGGTGTGAAATCTAGTTCTGTATTTATCTCCTTTCACATTATAAGGGTTCCTTATTCATATTTTTATTATCAATGGGTTTTCTTACCAATTTATTCTCCTACTAAAGCAAAACAAAAGACTTTAATGTTCCATAAAATTTTGGAACATTACATTTGGAGGGTGATAGTGGAAGGGGCCAACTCAGGTGATCAAAGTTTCTTTCAAACTCAAATAGACGTCACATAGGTGGATGCCCCCTCATCAATGATACAATGGGAGATGTTCACATTCTAGATCTTGACATGGATTTGGAAGGTGACGGAAGTAGGTAGGGGGTAATGTTCTGAACAGTTAACATTGAAGACGATCAAATAATCATCTGAAGTATCTACAACGTCTATAGAAGTTAGTATATATTTTCATTATGAAGGGAATGACTAGAGGAGTTCTAGCATTGAGATGGAATCAAGAGATTGCACCAAATCATCTACTATACTATACGAATGGGAAAATTTTCTAGAAGCAGTGTTTCAGCATAATGGTCCCTTGGGGATCTTGGTATGAACCTTTACTTTAGTATAAGGGATGTGTTAAGGACCATTGGTTTTTGAAAGAGGCTCTATAGAACCTGAAGAAGGGGGCTCGGGGTAGATGTATCAGGAGGCTTGTTGTACTGATGGCACCGAGTGTGATGGTTGAGGTCAATGGTAGTGGGTTGGTCAAAGGTCATCATGAGAATCTAGTAATCAGAGGTACCAGATGGAGGAGGTTGAGTGGCCACATAACCTTCAGGTGGTTGGGTAGCCACAAATCATTGCTGAGGGAAAGGGTTGGTAAACATAGCTGGCTGTATAGGTGCGACATTGAGAGGAAGCGAGGGGAGGCTTGTTGTCCTCATGATGCTGCTTGAGTCTCCCACATGTGATGCATCTGGGGTAAGAGAGGATAATCGTCGGTGTAATGACCATAGACACCGCAACAAGAATGAGGCTTATTCGTTCAAATATGCCTTTTCTGCTTGGGTTGAGTGCCCTGTTGCTGGTTAGCAGTGTTAGGTCCATTCCCTGGGGGATTAGGTCCTAGATTACCTGTGACATATTGATTTTGGGTTCCTTTCCTCTTCTTTTTGGAGGTAGGAGGATTAGTCACACCCTATTGTGCATACACCTTCCCCTAGGGGGTGGTGGATGCTATTACGGGGTTTGAGAAGGAAAGGGAGGTAGGGGTGCTAATGCTAGAGGAGTTGGAGCACCATGCTACAGATACGGATAATAAGGAGGTTGGGAAACATTGTGGTAAACAAGTTGGGAAAAAGGATGAGGCATGTCGTATCCTAGATACATGCTACCATGAGGGGAAAAGGTGCTAGAGGAGCTGGCCCCTCCCTGAGGGAAACCATAACCCATGGGAGGATGAGCATATGGATGAGAAAGGGCATCAACAATATCGTCGGCATCATGAGATGCTCCTGATGCATTGGCACCACTGGGTTTAGGGATATCAGGTAAGACGGTATAAACAGTTAGGGTCCCATGATTTGGCAGATTGATAAAACAAATGATAGTGTAACATCAGAATAGTCTTTGGAGTCCTAGGACCTAGCCTTCCTGGACTCAGAGAGGGCTCTCTCTATTATGCGAAGGATGTGAACTTGTTCGCTTTGGATGATTGATTGTAGGATAGTTGTTAGGTGTGGGTCTTTTGTTTGTTTTGGTTGGGGTAATATGACTAAGTAGTATAGGTGGAGTGAGTGGTTGTCAAATCAATTGGGGAATGGAGTCTATGAATTCATTGATATCTAGATAATGAATTGGGGTACATCACAGGGCAAATCTATTGTAGCTAATGGATCTTTAAGTTTTATGTGTGAGGTGAAATGGACATTAAGTTTGGGAACTAAGGTAGGGCAAAGGGAAATTAAGAATCCTTTTTAAAATAACTATGAACAGATAGATCTTGAATACTGATAAGAAAAAGGTACTTGGTATGATATAGGGCACACCATTTACTCAATAACAATACTCTTAAACAAATACACATTCAATATATACAATCTAGTGGAACAAATGAATTAAGACAACTTATCTAACTTCAATTATTCTACTTTCAATATTTGAAAACATAAGAGACAAATAGCATCAATAAATGAAGAGGGAACACTTAAAAATCATTCATTAAACTATAAATAACTTCAAAGCAAACTGATGAGCATATTCAAAGGGTAAGATCGAAACAAGACCTCTTTGACTTAACCTAATCAATAAATACATCAAAGAAATATTTCAAGAGAGAGTTTAGATATTATAAAAAAAGAAAGGCTTACCATGATTCATGTTTGTAAACTAGCATACTAATCCAATAATGAAATAGGCAAGCTTAGGTGGGCCTAAGGAGCTACTAATAATCCCTTAAGCTAACCCAACAAAAGAAAACATGAAGAGAATAGCAAACAAGAGGAATGAGGTGCCCCTAACAAAATTTCTCATCCTATAATATTCTAAGCTATTGCAAAATAGAAATATGGACAGATGGAAAATAATAAAAAAAATGAAGATATGAGAGATACATCACCATTAACTAAACTAAGGGGTCCTGCAAGCAAGTATTCATCACCATCAATTAAGGCAATCCATCCACAAGCTCCACAACACTAAATTGTTCTTCAACTTTCAAAAACCATGTATTTATCTTAACACATCAAGTTCCCCAATATTTACAATGAGTATCCATGCTCTATTATCATGCAAGGAGAAGAAAAATCTAAGAGAGTATCTAGAAGCCTATTGGCCAACAAGAAATATCCTAATTTGTGCTTGAGGCCTTGCAAGGCCCAAGGCACAAAAACATCTAAAAAAATATCTTTTCGGCTATACATAGTAATTAAATTGACTTTTAGTCCTGACATGCCTCTGAAAAATTGCTAAACACACATTCTGTCCAGTCACCTATAGGAGCGTAGCACATTGTGTCAAAAATTGAAATTATGCCAGGAGCGCAGCACTAAAATAGGTCTTTTTGCAGCAGTGTTTTGGAGGCCTTCCCGATGTCGTAAAAGGCTCTGAGATGGCTCGTTGGAAAGCCCTTGAAGCCTAGTTTCTATATCTCCATTTATTTCTTCAATATGACCTCTAAAATTTTCCCAAAAAGTGAAAATTCCAAGACTTCCAGGAGCATAGCACATGCTCAGAAAAGTGGGCAGAAAGGTGAAAAAGTGAGTGTTTTTGACCCATTTGGGGGGTCAAAACAACTCCAATTGAGCTGAAATTTGGTGAGCATACCACTATAATGATGGGGAATCAAAAAATGTAAACCTTTCTTCCTGAATATTCCCTAGGATAAAGTGCAACACAGGGTGTGCTACGCTCCTAGCCTTAGCATTTGCAAAAGACAAAAGGTTGTTCAATTTCTCTCAAAATTGGTAAGTAGGTGCCTCATGGGTCCTTGGAGACCTGTAGAGAAGCTTGGGAAAAAATACCAAACCTATCTTGGTATTTTTCATCTTTTGGTGTCGGGCCCTCATTTTGAGCAGTTTTGAGTTTTTTCCTTGAAAAGTGGTTTCTTTGTTTATAGTGCTCACTCATTCTCCTTTGCAAGTTGAAATATTTGTGGGCCTTCTCCAGTTTGGCCTCAATATGTATGTTGGCCCTTTCAAACCATGTTTCCATGTTATTCTCAATTTCCATGGCAAGGATTTCAGTGAGGGGAAATTGTTGTGCTTGGGCTGATTCTTGCTCCTCTCGTGCCAAATCCTTTCTTAGACCCATAGTTCTAGGCCTCCTTCTAGATTGACCCTCCTCATCCTCACTTTCTTCATAGGCGCCCATGTACTCCTCCAAATTCACCTGTGCTCTTTGAGCCTCTTTCCAGTATTTAAGTGCCCTTTCTTCATAGATGGCCTATTGGCCACTCATTTCTTTGTTCTACATCTGCAACAAGTGAATGGCATCCTTATCCCTTTCTAATTCAACTTCCAAGTCCTTGACCTGTGCATGCCTGTCTTGTAGAACGGAGTTTGCAATTATTGTCTCATGTTCCTCATCACTGTCTATGTGAAAGAGTTCAAACTCTCTTTCCTCCTCATGATTGTCTTCTTCCTCTTTCACTTGTTTTTTACCTTTGTTAATCACTTGAGTTGAGGAGGATGGCATGGCACCTTGACCTTTGGAGGCAGCAAACACATGCCTCTCTCCTCTTTGATAGGTAATTGGGAAATGTGCAACAAGTTTAACTTGGAAACCTTGATCATTAGTGGCCTTAGGACTGCTATTCTCCTTATGGATGATCTCTGTGCGTGCATATTTTTCACCTTGCTCTTCACTTCTCTTTTGATAAGAATTCTCACTATTTCTTATGCCATCACCACTGTTAAGAACCTTAGGACTGTCATCCTATATTTTTTCAATGATAGAGGTGTATTTATCATTGCTTGGTTCATCTTCTTCACCATTTGACCTACTATGTTCACTGTTAAACTTACCCTCTGTGTCACTGTTTGTACTCTTTATACGGTCACTGTCTTGGGCACCCTTATTAGTCTTTCCCTTATTATGATGGTCATTTTGTTCTTCACTAGGTGATTTGTCTTGGTTGATTCCTTCTTCATTGTTTGGTTCATTACCTTCATTATTGGGCTCATGATCTTCATTGTTTTGCCCACTGAAATCACTTTCCAACTCCATTTCTTGGCTGCCTTTGCCATATTTTATACTGTCATCTTTGTCTTCTTTAGTGCTGGCATACACCTCAGCTCCAATGTCCTTTTCATTTTCTATGTCACTTCTTTCATCATTTACTTCTTCTCCTTGACTGTCATTTGTTTTTTTTATGGTCATTAGGCTCACTTTTTTCCTCTTTTAATAGTTCACTATTTTCCTCTTGATAAGCTGCCTCTGTCCCTGTATCCTTGGAGTAATATTCTTCATCATTATAGCCACATTTTTGGTCTTTTTGCTTATCATTGGGCTCACTGCTTTCATCTATGTTTTCTTCTTCATCTATAGTTTCTTCTTTGTCACTGCCTTTATCACTTTATTTAGGATCTCACTTCCTTCTCTAAATCCAAGCTTCAATTTTATTTATAATCATACCTTTAGAAAAATAGGAATATGTGGGAGAAACTTAAATACCTCTCAAAATGTCTCCACGTATGAAGAAATCAGCTTAAAAGACATTGTGGGCAAATCGGGCACTTCCTGCATGCAGCCGTGTGCCTCATGAGTGGCCTTGAATGTGTTTGGGTTACCTCCTACACGTCGTCATGTACCTCTTGGGTGGCCCTGAACGTGTTTGGGTCACCTCCTGCATGCACTCATGTGCCTCCTAGGCGGCCCTGAACGTGTTTGTGTCACCTACCACATGCAGCTGTGTGCCTCCTGGGCGGCCCTGAACGTGTTTGGGTCACCTCCTACACACAGCCATGTGCCTCTTGGGTTGCCTTGAATGTGTTTGGGTCACCTCCTGAATGCAACCATGTGCCTCCTGGGCCACCCTGAACGTGTTTGGATCACCTCCTGTACACAGTCGTGTGCCTCTTGGGCGGTCCTAAATGTGTTTCGGTCACCTCCTTCACACAACCGTGTGCCTCCTGGGTGGCCCTGAATGTGTTTGGGTCACCTCCTGTACGATGGTTAGGCAAGTTATGAATGATTTTGTTGTGCGCTAGGGTGGCCCTAACCTGCAGGAGCACGATGCGGGTCAATTGAGTGCCTTTTAAATGCGTTGTCGCGTGCCCTGGGCAGAGGCTACAGGCATCTGTTTTTACAGGTGCGCAACAACTTTGTATAGGATCACACTTCAAAATAGAAATTATCACTGGGATATGATACAGGATCATATCAAAATTACACAGGAGTGCAACACGGGCTATCGGGTCCTCCTAGGCAGCCCTAAATGCACATGAGCGCAACACCATTTTGTAGAGGTAATTTGGAGGCCTTCCCTATGCTGGAATTGGGCCTGTGATAGCTCGTGGGAAATATTAACTTGTATAACTTCCAAATATACAATTTTATTCCTGATTGAAGTAGATTTACCTTGCCAAAAGTTGATTTTCCCAAGACTGGTCAAAAAATGCCGAATGATGGTGCAGAAATGTAGAGTGTTGTTGCAAACCACTTTTGGATGACTTCTGCAAATCAAAATTGAGCTCATGATAGCTCATTGGAAATATATTCAAGTATCATTGTCATTTGACTCATCAAGGAAGTCATTTGGGCACCTCAGCTATTAGAAAACCTAATTTTCCCAAGGTCACTCCATCAGTGCAAAAATTCTCCTGGGACACCTGTATTATTGACATTGCTTCTAAACCATGATACCTGTGTAAAAATAGAAGGAGGTTCTTCTTCTTGGGCCTATTATGGACAACAAAATCTCTCACTATTGTCAAATTCATCTCTGTTTTGTTAGAAACACATTTTGAAGCAAAACTGGCCCTGGGTGTGACAAATGGCTTGACTCTTGGAATGAGTTATTGGAAAATTATGGAGGCATGATGTTTATGAGTTGGTATGGATCTATGCTTGTTAATATGACCTATAATGTGGATCATTTTCTCCTATGCCTCTTTTCCATGGAAAACCCTAGCTTATTTGGAAGAGGAAATAAGGGTTTGGTGTAGGGAATTTAGGACTCCCTTGTAGAGGGAGGGGATTGAAGGGGTTAACGGTTGTATAAACTATTGGAGAAATTTTTGGGAATATGGATAGATGTTAGAGAGTAGGGTAAAGTGGAATTTCAAGAATTTAGTGATGGGAAGGGGTCGAAAAGGGAAAAACACAGGCCTAGTCTCAAAAATTGTCAAATTGTAGCAATAGGCTAGGTTTTGTAGGAAAATGATGAAATTTAGGAATATGAGTGATGGGAAGTGTTTCTGAAGGTATATTAAGGATATGAAGAGGTATAAGAGCATCAATATACAAACCTTGTTGATGTTTAACCTTGGAGGCCATGAAACCAAGAAAAAATGCCCTTAAAACCCCTAGATGGACAATAGAGGAGTTAGGCAAAACAAAATAGAGGGCTGAGGACAAAGGTGACACAACGAAGAAAAAATGAGTGACATGAGACCATGATGGGTATTCTGGGATGGGTGATATGATCATTGACATGATGGGATGATGAAATAGTGAAACAATTATCTTAAGGATAATGAAGGTAGTGAGATTTCTAGAACTCACAATGTTCATGAACTTTGTTTCTAGAAATCTAGAACTGATACTTAGTCATACTCAGATAGTGAAAAATAAGGATGAATAACATAAACATGACCATAATATGTGTAAATCAAGTCATATTTTAACACAATATGGAGAGCAGCTTCTTTAGTCTGAGGGAAATGAGATACTACATCTTTGCTAATAGCAGGCAAAAGGGATTTAAGTAACCAGTCCATGTAGACATGGTCTTCGAAGGTATGGGCTCAAGAAAGGCTCTTTCTTCTTCTCCATTCATAGACATGATCAAATAGGTGAGTTGGAGACGATTGATGGAAATAATTCAAAAAGTTCGGCACCAGTGTCATAACGAAGGGGAAGCTGGAAGTAATGCGGAAAAATGCACATTGGAACAACCGAAGACAGACAAAGTCATCGGTGATGGAGTTAGACAAACACGACATGTGGAAAGATAGAACATGGTTTGTAGGATCTTCTCCAACGAGAGCTTCAAACTTGGGGATGTCGGAAGGGAGCTTGTTTGTCATAGCAAGCTAGCCATCGTCATGGTGTATTGGGTCATTGATCAGCTGGTTAAAATTGAGAAGAATGAGGCCTGCCATATAGGGGAGAAAGGGAGCAGCCAGGATAGTTCCTGTTGTGGTCCCACTAGTAGTATTCCTGCCATTAGGGTTGAGGCTACCACCAGCATTAGGTCCTAAACCAGTCATGGTGAAAGTGACATGGGGATAACTGGGGAAGGAACCATAAGGGGAACGCAATGAACCAGAAGAGGAGTAAGAATTTGGACTCGGTGGAGGACTAACTCGATTCCTAGACAGAGGGGTAAGTCTTCGTAACGGAAACTAAGGATGAAGGCTAGGAAGTCTCTGGGATAAATGCCTTGGGGGTGCAATGATGAAAGAACAAACACGGATCACAAAGGGAAGAGAGACCAAAAAAGGAAAGGAAGTGCAGGATCAAATGATTACAATGTCGAAACAAGGGCAGAGAGGTGCAGGATCAATTGATTACAATGTTATAGTATTTTCCTGGTGGTGTTAACCAAGCACTTCTTCACTTAGGCTATGTGTGTTAAGTGTGTTAATTTTAATTTTTAAACATAGATGTTTGTAGAGAAAAATAAAAAGTGTGATGTAAATAAATCTGCAAATAACAGTAAAGGAAACTTAATATAACAGAAAATAAATAGCTAAATATGCATTAATATAAACCCAAGGAGGCGGGCCTCTCAAAAACTAGTCTGTGGGTGGGAAAAAATCTAGTCAAAACACATCAAAATAGCCAATGTATCTAAAGTCGTGAGGGACAATGATATAAATTTTAGATCTACTGGAACTAGGTGTATAAAAACAACAAAAAACAGAGGGAAAAGTGTTGCAAATGTGGTGGAAAAAGGCGACAACCTTAAGAGAAATGAAGGGGACCCTAGAGGAGGACCAAACAAAATTGAAAATAGGTGTTTTGGATGGATGAATAACCAATCTGAAATGGATCTGAAGGTAAGGGATTAGATTTGAAAAACGGCTGAACACACTGAAATTTCAGATGACCTGCTTAACCTAAAATCCTCCTAGAAGGGTGGAAGGGTACTGAAGCCCGAGGGGTTAGGTTCCATATTGAAAAGTAAAACAGCGCACGTATAGGTCCAAAACAGGTGAAGGCATAGGTCAGAAAACCCTGAACAGAGGCCAAGACAAACCCAAAAAAATATCAAAAAAAATCTTGCAAAATGTTTAGGTCGCAGTTTCTAAACCAATTTCTACAAAGGTCGCAGGTTTGGGGATTTTTTCTATGTCCTAAAGTTCCAGGTCATAGGTTTTGGCCCAAAAATTGCGACCTGCACTTTTGGCACTCTCAGGAGTAGGTTTTAGAAAAATTTTGCGTCTCAGCTGCTGTTGATGGCTGTCACCTACGCAATAGGTCGGAAAACACACGAAAGTTAGAATTTTTAATGTTTTATGGTTTTATAGGTTAAAAAAAAAATCAAGAAAAGAAAAAAAGAAGTTGAGGAAAAATTTTATGGTTTGAAGGAGCTGGTCATGCAAGGACCTGAAAAATGACAGAGGTCATAATTTTAAACCCTTGTGGAGTTGCCATTTGTTAGGATGAATTTTAATCGCAAGCGTATGAAAAATTCTCTCTTGAGCTATGCATAAAAAACAACCCTAACATCAAATATGGTTTCCAATTTATTTAGATCTACATTTATTTGACCAAGATAAATGCTACAAAATATAGATCTATGCAGTAAAGGCATTAAGTAGTAAATAAAAGAAAGAGTTGCTCCATGCATCCAATAGACAAGACAAGAATATTTTTAAATATTTTTTTTATTTTTTGACACCTAGGAAGGGAACATAGAAAGATGTTACCAGTCCCCCTCAATGGGATGTGTTCTAGTAAGTCCTCAACACTTCATATCTAAGATCTCTCTCTCTCTCTCTCTCTCTCTATCTTGATGGTGTAGAAAACCCTGACAAAAAATGGAACTCAAAGGGAGCTCACAAGAAAAATGGTAGCAAAATATGATAATGATGGAGGATCAAAGTCAGACCAAAAGTATAGATCCAGAGTGATCTTTAGGAAACAAAACGTAGTTAGTGAATGGAAAAATCCTTTTATTTATAACAAAATATTGAGTTAGTCTAGATATTGGTGCATAATTAAAATATTATTAACCAATTGTAGATCCAAATTTTATGGAATATTTTATTATATTTGTTGGAGGGAAAAAGATTTTGAATTTGGTCAAATCATGTTATTTGTAAATAATAAATAAATAAATGATTTATTTATTATTTTAAGGATGTGGTTGAGTAATAATTAGATAAATAATGATTTATTCAACTATTTATAAATGATTTAGTCAAATTTAACAAGGAATATTATTTAAATAAGGTTTAAATAATTATTCCTAGAAAATAATAAGATAAATATTGATTTATCTAATTAATTTTCCTGTTTTGGGTTAAATATGACCAGGAATATTAATTAAACTATTGTTTAACTAATTATTCCTTGAGGAAAACCAAACAAATATGGATTTATTCAATATTTCCTCATGGGGTTTCCTGTTTAGACCATAAACAACTTAATAAAAATGGATTACTAAGTTATTTTTCATAGTGAAATAAATTTTACTTAGGGTAAAATTGGTCTTGCATGGTGTACTTTGGTCCATCTAATAGTAACAGGTTAGATGGCCAAAAAATGGTGTAACGATTCTCACTACATTTTCTATAGAGTCATTCTGGGTAGCTTCTCTTGTTCCCTTTCAGGAAAACTCATAATTTTTTTCGTATAGATATGTTTTAAGTTTGATGATATTAGAGTGAAGTTCTCACTTTAAGTTCCAGTTCTTTTGCACAACCTTGTCGAGGGTTTAATGTACACATGTATTGAATAGTTTTATAATTATCTTTCCATGTTTTTTCGAACCACCCTCTTGTTGTATATCAATACTATGTTATCACATACTCTCTTATGGGTACTTTCTTTATGGGAATTTCTTTGGAAAACCTCTTTGCTCCTAATAATTTCCAGTTTCTCCACAACAGTGTAGTTTTATTGTTAAATTTTCCACTCTCTGCTAGAAACAAACATTATAGGACATTTTAGGTTTTGAATTCTATGGTAATATTGTTCTAGAAATTCTCTTTGGTTCATAGTCTGTATATTGTCATATGGATTTGGCTTAAATGATACTTAATTCACAACATCATTAATGTCCATGAAGACTCTTATTTGATTAACTATTATTTTGTTAAAATTTCATTATTGTTCTTTATTTGAGCATTTCTTGCTCAGCTTGCCTCTATTTTAAAATTATTGCACACTTTCTATGTTTATAATTCATGTGTAGTTATTTATCAAAAAGGTTTTCTCCTTCCCATGAGGGATACTATTGTGACAGATATTATTTATCCATCTCTTGCATTCAATACTAGTTTTTATATGTTTCTTATCCAATGGATAGATGTCTACTTTATTTGCAATTTGTTATTTATGGAAAATAGTTCTACAGTTTTTCTGTTCCTGTTCAATTTACTTTTCTGGTTTTTGCTGCAGTAATAAATTTTCACAATAGAGGGAAATAAATAGGTGACTGGGCCACCTCAATAGGGTTAATACCAAACCCATAGTATCTGTATTTTCTTTTTTTCTTCTTCACAAGACAGACTATCCCATTTGGGGATATCCATCCCTACATGGACTAACTGTCCTTTTTTTCATTTGTTTCCTCTAGGAGTTCCACTAATGTACTATTATATATCATTAAAAAACTTTAGTCTTTACCCTTCCACAAGGCTCATTTTATAGCAAAACTATTCCAGGAAACAAAATTGTTCATACAACATTCGAAAAAAATAAACATATATCCTTGTCTATTTCTTGTAACAAAGTGTTCACATTACACATAAAACTATTTACAGAGATTAACATATTTGAGAAATAATTTTTCCATTTCATTCATGTCTTGTATACTTATCTCAGATAAGTAAGGTTGACGACATCCTCCCAACCATGAGAGAGGCAATGACATCCTCAACTCCCCCTATGCTCTTCACCAGAGTAGGATTGCATAAAATTTCTCCAGGAGGTAAACTCAGGACCCATGTCCAGTCTCTCCTCCAAGGTCAGGTAGCAGAGTTCCACTAGTTTCTACCAAATCTGGACACTCTCTCCTTTCGTCTCTCTAGTTGTTTCTTTTATCTTCAACAAAACCCCTTTCCTTCTCTAGGATTTTAATTTTATCCTCAGAGGAAAGCTAACTGCTAATAACTACTTTGGAATATTGGAAAACTTTTTACCATCAGTTTATGGAAACATTCCATAATTATATATTTTATTCAAATTAAATTTCTTTATTTCATAACTTGATTAACATGTTTGTTAATCCTTTTTAAATTTAAAATAAACTCCAATGGCTAAATTAAAATTTCCTTTTAAGGAAATTAAATCTAGGTGTTATAGTGGTATTGCAAAAGTTGATGTTGCGAGTGTGAATGATTTGATTGCACCATTGAGTTTCCCTTTGTTTTATTTTTTGGGGGCGAAGGAGAAGGAGGGAAAGAATTTCAATTTTAATATTTTGTGATATTCAAAAAATATTTTGATTTTACATGTGGCCATTGGTCTAGTCTAAAGCTTTTGAAATCAGGCATTTGAATTAGGCTTATTTGAAGTTTCATTTCAGACAATCTAGGTTGGTTAATTTAAACAATTGATCAGTGTTGAATGGAAATGTATGAAATGGGTAGGAAGGAGGAAAAAAAAAAGTGTATTTCGAAGAAATGAATTCTTCAAAAAAGGTATTTCTTTAGCCAGTGTGGACCAGGCAAGGCACGATGATTTTGTTAAGTATTCCATTGAAACCTTGGAGGTAATGACCAACAGTTTAATTTCCTCTAGTTTGTAAATATATTCAATCAAATCTGGTGTATTTTTTACCATGATTTTGGTATTATTTAGACAGATCGTTTTCTCTAAAAGAATTGGGAAAATTAGGAAAGTTGCAAAGACATAATAGATCATTTTTCACATGATCACTTTTACCAGTGAGCTAAATACAACATAGAGGAAAACTTCAAAGAGCTAGACAACAAATTGAATCCACAACATGTTGTCGCTTTTTTTCCCGAAACCAAGATCATGGCTGGGGTGACTATGCCATATTGATGTGCTTCAATACCCAAATTCTGCCAATTGTATAACTGAAAATTTTAATTTTAACACATAATAATAATTTCAAAAATAAAAATAAAAAATTATTCCCTATAAAATCCAAAACATAGAATAACTAAACTATATTTTTCTTTAATAGCTACGAGTCGTTGTGCCCTTCACCAGGATTTTTCTGCACAACGATGCCTCCTTAAAAGACAACACATGTCGATGATGAGTATTTGGCAGAAACAACATGGTTGTTTACATTTTATGTTTAATTCTATGCCAAGGCACAAATCATCATTCCTTATACAAATGACAATACATGGCCATGCGACGAGTATTAGGCAAGTGATGTATGGCCCATGTTTAGAGTACTAGTTAGGTGAGGTATGACCATTTTAGACAGTAATGTTTAGCTTGAGCGAAAACTTGATGAAGATGATTTTGAAAAGAAAAAGAATCCATAACAAATAACTATGATATTTTTTTTAGTGTAAAAATATGATCTAATAATATGTCAATAGTTTTTCACCCTAAATAGAAAGTGAATAATTTTTTACTATGAAAAGAAAAGGTAATTTTTTTTTTTATACCAAATAATTGTATCATAAAATATTGGCATTAATTAATAAGAAGCCAGTGGGCTTTTAATTTATTCTTAATTTTAAAAAGAAAAATACATTTTATACTTTCAAAGGTACTAATAGATATGACCAATAAATGTTTTTTTATAAAGTAGTAAATGTTCTATATGTTAACTTTTTCATTTTTTAATTTAAATTTATTTAGATTTTATTAGAGAGATATCATACGTGTTTTTTTTCCACTAAAATTTAATAATACAAATTTTGATGATATTATTGTTTTTAATTATTCGAAATTTAATTTGAAATACATAAAAGAATTTAAATGCTTGACAACCCTTTAAAAAAATTAATACATATGATTTTAACTTATTTCAAACTCACTTAACAAATAAAAAACTTAAAACATTTTCCTTGTAGTGTTTACCAATGTGGAAAATGGGATTTTCCAGATGGAACATCCTTCAAATTATGCTTAAGGGGTGTCCCTAAAGATTCCCCTTGAATTTTCCAGAAAATTCCACAAGTTGGCCTTTAATTTCAAATCAACATTTAGGCCTAAAGAGGTTTAGCCTAGTCATAACAACCATGTTTTCTCACCAAATTTTGTTCCAAAATCCAACACACTCTCTCTATATATCACCATTTTCATTAATAACATGATTTACAGTAGGAGAAAGCTTTCAAGATCTAATTATAGAAAATTTAAAACTTCGAACTCTGAGATGTCTATCTCAACCATTACCACATCAATACATTTTGACATAAATGTCCACATCTTCCAATGTGGAACTCATTTATTTCAATGGCCAATCCATGGTAGATAAAACTCCTAACATGCATTTTTATTATATTCAATGATTATTTCTTATAGAGTAAGCACGACAACTTCTACAGGATCAACATTCTTCAAGGGGAGGGGCTGATATTTCCTATATTGTTGTAATGTGACATGAAAATATTCTTTTAATTCAGATGGCATCTGTTCAATTTCTATTGACTCCTAAAGATAATTTCTATATTCTATTATTTGAGGGAGGATGAGTCCATTCAAGTTTAGTGATATGGGAAACAAAAAAGAATATCATTTTCATGTAAAATTTCAAATGGTATGTGTACTCAAACTTTGAATCAGGTGCTTTGTTTAGCTTATTAGAAATTCTCTATGAGGGAAACATCATTAATACCCATCACCACCTATACATATGAAAATATATTCATCAGTTAAACATGCAAAACTCAGGTGCATTCTTTTCTAAGAATAATCTCTTGCTACATAGACATACAATTTCCTATGTTCATTTCCTGGATACTGTGTAAAACCATATATTAACCATAAAATTACCCAAAAATAAGTTTTGGTGAAAATATGGCTTCGAGTATTTTATTTTCCCATCATTGGGATGCTATCACTAGGATAGAAGAATGGAAGAATGATCTTCCCACCAGTGGGATGTTATCACGAAGATTATGTGAAGCTTATTCAAGCATTGATGGTCCTTTGAGATGGTTTAATTCCCTTAATGGTGTCTCCTATCCTCAACCCCTCATAAAATCTAAACATGTGGCCTAATAGAGACTAAACGCCACATAAACTAATTAATATATACCTCATAAATAACTTAAGAAATAGCTTGTTCATACTATTTAAATAAATTCATTAATAACTTGTTCATAATTTAGTTAGAACATCTCTTGAGGATCCAACCAACTTTGTTAAAATAATTATAATTAGTGAAACTTGGACAACAAAAATTTTGTGATATTGGGGCCAACCACCTTGCAAAAATAATTGCAATTAGTAGAATTGGAAAAACGTGTCTTTTCCACCTCATGTATTTATTCATTTGGGATGAAAAAATACATGAAATTGAATAGACCAAAATCCCACTAAACATAGTTTATTAGCTATAACTTCCTTTACTGACTACATATTTTCCTTTCTAAAACACCCAAATTTGTCCTTCTACAACTGCTAAAATTCCCATTCGGGGTAAAAAAATTTGCTATTGACTGTCCAAAGGGAAGATTTCCTTTATAAATTGTTCCAAAACCTCTGTTTCCATGCTCGTCGAATAAATTGTTTTTGTAATCTCTGATCTATGCGTAAAAAAATATGATAGGTACCAGTGAGGAAAAACAGTGTAAGAAAATCTCCATGAAGGGAGGCCTAGAGTTAGGAAGTTCCATTAACTCTAGAATGGTCTTCTCCTCATCATTGGTAGTTATTTCACAACAACATCAATGATAGACCACTACACAAGAAACCACTACTATAATAAAAGCACTAGACTATGTGAAAAAATCTGCTACAAATAATGTTTAACAACATAAACATGGATTCCAATTAAATATATGTAATGTCAAACAATGCAATTGTGAGAACATAAATTACAATTAAATTCATAATCAATAGTATTAAATAAAAACAATTAAAAGAAATTACCTCCCATTATTCCTAAATTCATCCTTGTTTCAATTGAGATTTCTTTATGAGAGAAAACATAAAACATTAAATAAGTATGGTTCAATTGAGATTTATTTATTAGAAGAAGCATAAAATGCTAAATCAAATAACATAAAGTAGATAGAAATTGTCAAATGGTAAAAAAAAATAAGTTTTGGACATGCTCATAAGAGAAATTTGGCTTGGTAACATCATTGGATTTACAAATAAAACTAAATTCATAATTATGGAGATAATAATGATTATAATAAAAACCATAATCAATATCAGAATCATCATTGTAATATTGTCACATATGATGAAAATTTTTCAATGGTGGGAAACTGAATGATATATGTATTCAAACTACAAAATTTGAGTTGGGAAAATCAAAACATAACACGAAGAAGGAACAATCATATGATATTGCATGGGAGTAAATATCTCTCTCTCTTTCACTCCATCTTGCCACCTACTATTCAATTCCTCCCTTGCCAACATTTTCATACAAAAACTGTCTCGACTTTACTCTGCTTTGCCATGCTATTTATTATATGGAAAATCAACCTCAATTTTCATTTGTCTCAACAATTCATTCCCAACCGCTGTAGAGTAGAGAAAATATATCTATAAAGGCTCAAAGGTAGAGTAGATAGAGCTTTGAAGGCTCAGAGGCCGTGGATTGTAGACCAATTTATCAAATATGGAGAATGTTGTAGGCGTTTTGGTCTCAAAGCCATGGCTCCAAAGTCATTTCACACATTTCATAAGCCCCACCAAATTTGAGAAATATGCATCGTAATTGACCAAAATTCCCCCTACATCAGAACCCAAAGTACAATCGACCCAACTAGATTTCGAGGAGGTGCGTGCCCAAGTGGCCAAATAAGTTGATCCCGTTAAATAAGTGCTTAGTCGTTGAAGCTCCTGAAGAAGTTGCGGGTGTTGAAAGAAGAAGAAAGGGTTTGTTGAAATGATAGAAGAATAAAGTGCTGATAATGTTGTTCAAAAAGAAAATTTGGCTAAGGTAGTTTCTATTGAAGAGAAGGCTGAGGGTGAGGGTAAGGCTCAATAAAAAAAATATTCTAAGTTGTTGACGGGATTTGATCGGAAATCTCTTGGGGGGATAAAATATGAGTTTTTCTATGAGAAAAGAGCTTGATGATAAAACATTTACAGATAATATGAAATTGACGAGTATAATATTGTTCGAGCTATTCAAGAGCATTTTTTCTGAGTCTTCCAATGTACGAAAATGCCCAAAACCTTATTATGTTATTTTTGACAGAACCAAGTTCTGAGATTATTTAGCTTAGCTTGAATTATCTTAAATGAACATTTGCATGTCGATGCAAATGCCTATTTAGGAAGCGGAGCATTTCCCACACTTATCAACTACACTTAAAATGTACACAAGGAAGGTTTTGCATACTAAACAATCAAATTATATACATATTATGTGACTTTTCTGGTTGTTGTAATATCTAGATTTTTTCTTGAATCAAAACCTTTTGAAGAAGCTCCCAGTAAAGAGAAGGCGGAGGGTGAGGTTAAGGCTCAGGAATAGATTAATTGAAATGGAAGGTGAATAAAATATATGTAAGGATATTTTGGGAAAGGTGTGTGCTTATGTGTAAACTCATATAATATTATTGAAGGAACCTGTTTAAAATGGTAAAAATATGTTCTGAGTGGCTCTGACACTAGCCTGTAATAGTTTCAGTAACTGAAGGACTATAACTGTTACAGTAACTAAATAACTGGGCTTTGATTTAATGGCATGGATGAAATCAGTTGTGAAATTAATTGTCGCACAGTGGCTGAAGAACTTCTAATTGATTAACAAGACCAGATCTTCCTCTCCCGGGGATGCTATGATGATTACTGTTACTTTGATTCAAAAGGGAACGTAATCCAATCGATGTTGAATAGCATGGGACAAGTGATGCTATGATGATTCATCTCACTTTGATTCATAAAGGAAAAGAATCCAATTGATGTTGAATATCATAGGATAATTGATGGTGATGAGGATATGGAGGACTATTATTACCATACCTTATGGGCCAACCAATTGAACTGTCCACCATCTCGCCCACTTAGTTTACTGGCATAACAGAGCTTGCAGTGGACAGCCATAGCACAAGTTGCAGTGGATAGGTGGATAGTGGAATTGAGGGAATTTTGAGGTCTAAAATGGTCCTCCTAAGGAAATTATAAATTTTTGGGTGAAAATGTGAAGTTTGGTTACACTTTTTGCCCTTTTTTGAGATTTTTTTTAAATTTTTTTCTGTTCTTCAAATTCTACAAGCCAAAACAATTTTTTTGCTTATAATTTCATTTTGCAATAAGAATAAAAGTTGTCGGAAATTTTATTAGCTTTCTATTACTTATTTTTTGGAATTTTTTTATACAGATTTGGTATATTAACTTAGCATTTCTTTGAGTTTGTGTTTTCTAACAATCAAAGGATTCATAAAAGGTCAGGTTAATACGCGCTGGTGTATTCTTTGAAAAAATTTTGTTTTTGAGAAACAAAATGTGTTACAACAATCTAGATAGAGTCTACTTCGGTTTTGTTATATTTACAAAAGCAACTGATGCATATCATAATTACTAGAATTTTTTGAACTGATACAGATGACAAACCAATTTAATGCACCATAATTTAAAAAAAAAAATTACAGTGTATTTTGGAAGATATAGAATATTGATTTCACTTAATCATAATGGCCATCAGAAATTGTTTGCACCCGTTTTATTACAAAATTAATTAAAATTAGTAAATATTTATGAAATTCCATAAAAGTTATATTTACTGAAAGTAGATTGAATTCTGCAAATGCTTGTCTTGGTTCCGACAGTTAATTTGGAACGTTTCATGGAGATTAATAAGTCCAAAGTTAAGAAATGTATTCAGAGCTTGGCTCTACGTAATTGCAGATGTGTTAGTTTGGCCGATCTTCTAAAAAATGTTCGGACGAATTTCTTTTTGCGCCGATGGCCGGTCAAGTCTAACGACACAAAAGTTTGGCCGGATTTCTTACTAAAGTTCGGTCGAGCTTTTACTTCACTTTCCGTAGGCCGAAAAATACAACGAAGCCCCTCCAAAAAATCATTTCGGGGGAATATAAATTGACATAGAAGCATTCATTATTTTCGCATAATTTCGCGCATTTCTTCATTTGGTCTGATTTTGCAAAGGATTTTTTTGCATTTATGAACATTTTGGCATAACATTCAAAGGACATTTCTTGGAGGTACATGACACATTTTTTGGATGTCTTTTCGGCTTCATTTTTTTCTTAAGGTATTTTGTTTTTAGAGGTTTTGGGCTTAATTCTCATTGTTTTTTTTTAAGGTATTTTGTTTTTAGAAGTTTTGGGCTTAATTTTAATTGGTTGTTTTTTAAGGTATTTTGTTTTTAGAAATTTTGGGCTTGATTTTCAAAGGATATTTTTTTGGATGTATTTTGTTTTTAGAAATTTTGGGCTTAATTTTCATTGTTTTTAGAGGTTTTGGGCTTAATTTTCAAAGGAAATTTTTTTGGATGTATTTTGTTTTTAGAGGGTTTTGGGCTTAATTTCCAAAAGACATATTTTGGACGTAATTTCAAAAGGACTGTTTTTAGGCTTAATATTCAAAGGACATTTTTTGGAGATATTTTTTAAGTGATATTTTTTTAGAGGCTTTTTGGAGGTATTTTTTAAAGTGGCATTTTTTAAGAAGTTGGACTTAATTTTCAATGGACATTTTTTGGAGGTATTTTTCGAAGTGACTACGTGTTTTCGGCTGAAGTAAACCTTTCATAGTAATTTTTTAAAATGACTTTTTGTCTAACTTTTTAAATGATTTTTTTTTACAGAATTTGGAAAGAAATATTTTGAGCTTAGTTTCATTAATATAAGACATTTTTTTCTTGGATTTTTTAAAGTAAGTGTTTTGGATTGAAGTATGTATTTTTTGCAAGATTTTTAAAATCAACTTTGTTAAATTAAATCTTTCGTGATGTTTTTTTTAATTGAGTTTTTGTCTAAATTTTTGAAGGAATTTTTTTGAATTTCATACTCTATTATCATGAGA
Organism: Pinus albicaulis; assembly: GCA_034641835.2. NCBI lineage: Eukaryota > Viridiplantae > Streptophyta > Pinopsida > Pinales > Pinaceae > Pinus > Pinus albicaulis. Next base: position 1,609,309,927 of record CM076580.1, read on the forward strand.
AATCGAAGGAATTGCACGAGAAAATATAATCTAACAAGAGACCCTAAGCAATGTAGAGAAGAGGGGAGACAATCCCGCAAAATAAAGAGATAAGCACTCTCAAATATTGAAAGGGGAAATCAACCTCAACTAGAAGTTGAAGCAAGTATGTAAATGTAAATATTATGAATTTGATATTTAAAATTTTCCTAATGTAAAATGTGAAGCTTAATTTTTATTTGATGAACTAATTTTAAAAATATTTTGCAATGTAAACAGAGAGAGATATTCCTAAAACATTGATGATGAGATAGAAAATTCTGAAAGAGAAAGTGAAAGAGATATTGAACCAATGATTGAGATGGTGAAAATGTTGAAATAAATTCAAGTGAAGAAATTGAATCGCAAGGTGTATATATATATATATATATATATATATATATATATATATATATATATATATATATATATATATATATATATATATATATATATCTGTGTGTGTGTGTGTGTGTGTGTATGTTGAAAACATGGATGTATTATTGAAATTATACATTTTATTAATTTAGGTATTTATTGAATTTGTAAACTTATTATGTACTAATAATTCGAATATGTGGAGATGAAATCAATGTCGATGATGAGATGTTAGCAACTGTTGACACTCACACATATGGAGATAAAAGAGCTGACCATGTTATACGATAGCGTGTTAAACACATTTTTGGTACATACTTCATAAAGGAAAATGTGACAGTTCAAGCGCAATTGTTGAAAGGTCTCCTATCATTAAGGAAATTAAAAGAAGCTACGAATTTATTGGGTATTCGAAAATCAACAAAAGATAAAAAAATGAAGGAAAATGTGATACAAAATATAAATAGTGCTATAAATTCAATTAGAAGATCTAGATAGAAAAATGTTTCAGATCCACGTAGATCAATACATATGGTAGTGGTTTCATCAATTACTAAAAAGAGTCACTTGGTAAATGGCAGGAGCATTAATAACCTCACAAAAAACTTTTCACAAACATCGAAAATTTTGGTTGAAAATAGATGTAAATGATCAAATCGCTTGTTGGAGAGATATTTGTATGCAACCATACAAAGATAGACTTGGAGAAAATGTAAAAAAAACAGTATATGAATACTGGAAGAAAAATTCACGTGTTTCTCCAAATGCAAGGGATGTAATGTGAAGAAGAATAGCATGAAATCATACAAAGAACATTTAAAACATTTTTTGGACACCACTTAGGTAGATTTGTTCAACAATTTCAAAGAAATAATTGTGAAATAGATGTCTCAATCAATGATTTTGTTAAAAAAAACCATGATATGCAAAACCTATGTAATGTTCCAAATTTTTCTTCAATAAATTGGAACATTAAATTTTGTCTAAACTCATTTGGAAGATGAATAATTGGGTAAGGAGGCCCAAAGATAATAAAAACATAAATAAAATCCCTCTAGTATGAAAAGAGATCAGCCATGGAACCAGATTTCACACCCTCATGTGTGAAAGGAGATATTTGCAAAGAGGTTTGACCAAGTCAACTAGCGCAGGGTATGATTTGGAAAGCACTACATGACAACGTAGGATTGAATTTTCTAGAGGAAGGGCCCATGAGGAGTCTCCAATTTCTATATAAATGGAGGGGAGGAGAGCTATTTCCATTCATGCATATGTTTATGATATTGAGTTGGTCATCTCGACTTCTTGAGCATGCTGGTTGTTTAACTAGTCTGCAGCACTGCTTAGTGCACCGGGTGTCTTCGTTCAGAGATTTCACCCTCAGCTCCGGGGGACTTCGAGTGCCTGCTCAGGTGAGGTTGTACCATCATTATTTTGGTTCGAGACCGAAGCATCATCCTCTAGGACAACATTATTGCTACAGTATCATAATACTGTGTTGTAAGGTGTTGCCATGGAGACTCCACAACACCACTTACATTGCTTGTTTTTCAGAGAGAGAGTCTTTCTTTCCTTTGGAGGATCAGTTTGGAAACTTGAGAGCTTATTTTCAGATCTTGGCATCAGGCCAACACATATTCTTTCCCCTACTGCGCAATTTTCTCCAATAGCTGCGTTATTTTCATAGTGCATTTGCTGTGGGGTTTTGCAGATTGATTGGAGGGTGGGATCTCAAGTGTAAGGATCAACCTTCCACTTTGGAGATCCATTGGAGGAGGTTTACTTCATATATTCTCATATTATTCAGCCTTATCTATATATTTCTAGTTCCAAATTTTCCGTAGCTGCCCAGGTACTCCGGCATTTTCATGTATTGGTGAAATTCCCAAGGGGAATGTAATAAAGAGCCCTTTGGGAATTTTGTTTCATTATAGATCTCTGTTTTCATGTATTTATCAGTTTCATATCTGTAATATAATAAAAATAAGCTTCAGCTTCCTATAAATAATGCTGAAGGGTTTCTGGGTCATTCTCTTGTCTTGCAGCACCTCAATCTTGAGGGATTTTCTATGTAAAACTGTTGTTTAACCTTGCTTAATGCCTATGCCATGTTCCTAAACTCATTATCCAATTTTTCATACTTCTTTAGTACTGATACCTTTATAAAATATTCTTCCCGTGCTTCGGTAAATTTCTGCATACTCAAAGTCATTGGAAATCAGGGTTTTTCTTGACTAGTCGGGAAGGAGGGACTGTTTAACTTAGTAAAATGACTTTTTTTGCTGAAATTAGACATAAATATCCCTCTTGACCTAATATAATATATTACATAACCTTTACCCTTAATTGTGCGCATATTTTATTATACACTCATTTTAGGGCCAAAATCCTCACTTTTCCCCACCTTTTTGCCCATAAAAGCCGAGTAAAGGTTTTTACAGTATTTGGAGTGGGTTTATGAGTGTTTTTAAATACTTTAAATGATATATGAAGTACATATTCCTGAATAATTCGTTTTACAGGCATGATTTGCTAAGAAATCCATTTTTGGGATATTACAGTGGTATCATAGCTTTTGAGTGGGATTCTTCAAGAAGATCTATAGAAAGAGTCTAGAAATGGCCAGGTAGCATTTATATCTATCTTCTTTCAGAGGTGGAACATCTGGTAAATGCCCTCCTAGTCCATCTCTGGTTGGAGTTTTCCGTGTTTTAGAGATATCCCCGAAACGAGATATTACAGTGGTATCAGAGCATATTTCTGGCTCAGCCTGTGGAGCTATGGGGATCTCACAACAGTGTGACCAAAATTCACCAACCTTTAGTATTCCAACTAGGATCACAATGCCTACATTCTTACCTCCATTACTGAGTGAGAAAGGAAGGCAGCATGATCATATACCCTTTGGAGACTATTTTCGTAAATGGCAATCCATGGGGGAAGACTTTAGAGCAGAATTTCCTTTCAAATATTACTATTAGCTCAGGTAGGATGAAAATGAATTGAAAAATGGGGGATCTAGTACGCAGAGTTCAAAGTTGCAGCATACCACTGGGAGGTCACCTTTTCCCATGTATGAGGGATCCACTGATCCCTATGAGTCAAAACCCAAGAAGATCGGAACATTGAAAAAGATAAGTTTAGTCTCATCTATTTTCAGATATATAGTAAATGCATCCACCTTTGAGGAGGTCAAGAAGAGTGAATAAAAATAAGAGGAAGTACCATGCACTTCCTATTCTCATCAAGAAGAAGATATTGAGCATGAAAGATATTTGGATCATCAGATTCTCAGTAATTACCTTGTTGAGTATAGATCTCAACCTAGAGCCTTCAGGGAGACTCTAGATTTTCATCATTTCATCCAGCTGAAGGAAGAGAAGAGACCATGTAGCAGAAAAGAAATCAAAGGCAATAGATTTCTGTTGTCTACCTTTGATCGGTCATCTAATGCAAAAACTTGGGTGAGAAAGTTGGAGGCATTTTTCCCACTACATCCTGTAGCAGGGAAAGAAGTTGTTGAACTCTCAGTGCTGCATTTGGAGGGTGAATTGTATGATTTCTGGTGTAGCCACTTGAGCCATGTAAGCGTGAAGACTTTGGCAGAGTTCACTCAAAGTTTGATACAAACCTTTGATGGAGAAATAACAAAGAAAGAAGAGATCACATCACCTCTTGAGGAGGCTTGTAATAATGCTGTCCCACTCATGGAGGAGCAACCACATGCATCAACAGTTGGACAGCCAACACTTTTGAGGAAGGGGCTCTTGTAGCCCTACAATAAGTTCCAAATGCACACCAAGGTATGAAAATATTTCCACATTCCATTGTTGTAGCAAATTCTTTTGATCAATGTGGCGATTTACTTTTGCATGACCAAGGGTAAAATCTCATTGCTACTATAGAGAAGCTTGGTTGCACTATGCTGTGCAACATAGAAACACTCAAGAAGGAATAAAACCATCATTCTCATGAGCCATTGTTTGATTGTACATCACATTGGAGGTTGGTGTTTGAAGCCTTGAAGATTGATGGTAGACATCTTGGAGTTAGAAACCTTTTCTCCCTTCAAGATGACACTTTCTCAATGAGCTCCTCTTAGCCCAAAGAGGAACTTCTACTTTCAGATCCAAGACCTCATTGGTTTTGGAAGACTATGGATGGAAGGGAGGTCTCAAGGAGAGATCTCATTGGAGATGCACTTCGACACACTATGGAATTCAATGCTTTTCTTCCCTTCTGACAAGAGAAGATAGAATATGGAGGACATCTTAGGATGGATAACATCTCTCATGCTTGTGTTGGACATTCCTTGAGCCATACGCATCATGATGGGAGGTTTTTGCCTACCACCTATTTGATTCTTGATAGGGTTTCATTGATACTTGAGAAGCTTACATTTCAAAATCCCATAAAGTGCAAAGACAAGAATTTGATTTGGGAGGATGGTAGCCCTCATGGGAGAAGTATCAGCATGAGGAGAAGAAGGAGACATCCACAGGTGATTTAGTGGATGTGGTTTATGAGCAAGGAACTAGGTGGCTACTTAGAGATCTATGATACTGGGCAGCAGGAGGCTTGGCTGCACTGGTTACTCTTGAAAGAGTTTGGCCATCACTTGGAAAACACTCTTCCTAAGAGTAGGAGGATGGAAAAAATATGGAAGGATACTTGCATCATTGAGAAACATAGAGAATGGATGCATGATGTTGATGTATCTTCATCACATTAGTTGTATGATGGAAGTATGAGGAGGCAACAAAATACTTGGTTGCTTTGCTTGGGAGAGCAAGGGCAGATTTGCTCTCACACTTTGTATGATGTTGCAGGAGGAGGGGATGGCACTATCTCCTTGATCTTTGATGATGGCTTGGAAGCACTCCCAACTTGGAAATTATTCCACATTTGTTGCAGCATTATTGGAAGAATCTTTGACAAGGAGCATGTCAAAGAACATAGTTGTGTATTGACACGAGCTTATTTGCATAAGCTCACAGCGTTTTCACCTTGGAGTAAAGACTTATGGATGAAGTGTGCCCAGTATAGATATGGTTGATCCATAACCCATAGGTCCCAGGATCAATTCATATTTGTTGCACTTAATGAAAAAAGAGGAGGTAATGATGGGTGTATATGAAAAATTTATAGATGGCTAACCAGGTGGAAGAGGAGGCTTATTTTGTGTTCTGCGTGAATGATGAAGTGTAGGGTGTTTTTCTTTCATGTTGGTTTACTACATTTTCAGAATTAACAATAAATAGAAGTCAAAAAGGGTAAAATAGGCATAAAGGTTTACCAAGCAATTCTAAACTGCAATGCACAACCTTGGAGAATAGAGGATTTACATACGGGTAGGAAATATTATCAAATGTTGTCTTCAGTGTCTCACAATATACAAGGTTGTTGACTCTATTACAAATGGTGAGGATAACAACCTATGGTGGACTTCCAAAATATAATCGACCATACATGGAAGTGCAGTCCGTGCTAGTGTTTTCTAATGTGTAATCACAAGATGAGAGTGTTCTGATATACCTTTTATTCATGGAGCACCATCAAATATACCCAGAGGTATGTGGAGAACAGTTTGATACACTTGTGTACGTGGAATGAGATATCACCACGGAAATGAAATTTTGGAAAAAAATGACAGCTCTTATGATTATAGATATAAGAACTCATCTCTATCCTAGACCTTTAGATATTTGTGTTAATGTTATGACTGATCCTTAAGATTGAATTAGTAAATTTTAAGGTTTATCTTAAATTAAGGTTTAGTTTTCAAGGCACACCGCGAATTTCAGCTAAATATCCTAAAATGCAATCTAGCATGATAAAATGAAACTTTTCTTTTAAATTAAAATATATGTATAAGAGGGAAGAGAAAAAATAGTATGGAACATACAAAATGCAACAAACAATATTTATGATCAATTCCCCTTAATGAAATTGTTCCTAATTCCAATTTCACATACAAAACCCTAGATGTAATGGAAAATGTAGAAGATTTTATTTTTAATAACACTTAATTTCATACGAAAACAAAGATATTTTCCTAGTCACTAATAAAAAAACATATTCAAAATAGCGACTGAAACATAAATTCCTTCAAGCAACCAAATTGTGTTAGTGTTTTTGTGGCAGTGAAGTACAAAATAACACCCCGTTAACAGTTGGTTTTTCCCTGCAAAGGATCATACATATAGTTGGTGTTGTTACTGGCATAATTTAACAAACAAAAGCATGATTAGTACTAGACGTAATTCATGTAAAAACATAAGCCTAAACAAAAGTGACAAATAAAAAAAATACTCAATGAAGAAAACACGTCAATATATTAATGGAGAAAGACACCGTTTATTTACTGTAGGTTGTAGAAGAATACAATAGAATTATAAAACACTTGAAGAGAATCCTTTGAGCTATGGAGCTCAAATATTATCAGCAAGGAGGCCTCTTTCCTTGGTATATTTGAAATATTATCCTCTCTCTCAAAATAAATATGAAGACTCTGCAATGGTGGACTCCCCTTCTCTCACTAAGATGTTGGATTTATTAGAATCAATATGGCCAACATGCTAGTGCTCTTACTTATCTTGATTCAACAGTGAAATGTGGTGTTTCTCTGGTAGAAATCTGGTGAGCATAACAATGTCTCATGTTTTTCTGTTCCCATGGCTTGTTTATATAGAAATTTTTGAACTCATCTTCCCTCCCTTGGCCTAAGAGGGATAGTGACCCAAGAGTAGGACAAGAGGATTCTATTGATGGTTGTATATCTTCCAGGTGACCTCAATTTGGCTGTCCTTGAGTATTCATGACAAATAATCAACTCCCCAATTGTGGTAAGTGTTCCTGGGAAATGAAATTTCACTCTTCCTAGGACCACGAAACCTTTTAAGGAAAATGCGTGTGGTCCGTAGAAACTTCCTTTTGGTGCGTGGTCAAATATTTCTCACATAACCTTAGGAAAATTTTAAATTTTTATCCTTTTGTGATGTTCTCTACTAGAAAGTATCCATTTGTAGCTTTTCCTTGACATTTCATAATGTCTCTTGCATTGTACAATTTCTCCCTAATGTATGAGGTCTAGGAGCAAGTGTATAGATGAAATACATCACATTTTATGTTATGACTGAGAGTTTTCGTAGAATATTTGAGAGAGAGAGAGAGATAGAGACTAAATTTCTATGGTGTTGAGTAGGGGAACCCCTTGTCTGAAGAGAAATAGTGACCATGATCTATAGGAAACCTTAAGTGATAAAATAAGAAATTTTTCTTTGAGGCGGGCATGTCCCATGCTCGTTATGATGTCTAGTTAACACAATCTGACATATACATTATCGAAATTTCGATGTCTAAAATGAGCCTCCTAAGTAAATTATAAAATAATAGTGGAGATAATAAAATAAGATTTGATTACATCATCAAATTTTAGAGCGAAAAAGGAAAAAAAAAAATTCCAACTCGTATTTTAAACTTATATCCCTCAGGTTTTACTGAAATTTTGAGCAAGACTATGCGTTGGATGGAAAATTTAATTCACAATCCAAGTAGAACAAATTTTTCATACTTTTGATGGACTATTTTACACGAAAAATGAGAAATACATAAAAAAACATGATTGCAATCACATTTTTCATGTATTTCTCATTTTTTGTGTATAGGGGTCCATCAAAAGTATGCAACATGGGTATTCCTTGCATGAGGAATTAAATTTTGCATCCAACGAGTACTTACACTCGAAATTTGAGTAAACCCTTAGGGAGATAAGTTGAAAATATGATTTGAAAAGAAGTTTTATTATTTTATTATTTTTTAATATTTTTAATTTTCTACTCCAAAAATGGTGAATCATCCCCCATGGTTGACATGATCATCTTGAATCCTATTGGTTCTCACAAAGTTTATTTTGGTTGTACATTTTTCTTAGGAGGCCTAATGCTCATTTTGTTAAGTCACATTGTGGTAAGTGACCTACTGTTGGTTGGTGATGATGACTATTGATGCCCTGAAGTGTCTTTTTACTTTGAACAAGTAGGCTGAATTTTGTAACAACATGCATTGTTTGGGTGAAGCACTTTTTTATGAGGTGCTCAATATATTCATGGGTTTTCAACTTTTGGGAATGTCTCGTGAATTTCTGTTTAAGCATTTCTAAAGGAGATTCTTATCAATACATAGGTATTCGACTAAATGGTAGAGTGTAGAGGTTATAAAGTATGATACCAACTTGACATGAGAATGGTGCTGATGTTGAGTGTCAGCAGGGTTGATGATATCAATAATAAATTTTGATTCCCATCGTGCCATTTGAGGATGTTCCCTAATTGGGTGGAAACCATCCAAGGTACTACCTCAATCCTGGAATATGTTTGTTGAATTCGACAGGAAAGATGCATCAACCATCCAAAATAAGAATTGATACAAGGGATCAAGATTTTTGGTGAAGCGGAGTGTAATATGGTGGGCTAACAAGGCATGATGACGATATTTGGCTATAAATTATGTTTATATACAAGTGGTCTGAGGTCGGAGCTATAAATGCAAGTGGCGGGAGTCAAAACAATTTCAGATAGGGGTTGTGATCCAGATTTATGCAAGAACACAACAAAATACACATATAACCATAAACAGAAAGATGCAGTGGAAATAACACTTCATCTCATTAACATCAAAGAACTGAAATTTTTTAGAGACACAATGGAAATAAACTAGCTAGGGCATTGGTATCTTATCTCTAAGAAGAGATGTGGTGGCTATAGGCCTTTGAAATATGCTACAATGAGGCTCAAAGGCCTATTTATTGTTGAGAAACAATGGAAAACCCTAAACATCCAAAAACCTAACCCTAGGAGATGAAGTGCCAAAACAATTGGGTCCAGTTTGGGTAAATTGGTACATTGACTTCTCGGAGATGCAACTTTGGCATATGATCTCTGTTTTATGCACTCAATACCTCGTTAGAAATATCTATCTGAGGACTACAACTTTTGAGAGAGCAACATGGGTCGGGTATAGGATCAATGTTGCTCCTGGTTTTCCCAAAAAACGTCATTCAAGGCCTCAAAACGGCTTCAGAAGTTCAGAACCCAAAAAAGTACTAAAAATAGTAAATTGTGCTACCATTAACAAAAATGAAAAGCTAAAGGAAACAACGGTAGGTCCCCAAGTGGAATAGGCGGGTGGCCACCAATATCCACCTGGATCAGGTAGCCCTGGAGTCGGTAGGATATCTAGGGTGGGTGTAAGTATAATCTAACTAATGTGATTGGGACTTGGTTAAGAATATGCAAGCTTCAACCAAGAGTGACTAAGTACTTCCACCAGGTATGAAACATAAAAATATGTGTGGAATTATTGCTCCTAAAATATATTTGTACACTTTCTAAGAGGATGTAAAAGTGGGTTTGATGTACAAACACGAAGATAGGTGCCCCATTAACATGTATGGTCCTACAACCTGATGTGAGAAAAATATTTCTTTGCTGAGGGTGGGGGCCCCATTGGTTGGTGTTAGTGTGGGGCTGATGAGGCAGATGAAATGACACAGATGAGCTATATTCATGGGGGGTTTGATAGGTCAAATGTGAAACACAGTAATGTATATTGCTGATCTATCGTAAAACTATTGGTGTTGGCCCGACATTCAGTTTTAGTATGTAATGAGTGAAGAAAAATGAGGTTAATAATCAAGGAGTATAAATGAGGTGGTTCATGGGAGGAAGTGGGTTGTCATGGCTCATGACAGTGGACGGGGGTCTATGAATATTATGAAAGCCATGGGTAGTGAGGTTCTATCGATCGTCATGGGTGTTTATCATGTGCAAGGTGAGGTGATGATAAACATGGTCGAGATGATGTACCCTATGGTGCACTTTGGAGAAATGATGTTAAGATATTCAAATATGAAAAGCAAGCGTATCATCATAAGTGTTGAATGATACCTTCTCTTGTACTTTTTCTGTTGGGGTGTTGATTGAAGCATGGTGTTTCTGATGTGCCTGCAATATTTGTTTCCCAATACCCCAAGTGAAAGTATATTTTTTAATACATATGGATAATTTATGATGACATGAATAAAAAAAAGAGGAAGCATACCTGAGATGAAGTTTGCAACATGCAATAGGCCAAAAAATGATTTTGGTGGTTAATGTAGAAAACACACTTGAGAGGGTTCAAACGTAGGTTATATTGTCAGTGTCATTGAAAAACTAAGAGAAGATCTTCCAAATGGTCATCAAATGCCTTGGATCACACAATGAGGTCATCCAAATACACTAGTACAAAATGGCTAATTATTTACTAAAAAAAGGACTAAAATTTTCATATAAACGACCATTTTTCAGTTGGTGACCAATAGTAGCTAATTTATAGTATCTTATAACGTGGCCAACTTTTGCTTGTTTTTAGCTTGTTCATTATTTGGTTGTCTCAGTTTTATCATCTAGTAGTATATTTAGTCATTAATTTATTCAATTAATGACCAAACATACAATAAAATATATTACTACGATTACCTGAGAAAAGAAATTAATGACTAAATAAAATAACCAAAATGTTGGTCGTGTTATAAGATACTGTAAATTAGCTACTAATAGTGATATATATGCAAATTTTAGTCATCCTTTGAAACCAATTAATGACCAAATAAATCTGACTAAATTTTAGTCGTGTTATAAGAAACTATAAATTAGCTACTAATAGTGGTATCTATACAAAATTTAGTCATTATTTATAATCCCAAATTTATCATTTATAGTAGTCATTTATCTTTTCTTCATAGTTTCACATTCATTTTATAAACGACGGATTTAATAATTTCAACTCATTTCATTTAATTTCATTCTTAATTATTATAAACAACTAATTTAGTCATATATTCATTTTATTTGTGTTCATCATTAGTCAATATAAACTCCTAATTAAGTAGTTTTAGATTAATTTTATGTTTTCATTATTAATCAACATAGATTAATTAGTAATGTTTTGCGACTAAATTAAAAAAATGTCCTACAATGTGCACATTCATATAATATGATAATGCAAACATTCATATGTTAATTACAAGACTAAATAATATCAAGTGCAAGTATAAATAATTAAGTATAAACTTTATTATATAAAATGTCAAGTATTACAAGAAGAGTTTCCAACTTAATACTGGTTTGACTACAATTTACACATCAAATATTGTTTCATCGACATTTCAAAACATCATCATTGTGTTTTCAAGGCATTGAAAGTGTTCGCCAACTCTGAAGACTTGACCATGATTTTTATGTGTGTGTCTTATGAAATATATTCACTCTAAAGGTATCACTAGACTAGTCCTCTTCTCTCTCTTATTTTTCATTTTTCACTCCATTATTGTTCTCCTCTTTCTTCAATTCTTGCTTCTTACCATCAATATTGAGTTCCTCTCCTGAAAATGAAAGAATATAAAATGCAAAGTATAAAACCTGAAATATGATGAATACTTTAATATAAAATAATGTAGACTATAAAATATTTATACGACATATACCTTAACATCAACAATGTCAATTTTATTTTCTCCCATAAAAGCAAGAAACTCGAAAAAGTTTTCTTCATTTGGGGATAGTGGAAATTATGTGGCCATATGACCTATATAAACAAAGAAAATAAAATATCACCATAGAAAAGAACACCTTATAACTTAGTTATATTCAACCTTTAGAGAAATATTAGGCACAATCATGCCAAATAAATTACATGTTAAAAAGCTCGGGTTGTAGATAACTTGCTAAAACAAATAATCCGAGGTGTAATGTTTGATCCTTTTCATTTTATTCGAAACAAAATTACATTCTCTAACGCCTGAACTTGGTCAAGTATATTGACAACCTATGCTGAAATAACAACATGAAAGTAAACTTTTTTAATATTCATGAATATATTTTAACAGAAAACAACTAAAAGGATTTCAATTAATATCGTGTAATAATAAACTCATTTTCAAGCATGGGATGTTTTTTAAATGGACACGATACCAAGTATTTTCAATTTCATAGTTAAAAGACAAAACAACATCAAAATAAACATTCAAAACACAATAAAACAATAAAGAGAGGATATCATGGATTGAACATTGCAGGTATAAGAAATTTGTTTACTTTTCCACCAGTGTCTTGTCTAGCATTCCTAAAGCATTTGTGTAATGTCCCAAATTTTGCAATAAAGTATTTGGGACGTTAATCTTGCTTTTATTTTAATAAAAGGAATAAAATGGGTGAGGGAACCCATGTAGCATTTTAATAAACACTCCTATGGTGCAAAATGTCACTTAAGTGGCTTAAGTTAGCAGCCCAAGTGTGAAAAGGGGCCAAAGGCAAGTAAGCTAGACCATGGTTGGCCAAGTCAAAAACGTACCCTAAGAGGGGAAGCTTGCACAAGAAGATTGCGTAGTTGGAGTGGAGGGAAATTCAAATGAGAGAAACCCTAATGTGAGCAGGGTCCATGCACACATTGCATAAAATATGAAGGAGAGCATTGTGGAGATCAGTTTTTGGAAAATAGAATTCGAAGTAGAAGCTCTCTTCAACTTGTTGCTGCTTAGCACAAGAGGGATTCTTGTTTAGGAATGCCCTTCTCTTCCATGGGAAGCCATGGAGAGATTTTAATTAATCTTCCTCACACCATGGATTAAGGCCAAAGCAGTAATTTGCAGCTACTGTGTTATTCTTGCAGCAAGAGAATGTTGGAGTTGCTGGTGTTGCAGTGAGGAACCTTCATCACCACTTCCAGAGTTGGTTTGTAGAGGGGAATCTCATTCCTTCTCTAGGAAATCAGAAAATGAGATTTCCAGAGCTTTATTACAGATTTGGCATCAGACCATATGTATTTCTCTCATGCCCAGCGCAGTCCCTTCTTCTTACAGCGTTATTCTCAGAGAGGGTTTGCAGGTGGAGCTCATTTTGTGCACTAGTGAGTGAAATATTCAGGAAGGAGATCAGCTCCTTCACTTTGGAGAACATTGGAAGAGGTTTCATGGTTTATTGCAGCAGCTACTTCCTTCTCCATTTTTGTATTATTATTGAGTTGCAGCAGCTACACTGCAACTCCTGCATTTTCCGGTTTTATGTATTTTAGCCAATCCCTTGGAGGATTGTTGTAATAAAGTTTTCTAGGGTTGAGATATTCTCCCCTATATTTATTTGAGCATGTAATGTCATATCATCTCATTTATATTAGTTTTTAGTCATTTTCCCTCATAGACTGTGTAGTGATAGAGTAGCTGGGTCATGTAGTAGTGTATTCTTTTGTTTTATGTACATTTCCCTTTGAGGCTGATTTGAGCTCACCTTGAGAGGAATTTTCCTCAAGGAATTTGTATTACATTTGCTGCTGCATATTATACAGCAGATTTTTACTCTTCTCATATCGTATGAGTCATTATTTCACTGCTGTTCATATTGAAGTTTTCATGCTGCTGAAGATTCCCTTATTGAGCATTGTTTCGGTATACATCTTGTTGGGAGATCTGAATATCATGCTTAAGGTTATTTATTTGAGCTTATATTCTACAGAAATTTTGTATCAGACATTATCTAGGACATCCTGGCATTGGATTTCCTTATTTTCACATTGGATTCCTTATACAGTGTCCTCATGGGCAGCTGTTGCAGAAATTCCTTGAAGGGAATTACTAGCTCTTGACATGTTCTATTAAGAGAGTCTGCTAGAGGGCCAGGTAGCCTCTAAATCTCATCCTTCCTTGCGAAGATGAAATACCCAGTAAATTCCCTTATATTCAATCTCTGAAATAGTTCAGTGTTGATTGTTAATACTCCCGGAGGTGGAGAAAAATGGAACATCTAGGATGTTCCCGATGGAGCAAAAAATTTCCCCATTTGGGACATTACAGTGGTGTCAGAGCTTCGAACTTTGCTTAGCCTGTGAATTTCGAATTTCAGAGAAGAAGAGGTCAGAGATGATGCAGAAGATGAGATCAATATCATCAATTTTGGGTCCAACAACAACCTCTCCAAGGAGGTTGAGGAGATAGAAGAACGAGAAGAGGAAGGACCATGCACTTCCTATTGTCACAGAGGAGCAGAGCAGAAGCATGGAGAACACTTGTAATTCAAATTCTAAGTGATTATCTACTGAATATGGAAGCAAAACCTAGAGTCTTCCAAGAGGCTCTATCTTTTTCACAGTTGTTCAACAGAATGAGGAAAGAACTTGGTGGTTCAAACATGGGAGGAATGCAAGGGTTTCTACTCTTGCTGATTATTCTCAGATATTGATCAGAAGATTTTGCCATAGGAGAGAGGAGCCCTCACCACTAGAGGCACATGACAACACTGTTTCATTCATGGAGGATCAGCCTCCACCTTCAGTTATTGAAGCAGCCAACACACTTGAGGAAGAGACTCTTGCAGCAAGATTCTTCCAGATCTCTCCAAGGTATGCATGATTTTTCATCTATCATGGAGGATTGTACATTTTTGCACGCTGATTCTCTTGAGGAGGGTACTTTCACTGCGCTGTGCCATTATTCTCAGACACCCTTGATGAGTCATGCACCACACATGAGGTTGGGGTTTGAGATATGAACCATGGAGGAGATTGCATTTCAATGTCCCATGAGATGCAAAAGGAGAAATATTTTTTGGGACAATGGTAGCTTTTGTGAGAGAGATACCAAGTGGCAGGATACTTACACCAAAGAGCAGAGCTTTGTGGATTATATGTGCCCAATGGAAATGTGGAGGATCCATAACCCACAGGTCCCAGGATCTTTTCACACTCATTGAATTTGATGGACAAAGGGGAAAGTATGGGTGCATCATGATGGAGTGGTATTTCTCTTTCCACTCATTATGTTCCCATTTTAGATTGGGTACGGTGGAAGTATGAGGAAGAAACAAACATTCTTGTTGCTCAGATTTTGTTGCATGTCGCAGGAGCAAGAGGAGGCACTAGCATAGTGCAAGAGGATTTCTCTTTGATCTTGGATGCCAAGAAACACCTTCTTCATGGGAGGAGCTCTAAATTTGCAGCATCATGATGGGAGGAGTCTTTGACAAGATTCATGTCAAACATGGGAGCTTTGAGATGACAGTGGCCCTACTCCAAAGGCTAGGAGCACTGTCACATGATAGCTTGAGTTACTTGTTGGAGTGTCTTCCAAGCCACTTCACAAGTGATGTATTTTGGAGGCATGTAGGTGATGATCATGAAGGAGAAATGGAGGAGATCACTCCTTACCACATTTTTACTCTCTTTGCTTGGTTGCACAAGCACAAGAAGAGGAATCTACATGCAGAAATTTTGGGTTCTTCTTTCATGAATTTTCATGCATATTCTACATTGATGGAGGAGTCCACTTGGGAGGGATTTCTAATGGATGTATATGAGAATTTTTCTAGAAGCATAGCCCAATAAATGATGAGATGGTTGGCACAACCACTCCCCTACTATGTTGTAGTAAGGGGAACTTTTCATTGGAGCCATTTCAGCTCAAAGGCAAAAGTACATGATGAGGGAGGTAACTCTTTGTGGCATGCCTTGCACTCTCTTATCTTTATGAGCAGTATTTCAAATCAAGAGGGATCCTTCCTTATTTCACATTGTATTTTTTTTTACTTATGGTTCATTGCAGTGAAATGATGACCCTTTCAGCAGTGGATTGTGGGGGAAAGCCACATAGTTTTGGTGTCCACCTTGGCACCAAATTTTGTTTTCATGATCACAACTTGCAGGATGAATGTGGTAGAAAACAAGTGGCTGAAAAGACACTTGTTAATTTCTATTTTGAGGCAGGCCAATCATGCCCTGTACTGGTTCCATGCATGGGACCATATTTCACCTCCGTGCTCTCATAAGTTTATGCTTCCACATGTTGTTGATGGAATGATGTTTAGAGGAAGCATCATTTTGAAGGAATGAAATGAATTGAAGATGCCCATTGGGATTATGATTCTCCCTACTTTTCATATTTTATGTTTCAGGAGAAGCAATGGGAAGCCCATGATTGCCAAACTTCATCTCTTTCCTTCATGTGGGAGGAGTTATTTGGAGAGTTCAAAATTTTAAAGAAGGCATTTCATGGTTTGAATGATTGATGGGGTGGCTTGGGTCTCTCATGAAGGCAATTTATTTCAGCCATATATCAGCAGCAGCCCCGCATGTATCATGAGGAGGGAGAGACTCATTGGGTGGATGTGCCCTTTGGGAGAAGAAGACCTCCATTATTTTTGCAGCGCATGCTCCAAGAGGAGTATGAGAGATGATATGGTCACCATGTTCAGCCATGTATTTTTCATGAGGTGGACCATATGATTGTTGGATGCCATATGATGATGAATTCCAATTCATCACATATGAGATGATTTGGGCCAACTTGTTTTGCAGCGTCGGAGGAGATATCATTTGGGGATCTAGACTTCATTTTGCCTCTTGAAGGCAACACTATTGTAGCCCAAGTTGAGCTTTCACTCCACATTCATCATAAGTGGATAAGAGGACTGCGTGGGGTAGGATATGAAGCTTACCAAGTTCAGAAATTCATCCCACCTATTTCATGAGCACAAGGTGGAGGAGACTTCCAGGAGTTGCCTAGTTGGAGGGTGACTCATTTTGTTTGGTTGGTTGCTTGAGGATGGAGGATCTACATGATGATATTTCATACTCATGCCTTGAGTTGAGGACTTTTTTCAGTTCATCCTTGCTCTTGCTTGAGGACAAGCAAGTTTTGGGAGGGGAGGACTGTAATGTCCCAAATTTTGCAATAAAGTATTTGGGACATTAATGTTGCTTTTATTTTAATAAAAGGAATAAAATGGGTGAGGGAACCCATGTATCATTTTAATAAACACTCCTATGGTGCAAAAAGTCACTTAAGTGGCTTAAGTTAGTAGCCCAAGTGTGAAAAGGGGCCAAAGGCAAGTAAGCTAGACCATGGTTGACCAAGTCAACAACGTACCCTAAGAGGGGAAGCTTGCACAAGAAGAATGTGTAGTTCGAGTGGAGGGAAATTAAAATGAGAGAAACCCTAATGTGAGTGGGATCCATGCACACATTGCATAAAAGATGAAGGAGAGCATTGTGGATATCAGTTTTTGGAAAATAGAATTCGAAGTTGAAGCTCTCTTCAACTTGTTGTTGTTTAGCACAAGAGGGATTCTTGTTTAGGAATGCCCTTCTCTTCCATGGGAGGCCATGGAGAGATTTTTATTCATATTCCTCACATCATGGCTTGAAGCCAAATAATTCATTTGCAGCTACTACGTTATTCTTGTAGAAAGAGAATGCTGGAGTTGCTGGTGTTGCAGTGAGGGACCTTCATCATCACATTTCCGGAGTTGTTCTGTAGAGGAGAGGCCATCTCTTTCTCTAGGAGATCAAAAAAGGAGATTATAGATCTTCCATTGCAGATTTTGGCATTGGGACATATTTTTTCTCTCATGCCCAGTGCATTCTCCTTCCCATACAACATTATTTTCAAAGGTGGCTTGCACAAGGGTTTCATTTGGTGCACTAGTGAGTGCAGCTTTCAGTAAGGGGATTGGCCCCTTTCCTTTTTGAGAAAATTGGAGGAGGTTTTCACATCTATTGTATCACTTCCCATCCTCTTCCATGTTGTATTATATTTGAGCTACAGTAGCTGCCCAACTACTCTGACATTTTTGTCTTTCATGTATTCTAACCGATCCCTTGGAGGATTGAGGTAATAATGTTTTCTGGGCTTGAGTTCTTGCTCCCCCATATTTATTTAATCTTGTAATGCTATATCATCATATGTAGATCATATTGTAGTCATTTTACCTTAGAGATTGTGCAGTGACAGAGTAGCTGGATTTATTTAGCAGTGTGTTTCTTCATTGCATGTACATTTCCCTTTGAGGCTGGTTTGAGCTCACCTTGAGAGGAATTTTCCTCAAGGAATTTGTTTTACATTGCTGCTGCATGTTATATATCATATTTTCACTCTTCTTACATTATATGATGTATTATTCCACTGCTGTTACATGTTGGAGTTTTAATGCTGCTGAAGATTCCCTTATTGAGCATTGTTTCGGTATAAATGTTGGTGGGAGATCTGAATAACCCCCTTAGGGTTATTTCTTTGAGCTTATATTCTGCAGGGACTTTATATCAGATGTATTCCAAGGCATCCTGACATTGGATTGCCTTATTTTCACATGGTATTCCTTATACAACATCCTCATGGACGGCTGGTGTAGAAATTCCTTGAAGGGAATTATTAGCTCTTGACAAGTTCTATTGTCAGAGTTTGCTAGTGGGCCAGGTAGCCTCTGGATCTCATTCTTCCTTGTGAATATGACATATCAAGTAAATTCCCCAGCAATTAATCTCTGAGATAGTTCAATGTTGATTGTTAATACTCCCGGAGGTGGACAATAGGAACATCTAAGATGTTCTCGATGTAGCAGAAATTTCCCCATTTGGGACATTACAATTTGCTTGCCAAAAGTAACCATGGGGTGTAATAATCACAACATTAAAAACCATAGGAATCCCTAATAGAACCATTTCCAAAGTCGATGGCTCAGGTTCCTGAAGGATCTCCAACAATAAATGAATCATATCCAAGATAGGCTCTGCCTTATATCCCCATCCTTTTTCGAATCTCATTTCCTGTAACCTACTGATGGGACTCTGTTTTGTCTTATTTTTATTCAAAATTTCTCTCATGTTATCGATCGAATAAATGATTATTTTCAAAGAGTATTTGTTACTTCCTTGTTTTAATGGGATTAAAATATCACTAATAAAATTTTAATAAAGGCTTGTCTATTGTATTTTTAAACCTGGTTTGATCATGCTTTGGACCTACCTGCACCACCAAAGCAGGTATAACTGATGTGCATACATGAGTTGATGTCTCAAGGATATATGGGAAACATGTCATTGAGAAGATCCTGCACATTACCAAAGAGGACAATGAATGATTCTTGATCAAACTCCACGATAGACAGAGTGGGTTTAGAACTCCCTAAATTCGAAGTATGGTTCGAGAAGTTGATAGTTGATGTAGATTTTTATATTGGAAATAGAGCTCTGCGAACTCTATTCAACTCTACAGTCAATACTTTCAAGTGTATCCTCGGCTTCATCTGAAATTAGCAAATAATACCATGATCAGATGCTTGAATTCATTGATCCAATGCTTTTGCAACTTTTCCTGAAGGCCTCTCAAGACAAACGCTTTGTACTTAGACGTGCTGAGAAATCATTGATATTGTTAGTGTCAGTCTTTTCAGCCTTCCTCCAGTGATCAAACATGCTCTTACAAAGTGATTTTAAGGTGTAAAGGTCAAATTTTGTCATTTCAATGAGTCTTCAAGCAAAATTTGGTCACTAGGCATTAGGTCTAGGGTTTGTTTTCACTCTTTTCAAAGTTGTCCAAATGTCGGTCCATGTCACCATTCAGCTGAGTGTACCATCATTCAGAGGGTTTTCATCATCATGTTGGGTTCCAGAGAGTCATTTTATAGCTTGTTCATGCTTCAGTTGTGCCTAGGTAAGGTCCATTTCGCTCTCCTAGGGTTTTGGAGGTAATTTCTCTTGGATGGTCAAATCATCGAAAAAACTTGTATCCTGATGTTCACACACTTTCCCCTATCATTAATGTACCTTACTAAACACTTCCCATCACTGAGATCCCCAAAATTCCTCATTTTTGCACAAACGCTAGTTTCTTGCCACAACTTGGAAATTTTCTAGGCTAGGCCTGTGTTTTTCCCTTTTGGACCCCTTCCCCTCACTCAATCTTCGAGATTCCACTTTCCCCTGCTTCCTAACATCCCTCCCTACTTCCAAAAATTTCCCCAAGAATTTAGAAGCCCCTTATCCCCTTCATTTCGCTTCATTTCGACAAAATCCCTTGTTTCACACATCGGGATAGGTTTCACTCAAATCATGTTTCTAAGCAATAAAAGATGAATTTTGGAAAAATGAGAGAGTTTTTTGTACAAAACATGCCAAGGAAGAAAAAAATCATTCACTTTCTACACAGGTATAATGGTTTTGGAGAAATATCAAGAATACCGTTGCCTCAGGAGAATTGATGCACCTGCAGGAAGTAGTGTTGGGATATTTGATTTTGGAGAGGGTTAATGAACTCTAAATTGCCAAATTGCACTTGGGTTGGATAGCCAACATCCAGGGCTTTCCAAAGAGCTATCATGAGCTCAATTTGGATGCCGGGAAGTGCCCCAAAATCAGGCTTAAAGGCGCGCTACGCGTATGGCTCAGGGGCGCTACGCATATGGATTTTTGGTCAATTTTTCACCTTCCAGCTCAGAATTTCGGTCAATTGAACTAGTTTTTCTTGTGGATGAAATTTTTGAGTTATCATGATGTAAATTAATGGTTGGCATGTAACTTTGACTCATTTTTACCTATTCTAGATGATTCATTCCTAAAAAAGTAAAAATCAGATGTAAGAATAAGTTTCCTCCCCTTTAGAGGCAAGTTGTTTAGATGCCTATATTCTAGTTCTTTGTTTAGAATTAGTTGGAACTACTCCTAGAAGGAGGAATTCGACCCCTAGAGGTGTGGGAAGGGGTTAGAAGGTATATATGATGTAATTTTTGAGACATTCTACAGGTTGGATAGGTTGGACTCTTGGGAAAGATTTTGGCACACTATTGTACATATTTTTCATATTTTGGCTAAGGAAATATCAGAGGTTTTGCAGCACCTGTTGGGATTCCTGTGGCTTTCAGTTCTTGATGGTGTTTTCTCTCAGTTTATTTTAATTTCTTTCATGTTTAATGTATTCCATTCCCTTCATATACTTCTGAAACTAAATGAATGAGTAAACGAGGTTGAATCCATTGATTTCAGTGCTTTGCCTTTGAATTTGTTTAGTTTTACATGTTTTCGCCTGTTTGGAGAGGATCCATGTTCTCCCTTGCCCTCTTCATCTCCTTTTCGTTCTGATCTATCCATACACTTTATCAAAAAGCATCAAGACTACTGCCTACCTCACCCCAACTCGAATTCTGCAAAGATCTGGCCTTATCCCTAGACCCAAAATTGTTTTTTCCCATTTCTCCAACAAAAACCCAAAAAATCAAATCAAACTTTCCTATCTCTTTACTAGCCTAAAATCAGTATTCATTGTTCATTATAAGTCATCTCAGCCCCTTTGAAGATCATTTTCCAAGATAGACCCGGAGAGAGCCCTCTCCTGTCCTCGTAGGGCTAGCTACGAGGCTGAGCGTGGTTTGATGTAGCCTTGAGTTTTACCTTATTTCAGCCTAAGGTAGATTTGAGCGCTAACATAGTGGCGATCATACTGGGGAAGAAATTGGTTTGTTGGTTAGTGTTGTTTGATTTATAGCTACAGACGGAGTCTGAAGTCATGCCAGGTAGCCTTCGAACTGCTCTTGCTCTGCGAGTGCATAGTAGATAAACGCTGCTTCAGTCGATCTCCGGTCTAGCTTGTAATCGTAACACTTAACTTATAAATTTCCCCAGTACATGTATCGAGTTCAGATCTGATGGTTGATGGTGGACAACGATCAGACATAAGAAGGCTGAAATCATTCACCTGGTGACTCCAATTTAAAGTCTGGAGGACTGACTCTTTCTCTAAGAAAATGGAAGGATATTACACAAAGTTCAGGTATCTAAAGTGGAATGGTATTCAGGATCTAATCTGCTTTCTTGTAAATTACTTCTTCGCTGGTCTTGAAGCTGTCTTGAAAGTTTTTCAGAGTTTGTTGTATGAGAAAGGTGATCAAAATCTTCACTCGACCCATTCAAAAAGTGTAAATGCTGAGTTTCCCTTTGATCCTGGTCTCCTTACTTTTCCCACATATTATGATGACTTTCTTCAGAGTGATGAGCCAGAAAACAAAACTGATCCCACAGCTCTTGTACATGCCCCTACACCTTGTAAAATTCCAGATCGGTATAAACCTCTTGTTTTACCTTCTGTTCTTCATGCTTTCCCTAAAAATTATGACCTATATCTACCAAGATTTGACGGTGAATGTAACAATGTCAACGCTGAGCAACATGTGCAGAATGTTGAGACTTTTCTAGATCTTTTTGAAGTTGATGATGAAGATGTCAGTATTAGGCTTTTTGCTCTTTCTTTGCAAGCCCAAGTAAAGAGTTGGTTCAAAGCCCTGCCTGATGCGAGCATTTCAGATTTCAAGCAGTTCGTCGAAATTTTCCTTGACAGGTGGATGATCGGACATAACATTTTCTTGATTATAGAAGAGTATAATCAGCTGAAAAGAATGCCAGGGGAGACAGTACAACAATTTTCTGCTAGATTTAACCAAGTATATTTTTCGATGCCAGTTGATATAAGACCTTCTCCTAGATCTGCTCTCTTGCACTACCTGGGTGCCTTTGATCCGGAAATGGAGTTTCAGCTGAGAGAAAAGAATATTGCAACACTTCACGAGATGCAGAACAAGGCAGTGAATGTAGAGGCTCATTTGCTGATCCGGAGGGCAAGGTTGAAGGAAGAAGAGATGAAAAACATGGATCCGGAGAAATCGACACCTTTAGAGGAAAAGCTTGATCTTTTCGTAAATGCAGTAGAAGAGATGGTGCAGAAAATGACTGCAAAAAATGAAAATGACATTCAAGAACAAGCGGCTGACCCAAAACATTTTGTTTCTGATCCCAGTTGTCATAGTGATTGTTTTATAGATCATTGTGAAGAAGAGAGAGCTATTGATATGATGTGTATGTTTGATGATGTGTTTTATACCGATGAATTGCCTCATTTTGATCAGTATGATGATGATTATGTTCTCCAAACAGAAGCTAATCTTGCAGACAAATCAGTAGCTAGTTTGTGCGAGGAGGAAGTTCACTTTCAGCAGCTCGAGTATAGTGATCAACCGATGCATATCAGCTATGGCAATGATGAGGAAAGTGCAGAAAATTTTGATGTAAGTGAAGGATATTTGCCTTTTTGTTTTGATTCGTTTCAGTTAATTAGAGATAACTTCCATGCAATCAGAAATCAAACGTCAATAAGTCTTGATCTGGATCGTCTTGAGGGCAACGAAAACTTCTCATATTCAGATTTGCAGCCCCCAAAAGTCATTGATTGTCAAGTTGCAGCTGAAGACTTGGAAGTGGGCACACATGATTTAATGATTCAAGGTGACTCCGTACCTTTCTGTTTTGAATCATTTCAGCTTTTGAAAGATAAATTGCATAGTAAATCTTCAAGGGAGCAGCCTATAGGAAATCAACAATCTCTCAGTGTTGATGTTGAGGATGAGACAGATAACGAAATTCTTGAGCAGCCTGTAGCATCAGATTTGCAGCCACCAAATGAAATTGAAGGTCAGATTACAGATGAAGGTGTGGAAGATGAAATACATGATTTGATGATGCAGGAAAATTCTATACCCTTTTGTTTCGAAGCATTTCAGTTTATAAGGCAGAATCTTCGTAATATATCTCAAGGAAAAGATGAATAGCCAGTAGGATGTCATACAGTTTCAAGGGATACAGTGCAGCAGTCTTCTCAAGTTTTTGATGATCCTATTGCTCGTGTGTTGGATGATGTTTGTTGTAAAAATTCTTCTTCATTAGCTAACCATGTGCTGGAAAAGAATGTTGATGATAATCTTATTCAAAAGTTGCCTTCATTGTCTTGTCTAACAGATTTTTCATTACAAAGCTCTCATCAAGGTTTGCAGTCATATGAGGAGATTGATGAAGGAGACTTTTGTTCTGTTTGTAATCAGCAACAGTGTTTGGTTATTCACGAAATTCAGGATCCTTTTGGCAGCTTGCTGCAATCACCAAAGAAAGACAGCATAGAGGTGAGAAAAATTTTAAGATTAAGGTATGGAGATTATCTGGATCAGAGCAGTGATGTGTTAATGGAAATCAGTAGCTATGTGTATGAAGATCCTTTCGCAGTATTCTTGAAGTCATCCATTCAATTCATGCTTTGCAAGTTTATCAGCAGTCAGCTTGAGTTCAAATTTCCATGGGAGTTGCCTTTCGATTATTTCCTTTTCTTGCGCATCAGAAAGAATTTGGGAAGAAATCAGACAGCATCTAGGATGCTTACATGGTTGCATTGGTTGTTTCATTTCACTTGATCAGGTGATGAATGAAACTGTTAGAGTAGGTTGTATTGAATAAGCTTCATATTGAGCATATTTCCAGTTTGTCGGTTGTGTTTAAGTATCGAGTCAGTTCTTAGTTGAGTGAGAGTCAATTTGTGTCGTCAAGTCATCAGTTTTCAGTCATGCATTTCAGTTTGAGTTTTTGATTCCATTGCCCAATGGATAAGGCACTGGTTTGCTCCCCCAAAGATCTGCCGTTCTTAGCACCTCCAAGGAGCTACCATCCCCATTGGAGCCAATGTTAGTGTCAGCCTTTGCAGCTTTCCTTCAGTGATCAAACATGCTCTTACAAAGTGATTTTAAGGTGTCAAGGTCAAATTTTGTCATTTCAATGAGTCTTCAAGAAAAATTTGGTCACTAGGCATTAGGTCTAGGGTTTGTTTTCACTCTTTTCAAAGTTGTCCAAATGTCGGTCCATGTCACCATCCAGCTGAGTGTACCATCATTCAAAGGGTTGTCATCATCTTGTCAAGTTCCATTGGGTCATTTTATAGCTTGTTCATGCTTCAGTTGTGCCTAGGTAAGGTCCATTTCCCTCTCCTAGGGTTTTGGAGGTAATTTCTCTTGGATGGTCAAATAATTAGAAAAACTTGTATCCTGATGTTCATACACCTTCCCCTATCATTAATGTACCTTATTAAACACTTCCCATCACCGAGATCCCCCAAATTCCTCATTTTTGCACAAACCCTAGTTTCTTGCCACAACTTGGCAATTTTCTAGGCTAGGCCTGTGTTTTTCCCTTTTGGACCCCTTCCCCTCACTCAATCTCCGAGATTCCACTTTCCCCTGCTTCCTAACATCCCTCCCTACTTCCCAAAATTTCCCCAAGAATTTAGAAGCCCCTTATCCCCTTCATTTCGCTTCATTTCGACAAAATCCCTTGTTTCACACATCGGGATAGGTTTCACTCAAATCATGTTTCTAAGCAATAAAAGATAAATTTTGGAAAAATGAGAGATTTTTTTGTACAAAACATGCCAGGGAAGAAAAAATTCCTTCACTTTTTACACCGGTATAATGGTTTTGGAGAAATATTAAGAATATCGTTGCGTCGGGAGAATTGATGCACCTGTAGGAAGTAGTGTTGGGAGATTTGATTTTTGACAGGGTAAATGAACTCTAAATTGAAAAATTCCACTTGGGTTGGAGAGCCAACATCCAGGGATTTCCAAAGAGCTATCATGAGCTAGAAGTGCCCCAAAATTAGGCTGAAAGGCGCGCTACGCGTATGGCTCAAGGGCGCTACGCATATGGATTTTTGGTCAATTTTTCACCTTCCAGCTCAGAATTTCGGCCAGTTGAACCAGTTTTGCTTGTGGATGAGATTTTTGAGTTATCATGATGTAAATTAATGGTTGCATGTAACTTTGACTCATTTTTACCTATTCTAGATGATTCACTCCTAAAAAATTAAAACTCAGATGTAAGAATCAGTTTCCTCCCTTTTAGAGGCAAGTTGTTTAGATGCCTGTATTCTAGTTCTTTGATTAGAATTAGTTGGAACTGCTCCTAGAAGGAGGAATTCGACCCCTAGAGGTGTGGGAAGGGGTTAGAAGGTCTATATGATGTAATTTTTGAGACATTCTACAGGTTGGATAGGTTGGACTCTTGGGAAATATTTTGGCACACTATTGTACATATTTTTCATATTTTGGCTAAGGAAAGATCAGAGGTTTTGCAGCACCTGTTGGGATTCTTGTGGCTTTCAGTTCTTGATGGTGTTTTCTCTCAGTTTATTGTAAGTTATTTTATGTTTAATGTATGCCATTCCCTTCTTATGCTTCTGAAACTAAATGAATGAGTAAACGAGGTTGAATCCATCGATTTCAGTGCTCTGCCTTTGAATTTGTTTAGTTTTACATGTTTTCGCCTATTTGGAGAGGATCCATGTTCTCCCTTGCCCTCTTCAGCTCCTTTTCATTCTGATATATCCATACACTTAATCAAAAAGCATCAAGACTATTGCCTACCTCGCCCCAACTCGAATTCTGCAAAGATCTGGCCTTATCCCCGGACCCAAAAATTGTTTTTCCCATTTCTCCAACAAAAACCCAAAAAATCCAAATCAAACTTTCCTATCTCTTTACTAGCCTAAAATCAGTATTCATTGTTCATTATAAGTCATCTCAGCCCCTTTGAAGATCCTTTGCCGAGATAGACCCGGAGAGAGCCCTCTCCTGTCCTCATAGGGCTAGCTACGAGGCTGAGCGTGGTTTGATGTAGCCTTGAGTTTTGCCTTATTTCAGCCTAAGGTAGATTTGAGCGCTAACATAGTGGCAACCATAATGGGGAGAAAATTGGTTTGTTGGTTAGTGTTGTTTGATTTATAGCTACAGACGAAGCCTGAAGTCATGCCAGGTAGCTTTCGAACTGCTCTTACTCTGCGAGTGCATAGTAGATAAACGCTGCTTTAGTCGATCTCCGGTCTAGCTTGTAATCGTAACACTTAACTTATAAATTTCCCCAGTACATGTATCATGTTCAGATCTAATCTTTGATGGTGGACAATGATCAGACATAAGAAGGCTGAAATCATTCACCTGGTGACTCCAATTTAAAGTCTGGAGGACTGACTCCTTCTCTGCGAAAATGGAAGGATCTTACACAAAGTTTAGGTATCTAAAGTGGAATGGTATTCAGGATCTAATTTTCTTTCTTGTGAATTACTTCTTTGCTGGTCTTGAAACTGTCCTGAAATTTTTTCAAAATTTGTTGTATGATAAATGTGATCAAAATCTTCACTCGACCCATTCAAAAAGTGTAAATACTGAGTTTCCCTTTGATCCTAGTCTCCTTACTTTTCCCACATATTATGATGACTCTCTTCAGAGTGATGAGCCTAAAGAAAACAAAACGAATCCCACAGCTCTTGTACATGCTCCTACACCTTGTAAAATTCCAGATCGGTACAAACCTCTTGTTTTACCTTCTGTTCTTCATGCTTTCCCTAAAAATTATGACCTATATCTACCAAGATTTGATGGTGAATGCAACAACGTCACTACTGAGAAACATGTTCAGAATTTTGAGTCTTTTCTTGACCTTTTTGAAGTTGATTATGAAGATGTCAGTATTAGGCTTTTTGCTCTTTCTTTGCAAGCCCAAGTAAAGAGTTGGTTCAAAGCCCTACCTAATGTGAACATTTCAGATTTCAAGCAGTTCGTCGAAATTTTCCTTGACAGGTGGATGATCGGACATAACTTTTTGTTGATTATAGAAGAGTATAATCAGCTGAAAAGAATTCCAGGGGAGACAATACAACAATTTTATGCTAGATTTAACCAAGTTTATTATTTGATGCCAGTTGATATAAGACCTTCTCCTAGATCTGCTCTCTTTCATTACCTGGGTGCCTTTGATCCAGAAATGGAGTTTCAACTGAGAGAAAAGAATATTGCAACACTTCACAAAATGCAGAACAAGGCAGTAAATGTAGAGGCTCATTTGCTGATTTTGAGGGCAAGGTTGAAGGAAGAAGAAAATAAGACTGTTTCAGAGCAGCTGACACTTTCAGAGGAAAAGCTTGATCTTTTCGTAAACGCAATAGAAGAGATGGTGCGGAAAATGACTACAAAAAATGAAAATGACATTCAAGAACAAGCGGCTGACCCAAAACATTTTGTTTCTTATCCCAGTTGTCATAGTGATTGTTTTATAGGTCATTGTGAAGAAGAGAGAGTTATTTACATGATATGTATGCTTTATGATTTGCCTCATTTTGATCAGTATGATGATGATTATGTTCTCCAAACGGAAGCTAATCTTGCAGACGAATCAGCAGCTAGTTTGTGCGAGGAGGATGTTCACTTTCAGCAGCTTGAGTACAGTGGTCAGCTGATGCATATCAACTATGACAATGATGAGGAAAGTGTAGAAAATTTTGAAGTAAGTGAAGGATCTTTGCCTTTCTGTTTTGATTCGTTTCAGTTCATTAGAGATAACTTCCATGCAATCAGAAATCAAATGTCAACAAGTCTTGATCTGGATCGTCTTGAGGGCAACGAAAACTTCTCATATTCAGACTTGTAGCCCCCAAAAGTCATTGATTGTCAAGTTGCAGCTGAAGACTTGGAAGTGGGCACACATGATTTAATGATTCAAGGTGACTCCGTACCTTTCTATTTTGAATCATTTCAGCTTTTGAAAGATAAATTGCATAGTAAATCTTCAAGGGAGCAACCTATAGGAAATCAACAATCTCTTAGTGTTAATGTTGAGGATGAGATAGATAACGAAATTCTTGAGCAGCCTGTAGCATTAGATTTGCAGCCACCAAATGAAATTAGAGGTCAGATTACAGATGAAGGCGTGGAAGATGAAATACATGATTTGATGATGCAGGAAAATTCTATACCCTTTTGTTTCGAAACATTTCAGTTTATAAGGCAGAATCTTCGTAATATATCTCAAGGAAAAGATGAATAACCAGTAGGATGTCATACAGTTTCAAGGGATACAGTGCAACATTCTTCTCAAGTTTTTGATGATCCTGTTGCTCGTGTGTTGGATGATGTTTGCTGTAAAAATTCTTCTTCATTAGCTAACCATGTGCCGGAAAAGAATGTTGATGATAATCTTATTCAAAAGTTGCCTTCATTATCTTGTCTAACATATTTTTCATTACAAAGCTCTCATCAAGGTTTACAGTCATATGAGGAGATTGATAAAGGAGACTTTTGTTCTATTTGTAATCAGCAACAGTGTTTGGTTATTCATGAAATTCAGGATCCTTTTGGCAGCTTTCTGCAATCACCAAAGAAAAGCACCGCAGATGTGACAAAAAGTTTAAGATTAAGGTATGGAGATTATCTGGACCAGAGCAGTGAGGTGTTAATGGAAATCAGTAGCTATGTTTATGAAGATCCTTTTACAGTATTCTTGAAATCCTCTAGTCAATTCATGCTTTGCAGGTTTATCAGTAGTTAGCTTGAGTTCAAATTTCCATGGGAGTTTCCTTTCGATTCTTTCCTTTTCCTGTGCATCAGTAAGCATGTGGGAATAAATCAAACAACAGCTAGGACGCTTACATGGTTGCATTGGTTGTTTCATTTCACTTGATCAGGTGATGAATGAAACTGTTAGAGTAGGTTGTATTGAATAAGCTTCATATTGAGCATATTTCTATTTTTTCAGTTGTGTTTAAGTATCGAGTCAGTTCTTAGTTGAGTGAGAGTCAATTTGTGTCGTCAAGTCATCAGTTTTCAGTCATGCATTTCAGTTTGAGTTTTTGATTCCATTGCCATAAGGCATTGGTCTGCTCTCCCAAAGATCTGCCGTTCTTAGCACCTCCAAGGAGCTACCATCCCCATTGGAGCCAATGTTAGTGTCAGTATTTGCAGCCTTCCTCTAGTGATCAAACATGCTCTTACAAAGTGATTTTAAGGTGTCAAGGTCAAATTTTGTCATTTCAATGAGTCTTCAAGCAAAATTTCGTCACTAGGCATTAGGTCTAGGGTTTGTTTTCACTCTTTTCAAAGTTTTCCAAATGTCGGTCCATGTCACCATTCAGCTAAGTGTACCATCATTCATAGGGTTTTCATCATCATGTCGGGTTCCAAAGATTCATTTTACAGCTTGTTCATGCTTCAGTTGTGCCTAGGTAAGGTCTGTTTCCCTCTCCTAGGGTTTTGGAGGTAATTTCTCTTGGATGGTCAAATCATCAAAAAAACTTGTATCCTGATGTTCACACACCTTCCCCTATCATTAATCTACCTTATTAAACACTTCCCATCACTGAGATCCCCCAAATTCCTCATTTTTGCACAAACCCTAGTTTCTTGCCACAACTTGGTAATTTTCTAGGCTAGGCCTGTGTTTTTCCCTTTTGGACCCCTTCCCCTCACTCTCAATCTTCGAGATTCCACTTTTCCCTGCTTCCTAACATCCCTCCCTACTTCCCAAAAATGCCCCCGAAGAATTTAGAAGCCCTTATCCCCTTCATTTCGCTTCCATTTCGACAAAATCCTGTTCCACATCGGGATAAGTTTCACTCAAATGATGTTTCAGAGCAATAAAAGATGAATTTTGGAAAACTGAGAGAGGTTTTTGTACAAAACATGCCAAGGAAGGAACACCTCCTTCAATTTTTACACAGGTATAATTGTTTTGAATAAATGTCAAGAATACCGTTGCCTCAGGAGAATTGATGCACCTGCAGGAAGTAGTGTTGGGAGATTTGATTTTTGACAGGGTAAATGAACTCTAAATTGCAAAATTCCACTTGGGTTGGATAGCCAACATCCAGGGCTTTCCAAAGATATATCATGAGCTCAATTTGGATGCCTATAAGTTTCCCAAAATTAGGTTGAAAGGCGCGCTACGCGTATGGCTCAAGGGCGCTACGCATATGGATTTTTGGTCAATTTTTCACCTTCCAGCTCAGAATTTCGGCCAGTTGAACCAGTTTTGCTTGTGGATGAGATTTTTGAGTTATCATGATGTAAATTAATGGTTGGCATGTAAATTTGACTCATTTTAACCTATTATAGATGATTCATTCCTAAAAAAATTAAAACTCAGATGTAAGAATCAGTTTCCTCCCTTTTAGAGGCAAGTTGTTTAGATGCCTATATTCTAGTTCTTTGTTTAGAATTAGTTGGAACTGCTCCTAGAAGGAGGAATTCGACCCCTAGAGGTGTGGGAAGCAGTTAGAAGGTCTATATGATGTAATTTTTGAGACATTCTACAGGTTGGATAGGTTGGACTCTTGGGAAAGATTTTGGCACACTATTGTACATATTTTTCATATTTTGGCTAAGGAAAGATCAGAGGTTTTGCAGCACCTGTTGGGATTCTTGTGGCTTTCAGTTCTTGATGGTGTTTTCTCTCAGTTTATTGTAATTTATTTCATGTTTAATGTATGCCATTCCCTTCTTATGCTTTTGAAACTAAATGAATGAGTAAACGAGGTTGAATCCATTGATTTCAGTGCTTTGCCTTTGAATTTGTTTAGTTTTACATGTTTTTGCCTATTTGGAGAGGATCCATGTTCTCCATTTCTCTCTTCAGCTCCTTTTCATTCTGATCTATCCATACACTTAATCAAAAAGCATCAAGACTACTACCTACCTCGCCCCAACTCGAATTCTGCAAAGATCTAGCCTTATCCCCGGACCCAAAATTGTTTTTTTCTGTTTCTCCAACAAAAACCAAAAAAATCAAAATCAAACTTTCCTATCTCTTTACTAGCCTAAAATCAGTATTCATTGTTCATTATAAGTCATCTCAGCCCCTTTGAAGATCCTTTGCCGAGATAGACCCGGAGAGAGCCCTCTCCTATCCTCGTAGGGCTAGCTACGAGGCTGAGCGTGGTTTGATGTAGCCTTGAGTTTTACCTTATTTCATCCTAAGGTAGATTTGAGCACTAAAAGATATGACAAATATACATATCTCTCCTAGTATATTACTATGTAAATTAGAGCTCTATGTCAAGCACAATGGTGGAATCCACATATTCAAGTTGAGGTGTCTATGTGTATATGTCATAGTGTTCATAGGCTAGGTGTGGAAGGAATCCAAGAATATGGATTAGATGCATTAAATCAAATGGCTACCACAAAACTAAATTACCATCTTCCTAAAGCACGAGAGGCTGCTCGAAAAATTTCCTTGGAAATTTGAGTTGCGTATGACAAGTATGTCTCTAATCATCAAACTAAATAAATGTCTAAAAGTGATGCCTCATATTAGTTTTGTTGCATGAAGATTTCTCCTGTTAATGCTCAAGTTTTTCTTCGTGTCATGTCTGTTGCGATGAGCATGATCATGGAGGTTTAGGATATGATGACCATCTTCAAAGTGGTTGTGATTTTGGTAGGGGAAATGACAAGGATCGTCCAGGTAGATATAGACACAGGGGAAGGTTGCAAAGTCACATTCCAGGTCACGAAGTGTCAAATCGAACCCTCCAACAACAACCACCCCAGGAAAAGAGGAATGATTCACCTGAATCGTTCCCTATTTCGACATTATGTTGTAAAACTAATTTTATTCTGGAAAAATTGTTGAGATCGATAATCTACCTCTTGTATTCTAATTAGATGATTGAAAGCACCAAATTGTAATTCGATGCATATATAAATTGCCTGGAGCAAAAAATTAGTTAATTAATAAGGTAGTGAATTAGGAAATCGATCAAGAGGAATCGGGAGGCATGTGAAGGCACAAGAGGAATGCATAGGAGGGAGGAGTCTATCCCGATGTAACCTTGCACATTTTATAACCTATGGATCAGTCCTCTTGTCTAGATGGAGCTAAGTGTGTCTGCAAAATGTAAATATTGTTTTTCAAGAATTAATTCAAGCAATTTCCAGCATACTCTGTTGATTTATTTATTGCACCTCATGGTTTTGATTTATGAGTGAACCAGGTTATGCATAGAGTGTGCAATCTATCTCGGTTGGCCACCAAACCATCTCTACGCTGCTCTCCATATCTTAGATTAAATAGAATTCAATTTATTATTTACTATGTGATATCATTTAATTATTTTCAGTCTCTTTCCTTCCTCAAGTTAATGTTATTTAATTTGCTGCAATTTTTTATTTTTAGTTTTAAAGTT
The DNA here is from genome assembly GCA_034641835.2 of Pinus albicaulis. NCBI lineage: Eukaryota > Viridiplantae > Streptophyta > Pinopsida > Pinales > Pinaceae > Pinus > Pinus albicaulis. The sequence continues at coordinate 1,609,343,002 of CM076580.1, forward strand.
AATTTGATTTGCTGCAAATTTTTCCTATACGTGAACTATTTCATTTGCTACATTAATATTTGTGCTTGCACTTGAGATATTTATTCATATCAAATTGCGTCTCTCCAGAGCTGTAACATGCAACTTGAATTCCTTGAATCGATCCAAGCCCATTTAATTTATATTCTAGAGCATGAGATCGACTTGAGCATTTATGGTATTGAGAGCCAACATTTATAAAAAAAGGAAACTATCCTATCTTTAAAACAATAACATTTAGTTTCCATTGTAGTTCCCATTTAAGCTACTGGAAATTTTTACATGATTAAATTTTTGGGAAAAGGAAGGCAAGATGTTCACATTAAATCAATTTGTTTTAGAAGCTTATTTACACAGTAAATTTACTTGTTATATTGATGACATTTCAGGATAATTTCATGTAGAGGTTAATGCAAGCGGAATTAGTATAGGCATAATTAGTGCAACCAGAATGGGTTTGAATTTATTTTTAATTTATTCCAACATTCACAATCTTTTGATATTGTGTCAACACTTCTTGGTTTCCTGTTATGATTTCCTTTCTATTTTCTCATACCTAGAAGTTCCTTTCGCATTGATATAATAGGATTTCCTTTTATTTACTGCATGATTTTAATTTTTTGGATTGGTGTTTCTCGAATTCTCTTTTAGTGCAGGATTTCATTTATTGTCAAGATTAATGCACATGATAGACTAGAATTTGTTTTACAGGTTTCCAGGGGCTCTCTCTGGAATTTCGAGTGTTGCATCTTCAAGTTCACGAACTATCCAGAATGAAAAATTAAATGTTGGTAAATTTATAGACCCTATACTTCACCTAAACTTTTGGCTCTATTTTTTGGGAGACGCTTAGGGGATTGACATTGGTGACCTGTTGCATTTGGTTTTTTTCCTTCACCTAGATTCTCTTACAACTTTGTGTTCTTTGAATTTATTTCTTTTATGCACCATTGCTTTAAGGTTTCTCATTTTCTTTAATTTTGTAAGAATCCCCCACCCTAGCCACATATATACACACTATTCATGTGCTAGCAAATGTACTAGTGGGCTTCATAAAAATAATAAAATGGTATTTTGATGAATCATTCAGTGAGGAGTTTTTATGATGCTACAAAGACATACAACTCATCCAATTAGGAATTAAAAATTGGATAATTTAACATTTTTCTTGAGCATAAAAATGATATTATAAAATGTTTGATTTTGAAATTGGATGATTTGCATGAAGAGTGGAAGCAATATGAAAACCCACCGCTTATATTTTGCGCCAACTGTAGAAAGAAACACTTCCTTGGAAATTCTCCACTTAGTAGCATGAAAATTTGTAAAATTTGTGAAGAGGATCATCCAACACAACATTTCCCATCGCTACAAGGATTATTGCAAGCACTCATGAAAGAAAGTGAGGAGCCAAATTGATTACTAGGTATAACTCAAAACCCATTATAATTCGATACTTGGAATAATGCTTATTGTCTTGAGCAGGCTTCCCAACATTTTTATAATCTTGTAGTTTCATGGTGAAATTTTGATCCTCCTCCAATTGAATATACTACTTTATGGCCGCATTGGCCCTCTCCTTAGCTATCATTCTCAATCTATTTATCTCCATGGCCTCAAGGATTGTTTGGATTCTTATCTATAGGTAAATCTCCCATGCAAATTCAATCATATGAGCAGCAACAACAAGCACTATTTCTTTCCAATACACCATTAATTTATCCTCCTCCATGGTCCCAGCCCCATCTGTAGCCTTATCATAGCCTTAATCCATACTCTACCCCTTATTCTAATCCTTACCCTACTTCTTATCCTAACCCATACCCCAGCTCTCATTCAAACCCTACTCCATATCCTAATTCATATGCTAGTCCTATTATAAACCATAATCCATACCCTAACCCTATTCCATACCCTAATCCATACCGTAGACCTAACCGTAGCTCTAATTTAAACCCTAGACCTAATCCTACTTCTAATTTCAAACCTATAGCTAAACTTAATTCAAAGTCTAAGCCCAATCCAAATCCAAACCTTAGTCCAGGAATTAACCAAAACCCTAGCCCAAACGAAATCCTAAACCCTAATCTAAACCATCAGGTTGCAAAAAAGCTCGAGCCACATGTTCTTCCCCTTGATTCCCCTACTGAACAAAATGATACATCTTCCATGTTGGGAAAGATAATGAATTGGGAAACTTCCCCCATTACCAGAGAACATTCACCCCGAGAAGATGTAATTCAAATACCACTAGAGGATAAATCTTTCATTGGAACTTGTTTTGAAAAATGTTCTTGAAGCTCAAAACTCTAGAACCCCTCTTAACCATCCATGTCAATCTAAAAATCAAATATTTGAGCTTGAACTTGATGGATTTATCTTTTTTCTTTCACCAGACCCTTTATGCCTCCAGGGGGTGACTATCAAACTGTGGAAGACTTGAATCAGTTGGAGAATAATATATATGTGGATCTCATTTAATCCTCATTTCAAACATTCATAAGCACACATTATGCCCTCATCATTCGATAGCTCTTGGTACCATATCAATTGAAGCAATTGGTTTCTCATTCTTTAGTATGTCTTGAAGTATATTCTTTAAAACTAAGTGTGAGTATAATCAACATTTTTTTATGCACATGGCTTCATTATAAGTACGCCTACACTTAAAGGTGATATTTCTTTCTTTAAAAATAGGGTAGGGTAATACGAGAATAATGAATAAAGATGTATAACCACATACTTGAAATTTTTATTCCTTAAAACCATAGCTTTTGAAATTTCTATTATCCTACACTCTTGTGGTAAAACTTGTCAGAATAACTTTACACTTAATACCTCATATTTTAAAATTAATTTGATTATGGATTAACATGTTTTTTTTTTCCTGAATAAGAGTAATTAGATTAAGAAAAAACATATGGTACAATCAGAGCTTGCACAGAAGCGAAGCTAAAGAGCAAGGGAGCCGGAAATGATATAGCATCAACCTCGGTCCCATAGAGCATCCATGGCATAAGCAAAAAGATAACAAAGAGAACAGAAAAGAACGAGCTAGACTAAGGAGTCTACCCAGCATGAGTAGAATCTCCCAATTGAAATTTTTTCCCTTTCTTTTTATTGACTTTGACCCAACCATTCTGATCTAGCTGAACCGGAACCACTTGCAAATTGTTCTATGTTAAAGGAGGAGTCTCCTTGTCTGAATCGGAAGAAGAAGTATCATGCAAGCGTTTATACGAGATTAGAGGCACAAAAGGATCCTTGGGGCAGGCTGAGGGCGAGTCCTTCGGATGCTCCAATTGATCCTCTTCCACTTCAATGTCCTCCTCATCAGAGCTAGAGATCTCTAAGTCATCCATAGGGGGTCTATCACAAGGTTTCCAGCTCTTGGATTTGTATTTGTGATAGATATTCTTCTTTTTGTCGAGGAACGTTGTACATGTATTTTGGAGATGCCCCGTCTGATGGCAATGGAAACATATAAAGGTTGTGTTCTCATAGTCCAAGGTTTGCGCCCAATGGAAGTCCCCAATTTTAAGGATGATTTGATCTGGCAGTCCTTTGCTAATGTCTATTTCCGCGCAAATTATGCAAAAGGTATATATTCCTTTTCCCCCCCTTGAGTTATATGTAGCCAGGAAGCTACCTAATGTGTCCCCAATACCTTGGAAGACAACAAAATGCCATATATGTGCAGGGAGATTTGGAAGTCTGACCCAGATAGGAAGCTTGGTGATGACCGCGGTAGAGGGGTCGAAGTCTGGGAACTATTATGGATTAACATGTTAAAAAAGGGTATTGTCATAATTTACATGCAATGCTTTTCTCATCTTCTAATAAACTATCATCCAAAAACTATTTTTTTCAAGTCCTCTTTGAAGGGATCAATGAAACCTCCTATTGTGAACCCCACCTACAAAACTCTAATAAGATTTCATAAAGAACCCTGGCATGATCAACTCAAGAAATATTTTTGGTCATTATCTGGGATGTTTTTAAATAATGTCTTAGGGTAGCATGACCAGCTAGTAAAAATTAGTAATTAAAAACTTTTCACGCCATCCTGCACTCTTAACGAGTATATTTTCTTCCCCACCTATTAAGTAACCTATGTAAGGATAATCATAATCAGAGTTTTTTTATAAAAACATAAACGAATTATTTGAGGGATAGGAGGTCTCATTTTGAGCTGACCTACTATGATCATGGGTCTTAAGGAGAATCACATTACCGCACTAGTCACCAAGCCATGGTAATGGATTTCAATTGAAAAGCTAGAAGACAAGATGTCTCATCACGAGCCAACTTATTTATTCTTGTTAGTTCTTATGAATGGCACTATTGTTAGCTGGTTACCAAGCCATGTTGTGAAACCATCTCCAAAAATAAAATAAAAGAGATATCAATGCCTTAGAAATAAGCCACTTCGAGGGGGAAACCTCCAATACATTACATGAATGAACAATTCTTGGATGATACAAATGACAAAACCTCCTTTCTATATATAGGAGTCCATGGGGCCATAATGTACTCTAAGTGGGGCCACAATGTAATCCTAGCCTACCTAACAATAATAATGTAAGGGCACAATAATAACAATATGGGGGTTACAGGGGTACAACAATAACTATAAGGGGGTTACAATAACAACAATAAGGGACCTAACATGCTCCTATCCTTAAAAAAAGTGTTTTCCTCAATGCTTGAGTAGTTGTGGATGCTTTTGTATAAAATTCTCATCCTCCCATGTAGAATCATCAGTGGGTAAGTTCTTCCATTTGATTAGATACTTTGAAATTGATCGATTTCGTAGCTGTCAAGTTCTTATTTTCGTCACTGCTTCAGGTTCCAATATGGTTTTTCCTTCTTCATCAAGTTCTGGCAATATTGTTTGAACTAGAATTTTTTCCCCTATAACCTGTTTTAAGCATGAACCATGGAAAACTGGATGCACTCGGGAAGAAGCAGGAAGCTCCAATTTGTATGCCATAGTACCAATCTTTTGCAACACCTTGTAAGGAACATAGTACTTTGGAGATAATTTCTTATCCTTCTTAGCTTGCTTGAGGGAAATTTTTTTGTATGGTTGTAGCCGTAAAAATACCTAGCCTCCCACATCAAATCTTCTCTCACTGCCATGTTGATCTACCTGTTGTTTCATTTGATTTTGTGCCAAATTTAGGTTATCCTTTAAGAGTTGGAGAAATTCTTGTTGATGCTAGATGTGATCCTCCACTTCTTGAACCCTAGAATTTTCCCTTAAAGAATATGTGATGGAAGGTGGATGATATCCATAAAGTGCCATAAATGGGGTCATTTTTGCTGCAATATGGAAGGAAGTGTTATACCACCATTCAGCGAGAGGTAACCACTTGACCCATTGTTCTTGCTTTTCAGATACAAAACAACGAAGATATCCTTCCAAACATTTATTCACTATCTCTGTTTTACTACCGGATTGAGGATGATAAGATAAGCTATGAGCTAGTTGAGTACCCAAACAAGAAAATAATTTCGTCCAAAAATTTCCTATAAAAATGAGATCTCTGTCACTTACAATAATATTCGGGTTTCCATGTAGCTTTTGAATTTTTTCCATAAATGCAATAGCAATTGTACCTACTTTAAATGGATGAGATAATGCACAAAAGTGTGCATACTTGGTAAGTCTATCAACTACCACCATGATGACCCTCCTTCCTTTGGAATTAGGTAAACCTGTGATAAAATCCATTGAAATCTCCTCCCAACGTTGACTTGGAATGGATAAAGGTTGTAGAAGACCCGGGGTATTAATTGTCTCAACTTTATTTTGCTGGAAAACCAAAAATTCTGCCACAAACTTTTGAATATCAAATTTAAGGCCATCCAAAAAAAATTCTCTCTTCACCCTGTGGTAAGTTTTTAAAGATCCCGAGTGTCCTCCTAAAGGAAAAGTGTGCAATTCCAAAAGAATATTTTGTTTGAGTTGGGAATTCTTGTAAATATATAAGAGATCTTTGTACCACAAGGAATCATTTTTCCAACTAAATGTATCAGATGTACTAGGATCTTGCTGCAACGTTTGAATGAGTGTCCACACTTCTTTTTCCTTCTTCCATTCATCCCTGACTTCGGTTATCCAATCTGTTTGGATAATAGAAATGGCACAAAGCAATGCTTCCACCTCTTCATCCTTTCTTCAGAGTGCATCTGCAACACCATTTAGCTTCCCTTTTTTGTAGATTATTTCAAAGTCATAACCCAACATCTTTGTGACCCATTTTTTCTACTCCTCTAAAGATAGTCTTTGTTCCAAAAAGTGTTTAAGACTAGCATTATCAATTTTTACCTTGAAGTGTCTTCCCATTATTTAAGGTCTCAATTTCTTTAGTGCATGTAGTATTTCCAACATTTCATTCTCATAAATAACCTTTTGTAAATACTTTCCTTTGATTGAATGACTTTCAAAAGAAATGGGTCTTCCTTCTTGCATTAAAACAACACCAATTCCATTTCTCGAGGCATCACATTCCACAATAAAGGTTTTTGTGAAGTCTGGCATAGCTAAGACTGGTGCTAGGCACATTGCCTCTTTAAGATGTTCAAAGGCCTTAGTTGCTTCAGAAGTCCATGAAAATGCATCTTTCTTCAATAATGTTGTTGGAGGTGCTGCTATTCTCCCATAATTCTTAACAAAGTTGCGATAATACCTTGTTAACCTGAGAAATACATGCAAATTCTTTATTATTGTGGGGACTTTCCATTCCTTAATGGCTTTAATTTTGTTAGGGTCTACACCCTCGTGAGATAAAATATGACCCAGATTCCACCTCTTGTACTCCAAAGAAACATTTGGATGTTTTTGCATATAATTGTTTCTCCTCCAATAGTTTGAGCACCCTATCAACATGTTGAACATGATCCTTCCAAGACCTGTTGTAGATTAGTATATCATCAAAAAAGACTAGGACAAATTTTCTAAGGAGGGGTTTGAAAATGGAATTCATCAACTCTTGAAATATAGAAGGTGCATTAGTAATACCAAAAGGCATGAACAAAAATTCATAATGACCCTCACGAGCTCGAAATGTTGGTTTTTGGAATATCTTCAGTCTTCATTCTAGTTTGATGATATCCAAAACAAAGGTCCAACTTGGTAAAATAAATTTCTCCATGTAATTCATCCAATAATTCATCAATCACAGGAATGGAAAATTTATCTTTAATAGTGAGCTTATTGAGCTCCCTATAATTTGGACACATGTGCCATGATCCATCTTTCTTGTGCACCAATACGACTGGGGCAGAGAAAGAACTTTGACTAGGTTGAATTATACCAGCCTCTAACATTTCTGCAATCATACGTTCAATTTCGCTCTTTTGGACATAAGGATATCTGTAAGGCTCGATGTTTGGAGGAACACTTCCTGGAATCAAATGAATAGCATGATCATGATCATGAATAGGTGGGAGTCCTTTTGGAGTATCAAACATAGTGGAATGACTGTCCAAGAATTATTGGAGATCTGGAGAAATAGATGATTTTGATGTTGGAACTTCTAGTGAGCATAATTGTGCAATTACACCTCGTTTTTCTTTCTTCAGAAGATTTTTCATGACATTAGAGCTTATTTTCTTTCCTAGCTTCCTTGCAATATCCCGTAATTCGATTTCCTTTCCTTTTGAAAAAAATTTCAAGAAAATTTCTTTAAAATTAAAAGCTATCATCCCTAAAGATTGTAACCATTGTACTCCTAGTACAACATCAGCACCTTCCATTGGGATGAAAAGAATTGGAATATTCAATACATATTCCCCCATGGCTAGCTTGATATTATGGAATATTCCCAAGCAATTTATAGTTCCACCATTTGCAACCATCACTTGACTTTCTGGTGCTGGGTATAGGAAACAATTCGATTCCTTGGCTACCTTACAATGAATGAAATTATGGGTACTACCTGAATCAATAAAAACTATTGCCTTTTTCTTCTTGATATGTCCTTCTATCTTGTGAGTTTGAGGAGTGGTAATTCCTGGCAATGCATTACATGATATGGTCAGACTCATTTCTTCTTCTTCTAGGGTTGCTTCCTAGTGTAAATCTTCTTCTTTTGAAGTTTCTTGTTCATTTTCTTCCTCCTCTTCACAATCTATGTAAAATAATTTCTTCTCGGCACACTTATGACCTTTAGTGTATTTTCTATCACAACTGTAGCAAAGCCCTTTTGCTCGTTTTTCTTCCAATTGTTGTGGTGTTAACCTTGTAGGTTGTGGAAGTCTAGGAGTAGCAACACTTCCATCTTTATAGATGTGAGTGGTAGGCTTCCTTGTTGCCATAATTTTATATTCAATTTTTCTTGCCTGCTTGAACTCCTTCTCTAATGAATCAGGTTCTCAAACTCCAACTTCATGTTGGATGTTATCCTTTAAAGTCCATATGAATACATCAATCTTATGTTCCTCTGGAATATCAATTACCCTTATATTCAATTTTTGGAAGCCCTCAATGTGCTCCCCCACTAAACCATTTTGTTTGAGATTTATCAATTGGCTAAAGAAAGTGTTGCTCTTTTCATCCTCATAATGTGCTATCATTTTATCCGTAAAAATTGACCAAGTGACAATTATTTTACGGGAGAAAATCCATCGATACCATACAAATGTATTTTGTTCTAAATGCAAAGTTGCAATGCATACATTTTTGTCTGTTTTGCACATTGTTGAGATCAAAATATTGCTCCATCTATAGTATCCATGTTACAGGATCCTTGCCATCAAACTTTCTCATATCCATTTTTGGAATATGGTGGTTCTTCCATCCCACATTAGAGTTTATGAAATCATGATTAACATTTATTTTTTTCTCATCATGAGTTTCCTCTACTATCTTTTCACCAGTAGGAAACATTTATTATATCAACTTTGTCAAACCTTATATGTCTGTTTTTATATCATTCTTCATGTTTTCCATTTTTTCATCGATCTTAGCTTCCATGTCATCCATCTTAGATTCCATGCCAGCTTCCATGCCATCCATCTTAGCTTCCATGCCATTCTTCAAACCATCCATCTTATATTCCACGCCTTTCTTCAAACCATCCATCTTAGTTTCCATGCCTTTCTTCAAAACTTCAATGTCATTTTTTTTTGCTCTTTACTAGAGTGAAATTTCTTGCATTTGCTCTTGTAATTTTGATATGTCATGTTGCATTTATTCATCTTCATGAGCCGTGGTAGAACCTTATGAAGGCTTAATGGGTATTGAATTATTTTTAGTGGGCATTTTAGAACCTAGTACTGATATATATTCTACAAAATTCCCTTGGAATCAATTCAAATTGATTCTTCAAACAAGAATTATGCAATTCGGAAAAAAAACATAGACACCTTTTTCTTTCTTTTGAGAAGCTCGATATTGAAATTTAATTATCTCTATGATTTTGGATTTTCAATATCTAAAATTTGGCCCTGAGGTATCCCTCTGAATCCTCTTTCGAATGCCACAAGTCTGACCTGATTTGGATTCTTCATGATAAATTTATGTCCAATATTCCACAATGACCCAATCATGGACTAGTTCAGTAGAGTGAACTTGTATGACTTGCCACGTGTCACTGTTTACTCCTTCGGCTCTGAAATTGATAGAAAGGAAACTTAAGTCTGTGTGCTTACAACTACTTTTTACAAAATTCCAATCTGACTCTCAGAGAGAGAGTTATGATGATGCAGGAGCATTAGGCACAATAAAATACTTTGTATTCTAATAGACATAGGGGGGTCTCATGTTTTTTCTTTCTTATGTAATTATTAATATTTGAGTGATTTTTAATTAAATAGGGAGAGGAATTTTAAATTTTCCCAAATGATTGGAGAACATGAGAAAATTTGATCAGTTCGGAATATGAAGAGTCAGTTTGGTAAATCTGGGGATTTAGTCTAGATTTAGGAAGTTCATAATTTGAAGAGTTTTGTTGAGCGTTGAGGTAGTTGAATCATTTATTATTAATTTGTATAAATAAGCCTCAGAGGCATTAGGCAAAAGGGGCTTCAGATCTGGAAAGGTAGAGTGGTGAGGTAGAAGGCGATTTAATTTGAAGATCTGGCCGAGGACCAGAAGTCTGTAAGTGAACTCATTTATATATGTGAAAGGATTTGTTCAATTAGTAATTGATTTAAACTCTATGTAGTAGGCTTTGGGTTTCAATTAGAAATTGTATGAACAATGTATGAATAACTCTGTAATTGGGGGTTAAATATACTATGTGTGTCATTGAAGAAATTGACATTCATGTCGATGTTCTGATGGTAAATTGGATGAGAATAAATCTATGAATTGAAGTTCTGTGAGTTTGAGTTATTGATAGATTAATGAAATCCATTGTGGAAGGGGAGGACCCTTTATAAGTAGTAACCACTCTGTCGAATACAACAGTGAATGAGAAGACTAAAAAACCCTTTGAAACAATGAATCGAACATATCAATCTCATGATTGGGTTGTTTGGGGTATGGTTTAATCCTGCAGTTTATACCCTATATAGCTGTCAAGGAGCTTTATCATCAAAGTGGAATATGTTGAATTTGATGCGTAGCATATAATTGTGAACGCAGAACATTGTTGAAGAAGGGATAGTGATTAATGCAATAGGGAAGGTGAAATTGGAAGAGCAGTAGATGAAAGGAATGATGAATTGAATGGAACTTGATAGCACCGAGGAGTAATTGATCGGAAGGGAGCCACAGAGGTTTGGTTAAATCTCTAAGTCGATTGCGGAATGATGGGCAATAGTTGCTAAGATCCACACTTGAGATTCTGAGTGTAAGTGACCATAATTCTGAGGTGAAGGAGCTATGAAAATGAGATGAAATATAATGTTGATGACATTGAAGTAAATGGGGGATATGGAACCATGAGCAACCAGCGAGGCGGAAATGTGAATTTAGAATACTGGAAGCAATTCTTGAAAACCAATTATGGTATTTATGTAATTTTAAAAGTGGTAAGTGGTAATGCCATTTCGAACGTGATAAAGGGGAGCACTTGACACGTGGTTGATGGTGGTATTTAAATACTACCCATTTCACATTTTTTGGAGTGTTAAGGTCCAGCTCTTGAAAAAATGTGATTTTCCTTCGATCGGGTGGCTTTGAATATCAACGACATTCACACAGATAAGTTGTGGAGGTGTTAACTGGAAAAGAGGTACGTATTAGTTGCTGGGGCCCAGAATTTAATATATGTTGGTGGTTGACATTTTAAACACAGTCTGAGGTTTATGCGAAATGCTATGACCAAAATTTTATGCGTGGATGTCTTGGTTAAACCAAGGTTAAGTTTGGATAATCTTTAAAAGGTGGAGGGCACATATATATTTGATAGTTGGTATCTAGGTTTCAACCGAGTCGAAGACTTAATGTGAGATAAAATGTTTGGTAAATCAAGTCACATATATAATGGCTATATAGTAACCATATTAAATGGAGTCGAGTTTAATTGAGAGTTGAATGTTTGAAAGGTAAAGGAATATGGTTTTAGTGATAAAACGAGTAGAAAAGCTTCACACATGAATACGTAGTGTTGAGTTAATATGTATGGTTTCACCATCATAGAGAGTGAAGGCTTATCAATTTGGGGATTAATTGAAAAATAAGGTTGCACATTTAAAATGCCAGATAAGAGATTATAAGTAGGTGCGTCCATTCTTATGCACAATGGAGTATGGGGTTTATTACCAAGATAATTTTAATTTAATATCTCAAATCTCAGATTTGAGATATTAAAGCTTCCAGACATATTGTATTTAAATTTCCAGTTGAGATTATTTGGGGCCTTAAAAATTTGAATGCATTTTATATGCAGCTTTGAAGTGGGAATGTGGGTTCAGAAAGGTACCCCACTATCTTGTGGTATCAGAGCTAGAATAGCTCTGTTTGAAAGTTCAAGTTTTGAATTAATTGCATGTATGAAAATAAATTAGATTTTTGGAAACTGATAAAGATTGCAGCATACAGAGATGAAGTGCAGGTGAAAGAAGAAGCAAGATTATACAGAATCTTGAAGGTGAGTTGATGATCAGCATTTAACTCTGGTTTGAAGAATTTTTTTCATAATTCAGATTGCAGGAAATTGAAGAAATATCAGCAAAAGTAGATCACAACTTTAAGAGCAGTGAAAAAGGAGTCCAGCAAGGGATTCTGAGTGGAAGCGTGGCAGAACCTGGACAATTCCCAGCAAAGGTTGGATGAAAGAAGAACCTATGTGTTCTTGAAAAGCTGTAGAGTGAAGCCTAGAGAGAGCAAAAGAGAGTGCTCAGAAGGTTCCAGTAGAAGGCGCCCAGTACTTGCCAAAAGCCCAGATCCAGAAGAAAGGATTAGTGAGGTAAGTTGCAGCAGGAGAGCTTGTTGTTGCAGAGGCTTAGTGCAGCTTGTGAGTGAATAACTCATGGAGAAAAGGATGACTACTGATAGTCATCGTAGAGATTGTAGAGGTTCTGAGAGAGGCCACAACAGAAAAGAGAAAGAATATGCCAGGACAAATGGCATGGGGAAGAAATTGACTGATGCAGAATATTGGAAAGAGGTAGCTGAGATCAGAGAAGAGTTTAACAAACTGAAAATGATGATATAGGAAAGCCTAAGAGTTGGTTGGCTCATGAAGAAGAAATTAAAGGGGCATGGGGTACAGACGAAGAAAGAGCAGATGATACATGCTCAGCAGAAAGAGAGATTACTCAGGATGATTGAGTATTTGGAGAATGACTTGAAGGTTGAAACTTCAAGTGAGACCAAGGGGTGAAATGAATTTACATCTGAAAAATTTTGTATGTTTGCATGAAGAACATGTGGAGAAGGGAAAACTGTTGATGTTGTGACTAAGGAAGAAAATTGGACAGCTAGATATTTTGAAAATGTCCATACACAGTTGGGGAAGAGTTTTGCCTTCTAATACATTAGAAGCAGTGGGGATTTAATTTATGATGGTGTCGAGGAGCTAGAAATTGAGAATTCAATTGGCCAGATCGAAGAGACTAAAGAGGAGACCATTGAAGAATTTCTGAAATGTATAGAAGACTTGGAACAACAGGAGGATTTGATGATTGAATCATCAAATGAGACCATGGAGTCTTATGATTTTGAAACTGACAAGTTGTGTGTGAATGCAGACATTCAAGAAAAAAATTCATATGATGAAACTGTAATGAGTGAAGTTGACTGTGTCCAAGTGAAGTATCATGATGATTATCTTCCAAATGAAGATCAAACTGAATTACTGCAGCAAAAGGAATTCATAAATTCCTTGTTTTGTGAAAGAAATTTTTTCAATGGAGACATGATAGTTTTGTCTGATGATGGCCAATTTGTTATTAATGATGATAATGACAAATTTCTTTTATTAAATGGCCAAGTGAAAAATGATGGATAGATAGCTGGAATTATTACATAGATGGAAGATCAGAATTCTATTCTGATGAAAGAAGAAAAGATGGTGACAACAGGAAACTTGACCTGTGAAGATAGTGAATATTTTACAGAGATTTTATTAGATGACATGGCAGAATTGTGGCATGAATTGAGTGTTCTAGAGCAGAGGATAGAAAAATAGAGAAAAGGTGTTCAGATTGTAAAGGCAGAGATGAGTGAGAATGAGAAGGTTCATTTTTATGAACTAGAGCAAGGAGATATCCTTGAAGAGGATGATGCAAAGGAGAGACTAACTGACAGTATCGAGAATTATTTGAAGGATTGGAGTTAGCATACTAATGTGTTGATGACAGAGTAGCAGAATGAAGTGTTGTTGGAAGAAGTAACAAGGCAGCAAATTGAAGTGTTGCCGGAGGAAATGTCAGTGCAGCAAATTTAAGTGTTGCCAGAGGAAGAGGAAGAGACACAAATATTTTATAAATTTGGTGTTTGTTTTATGATTTTAGGTACTAATGGAAGGAATAAAGGTTTTTTTGTATACGATAAGAAAAGAGATGATGACAATGACTGGAAATTTTAATACCAATCTAGAGAATTGCTGAAGGCAGAGAATGAATAAATTGTCGTGGGTGACAATAAGGAGGAGTTTTTCTGTTTCAGAAAACAAGAGGGTATGGATGATTGGGTGGCAGTAAGCGTGAGAGCTCAGCAAGTTAAAGCTGGGGCTAAAGCTACACTAACTGCAGGATTTCAGCAAGCTAGAGTTAAAACTAGAGTAAGGACTGAGAAAGCAAGGGCTCAACAAGCAGAGGCAGAAATAAGAGTTTTGCAAACAAGAATAAGTAGTATCCAGCAGTCAGAAGACATATTAGACAGGGAAGTTGAATTGATAAGAAGGCTAATGGTGAAAGTGTCTGAGAAGAAGACAACAACAAGAAAGCAGAGAAGCAGCATCAACAAGAAGAAGATAGTCATAGACTGTGAAAGCATAGAAAGCGGGAAGATGAAGCATAAAGTATGGAAGCCTGGAGAAGTACAGAAGAATAATATCACAGCGGATGATCAGTTGCAGAACAAAGTGTGGGATCCAGGAAGACAAAACCTGAAGACACATGATCAGGAGATCATGATCATTTTAACCTCGGGAGTCTGATGCAGGAGCATTAGGCGTAATAAAATACTTTGTATTCTAATAGACATAGGGGGGTTTCGTGTTTTTGCTTTCTTATGTAATTATTCATATTTGAGTGATTTTTAGTTAAATGTGGAGAGAAATTGTAAATGTTCCCAAATGATTGGAGAACATGAGAGAAGTTGATCAGTTGGGAATATGAAGAGTTAGTTTGGTAAATCTGGGGATTTAGTCTAGATTTAGGAAATCCAGAATTTGAAGAGTTTTGTTGAGCGTTAAGGGAGTTGAATCGTTTATTATTAATTTGTATAAATAAGCCTCAGAGGCATTAGGCAAAAAGGAGTTGCAGATCTGGAAAGGCAGAGTAGTGAGGTAGAAGGCCATTTAATTTGAATATCTGGTCGAGGACCAGAAGTCTGTAAGTGAACTCATTTATATATGTGAAATTATTTGTTCCAATATTAATTGATTTAAACTCTGTGTAGTCGGCTTTGGGTTTCAATTAGAAATTGTATGAACAATGTATGAATAACTCTATAATTGGGGGTTAAATATACTCTGTGTGTCATTGAAGAAATCGACATTCATGTCGATGTTCTGATGTGAAATTGGATGAGCGTAAATCTATGAATTGAAGTTATGTGCGTTTGAGTTATTGATAGATGAATGAAATTCATTGTGGAAGGGGAGGACCCTTTATAAGTAGTAACTTCTCTGTCGAATACAACAGTGAACGAGAAGACTAAAAACCCTTTGAAACAATGAATCGAACATATCGATCTCATGATTGGGTTGTGTGGGGTATGGTTTAATCTTGCACTTTATACCTATATAGTTGTCGAGGATCTTTATCATCAAAGTGGAATATGTTGAATTTGATGCGTAGCACAGAATTGTGAACGCAGAACAGTGTTGAAGAAGGGACAGTGATTAACGCAATAGGCAAGGTGAAATTGGAAGAGAAATAGATGAAAGGAATGATGAATTGAATGGAACTTGATAGCGCTGAGGAGTAATAGATCGGAATGGATCCACAGAGGTTTGTTTAAATCTCTAAGAAGATTGCGAAATGATGGGCAATAGTTGCTGAGATCCACACTTGAGATTCTGAGCGTAGGCGCCCATAATTCTGAAGCGAAGGAGCTGCGAAAATGAGATGGAATAGAATGTTGATGGCATTGAAGTAAATGGGGGATATGGAACCGTGAGAAACCAGTGAGGTGGAACTTTGAATTCAAAACAGTGGAAGCGGTTCTTGCAAACCAATGATGGTATTCACATAATTTTAAAAGTGGTAAGTGGTAATGCCATTTCGAACGTGATAAAGGGGAGCACTTGACACGTGGTTGATGGTGGTATTTAAATCCTGCCCATTTCGCGTTTTTTTGTAGTGTTAAGGTCCAGCTCTTGAAAAAACGTGATTTTCGTTCGATCAAGTGGCATCAAAGATCAACGACATTCGCACAAATAAGTTGTAGAGGTGTTAACTGGAAAATAGGTACGTATTAGTTGACGGGGACCAAACTTTAATATATGTTGGTGGTTGACATTTTAAACAAAGTCTGAGGTTTATGCGGAATGCTATGACCAAAATTTCATGCGTGGATGTCTTGGTTAAACCAAGGTTAAGTTTGGATAAGCTTTAAAAGGTGGAGGGCACATATATATTTGATAGTTGGTATCTAGGTTTCGACCAAGTCGAAGACTTAATGTGAGATAAAATGTTTGGTAAAGCAAGTCACATATATAATGGCTATGTAGTAACCATATTAAAGGTAGCTGAGTTTAATTGAGAGTCGAATGTTTGAAAGGTAAAGGAATATGGTTTCAGCCATAAAGCGAATAGCAAAGCTTCGCACATGAAGACATAGTGTTGAGTTAATATGTATGATTTCACCATCATAGAGAGTGAAGGCTTATCAATTTGGGGATTAATTGAAAAATAAGGTTGCACATTTAAATTGCCAGATAAGAGATTATAAGTAGGTGCATCCATTCTTATGCACAGTGGAGTATGGGGTTTATAACCAAGAGAATTTTAATTTAATATCTCATATTTGGAGATTTTAAAGCTTCCGTGTATTATTAATTGTATTTAAATTTCAGGTTGAGATTATTTAGGGCCTTAAAAATTTGAATGCATTTTATATGCAGACTTGAAGGGAATGTGGTTCCATTATTCCATACCCCACTATCATATGAATATTTTCCCATGATCACTCCTTTGAGATGAAATTCTGGGATGCCCGACAAAGAGCTAACTTCAAGACACTATATCTCCGAAAATATTGGGAACCAAGCTTTGACATTTTTAGACAATCTTCCTCAGGATTTCATCTTCGCACCCTAAAAATTTCAGCTTCTGAAACTTTGTAGAAAAAAATTTATAGCGAAAATTCCACGATGACCTGTTTGGAGCAGCGAAACCCTAGAATCCAAAGCCTCTGATACCAAATGTTGTGTAACCAGCTCCAAAAATAGAAGAAAAGAGATATCAACGCCTTAGAAATAAGCCACTTCGAGGGGGCAACCTCCAATACATTACATGAATGAACAATTCTTGGATGATACAAATGACAGAACCTCCTTTCTATATATAGGAGTCCATGGGGCCACAATGTACTCCAAGTGGACCCACAATGTAATCTTAGCCGACCTAACAATAATATTGTAAGGGCACAATAATAACAATATGGGGGTTACAGGGGTACAACAATAACAATAAGGGGGTTAAAATAACAACAATAAGGGACCTAACAAGCCAGGACAATGGCCTTCAATTAACTTCTAAAAAGAGAAAAAGTAAATGTTCTTAAATTAATCTGAATCTATATCTAATAGGTGGGACAAAATCGAGGCTATAGATGCATGCTGGCAGCAGGGCCATGCCTATGGTATTAAAGTTAATTTTACACTATTATTTACTTGGTTGTTTTTTCCTTTCGCTAAACTCACTATCAATCTCTTTGAGAATGGCTTTGAAATCCTTCTGGTATCATACCTTGGAGTTTTATCTTTTTGGAATGATTCTTATGAGCGTGGGACCCTTAGTGCAGGTAGCTCATTGTGACAGACAAGAGAAGCTTCAAATATACATGGATAATGGTAAAAGGGTTATTGTGGGAAGGTATTACTATGTCTACTTTTGACACCTTAAATAATGTCACTCATATTTACAACAAGGATGTTAAAGTGAACCTTCTGATGAGGGATGCCTCTGAGATATTCTTTTGGAAATTTTAAAAGTTGGCTATTTTATTCAAGTAATAACACCATCCTTGAAATTTATTTTTCCCATAGCAACTTCATTAGGTTTTCTTGAAAACATTCTAGGAAAATAAAGAGTCCAACAGACACTCTGTTTTTAGAGAAAGGTTTATCTAGCGCATGAAATGTGATCACATAGAATTGCAGGGACATCATTTTGAATGCCGATAAATGTTTCTAATTTTTGTTTTTGAGAGGAAGTGCAGTAACATATTTCCTTGAATGAGGACATGTAAGGTGGTCAGCATGGGGGGATGTTGGGCCTCCATTTTGTCTTATTTTTATTTGAAATTTATCTCATTATGTCAATTGTCTAAATTATTATTTTCGAAGTGTATTTTTTACTTCCTTTTTTAACAGGATTAAAATATCATTGATAAAAGTTTAATAAAGGCTTTTCTATTGCAAGTTTAAAACCAGTTCGATCATGCTTTGGACCTTTTTGCACCATGCAATGAATTCCAACACTAGAGTAGGTAGAACTAATGCCCATATACAAGTTGATGTCTCAAGGCTAGATGGGAAACATCTCATTGAGAAGATCTTGCGTGTTACTGAAGAGGAAAATGAATTATTCTTGCTCAAACTCTAGGATAGACAGAGTGGTTTTAGAACTCCCCAAAGTCGAAGTATGGTTTGAGCAGTTGAAAGTTGATGTAGATGTTTATATTTGAAATAGAGCTCTGCAAACGCTATTCAACTTTAAAGTCGATACTTTCAAGAGTATCCTTGGCTTCACCTGACCTTACCAAAGCATATCAAGATCAGATGTTTGAATTCATTGATCCAATGCTTTTGCAAATTTTGTTGAATTCCTCTAAAGACAAATTATTTGTATGTAAATTTGTTGAGAAAGCATTGATATGAAAACTATGTGCATCTCTCCTAATCTATTACTACAGAAATCATAACTCTATGTCGAGCACAATGGTGGAATCCACGTATTCAAGCTGAGGTGTCTATGTGTATCTGCCAGAGTGTTCATAAGATGGGTGTGGAAGGAATAAAATAATATGGATTAGATGCATTGAATGAAATGGCTGCCACAAAACTAAATTACCATCTTCTTGAAGCATGTGAGGTTTCTAGAAAAATTTCCTGGGAAATTTGAGCTATGTATTAAAAGTATGTATCCAATCATTAGACAAAATAAATGTCTAAAATTGATGCCTCACAACAGTTCTATTGCATGAAGCTTTCTCCTGGAAATGCTCAAGTTGTTCTTCACGTCACGTCTACTGCGATGAGGGTGCTCATGGTGCTCGAGGATATGATGACTGTCTCCACGGTGGTTCTGATTTTGGTAGGGGAAATGACAAGGATTGTCTAGACATATATAGACATGAGAGAAGGCCACACAATCTTAGTCTAGGTCACAAAGTGTCAATTCACACCTTCCAGCAACAACCACTCCAAGAAAACAGGAATGATTCACTAGAATTGTTATTTATTTCGAATTTTTGTTGTAAAACTAATTTTATTCCCGACGAATTGTTGAGATCGATAATCTCCCTCCTGTATTCTAATTAGCTCATTGAAAGCCCCAAATTTCAATTTGATGTATATATAATTTTCCTCGAGAAAACAATTATTTAATTAATTAGGCAGTGAATTATGAAATCGACCAAGACGAATTGGGAGGCACACGCAGGTAGAAGAGGAATGCACAGGAGGGAGGAGTCGGTCCCAATGTAGCCTAACACATTTTATAACCTGTGAATTTCTCACCTTGTCTCGCCAAAGCTAAATTTGTCTGCATAATGTAAATATTTTTTTTCAAGAATTAATTCAAGAAATTTCCAGCATGCTCTATTGATTTATTTATTGCACCTCATGGTTTTAATTTATGTGTGAACCATGTTACACATAGAGTGTACAAAATGGCTAGGTTGGCCACCAGACCAGCTAGACACGGCTTTCCATTTCTTAGATTAAATAGCATTCAATTTATTATTTACTATGTGAAGTCATTTAATTATTTTCAATCTCTTTCCTTCCTCAAGTTAATGTTATTTAATTTGCCGCAATGTTTTATTTTCATTTTTAAAGTTAATTTGATTTGCTACAAATTTTTCCTGTACCTGAACTATTTCATTTGTTGCATTAAGATTTGTGCTTGCACTTCAGATATTTCTTCATATCAAATTGCATCTCTCCGGGGCTGTAACGTGCAACTTGAATTCCTTGAATCAATCCAAAACCATTTAATTTATTTTCCAAAGCCTAATATCGAGATGAGTATTTATGGTCTTGAGAGCTGACATTTATGAAAAAGGAAACTATCTTATGTTGAGAACAATAACATTTAGTTTGAATTTTATTTGTCCTTTAAGCTTCTAGACAGTTTTACACGATTAACGTTTGGGGACAAGGAAGGCGAGATATTCACATTAAATCAATTTCTTTTAGAAGCTTGTTTCCAATGTAAATTTACTTTTTATATTGCTAATGTTTTAGGTTAATTTCACGCAGAGGTTAATGGAAGCAGAATTAGTGTAGGAAGAATTAGTGGAGGCAGAAGTAGTGTAGGAAGAATGGTTTCAAATTTATTTTGAATTTATTCCAACATTTATAGTCTTTTGATATTTTGTCAACACTGCTTGGTTTCCAGTTATGATTTCCTTTCTGTTTTCTCATACTTAGAAGTTCCTTTCACATTGATAGTATAGCCTTTCCTTTTATTTCCCACATGATTTTAATTTTTTCGATTGGTGTTTCTTGAATTCTCTTTTAATGCACGATTTCATTTATTGTCAAGATTAATGCACAAGATAGACTAGAATTTGTTTTTCATGTTTCCAGGGGCTCTCTCTCGAATTTCCAGTACTATGTCTCGAAGTTCACTAACTATTCAGATTGACAAATTAAATGTTGGTACATTTATAGACCCTATACTGCAGCCAACACCCGCCCACACTAGAGTCAAGTAACAATCGAATGAACACATTGATTTTTCTTTTTTTAATCTTTTATATATATATATATATAAATTTTGAATATGATTTGTTTCAAGAACATACTAATTCATATTTAAAGTCTTCATGTCATGAGAATGTATCAATCAAGTAGGACATCAGTAAAATAGATTTTAATGAAGTCCTCAAACAATTCCTACAATATCAATATTTTTCTTTCTATGATATCTTGGGTAGAAAAAATAACATATCTACAAAAGAAAAATCCATATATTACATGTGTTCAAACTCTGTATATGGTGTATTCATAGGAAAAATTATAAGATGTTCTTCTTCCTTTACCGAAGAATATTGTAACTTGGTTAAAATCTATATCCTTTCATTGAACATCAATTTTTGCAATGTCACACATTATTCTTTTCCAATTCTCAACATGCTACAAATGATAAATTGAAAGTCACATAAAACCAAGAGAAAACATTTTTTCTAACCAAAACAAACAAACGAATAGTGCCTATAATAAAACTTTACGCCTCAAAAATTACTCTGATGTGTGCATGGGCTAAAGCTGATATTATTTGAACCATATTTAGGTCATACTTAATGGGATATTCATACGTTTACTATTATGCCAATTTGGTGTTAAAATAAATATATAAATCCAGGTCATTATCAATGAAATTCAAGTATAATTCAAAGAAAATAACGTCATTGCAAGGTAGCGTAGAAAGAAATATCTTCATAATTTGGCTTCTCTATTTTAGTTTGATTTGAATTGAGTTAGTATTTGAATATATAAATTTCTATAAAGAAGTGAAATAGAAATATGAGAATCGAAATAGCCCAGACAATCCCAAACCTTCCTTTCCTAGTTATCTATACCGTTCTCCTAGCCTTGTTAAAATAACTTGCTTTAAATTATTCAAAGAGTAGAATGAATTTTCTACAAAAAAAATGTGGTCATCATGATATTAATTATATTCTCCACAAAGAAAGTTTTCAATTGGGTTTATCTCTTGTGGTTGGGAGGAATGATTGTTATCCTTCTCACATAGTTTCAATTTCCATAAGTGACATGTTGATATCATAAAAAGCATATTGGTGTAATGACATTGAACCTTGTTGTTGACTGACATTCAAAAAGGTAATCTTTTGGTCATCATTCTTTCTAATTCACTCCAAAAATAATTGCCCAGTTGCTACATAAGTTATGCCATAACTCCAACATGTGAATTATTTCCTAGCATATGGCTTGTTTCATCCTAACATTCATCTATATTACCAAAACATTCGACTTATTTATTTCTTGCATTCAATCAAAAATTCCTGTGGTATTGATAGATTCAATTCAACTAAATCACTCATTTTCATCTTTTGAGAATGATCACTAACGATTTTTTGATTCACTCTTCGCCTCAACTACTCTTGTATTGGAAAACCCTAAGATGTAAAAAGTGAATTTCCATAAGTTATTTTGTCTATAAAATCCTTCATAATCAAATTTTGACGTAGTTCTTGCATAATCATCTATTTAATAGCAATTATGTTCGAGCGGTTGTTCTTGAAGGTTGAGATCATTGGAGATTTTTTGTGGTGAAAGGAGGGTGGGTTCACACTTTTGGTGCATGCTGCAAGATTGGAGGAGCCTGTTGTAGGTAGCCACAGTCAATTAAAGGGAGGCCAAAGGGCTGGTGAAGGGCTACAACATTGCAACATCACTACCAAGGGTCATATCTCATCATGGAAGGGCATCTGCATCTCCTTTGAATAGTTCTAGGCAGAATTAGAGGGTTATTAGGGGCTAAGTTATGTGTCCTAACCAGGCCTAGGTTGTAGTAATGAATCTACAACAAAACAATCAACATAGGTATGTATTTTCGTGAATATTTTATGTGTTGCATCCTTTATTAAGGATTGGTTTTGGATCAGTTCTTCGATATTCCATTGTATTATCCACCCAATTGAATATTTTGTAATAGTGTTTGATTACAATTATAGTTAAGTTCGAGAAACTAGAGTTGTATTTTATAAACCATTGATTATTAACCTGCGTTGGAAGAAAACGATTTCTTTGTGTTGAAATCTAGTAGTACCTTGCATCATCCTAGTGTGGAAATTTGGAATTTCTATGGTACACTGGCCAAAGAGGAGTCACTCTGTGGGAAACGAATTCAATGCAGAGTTTCGCTACAGGGAAAGTGTAATTGGATATTGTTGTACGCGTAGATGAATGCGTTGAGCTAAAACAAACGCCGAAGTGCTGGAAAATATTAGTGAATTTTGCATTGTTTGTGCTCTGTTTAATGCTTGTTTGGAAAGTTCTTGTACTGAACAAGGATCCAGTTTTTTTTCTATGAACCACTCTAGTAGAAACACTAGTAAAATGCTTGATCGATAATCCTCTCTTATAAAAAAACTCGTCAAGATTCGATTACCCAAAAATTGTGAGAGATTATTTTTGGTGCTATAGATTTAACAGGATAAAACTTGATTGACATCAGGTGTTTGAAAGAATGTGGCTTAAATTTGTTCATATGCCCGAAAAAGAAATTTATTAAATATTTTTAAATTTTGCATGGCGTGAAACTTGCACTATGGGAAAATAAATTCTAATAATTATGAATAGCATGATAGTTCTTTAAATGAGAGTTGTGTTCATAGCCATATCCATCAATAATATATAAAATCTTACCAAAATATCAGTTGTCATAGTTGGCACAGTTTCTACAGGTGCAACACTTTCTTTAATTGGTTCTAGAGGTGGAGGAGGTGGTGGTGCATCATCCTGAAGTTTTGATTTTTTCCTGTACTCCAGAGATAAAACCTTTGGAGCGGAATTAGCCTTCTATTCAAGAAACAACAACATAGATAAAACCTTTGGAGCGGAATTAGTCTTCTATTCAAGAAACAACAACATATTAGTGAATATTTATTTTAGAAACAACAACATATTAGTGAATATTTATTTTAAAAGGAATGATTATTAGAAACGTTCACTAGATATTTGGAAATAAAAATCAAAATTCAACTTCGATGTCTTCAATAAATTGTATAGTCTCTTAAGGTAGATGTTCATACTGACTCCCTATGGACTGATGATTCACTTGGGTCATCTCTAACATCCTCTTCCATTGAAAAAATGAATGATGCATGTGGTTGTTCATTCAGTAATTTGATTCACAACAAACAAATTCAGTATAACAATGCATGTCTGCAATGCCCAACAACATAACATTACACGAGAAAATGGCATTGAATGTGATGACAAAGTTCACAAATTATCTTTTCCTGTTCAAGTGTAGAAACTTTAAAACCACGTCCAAGGTCAAGATATTTTCAAACTTCATAAAAATCCGATAATATTTCAGCCTACAATACAAGTGGAACAAATAATTTCAAAAGTGACACAAAATGCTAACTAGAGAAATGCCGCTAGAATTTTTTTTCCATAAACTAAACATTTGGAAATGATAGGAAAGTATGTATATGGAGCATGTACTTGGAGTGAGCAAATCAGTGCAGATTCATTCCAACTGACTCATCATGTACCGAGAGGGATCAAATCTCAAGGTAAAACCTATTTTATAAGTGCAAAACTTGAGGAAAGGTTTCAACCCCGATTTTTATCCCTCTCGCCGCATGATATATCCAGAGTTAGATGGATCTAGGCCTGTTCCAAATAAAGGCATCGTTGCCATTTTTCAGATTATTAAAATTTTTGTATATTTTTGAGATGTAAGATGGATGTGGTGGTCGGTTTCATTGCAGTCGCCAGAAAATCTATCAAAGATATGATTAATTTTATCAGTAATATGTAAATATATCAAATATTAATATAATCATTTTAAATATGCTAAATATTTATGAGATTAACTTGGTCATTTTAATTTTAATTTTTCTTAGTTACCTCAATTCGTTGAGATGATAATTATTGTTAATAACTATAAAGATGAAAAATGATGAAATATTTTTTTTTAAATACAAAGCGACAATAATAGTGTTGAAAGATAGAAAATGTGAATAATAAGAACGTACTCATGTTATAATCAATCTCAAACTATTTTCTTCTACTATTCTTATTTCCTCCCTTGTTAGTTTTGTTATCGTTTCATATCGATTATATGAAAAAGAAAATTTAAATCGTAAATCATTTAAATTTTTAGCTCGAGCTATTGTAGTAAACATGATACCTTGTCTCTCTTGCTCTCAAATATTAATAGGTTAAATTACTACACAAAAATCAATGTACATTGTCAATAACTTTTTGTGCTTACACTAAAATCAATTCATATTGTTAATCCAATCACTTTAAAATTAATGTACCATCATATATCCAATTACATCAAATCATAAATCAACATATACATTGAAATCAATGCATTTAATGCAAGAAATCAAATAGTATTAGAAAATAACTTCTACATTGAAATCAATGCACTTAATGCAAGCAATCAAATAAGATTAGAAACCAACATCTACACTGAAATCAATGCATTTACTCAAAGCAATCAAATAGGATTAGAAATTGCCATCAACACTGAAATCAATGCATTTAGCGCAAACAATCAAATAGTATTAGGAATAATCTACATTGAAACAAATACATCTAGTGCAAGTAATCAAATATAATTATAAATCGACGTCTAATTTGAAATCAACACATCCAGTGCAAGCAATCAAATAAAATTAGGAATCATCACCTACACTGAAATCAATGCATCTAGTGCAAGTAATCATATATCATTAGAAATAAATATCTACACTAAAATCGATGCGTCTAGTGCAAATAATCAAATAGGATTAGAAATCACCATCTCCACTTATATCAATCCATCTAGTGCAAGAAATATTCCTCTCTCTCTCCACCCTCCATCAATATCAATATCCCCCTCCATCTATTCTTTTTTGTCTCTCTATCTAACCCCCCTAAACACACACGCTCTCGTACTCCATATATATCAATCTCTTTTTCAATCACCCCCTCTCCCCATCTCTCTCTTCTTCCCTCTCTTCACCTTCCATCTATATCTCTATCTTCCCCTTCTCTCCCTCTCCCCCATTAATATCTCTCATTCCTCCTTTTCTCCTCTCTCCCTCTCTCTCCATGTTCCTTATCACTCTCTCTCTCTCTCCCTAGAAACCAACATCTACACTGAAATCAATGCATTTACTCAAATAAATGAAATAGGATTAGAAATCGCCATCTACATTGAAATCAATGCATTTAGTGAAAACAATCAAATAGGATTAGAAATCATCTACATTGAAACCAATTCATATAGTGCAAGTAATCAAATATAATTATAAATCGACATCTAAATTGAAATCAACAAATTCAGTGCAAGCAATCAAATTGTATTAGAAATCACCACCTACATTGAAATCAATGCATCTAGTGCAAGTAATCAAATATCATTAGAAATAAATATCTACACTAAAATCGATGCATATAGTGAAAATAATCAAATAGGATTATAAATCACCATATCCACTTATATCAATCCATCTAGTGTGAGAAATATTCTTCCCTCTCTCCACCCTCCATCCATATCTATATCCCCCTCCATCTCTTCTTTTCTGTCTCTCTATCTCACCCCCTAAACACACACACTCTCGCAATCCATATATATCAATCTCTTTGTCAATCCCCTCCTCTCCCCATCTCTCTCTTCTTCCCTCTCCTCACCTTCCATCTATATCTCTATCTTCCCCCTCTCTCCCTCTCTCTCCATCTTCCTTATCACTCACTCACTCTCTCTCTCTCCACCTTTCTCTCTCTATTTCTTTCTTCTTACCTCTCTCCCCCTCCAAGTCCATCTCTTATTCCCTCCCTCCACTCTCTCACATCCTCTCTCTTCCTTCCTCTCTTTCCCTTTCTCTCCCATCTCTCTCTCTTAACCCACCAACTATGTTACTATATCCCTCCCTCTCTCCTTATATCTCCTTCTCCCCCCTTATCTCCACCTCTCCTTATTTGTCTCTTTATCTCAGCCCCAAACATACACACTCTCTCTTTGTCTCTCCCTTGTCACTCCTTCTCTCTCTCCACTTCTCACTCTCTATATTTCTTATTTCCTACATCTCTCCCCCTCCAACTCCATCTCTCTTATCGATCCCTCTCTCCTCCTCTCTCTCAAGTCCTCTCTCTCGTCCTTCCTCTCTCTCTCTCTCTCCCCTAAATCCCTCTCTCTTCCCTAATCTCTCTCTCTCTCTCTCTTCCACCATCACTCTCCTCCTCTCTCTCATCCTTCCTCTCTCTCCCTTTCTCTCCCACCTCTCTCTCTCTCTTTTCCCTCCAATCCTCTCTCTTTCCCCATATCTCTTTCTCTCTCTCTCTAATCCTCTCTCTTCCCCCATCCCTTTCTTTCTCTCTCTCTTTCCACCCCTCTCTCTCTCTCCAACTACATTACTATATCCCTCCCTCTCTCCTTCTCACTTCTTCTCTCCCCCCTTCTTTCTATACATCTTACTTTGTCTATTTATCTCACCCCTAAACATACACACTCTCTCTCCATCTCTCCCTTATCACTCTCTCTCTCTATTTCTTCTTAGTTATGTAAACTAATGAACATAAATATTCGTATATATAAAGCAGATTATGGAGTAAATATGAAAAGAGGTTTTATTTACTTACCATACCTCTAGTTTATTTTTATTTTTATTTATTTACCATACCCATTTTCTTTACTATGGTATTTGGCCCATAGGCTTCTTATATAATTAGATTTTTATTTATAATCCTATTTGATATATTGTTATTTATTTATCTTACCTCTTTATGCCTCTTTTATATTTATTTATTTACCATACCTCTTTATATCTATTTTATATTTATTTATTTATTTATCATACTTGTTTATACCTCTTTTATATTTATTTATTTACCCATGGTATTTGGCCCATGGTATCAATATTAATTTGTCCCATGGTATTCGTCCCATGGGCTTCATCTAAATAAAACCTCTTTTTAAAGTTTTTTTAAATATAAAAAGGTTTATGGAATAAATATAAAAAGAATTTTTATTTATTTACCATACATCTAGTTTATATATATTTTTTATTTATTTACCATAGCTCTGGAGTAAGTATAAATTTATTTTACAAATATTTAATTAAAAGAAATATTAAAAGATTTTGGATTTTGATTGTTTGTGTTGAATTAACTCTTTTCCTTTGATTTAGGAAATGGTATTGACTTTAGTAAGGAGTAAAGATGTTTAAAATTTTACTTAATTTGGAAATTCAATGTGGTAATTTTTTTTGTTAAAGGTAAATTTATGATCCATTCAAATTCATGTATATAATCTACTATCCATTCAAGTTATATAAATAATACATAATTGTATTAGAAATTGATATATGTTCTAGCACAATAAGATTTTTTCTTTTAAATTTTTTTTTTTTAATTTAAAACTTAAGCCGGCATTTTGTATGAGGACGTGACCCACCTGACATCGGGGTCATATTGGGTTGTAAATGCACCTCTCGGCGCAATAATGATAAAAAATTAAAACATGTTCATAGTGAATGCCACTAAAGCATTTTTTACGGGAAAAATGTAATGGTGGATCACAATCATCCTTAAAAAACAAAAAGGTATAGGTATATGCACTGTTTTGATAGGGTTTGAAACTGAAGACATCAATTACAACACTTTTGGAACAATATATTTTGCAAATATACATGTTTATGAGCTCACCTATAAATATCAAGAGCCTTAATATCATCATGGCATTCAATTTCAAAGAACTGTAGGTAAATAGTTCCAGTGATTAGTAGCTACAGATGAGGGATGATTAAGATACTAACTGAACATACTAAACCATAAAATTCTCTACCTTGTCAATAGGGTTGATGGTGCCATCATTAATTGCAGCATAAATTTTAATTATCTCACTTGAAACCCGCAACATTGTACAAAAGACAAATAAGTATCCCCATCATAAAGTACAACATCAACTTTAGCAAGTGAAACCTCTTTCTTCCTGCAAGACAATAAAGGAATTTTAACCATCAAAGAGTGAGTATTCTACAAACTATTTTGAGTGCATAATGTATCACATGATTGGATATGGCTGCCCCTTCTAGCTATGCATAACTAGATAATTACATGTTCTCACCCATACACAACATTACGTAGTTCTTTCAATCCAAAATTACACTGAAATGGCATATAACTCAAAAATTATAAAGAACATGTAATAAGTATACAACCTACAAAATCAGAGTTACTATTAATTTAACAATGGTATCTCTTATGTAATACCTGACACCTCATTAGAAGGTAAATATATTGTTGCAAAGTTGGCAGTTGTTCTAGCAATTCAGGAGAGTCCAGTTCCCTCGTTCTCTCCAAAAAATATGTATGTTGATTGGAATTTTCCATTTTTCGGCCATAACATGTTGAGCATAAGGTTTAATATAAGAAAAGGAAATAACTACAACTATCGAGTTCCAAAAAAGAAAATGAAAACAATGTATGTACTAGATAATATAAACTAGTTGATCAATTTGAAGCCTCTACACCATTTGTCTAAGATATTAGGAAGCTTTTTTAGTGCACTCCAAGAAAAATGAGAAGGAAATAGATCGTTGCACTTAATAGGAAAGTTTGATCCACTAAGTCCTCTGTCCAGAAACGCCATATCAAACCTAGAATTTTTTCATTTGTGTTCAAAATAAATGAAGCCTTTTGTTAGAAATAATGGTCATATTTAAAAATTAGGAGCATTAGAACTTATACATATAGTAAATTCTAAATAATAAAGGAATTTAATAATGAGACATTTAATATAGTAATTAATCTAGTGATTATTAATTAGGTGTTTGGGAATTATAGTGTAGTACTCTCCTACTATGTAGTCGCACATTGCATCTAATGAAGGAATGAAATGACCTTTTCTCATTCAAAATGTGCATTATTTTCCACACATGAGTGTAAAAATATAATGGTATCAAAGACTTTTTGGGAAGATGCAACAAAGTTGGTGGAAGATCCAAGGGAATGCTATGTCTGGTGAAGGAACTGAGGGGCAGATATAACAGCTCAAATTGGGAAAAATATAACAAAGGCTAGCTATCATGGAGTGAATCAACGAGACTTTCTATATGTATGCAAAAAAATTATGAGAACCGTGGGAGTTCATAGAACAAGTAAAGACCCACAAAAATACTAGAAAGGTGAGCCAAAGAATCATAGAATTGATGATATCAAATAAATTTCTCGACTCATGGAGTGACACTAAGTGTAGGAACTTTGTAGGTTTTTCTTTTTTGAATGGTGTCATCACATGGGTAGATATTATCTGCTAAATAACCAAAGAATCAAGTCAGAGATGTTGTGAGTGAGTGGGTAGCTGCCAAAATTGATGCCAAAAGGTATATCTTTTGTTAATGGTAGAGCCGCTGAATCAAAGTGATTAAGCAACCAAAATAGAATCCAACATATAATAGAGGATAACAAAAAGCATTTATAGTTGTCATACAAATTTTACTAATAACCACCTAGAAAATTTGTGAAATTGAGCTTCCAAAGATTCCAAATAGAAGATGTAATTATGAGGCATTTAATATAGTATTAAATGTGGTTTCTATTGGTTAGGTATTTGGGATATATGAAATGTACTCATGTTCTCCTACTATGAAATGATTCATTGAGATATCACATCATCTAATGAATTAATGAATCTAGTATTTCTCATTCTATTGTGCATTTATCTCCACATACATGTGTGAAAAAAAATATATTTTAGAAATGAAAGTCTGGATTTGTGCAAACTGTTTCTAGAAAAAGGATGGATACTCATTTATGTTGAGTACAGTGATTATTATAATATTTTTATTTTTTTACTCCCACAAGAAGACTCCATTTCTTTAACTGGTGATGGACATGTTCATGAGTGGACTCATGTTGTACCAAATCCCGCAGTTGGAGTATATAATGTGCCAGATACCCCATTGTATAGACACGGTCCTTACATTCGACATGGTGATAAGTTGAGGCAGGTATACATTGGGGCTAGTATGTGTGTTGGAACTACATATGGAGGTCAAGTTCATACTTGGAGGACCCTGATGAAGGGTGGGATTATAGGCATATTAGTTCCAGATAAGGAATATTTGACACCACTTGGCCATGAGGAAAGCCACAATGATACTGCGATTGTTAATCTAGGTTTGTACCTTGGTTTCTGAAAACCACAATCTCTGTATTATATTTATTGGTTTTTTTATTTTTATTGTTTTATATTTTCAATGTCTGAATACTTGTTGTTATACTCTTTGAAGGAAGTGTAAGTACTACGTAATATTCCTAAATTAGCATGTATGTAATGGGAATATTAATTTTTCTCTTAACATATAGTTAGATGAATAAATGTGTAAGGAGGCCCATAAGTATCTTAAGTAGGCATAAAATCCCTCTTAATGTGAAAAGGGATCATGTTAATAACTAGATCAAGCATCCTCATGTGTGAACAAAATCTCAAATTTGTGGACAAGGTCAAGTTTGACCAAGTCAACAACATTAATATGGGATGAGTGGATCATCAAATAAAGACAGCTCAATGTGAATGTAGATCAGTTTAGCTAGTTAGAATAAAGACACCTTGGGTGTGAAAGGAGACAATGCATGAAGATCAGGTCAAGGTTGAACAAATCAAACAATTTTGTAAATAGATCAGTGGGACTAATGGAGACATCGCAATTTTGGAGGAGGAGCCTTTGCATGGAAGTAACCTCATAAATGGGTGGGACCCATGGTGAGGAAGCTCATCAACTATATAATTAAGGGAATGGCAACCATATGGGGTATGATTTAAGATTTATTTTATGATTGGTTCCATTTAGAATTATTTCATGCTTCAGTTGTTTAACTAAGTTTTTTGCATTGTTTAGTGCAAGGGTTTTCTCATGCGGGAATTCCCCACTCTTGCTTGGAGATCTTGTTTAGGAAATATGGGAGGAGATTTTTGGACTTCAGTTCCACCATCCGACACTTGGCCAAGTAGTCACCTATAGGCACAACACAATATCTTGGAGGATCTGCATTATTTTACATGGCGTTGTAGTGGGAGGTTTTAAACCCTTGTTTTATGAACTAGTTTCCCAGGAGGAGGATCAACCTTTTTCCCCGAAAGCTAGTAGGAGCTAGAACCATTTCATCGCATGATTAGCCATATTTATGTAGTTATTTAGCCATTTTATGTGTTTTTTTCCATATATCTGTAGCATTTACTCTTGTACTTCATTTTTATTTTAATATCTCGAATGAGGGATTTTCTGCTCCATCAGGACTATCTTAAGATATTCCATTTTTCCAACTCCAAGAGTATTAACAATAAAAAATGAACTATTTCAGAGATTGATTGTTAGGCGAATTTACTAGATATGTCACCTTCACAAGGAAGGATGAGATCCAGAGGCTACCTGGCCCACTAGTAGACTCTGCTAATAGAACTTGTCAAGAGCTAATAGTTCCCTTCAAGGAATTTCTACAATGCCTCCCATGGGAATGTTGTATAAGTAAATACTTGCAGATAAAATGTTGTATAGTGCTGGGATCCTCTTATAAATATAATATGGAGTATAAATGCAGAAAGAGAGCTGAAACAAATAGATCTAGGTGAGTTAAACAGATCTCCCCACCATAGGTACATCATAAATCAACTCAAAGAGTGAGCTACAACAATATGCAAAACATCAATTTGAAACTCTGCAAATATGAATGTATCATGAGAGGGTAAATACTACAGCCATCATCATATTAATAGATCAGCAAGATTATATAGAAATATCATGAGGAATAATACCCTCAAGCTTTAGAACCAATCCTCCAATGAATAAGCAATGTAATACATGAGATGTTGTTGCTGCACAAAATGTCGAAGGCAATGACTGTGCAGTCTCTATGAGAGATGCAGCTACGAAATACATAAAAAATGATAATGTGGCTAGAAAGATACAAAAAAATGGCCCAAGAGAGGAAAATGGGATCAATATGGGATTTCTAGCCAATCTCAGGGAGATTGCTAGAAATGCCGGATAAAATACAATCGTGACAAACAAGTTGTCACTGCAACTGAAAACAAATGAATATGAGGTTGTGGCTGATCTGAAATGTTGATTCCCTCCTCTGATAATACCCTCAAGGAAGAAGGGGCTGATCCCCTTTTACTCAAAATCACTCCTCTTGATGAACACAAAAATCTCCCTCAACACTGCCCTCATAGAATAACGCAGTTTCTACAAATGACTGTGCAGTCTGAGCTGATGAATGAGTTTCTTGATGCAAAAAATCTAAAATATGGTCCAAGAGCCCTCTCTATAGCTCCTCCAATGAAGATATCACTCCTCCAATGAAAAAGCAAGTAAGGAAAGACTCTATGAGTTCCTCTGTTGTTACCCCAGCAACACAGCACTGTTCTGCTACAGAAATAACATTGAAAATGAAGGAGTGAGCTTGGAAAAATGCTGGAATGAGGAAATGTAGCTCAAATCCTATCCTCCCATGAGGAAGAGGTGGGGAATCCCCTCCCGAGAACACCCCCAGTGCTCAAGAGCACTGCAATCCTGCTAAACAGCACGTATGTGCAAGTCCTTGGCCTCACTACGAAATTTCTGAATCAAAGCTTGAAAAAAAATGAGCTTCTCCTTATTTATTATAAATCAAATGAACTCTCTTTCACCATAGGCCCCATAATTAGGGTTTCCATTCACTTTTGAATGCTTTCCCTCCAAAAACTACGTTGTCTTCTCAAGCAAGCCAGCCCTCTAAGGCAACACTGTTGACTTGGTTAAAGATGGCCAAGTCAAGGTGATCCTCATCATGTTCACACCATTAGATGTTTATTTCAGCTTCTTATTTATCCTCCTTTCTCATAAGGAGTGTTATTTCTCTATCACCAAGGGGTTAAAGGGTCTCCTTACCCATTTTATTAACCAAAATGAAAATATGCCACTATAATGTTCCATTTTAGCTTCAGGCTAAAATTGGGAACATTACAATCCTCCCTGTTGGTTGCTTTAATTGTTTTAACAATTCAAGCTCCACATAAATTGTCAACCCGAGAAGGTTTGTTTATTCCAAAGACAATCACGCACTGGATATGCTCAATTCCAAAAGAAAAAATAATGTTGTAGTAAAAAGTCACACAATTATTAATCATACAAATCTAATTATTCACACCCTGTTTAATCAAAGCTGAAGTTTACTTATGTTATAGTAGAAGCAATTCATCTATTGCAGTTTTTAAGAATCCAAATAAAGGGAAATCATTCTGTAGGAAAGGAAAGTAATCAACCATAACAGGGAACAGGACCCTATTCCTTTAAATAGGAACTTCAGCACCTGCTGCCTGACACTAATCACTATGTAGTAAAGATAAACTCAAGAGAACAGGACCCTATTCCCATGAACAGGAACCTTTAGCACCTGTCTCCTGTTTCTAATCACACTGCAGGAAAAAGAAAGGCAATCAATGGGAACAGGACCCTATTCCTTTGTACAGGAATCTTCAGCACCTGCTTCCCAGCATCAATCATACATTCAAACAAATAATAGAAATAGATCCCTTAACTTCTTAAGATTGAATGTACTAAACACATGCAGCGTTAAAGGAAACAGAATGCTCAATAAACTACAGAACTGTGTAACTGGTGTTTCAGCAAACAGAATTAAAGTAAAGTGTGAATATCATAAAGAAATCTAACAAACTACAGGAACAGTCGGGCGAATCTTGTGATGAAGGCGGGCCCTTTCCTTCTCACAAGATTCCCCAGGGAAAGAATTAAATTGAAGCGCTCAAAAGGAACTTTTATTCATCTGTCAAAAGAAATGATACATTACAAATGGAGTCTAGCTCCTGTCCTCTCAAACACAATGTTCTCCTGTAGCTTTCGAACTCCCTTCTAATGATGATGTCTCCTCTTTTTAAAGAGGAGACATCTCTTACAATTTAGAGAAAATCTATGTTTATCCCAAATCTGTTCTTCTTTATTAAAACAGGGCTATTCTATTCTTCCATAAGAAGATATTGTTACAACAGATACAAAAATAATACTATCTTTCAGAATAATCCGTGTAACCACTTCCTTGCTCGTCTCCATGTTGTTTCCATTGTTCCAAAAAATACTCTTCCAGAATCGCAAATTACGAGTAGTGACGGAATTTGTGTGCCTGCTGACTGTTTCAGCAACGGAGTCGACTGTTTCAGCAACGGAGTTGACTGTTTCAGCAACGGCTGATTGTTACAGCACAACACATAAATTATCTGCGATCTTTTAGACTTATGTTAGCAACAATCTACCTTCGATTAATGATGAAATATAAGAGTAATATGGAATTATATGTAAACAGATTAAATATATAATAAAGAAGAGGATTTTATATACCTTTGGATAAAGTAAATGAAAATGATGATGGAATCCTTTTTAAACATGGTTATAAAGGTAAGGTGGTGTCAAAATATATAGTAAAAATGGTACATAGTGAGGTCCTAACATCCCCCCCAGCTGAAAGGGTTGCATGTCCTCAGGCAACTCCTAGTCTGAGTCAGAGTCTGAGTACTGACTCTGTGCATGCAATTTGCTCAAGCAGTAGCTGGAGAAGGTGGCTTCTGTCGAAGCTCGGAATCCTCGATTGTTCTGCAATTGCTGCCATGCTACAGCCTCATCCCTGTCAGCCAATTGGTAGTGACACTGATATTTTTCTGTAGGAATCCATAGAATTGGGAAATGAAAATGGTAACCAATCCAGTTTTCTCCACAATGCCGAATGCATCTGATGTAATTAGGTACCCTGGAGAGTGCAGCTTGAAGATTATCAGGGCTGAAAGGGTGATACTCTTGTCTTTCCTTGCATGACTGTTGCCAAAACATAGTGTTGGCATTCAATGCAGCAGTCTCCTTTACTCGGATTAGCTGTAGACACTTTAAAAGTGTTGAAGCCTGCAGTTGTTATATGTACTTGTGCATTCCTGGCTTTTGCAAGAATCAGTGATATTGTGCTACAAACATGGCTGGATTTGAAGGTTCCGGTCTAATCCAAAGGAGCCGATTCTCCTCATTATGCCTACTTGCAATAAACGCAGGTTTCCAGGTGATCTAATTGGCCAGGAATGAAACGAATGCCCTAATTTGTACATCACCTACAATTGGAGTGAGATTGGATTTTCTATTCTCAGGCATGGCCTCATTATGGAAATAAAGTTCACACAACAAATGTTGGTCCCTTTCAGGGTCCTCAGCAAAAGTTTTAACAAATTGTTTCGCAGTAAGCAATTCATAAGGTCTGCCATCCTTTATTACCTTCAATTGAAAATAAACCAGACGTTCAGAGAGGAAGAGAGAATAATTCAAGGAGGGTTTTTGGGTAGCCAACAATTTTTGCACTAATGAAAACATCAAAACCAACTTTTCCTTTGATTCCTTGACTTCTTTCTTGGAATCCTTGAGCTGTTGCAATGTCTGTTCCCAAATATCCCAGTTGGCATACATGTGATTCTGTCAGGCCAACTTATGCTGCTGCAATATTTTATCTTGATCCACAGCATATTGTTTCTTCCAGTTATTCATAAGTTCTAATTGTTTCCATGGCAGGGTCTGTGTCCCGGCATTATAAGTACTGGGTTGGGCCATTGTCTGAGTGGCTGAGCTGACTAGTACAGGGCGGATATTTGTGGTTTAGTTTCTTTTTCTAGACTTTTTGAGGGCCCTAATGGTTCTTTTGTGGCAGTAGGACGTTCTTCTTTAATTGCAGCTGATGTAGATGCCTCAGATACCTGAATTTTGACTAATTTGTATCCTGCCTGTTGGTAAATGTTACCACACTCATGGCACATGTATTCTCTGCATGGATCCTTCTTTTGTGCTGATGCTGTGTGTGCCAGCATGTAGAGATTCAATTCTCTATCAAAGGCTTCTCGTGCCATGGTCAATTATTTCTTATAGGCCTATAGGTCTGACTTCAAAAACTCATTTTCCTCCAATAAAGATGCCATAGTGTGTGAACCCTGTGTGCTGGTTGATTCTGCTGGAGTTGTCTGCTGATCCACAACTGTAGCTGGTTCTTGTGGAGCAGCTACAGCTAGTTTCCATGTATTATCATGCTTGGTGTATGATTCTTGTACCACAGTGGCTGGTTCTTGTGTTTCAGCTTCTGGGTAAGTGATTGGTTCTTGTGTGACAGTCATTGTTTGAGAAATAAACGATGTCATGTTACCCTGGGCCACTGTTTCTTGTGTGACAACGCCACAGGATGAGACGGGTAATGGTTGGGGAATTTGGAATGGTGCTGAGGATTTAAATTTTAACATGATAGTGGCGGGGTCAGGGGAAATGGGAGTAACTTCAGTTTCAACAATCATTTTCATCTTCCTTTTTGGTAGGAAAGTAGAGAAGTTAGTGTCTTTCCTTTTCTATGTAGGAGAAGATTCTTTTCTAGGGGAAGGGCTTTCGGAAGAAGTGAAAACTTGGGATGTGGCCCTTGTTTGTCATTTTGAGACAGAGACTATTAGGGTTCATCTCTTTATTTTATGAGTAGGTGGAGATGGGGGTGTTGGAGAGTCATTGCTAGAGATATGAATAGTGGGAAGGGGTGACTCTAATAAGTGGGACGAACTTGGGGGTAGGTCAACTGGTTCTGAGGATGGAATTACTGGGGGGTCTGGGATATCATCCAGTTTCCTTTCATAAGAACTCCCAGGATTTTCTTGGGAAATTTCGGCTTGTTGGGGAATTTCGGCTTGCTAGGGAATTTCGGCTTGCTGGGGAATGAGGAGTGGATTATTCAGAGGGGGATTTTGCTGAGAAAAACCCCTCTGAATTAATAATTGACATAAACGATGATGGGTAAGGGATAACAATGGGAATTTAACCCGTCTATAATAATATGACATGTTTTTGATACAACCAAGCAGATAATAGGGAATATTGACTAATCGACCATGCCTGAAATGATTCATTAAAACAAAATCATGTTGATAGACTACCTGGTAATGCCCTTCGCATGTCAAATAGTGCTTGATGAATTTAGCTACTGTTGGCCATGGTCGAGGTAATGAATGCAGACTTATACCGCGGCCTTTAAGTTCAACCGGTTCTTCTGGAAGAAGAAAATATTGATGTGCATTTAAAATAATTTGTTTCCTACTGAACCAGCGAGCACCTATAACCGGAAAACCTAAACTTGTGCTATATCTTCCTCTGTGACTGAAATTTGGACCCCTTGAACCACTTAATAATTCCCCTAAAGATTCTGTGTGAACTCTAAAACTTGTTGCTGATCAAATTCTCCTAACCTTTCGAAGTATGTTGTCTATCCTGCTTGTTGAAAAATTTGGTAGGCCTCCGGGAACAATTCGAGAAGAGTTATCGAACCAGGCTCGTGTCTGATAGCCGACCCTCCCATAGCTACTAGCTTGAGTCACATGCAGAGGCACAGAGAACAGAAAAACAGACTTTGGTCAAGCTAATTGTTGCAACAGAGGATATGGAGTCTCAATGATGGCGGAAATAATGGATATGAAAAGTGACGGAGGATTGGATGGTTTGGAATGATGATTCAGTTTTCAAAATTCCCCCCCTTACGTATGGTGCAATGATGTTTAAGTGTGCAGAGATTGTAATCATTATGAGAAAGATCCTCTCTTTAAAATATTATTTAACTGCATTACATAAAAACCACATACCTTATATTTTTACCTTTGTCTTTAAAATTAGAAGTATAGAGTGCTTCATAATGGCTTGATATTAATGGAAGAATCTATAGATTTCTCTGAAATGTAGAACAGGAGCATATCAGGATCTGCTCAATACTGAATAATATTCACCCAAGGGATTTGAAGACTAAAAGTGGAGAACTGAAAAGCTTGTATAGTAGAGGAAAGAAATGATGTTTTAATGATGAAAAGATAAATGACAGGTTGTTGAAACTGGTGTTTCAGCAATGGAAAAATGAATGACATGTTGTTGAAACTGGTGTTTCAGCAAAGGGAAAAATCAGGAAAATGGGATATAATGATTTGGGTTTAAGACAAGTGGGGGAAATATTTGCTAAGGGATAATTTCAGCAGTGAGGAACGAGAAATACTAGCTGAAAGATGATATTTCAGGAATGGTAGAAGTGGGAAAAATGGAAAAAGGGAAATAATGTAGAAATGGGATAAAAAGTGATATTGCTAGGAAATGGGTTGAAATGAAGGGAACAAGCTTCTGTGATTGAAGCTTCAGATCTTCTTGTGATGAATCTGTCCTCCTTAATGAGCTTTTCTAGAATCTACAAAATTCAATTGTAATATTCCAACCCTTGACAGGGATTATTAGTTTTAAATCTAATCTAATACTAGAAATACAGTGCAGAAAATTAAATGTTGTGAGGAGCAGAAGACTCCCCTAGAAAAAGATAATGTGTATCAGTCATGCAAGAAGTCTTGAAATCCTCTTTAGAAACAGGGCACTGGTACAAACGAAGCCTATGACCATTGACTAGTAGAGGTATTTTAGAATCATCAATTGTTAGAATTCTTACTGTTCCATTAGGAAAAATAGCATCTACTTCATATGGTCCAAGCCAATGTGTACGTAGCTTACCCTGAAAATTTTCAAACCGAGAGTCATACAATAAGGCCCAATTACCTTTTTGGAGCTGCTTGTGTTTGATAATTTTATCATGCCACTTCATTCTTTGTTGTTGAATCATGGTTGTTTGGTGAATGACATCTAATCTCTTTTCATCCAATTCAAGAAGCTGCTGCAACCTAGCTGTCTGCACATCAGTCAAATCAAGATTAATAGCTAAAGCAGTTCTTAGATTTTTAATTTCAAATTCCACAGGAAAAACAACATTTTTACCATAAACCAATTCATAGGGAGAAAAACCTGTAGTGTTTCTCCAAGTAGTTCTATAGGCCCATAGTGCTTCAGGGAGCCTTTGAGACCAATCCTTCCAGTTGTCCTTCACTGTTTTAGTTAGAATGGCTTCTAATACTTTATTTGTGCTTTCCACCTGCCCATTGGCCTAGGGGTGGTATGGTGTGGTCATTCTATGATGAATATGATATTTTTGAAGGGTAGACTTAAAACCATGAGAATTGAATGGAGGTCCTCCATCTGTAACTAGCTCTCTAGGAATTCCAAATCTAGTGAAGATTTCTTCAAATAAGAAAGCTAGGACAACCTCTTCATTGGCTCTAATAAGTGCTTTGGCCTCCACCCATTTAGTCATATAGTCTGTAGAGACTAATATATAAGTTCTTTTATTGGATGGAGGATTAATGGGTCCTATGAAATCCAAGGCCCATCTTTCAAACAATTCAGAAACTACCTGGGGGTTTATTGGCATTTGATCTCTATGATTGGGTTGACCCATTCTCTGGCAGCTATCACAAGCCCTCACATATTTCTTTGCATCCTTAAATAATGAGGGCCAATAGTAACCCATCCTCAAAATTTTGTGTGCTATTCTTTTATCAACAAAATGCCCTCCACAGGGGCCATCATTACAAGCTTTCAGTATGTCATACACTTCATCTTCTCTAATGCATATTCGGATTTCCTGATCAAGCCCTGTGTAGAAAAGACACCCACTTATCCAGCTATACCTGGCACTTTGTTGAAAAATTCTTCTCTTTTCTCTGTATGACAGGTGTGATGGTAATTTTCCTGCAACCAAATAATTGGCAATATCTGCATACCATGGAGAGTGAGCAGAAACTGCAAACAAATACTCATCAGGAAAAGAATCATCTACTGGAATATTATTATCATTTTTTAACCGTGAAAGGAAATCAGCCACCACATTTTCTTTACCAGGCTGATCTACATTTGTGATATCAAATTCCTGCAGTAATAATAGCCATCTGGTAACTCTAGCATTTGTAACAGATTTTTTCATTAAATACTTAATAGCTGAGTGATCAGTGTGAACAAAAGTAGAATAACCAGAGATATAATGTCAAAATTTATTAATGGCATAAATTACTGCAAGAAACTCCTTTTCGGTAACTGTATAATTAAGATCAGCATGGGTCATGTTCTTACTGATAAAGTAGATAGCATAAGGAAGATTATTCTCCTCTTGTCCCAAGACAACTCCAATTGCAGTGTCTGAAGCATCAGAAGATATATGAAAAGGGAGGGCCCAATCAGATCCCCTCAAAATAGGAGCAGTAGATAACTGATGCTTGAGTTCTTCAAAGGCTTTCTGACAAGAATTAGTCCACTTAAATTCAACATTTTTCATAAGCAACACAAATAATGGAGAAGCTATCTTAGAAAAATATTTAATAAATCTTCTGTAATATCTAGCATGTCCTAGAAAAATTCTCACATCAGATTGTGTTTTAGGAACAGGAAGATTCTGAATGACCAATATTTTAGATGGGTCTACCTGAATACCTTGAGATGAAATAAAATTTCCAATCCCTACTCCTTCACTGATCATCATATGACATTTTTCATTACTTAGGGAGAGGTGAGCTTGTATACATCGTTTAAGTACCTTCTCAAGATTTTGTAATGCATCTTCAAAAGACACACCATAAGGAGTAAAATCATCCATAAATATTTCCATAGAGTCATTCAACATATCAGAAAAGATTCCTATAACAGCCCTCTGAAAATTTGCTGGTGCATTACATAGCCCAAATGGAAGAACTCTATAAGAAAAAGTTCCCCAAGGGCTAGTGAAAGTGGTCTTGTCCTGGTCTTGGGGTGCAATTCTAATCTGATTATACCCACTGAATCCATCTAGAAAAGAAAAGAATTTATTCCCTGCCAGACTATCCAACACCTGATCAATGAAAGGTAAAGGAAAGTGATCCTTTTGAGTGGCTTTGTTCAAGGCTCTGTAATCAACACATACTCTCCATTTCCCGTTTTTCTTAGGGACAATTACCAATGGGGAAACCCATTCACTGTCAGATATGGGGTATATAAATCCCGCATTAAGCAATTTCTGAAGTTCTTCTTTAACAATTTCTCGTAAATTAGGGTTCATTCGTCTTTGGGGTTGACAGACTGGTCGGCATCCCTCTTTAATGTAAATTCGGTGAGTACATAGTTCAGAAGAGATTCCTTTCATATCCGTGTAATCCCATGCAAATGCTTCCTTATTTTCATGTAATAACTTCATTAACTGCTGTGTTTCAGCAACTGTTAGATCAAGATTTATGTTTAATGTCTTGCCAGGTTCAATTTCAACTGTTATGCTTTTAGATGAGATGGTGGTTAATGTCTGAGATAAGTCTTCAGATTCAATCTTTTCTTGGGTATCTGTTTCAAAATTTTCAGTCAATTGATTGTGTGTTCCAGCAATTACAGATGAAGGTTCACAAATAAAATTATTAATTATTTCATCCTCTGCATTGTCTTTAAGAGTTAAGGCTTGTCCAATAGTTAGAATGGGCTGAATAGCATTATCATCATAATCCATCCACATAGAATCTTCATTATTAATTATGGGTGTAGCATGAGGATAAAGAGTAAGCTGTTTGGTTTCATAACCATTATAAATTGTCATTGAACCAGATCTGCAACTAATAAAGGCATCAGCTATGGCCAGCCATGGCCTCCCCAGAATTAAAGGATGTCCCCCCAGCTTTGTTTTAGTTTGCAATACAACAAAATCAGCTGGGTAATTCCAGGATTCAACTGAGATAAGTAGATCTTCAACAACTCCTTCAGGTTTAATTGTAGAACGGTCAGCCAACTCTAGAATGGTAGGTGTATCTCCGATTGTGTTATTCAACTGTAACAACTGTGAAGTTTCAAGAGTCATTATGTTTATTGCAGCACCTAAATCTACCAGAACTTGAGGAATCATTGTTTTACCAATTTGAACTGTCACGGTAGGATGGCCGGGGTCACCATATTTCACAGGAGGGGTTTTTCCGGACATTAATGTAGATAAATCACCCATCACATGTACTGTAAGGGGATCTTTAGTTTTCCTACCAGGTTTCTTAACACAAATATCCCTTATTGTTCTTGCATAAATTGGTACATCTCTTAGTGCTTGTAAAAGTGGAATTTTAACATACAAGTTTTGCAATTCCCCTAGAAGGTTAACATCAGGTGTTTCAAGCGTTCTAGTTAAAACTAAACACTCGGGGAATGGTGGTTCTGTTATTTCAATACCCTTGTTAGAGGGTGGTTGTG
Source organism: Pinus albicaulis (assembly GCA_034641835.2). Taxonomy (NCBI): domain Eukaryota; kingdom Viridiplantae; phylum Streptophyta; class Pinopsida; order Pinales; family Pinaceae; genus Pinus; species Pinus albicaulis. The sequence goes on from CM076580.1 coordinate 1,609,385,897, forward strand.
CTTTCTTATGCTTCTCAGTTTCCTCTTTATCAGAATCAGAAGAAGTTATGTCATCAATAATAGGCTCTACTATTTTCTCGGATCTTAAATGAATATCATTACATTGCATAGTAGGAAATATAGACTGATTCTGAATATCAATGACTTGCGCAACTTTATTATTGGGGTTAGGATTTGGTTGCACAGGTAGCTGGGGTCTCATTTGGTTATTTGGTGGAGCATTTGATGGCAGAGGAAGTGGTTGTTGAAATTGAGGAAATTGATTTGGATACGGGAGTTGTTGGCTTCTCCAATTTGAATTCCAAGGGTTAAAAGAAGATGGCTGCTGTGGGGGCCAAGGAGTCCAAATTGTAGGATCAACAAAGGGAGGGTTTGATTGTTGCATGGGTGGGAAATTCATTTGATTAAAGGGTGGGTATTGCATTTGATTAAAGGGAGGGTAATTTGTTTGACTGAAAGAAGAATAATTATTCCAACGATTAAATGGCATACTAGAGTTCATACCTTGTCCTTTTGGTTGCCATTGTCTTCTTTGAGTTAGCAAGTAAAATGCTTCAGCTTCTTCTTCCGTTGGCTGTAATGCTGCCTTTATTCCTGGTAGAGATGGACATTGCTGTGTTTCATGATCTTTCTCACAAAGGGTGCAGATTGGTATTTTGTCCAATGGGCACTCCCTTAGTGGATGTTTGTCTCTTCACTTCGGGCAAAAGATAGCCAGAGTTGCTTCTGCTTCACCCTTCTTCTTCTTAACCTACAAAGTGTCAATTTGTGAAGCAAAAGAACTTAACATCTCAGTTTTAAATTCTTCAAGTAAATTACCTATTTCAGCTCTTGTTGCTCCCCCACTGGCTGATTTCTGCACTCTTGAATAGGTGGGATCTCTATTACTTACTCTGTTCCTTGCAGCTCCCCTTGAACACCTTTTACAAAGTTCAACAATCTCATCATATGATTCTTTAGATATATCTCCCTTGCCAAGCATGTTTAACATGTCTAAACAATCATCCCTTAATCCTCTAAGTAATATTGTTTTGTGAATTTCCTTACTTATATTCGGATGATCAGATCTCTGTATATTATACTGCAGCCTTTCTACGTAGTCCTCTAGATTCTCGTCCGGCTTTTGTGCCATATTGAATAGTTCGTCCTTCTTTTCTCTCGTCCGACAGTAGTCTTGATATTTAAGCAGAAATTTCTGTTTCATCTGTTCCCATGTTGTGATTACCTGACTCCCAAGACTCATGAACCATCTTAAAGCATTTCCTTTTAATGTTGCTGGAAATAGTTTCAACTTTTGAGCATTAGTAACATAATCATAACTTCTGCATAATATATCAAATTCAAAAAGAAATTCATCCGGATCTTCAGAGGATAAACCATGGAAGTTAGGTAAAGCCGACAATGGAATGTTCTTCATAGGAGTTGTTCCTCTAGGGAGATCACTGATAGGAAATCCCAAGGTAGAGAGAGAATTTTCATCCTTTCCTTCTCCTTCAGGATCTACACGTCCTCCACCAAAGAAGTCTTCATTCTTTCCTTCCATTGGCTGTTCTCCTACCACACTTGCTTGATCGTCAAGATCTTCTACTAGTTCTTCAATGTTTTCCACTGGTCGTCCAACACTCTCTATTATTTCGTCAATGTGCTCTGCTGATTTGCTAGTACTTTCTTCTGACTTTCCAGCACTGATTGCTGGTCCTTTAATCACCGGCTCCTCTATGTTTTCAGGACCCACAACTTCCTCTATTTTATAATCTGATTGAGGGGAGTGCTGAAGTTTTATTCTTCGAGAACTTAATCTCTGTGATGATTCAGCCTTTGATACAATCTTGTCAATGAAAGTCTTTCTTCCTCCCCTTCCTTTTCCTTTACCACCTGTGGGATTAGTTTTCTTCTGGGTTCTGCGTCCTCTCATACAATCTGCACATCTAGAAAGAAAATATTAATGCTTTTGAAATCTATAATTGCCTTCCCCGGCAACGGCGCCAAAATGTTGGTTGCTTTAATTGTTTTAGCAATTCAAGCTCCACATAAATTTTCAACCCGAGAAGGTTTGTTTATTCCAAAGACAATCACGCACTGGATATGCTCAATTCCAAAAGCAAAAATAATGTTGTAGTAAAAATTCACACAATTATTAATCATACAAATCTAATTATTCACACCCTGTTTAATCAAAGCTGAAGTTTACTTATGTTATAGTAGAAGCAATTCCTCTATTGCAGTTTTTAAGAATCCAAATAAATGGAAATCATTCTGCAGGAAGGGAAACCAATCAACCATAACAGGGAACAAGACCCTATTCCCATGAACAGGAACCTTCAGCACCTGTCTCCTGTTTCTAATCACACTGCAGGAAAAAGAAAGGAAATTAATGGGAATAGGACCCTATTCCTTTGTACAGGAATCTTTAGCACCTGCTTCCGAGCATCAATCATACATTCAAAAAAATAACAGAAATAGATCTCTTAACTTCTTTAAGGATGAATGTACCAAACTCATGCAGTGTTAAAGGAAACAGAATGCTTAATGAATCACAGAACTGTGTAACTGGTGTTTCAGCAAACAGAATTAAAGTAAAGTGTGAATGTCATAAAGGAATCTAACAAACTACAGGAACAGTCGGGTGAATCTTGTGATGAAGGCGGACCCTTTCCTTCTCACAAGATTCCCCAGAGAAAGAATTAAATTGAAGCGCTCAAAAGGAACTTTTATTCATCTATCAAAAGAAATGATACATTACAAATGGAGTCTAGCTCCTGTCCTCTCAAACACAATGTTCTCCTATAGTTTTTGAACTCGAACTCCCTTCTAATGATGATGTCTCCTCTTTCTAAAGAGGAGACATCTCTTACAATTACATTAGAGCAAATATATGTTTATCCCAAATATGTTCTTCTTTCTTAAAACAGGGCTATTCTATTCTTCCAAAAAAATATATTGTTACAACAGATACAAAAAGAGTACTATCTTCAGAATAATCCGTGTAACCACTTCCTTGCTCGTCTTCATGTTGTTGCCATTGTTCCAAAAAATATTCTTCCAGAATTGCAAATTACGAGTAGTGACGGAATTTGCGTGCCTGCTGATTGTTTCAGCAACGGAGTCGACTGTTTCAGCAACGGAGTCGACTGTTTCAGCAACGGAGTCGACTGTTTCAGCAACGGCCGACTATTTCAGCACAGCACATAAATTATCTGCGATATTTTAGACTTATGTTAGCAACAATCTACCTTCGATTAATGATGAAATATAAGAGTAATATGGAATTATATGTAAACAGATTAAATATATAGTAAAGAAGAGGATTTTATATACCTTTGGATAAAGTGAATGAAAATGATGATGGAATCCTTTTTAAACATGGTTATAAAGGTAAGGTGGTGTCAAAATATATAGTAAAAAATGGTACATAGTGAGGTCCTAACACTCCCCTCTCACATGCTGCTTGTCCCCAAGAAACTGCATAGAGAGAACAAAAATTTCTTCCCCTTCTTTTCTTATGGCCTCCTCATCAACAATCTCCACTGCTGCTCAAGACATGCTACAATTAAACTGTCCTCCAATGCCTCCTCCTAAGTATGAAAATCGAAATGGTGTACACCCTGAAGGATAGAGTTGTAGGTGGAAATCCTACTGCTGAACTATGGCCTCTTCAAGGTAGGAGTGATTACATGCATGGAAAAATATAATCCCACTAATGATCCCCTCATCCATGCTATCATCCAAATGAAAACCTTGCCCCCGGTTCTGTGCAATGTAATGGGGCTGAATGGAGAGTTTTGTTTCTTCATCCCAATAAGCTCTTCTCTCCCTATGTAGTGCATATGGGGTTGCCTCTATCCTTGGGCTGAAATGGTATTGCCTCCAAGAGTGGCCCAAACTACCCCATCACGAAAATCATCCATGAAATTCCCCTGCAAATTCTCCAAGTGGTTTTCCCCACAAGAAGAGAAAAGTAATAGTATGGCAATCATGGTTTTCCCATGGTGTCTCCTTCAATATAGAACATGTGTAATAGGGAGAATAGTACTCCCAATGGGCTGTCCCAACATATAAGTCACTCTCCCAATAATGCTCCTTATGAATAAATAAGCATCAGCAATACAAGGTAGAATAAGACAATAAAAACAAGTTGTCACAAGACAACTAGAGAGTGGGTCACTGCTCCTCTCATGGGACCAGCGCAGTGAGCCTTTTTCCTTCCTCAAAATATACATAACAAGTGATTTTCCCAACCACTTGTTTTGATGCCATACACATCTCAAAAGATAAGAACATGAAAATATAGATTGGTGCCAATGGTGCACACCACGGAGCATGTGGCTCCCTCCACAAACCACCATAAGAATGGTCCATTCTTCTGCTAAAAAAGTCTACAAATACATCCTTGTACATTATGTAAGAAGGAATCAACTCTTCTTGACTTATCATACTACTCAAAAAAGGAAGGAAAGTACAATATAAAATGTGAGATTATACCTTCTCCATTTTGTACTTGAGCCCCTGAGCTGAAATGGTGCAACTGAACATTTCCCTCTACCTCCAATGAGTAGGGAAGTGGCTGTGAAGTTCCCTCCACCATAATCAAGCAGTCTATGCATCTCTCCCAATGCTGATAGGTGCCATGATGAATGCCATCCAAGTGAACTCCTCTAGCCAAAAAAATTATGCATCCAAGTGCATAGCTAGGAAGTCCTCATGTGCTGCATACAAAAGTTCCTTCTTAAGAGTAGAAGCTTTAGCCAAGAATAATCTACCATAGTGTTAGGTGACTATATCATAAAATCTGTATCAGTCATCTCCCTCTTGGTCATCAAGAATCATGCATGCATCAGGATCATGGGGAATACTTAGCCCAAGCTGAGCCCTCCATCCTGGATTAGTCATCCATATAGACAGTACTATTATTCTGCAATATGGTTCTCCATCAGACTACTGCCTGCTACCTTGACATCTCCTCATGGAAAATTCATCCTCCAAGTTGCTTCCATGCCCATCATGCAGCTGCTCATGCTCAAAATAGAAATAAGGACCTCCGAAAATGAGCCTCCCAAGAGAGACTATCACCTCCAAAGAATCTCTCGATATTGGAAAATGAAACCATGAGTGGCCTCCATCTACTCCAATGCATGAAAGAGTTCTTCCTTAAGGAATAATCCTCTCTCTTACAAAATCCATGGAGAATTCATCATGCATCATGAAGATGCTATCCTCCAACCATGCATCAAACTTTATCAGCACAGTAAAGCTGATGAAAATGGGTGATACTTAAAATGAGAGAGTATATCTCTCCTCCTTGAGCTTACCCCATACCCTCTGTGCTGTGTTGGATCCCTCTAGTGTGTTCACCCCTCCGGAATCCAAGAGTGGTAATTCAAATGACATGATGCCCCTCATTTTTTCTAAATCATGTGGCCTCCAAAGTGGAAAGCCTCCAAAGTGAGACATCAAGATCTGAAATACACTCCATGTATGAGTGGACTAATTTTTCCCTCTCTCCTCTGCGCAGTGCAATATCTTTCCCATGTGCAAAATTTTTCTAAAATAGATAAGGGAAAATGCTCATCATCCCTTCATGGTGATCCTTCTGCTCTTCTTCCTCCATCTCACAATCCCAGAAAATGCTACATATGGCTCCAAAATTGTGTCTTGGTACCCACATGAAAAAATATGTGTAACTCCTTGAAAAGACACAAGGGCTCCTCTAATGGAAGCAATGGCTCCCCTTTCACCTCCCCTTTCACCTCCATGTGGTGATGGATCTCCTCCTAATGTGACAAAGATGTTGGTTCTTTCCAATGTATGCAAAGTATTTGTGTTTATAACGCAATGAGTTTCACCAAGTTTCCTCCATCAAAACCCTTAGTGAATGCATCACAAGTTTTTTCATTTGCATGTCATTGAAAAATAAAACCCTCAAACCAACAATCATGAGCCATACATTGAGTTGCAGCGCTGCTCCTCCCACGGCCTCATGTTCTTCCTCTACTCCCTTGCAATGCAAGTGAACAAAGGACTACGATGTGGATCTGTATGTGTGATTGAATGCTCACACCCTTCTTGAAGTAGCTAGGATTTGTTCCATCAACAAACCCTTCTCAGATAATTTCTCCAAAGTTCCCTTTCATCAAGATCTTCAATGACTTCCTCAATGGTCTAGAAAAGAAGAAGGGAAGCCCGCTCTTCCTACATTCCTCCTTCCTTTTCTTCTTTTTAAATCTCCTCTCCTTGGAGAGAAGCTCCTCCTCTGATAGCCTTGGATATTGGGCATAGGATTAGCCAAGATCATGCTATGATACCACTTTAATATCCCGAATGAGGGATTTTCTGCTCCATCAGGAATATCTTAAGATATTCCATTTTTCCAACTATAGGAGTATTAACAATCAACACTAAACTATTTCAGAAATTGACTGTTAGGGGAATTTACTGGATATGTCACCTTCACAAGGAAGGATGATATCTAGAGGCTACCTAGCCCACTAGCAGACTCTGCCAATAGAACTTGTCAAGAGCTAATAGTTCCCTTCAAGGAATTTCTGCAATGCCTCCCATGGGAACGCTGTATAAGTAAATAATTAAAATAAAATTATGTATACTACTGGGATCCTCTTATAAATATAATATGGAGTCTAAATGCAGAAAGAGAGCTGAAACAGATAGATCTAGGTGAGTTAAACAGATCTCCCCACCATAGGTACATCATAAATCAACTCAAAGAGTGAGCTACAACAATATGCAAAACATCAATCTGAAACTCTGAAAATATGAATGTATCATGAGAGGGTAAATAATACAGCCATAATCATATTATTAGATCAGCAAGATTATACATAAATATCATGAGGAATAAGACCCTCAAGCTTTAGAACCAATCCTCAAATGAATAAGCATTGTAATACATGAGATGTTGCTGCTGCACAAAATGCCGGAGGAAGTGACTGAGTACTCTCCATGAGAGATGCAGCTACTGACTACATTCGAAATGATAATGTGGCTGGAAATATACAAGAAAATGGCCCATGAAAGGAAAATGGGCTCAATATGGGATTTCTATCCAATCTCAGGGACATTGCTAGAAATGTCGAATAAAATACAATAGTGACAAACAAGTTGTCACTACAACTGAAACTAAATGAATATAAGGCTATGGCTGATCTGAAATGATGATTCCCTCATCTGATAATACCCTTAAGGAAAAAGGGGCTGATCCCCTTTTACTCAAAAGTGCTCTTCCTGATGAGCACAAGAATCTCCCTCAACATTGCCCTCATAGAATAACGCAGTTTCTCCAAATGGCTGCGCAGTGGGAGATGGTGAATGAGTGGAATCATGCCACATATTTGAACTATGGTCCAAGAGACCTATCTATATATCCTCCAATGAATATATGACTCATCCAATGAAAAATCAAGTACGGAAATACTCTATGAGTTCCTCTGCTGCTACCCCAGCAACATAGCACCGTTCCTCTACAAAAATAACGCTGCAACTGAATGAGTGAGCTTGGGAAAATGCCGAAATGAGGAAATGCAGCTCAAGTCATCTCCTCCCATGAGGAAGAGGTGGGGGATCCCCTCCTGGTAACACCCCCAGTGCTCAAGAGCACTGCAATCCTCCTAAACAACCCGGATGTGCAAGTCCTTGGCCTCACTACAAAATTTCTGAATCAAAGCTTGAAAAAAAATGAGTTGCTCCTTCTTTCTTATAAATCAAATGAACTGTCTTTCACCATAGGCCCCACAATTAGAGTTTCCATTAAATTTTGAATGCTTTCCCTCTAGAAACTGCGTTGTCTTCTCAAGCAAGCCAACCCTCTAAGGTAGCATTGTTGACTTGGTCAAAGATGGCCAACTCAAGGTGATCCTCATCATGTTCACACCATTAGGTGTTTATTTCAGTTGCTTATTTATCCTCCTTTCTCATGAGGAGTGTTATTTCTCTATCACCAAGGGGTTAAGGGGTCTCCTTACCCATTTTACTAACCAAAATTAAAATATGCCACTATAATGTTCCATTTTAGCTTCAGGCTAAAATTGGGAACATTACATTTATTAAGAAACTCTTGCCGAGTTATCTTGGATTTCTGTAAAAGGGACTAGATCTCTATTTTTGTGCTCCATTGATTGATATATAATCAAATCTATTTTGTCTCTTATTTTTTAGTATAAACCCTCCATAAAGTGTGTTGTCACTTTCTTCAATAATTCTGTGTTGCAGTTGTCTTGGGGTTGTAGTGTTTTTTGGCTGTTTTGAGCATGGGAGGCATGTTTAACTAGGATATAATGATTTTTTTATGATTTCCTTTCATATTTGGTTGTTATAATGTCTAATATAAAGGATCCATGGGTTGTTATTCATTTTTATAACACATATTTCTGAAAAATGCGTTTTTAATTCACGTATTGTTGCTTTTCCCCATTTGGGAATATTACCGTGGTATCGAAGCTCTAATCTTGGCTTAGCCTGTGTAATTCAACCATTATGGATTCTTCTCATGGGAAGGAGAGGATTTGAAAAAGGGATCAAGGCAAACCATTATTTTCTGTAGGGAATAAGTTCTCAAAAATTCTTCTACAAACTCTGCATGGCATCAGTAAAGACATCAAATAAATGAGGAGGGAAAAACATGGAGATCCCTCAACAAGATTTGGACATGTGGAAAGCTATAGTTCTCATATTATGGCCATGGTTATTCAACCACACCATCATATTTAAAATGCTCTACCAGCTATATGTTCATGAAAAATAAGATGGAGAAAGGAGATGTGCCAAAGAAGGAGACTCTTGGTGATTATTTGCAAGAGTATTAATCTCAATCTAAGAGGTTCAAAGATCACTTGAACTTCCAAGGGTTTTGAAAGATCAAGGAGGAAATAAGCACAAGAAGAAAGTAACATGGTGTGGGTAGATTCCTTCTATCTACTTGTGATGGCTCACCTAAATGTCCAACTAGGGTTTGGGTGGAGGAGCTAGACACCTACGTGCATCAACATCAAGTTTTTGAAGATGAAGCCATTAAAGTAGCAACACTGAATTTTGAAGGTAATGCTTATGCTTGGTGGTTGTTTGAATCCTTTTCCTTAACAAATGCAAATACATCTACTTATGCAAGGTTCATTAGAAGATTAGTGGAAAGGTTTCATGAAAATTTTTATGAAACACCTTCTATGGAGCTTATCAAACCAAAACAAACAAAACCTTTGCATGATTTGGAGGAGTCGATAAATCCAACTCCATTTCAGAAAACCATTGAAGGGGATGAAAACTTGTATACCATGCCAAGGGAAAAGTCCCCATTGCATGATCATCTTTCTTCTCAAGAAAAAGACATGGATATTCCACCTTTAAGGGAATACCAAGATCTTAGGTCTCTTATTGTTGATGAGGAATTTTAAACTATTGATGAGGAGGAAGAGAAGGCTGGATATAACAACACAGTCATATCAAGAGCACATCCAGTACCTCATGAAGAGGAATATGGAGCACTTTTTCCAAGGATAGAAACTCTTTCACTCTTGCAACGAGTTCCAAAGAATCTCACATATGGAGATCACAGCACAATCCATGTGCATCATGTGCCATCATTGGAAAATGATGAGATCTTGAAGGTATGAGGAGATAAAGGGGAGGATAAGAATCATATGTTGAGAAGCACACACCCCTCTCTATTTCAGAAGTTTGATGCACAAAAGAGGAAGGAGGATTTGGGCAATTAAGGAAAGAACAAATCAGTCCATACACATATACATCCTACTATACTCCTTGATGTCTCTTTACATGGACGCATTCCACCAAGGAGACCTCCTGATGAAAAGATCAATAAAGTGTTCTCTCATCTTGTTTCAGAAATGACATATTTGGCTAAGGAAGGAGCCTTGGGAGAAGCTAGCATAGCGCACAGAATCTTTGATGGGTTCAAAGGAGAGGTAAGAAATTTTCTTAAATGGACATTGTTATCTCCCACTCAGCTATTTGCGCTAGAAAAGGAGGATTCCGAAATCTATGATGACATGAGTATGATATCAAATGGCCACTCCATATCTTTTGGGCAGCCAATGATATTCTGACACAAAAGGAATATTTCTGAATATGACAAGAGGGTATCAACACTCTTGCATGCATGGGAAAAATTAAGGAAGTTTTGGAAGGAAAAAAAATTTCAAGGGGAGGTTGAATTCCATCTACTTCAATATTGTCTTGAGCTAGATCAGCTACAACAGAGGCAACAAAAATGGAGTTACAACACTCCAACATGTGACTTTGGAATTGAGCATGTCAAAGAGGAGAACCATCATATGACAGGTACTTCATTTCAGATTTCTACAATGTTGTCATTGTTGGGGAGCCTACATCCATATTGGTAATCCAAACTATTGATGGAATATTGCAAGAACCTCCTCACATATAAGGTTCTTGATGGGCAAGTGATGGATAGGAGGTATAAAGTGGTTGATAGAGTAATTTACTTTCATGATCATATCTATTTGAATAGAGACTCCATTCTCAATGGAAAAATACTATATTCGGCCTATGAGATCTTTCTTTATAATCCCACTGGTTTCATTGGAGCATACCATACTATCTTTGAGGGATTGAAGTGGGAAAACTTCAAAGACGAAATGCACTATCACATGAGGAAGTGCATAGATCATTTGCTAGTTGAGGAGGAATATAGCTCTTGGGAAGAGTTATCATTACCACCTCCTTATTCATTGGGTGTGAGAGGGAGCTCATCCATGAGTTACCTCACTAATTCGAATCAAGTGTATGGTAAGGATTGTATTTCTGAACATTATGATGTATTTACTTTATACTTGCATTTTCTTACCATACATGTGTATGACATTGCTCCAAGAGGGGGTACTCTTCCTTATTTTATTCATGGGTTACTTGGGGCCATGAGAAATGGTGATGTTGACCATTCCCTAGAATATTTTGGGAAGATGATGTACTCTTCATGGTGTGATGAATTAACACCAACCATCATACACCTTCTCCAAACATGCAAGAAGAATGGGTCAGCAAACAAGTGGTGGGAGAAACTCTTGTTATATCATATCCTATGGTAGTTAGGAGTAAAAATATGGTGGTTTCACATGAGGGACCATTGTCCTTCTCCATTATTACATATGGTAGCTATCTTGACTTTAATTATGATTCCTTATGTTGAAGATGTTCTTATCTTGGTTGGGAACATTATTGGAGGAGAGACACATTGGTTGGATGTGTCATTGGGGAAAGAAATTTCCCACACCTTTTGAACTACATGCTTCAAGGGGAGCATGGGAGATGATATGGCCACTATAGTAGACCACTTGCTTCTTTATGAGGTGGGCCATATGATTTTTTGGAACATGCCTCTCATGAACATTTGGGAGGAGCTTTCTTATGAATTATCGAGCTGGGAGGCGATTCATTTCATTTGGATGATAGCATGGAGATGGGAGTCTTTCATTGGGAATGAATTCCCCCATTATTGTCATCACTTCTACCTTGAGGAGGCCATTGAAAATCAAGAAGGTTTCCATATATATCTTCCATTCTTTCATGATGAGAGCTATTTGGTTTATCCACCAAAGGTCAACTTACACATTTGGGAGGAACCATTGGGAGACAGAATTGTTGAAGAATATCTGAAGCAATGGTGGAGACTGTTGGGAGTGAAGCCCACGAGAGGAGGGGAGATTTTGTAGTACCCTTAAAGTTGCTTAAGGTCAAGAAAAATTTGGGAGGGGAAGACTGTAATATTCCTAAATTAGCATGTAGCTAATGGGAATATTAGTTTTTCTCTTAACATCTAGTTAAATGAATAAATGGGCAAGGAGGCCCATAAATATCTTAAGTAGGCATAAAATACCTCTTAATGTTAAAATGGATCATGTTAAGAACTATATCAAGCATCCTCATGTGTGAACAAAGTCTAAAATATGTGGACAAGGTCAATTTTGACCAAGTCAACAACATTAACATGCGATGAGTGGATCATCAAATAAACACAGCTCAATGTGAATGTAGATCAGTTTAGCTAGTCAGAATAAAGACACCTTGGGTGTGAAAGGATACAATGCGTGGAGATCAATTCAAGGTTTACCAAATAAAACAACGTTGTAAATAGATGAGCAGGACTAATGGAGACAACGTAATTTTGGAGGAGGAGCCTTTGTATGGAAGTAACCTCATAAATGGGTGGGACCCATGGTGAGGAGGCTCATCAACTATATAATGAAGGGAATGGTAGTGATATAGGATATGATTGAAGAATATGATTTTATGATTTTTTATTTTCATACTTATTTCATGCTTCAGTTGTTTAGCTAAGTTTGCTGCACTGTTTAGTGCAAGGGTTTTATCATGTGGGAATTCCCCACTCTTGCTTGGAGATATTAGTTAGGAAATCTAATAGGAGCTTTATGGACTTCATTTCCACTATTCGAAATTTGGCCAAGCAGTAACCTATAGCCACAATGAAATCTCTTGGATGATTTGCATTATTTTACATGGTCTTGCAGTGCGAGGGTTTAAACCCTTTCTTTATGAACTAGTTTCCCAAGAGGAGGATCAACCTTTTTCCCGGAAAGCTAGTAGGAGGAGCTAAAACCATTTATTTGAATGATCAGCCATATTTATGTAGTGCTTCATCCATTCTACATAATTTCAGCCATATATCTACAACATTTACTCTTGTACTTCATGTTTATCAATAAACTCTTGCCGGATAATCTTGGATTTTTGTAAAAGGGACTAGATATCTGTTTTTGCGCTCCATTGATTAATATATAAGAAGATATATTTTGTCTCTTATTTCTGAGTATAAACCCTCAATAAACTATGCTATCACTTTCTACAGTAATTCTGTGTTGCACTAGTCTTAGGGTTGCAGTGTTTTTGGGTTGTTTTGAGCATGGGAGGCTTGTTTAGCTAGGCTATAATGATTTGATTCTAATTTCCTTTCACATTTGGTTGTTATAATGTTTGATCTAAAGTATCCATGGGATTTTATTCATTTTTATAACACATATTTTTGAAAAATTAATTTTTAATGCATGTATTGCTTCTTTTCCCCATTTGGGAATATTAAATACTAAGAGGTTTTTTCTTAACATTATATTTGTTGGGTAGTAGACATGAAATATGTTTGCTTCACTGAAATTATTTTTTCTATGTACTGGGGGTTTAGATAAGAAGAATATCCATTCTGTTGCAGGTCTCGAGACTGCCATGAAAGTAATATGTGTAGCGGGATCCTTGATATTAGTTTTTAAGAAGAAAACCATAGGTCGAATGGGACCAAGGAAGAAACCAATGGTGCATAATCCTGGGGTTTTTATTTTTTCTTGTACTCCAAAGATAAAAAGTTTGGAGTAGACTCAATCTTCTATTCGAGAAGCAACAACATATTAATCAATATTTATTTAAAAAATAATAATTGTTAGAAAAGTTCACCAGAGATTTGGAAATAACAAACAAATTGTAACTTCTATGTCTTCAACAGACCGTATATTCTCTCAAGGTAGATGTTCATACTAACTCCCTATGAACTGATGATGCTCTTCAGCCATCTCTAACATATTCTTCCATTGCAAAAATGAATGATGTGGGTGGTTGATCATTCAATAATTTGATTCACAACAAAAAAGTAAGTATAAAAACGCATGTCTGTAATTCCCAACAACATAACATTACAATATAAAATGGCACTAAATATGATGAAAAAGTTCACAAATTATCTTTACATGTTCAAGTGTAGGAAATTTAAAACCACGTCCAAGGTGAAGACCTTTGAAAAATTCATAAAACTCTGATAATATTTCAGCCTACCACACAAGTGGAAAATATAATTTCAAAAGTGAAAAAAAATGCTACTCAGATAAACGATGCCAAAAACATTGTTTTCATAAACTAAACATTCTGAAATGAATAGGAAAGTATGTATATGAAACCTGAGAGGGCGTAAATAATGATAAAAACTTCAAATGTTTTCAGAGGGAATGCCACTGAAGCATTTGTTTTTGGAAAAAAGTAATGTTGGATCAAAGTCATCCTTAGAAAACAATAAAATATAGGTATGTGCATTGTTTTGACAGGGTTTGAAACTGAAGACACCAATTACAACACTTCTAGAATAGTAGATTTCAAACTATACATGTTTACCAACTCGCCTATAGAAATCAAGAGCCTTAATAACATTATGGTGTTGCATTTCAAAGAACTGCAGGTAAACAATTTCAGTCATCAATAGCTATAGATCATGGATGATTAAGATGCTAATTGAATTTTTAAAGACACGCATGGTAAACACACACACAAGTAGGGAAAAATTGTGTGAGTTTATATTATCATTAACATGATGTATATTTATAATACAATGATGTGACTCTTGGATTCCACATTCCAAGGTCACTTGGACTCTTTTTGTCCATTTGGTGTCCAACATTCCCCCCCTTAATCTCAAGGGTTATGTGTGATTCCAAGAAGAGAGTTGTAATACAAGTCTGCAAAGTATGCATGGCAGCACTTACGCTGAATCAACTCTCTGAAATGTTGGCATAAAGAGGTGGTTTAAGGATGACCACCAACACTGAAATGCTTAGTGTAGTTCCCGGGACTCTTCCAAATCTGGCAAGAAGCTGAGGGCTTCTGCTACAGGAAGTTTCCCTCATATTTTGAAGATGGAGACCCTCAACCTAGAAGAAGGGAGGTCTACAACCTGTGATGTTTTAAGGATGACCACCAACACTAGAATGCTAAATGAATTTCCTGGAACTCAACCAAAACTAGCAAGAATTTGAAGTCTTCTGCTAGAGGAAGTGCACCAAATTCTTTTAAGAGGAAGAATATGAACCTCGCATAGGTGTTTTAAGGTAGTCTACCAACCAGAGGAATTCTCATGGGCATCCGTGTCTCTGGCTAAAACTCTAAATTTGGAATGACAAGTTGTGGCGTAGGCTCGCTTGAACTATTGTGTCTCTGGCTACAACTCTGAATCTGGAATGAGAGATTGTGGCTCCGGCTCACTTGAAGTGGCTTTGAAGCTTGTATATGAACACCATTTCCCCCCTATCAGGTACAAGGTGAGATGATGGTGAAAACTCAACTGCAATATTGTTCAATATTCAAGAACATGTTCTGACATGCGACTTAAACATCTTCTTGGTTGTTGATGCCCATTGCCAAGAAGCGATCCATCTAAGATAAATCTTTGTTCTTGTAGGAGGCTTGTTTCTGAAGCATATTTGTGAAGAATGGGTGTGTCGACCATAGTGGTTGCATGGGTGAAGATCAAAACAGTGATATTTCATATGTCCAACTTGATCACAGTGTTGGCATTTCACAATTTTTTGTTGCTGCTGTGGAAGAGGAGCAGAATCTAGAACAACTGAAGGTGAAATACCATAAATAAATATGACACTCTGAAATTGAATGGGCTTGGAGTAGTCTGAAATATGAAAGGATAACTCCTTGTCATATCCAAGACCAGTTCTGTGCTTTTTGTGGACAAGCTCTTCCCAAGCTCTGATGATGGGCTTGGGAGGTGCATGCTGAATTTCGACACATGCATGCAAATTTTCTCTCGTACTGGCCTCAGTGATCTAACCAATATATTGTTGCTGATGGGATTTTGTCTTCGCGTTCTGAAAAAAAATAAGTTTAGAATGACAAATATTTTGTTGTAAATCCTCTTTTTGTAGCTCTGACTCAAGCTGCAAAAATTCAGTCTTGTCTACTGTATTTTGCAGGCAGGTTTTAATGTCAAAAAGAGCGATTTTTTTTTATTTATACCATCTCATCAACATTAGAATGGATTAGGGCATTCAACACTTCTAATGCACCATCAATTCTGACCATTTTTTTTTAACTCAACAATAATAAACTGATGAGAGAAAATACACCCACTTGTACTTTCAGTACATTAAAAAATAAGAGAAGATTTGAAGTCTATGATAAGCCCGCCACACAATGAATGCAGTCACGAGAGAAAACTTTGATTTTCAACAAAAAAATGGAAATGTGGTTTGAAATTTGAGTGGAAATGTGTTAGCCTCAAAATTTGATTTCCTTTCACAATGTAATGTCGAATTAGCATGCTAATATATGGAATTTTATAAGTCAAATTCTAAGAATATCTCATCATATGAAGCCTCTACTTTTGTGCATATATGGACATGTTAGATGATCCAAATATGTTAATGTAAAGTTAGGATAAAATATTAATTAAATTAGAATATTTGATAAATATTAAAGAATAAAAATATTTATTAAATTAGAATATTTAATAAATATTAGAGATACTTAGAAATAGAATTTTGTTAGTAAAGATATGACTCTATAATAGAGTCGTTTCTTAGAATCTAAAATAAGAATAAAGTTAGTAGAGTGGTTAGAAGGTCATTTATTGTAAATGAACACTTGTTGTTTTTTCAAGTGATCCATAACTAAATTAAGTTAGCACATATTTCTTATAAATAGGTTAGTCTCCTATTTGCAAGTTAGTAGAAGTTTACGTTTGTAAACTCTGCAACTTTTTATGTAATTTTTTTTTCCATTATTAATAAAATTACGTGTTTTCGGACACTTCTACCATTAATGTGGTATGAGAGCCACCAGTAATGTAAATGAAAAGACAATGAATATTTCATCTTTGCAGACTTTATAAAATTCTTCCAAAATATGAATTGAGATAATGGCGAAGAATCAGTGATTTATTAGCCCATGCAGTGATTTATTTTATTAAATATTTCATTGTCAATTGTTTTCTGAGTTTGCATATATATAGATATATATATATGTGTGTGTGTGTGTGTGTGTGTGTGTGTGTGTGTGTGTGTGTGTGTGTATGGCATCTATATAAGTTGTGTATGCAGGAATTTAAGCGCATAGCAGGACCAGCATAACCAACGTTTTTTTTAGGAACCCACGAGATGAACCAATGCAGAGTAATCTTAAAATGGTGCAGAATCGAGCTTTAATGTTCATTGAGAGCACTGTCATTATAGTGATGTTAATCAACAAAAAGCATGTGGATGTGTATGAACGGGTTGTTGCGCACCAGATCCTTTGAAGCTTATCGTTTCCAAGGAACGGGCCGGTGTACGTTGTATGTTGTTAGGAGCGGAGTTGCTCGGGGTTTAATTTATCAGTATGGAGAGTATTTTTGAGTTGAAAATATCATGTTCCAGTTCCTAGAGGGAATCAACAAGCTGATAGATTATTTTGTACAGTCTTTTGATATAAAAGTCTTCAAACATGTCCAAGGAATGAAGGATCTCGAGACAATAGCAAGTGAAATAGCTTTTAGTGTTAGTGAAGTAGAAGCTCTATATGAGCTATTTAAGAATATTAGCAATGCTATGATTGATGAAGTTCTGATCAATAATGAGGAGTTTCAACTAGCCTTATTCAAGACTAACAAGAAGGAGAGCCTTTTTGCAAACAGGGTGTTTGACTTGTTCGATACAAAGCATAATGGCCTGCTAGTATTTGAAGAGTTTGCATGTGGCAATCAACCGTTGCAGACATGTGAGCAACTAATGCAAGACCTGATCATCAGAAGGAGGCATGAATTAAATCTGTGATGTTCTAATTGGTAAACACCAATGCCGTATAGGCGATAGTTACCAGAATTAAATCCGTGATGTTTTGAAGCAGAATTAATCGTGATGTTTTGAAGCAGAATCACATCCATGATTTTCAAATTGGGAGACTCCAATGCTGTGAAAGTGATGGCACCGACGTTGAAGGAGAGATATGCAAGTAGAACGCTACCACCGTGAAGGTATGGGCAACGTTGTGAATTGAACACTATAGCTGGATGTTAAGAAACATGTTATTTAAACGATGTTTTTTTTAGTGTGATTCAGATGTGGCAATAGATATCCTACGATGATATGAGCGGAGGCTTCAACTGAAGATCAAGAAGTTAAATCCCAGCCTATACATTTTTACATCTTCACATTGGGTTTGAGATTCAGAATTTGTGCATTTATTTAATAAATGTATGAAATTGTATGAACTAGTGTAGAGAATATTACTCCATTCCTGTGGAGAGTTGTTTTGTTTTCAGATTAATAAGCATTGGGTGGATTGAAGTGTATGTAATTGATGAAATTTTGAAGAAGAACTTGTAGAATTTCCAACTAGTAAAAAATCAATTACATTTTTATGAACGACATAAGCTCAGTCTTTAAAGAGTGATTTGGGAAAGATAAGTAGTGAAATTTTTTTTGTACTTCGATTTATAAGAGAGACAATTGTATTTTTTTTTTTTTGAAGCAATAAGGTGAAGTAAAACTTTGTTTTTGGAGGAATAAGAAGAATTTTTTGTTTTGGAGAAATAAGGGTCATTATTTGTAACTCAAAGTATCTTTTTAATTTTGGGGGGGTAGAATTTGTTTTTAAGAAGAGCTTTGTAAAGGCATTGTCAAATTTTGCAAAGATTTCATTGTAAACACTAAGCGAGAAATTGACTAGAGCCAAGTGAAAAGCTCAGTCATTTTTCTCCTTTTCAACGACTATACGAGGGTCAAGGTCAAGCCCCGATAGATCATTTTTTGTGTGGCATGTGTCATTTTTGCGTGACGTGTTTCATGTGATGAGTTGTTCAAATTTTTGTGCTTGATTCTTTTGATGCACTGCTTCAACACTACAATGTAGAAGTTAATTAATCTGTTCTCTGAATCTGATAAGATAGAAGGAGTGAAATCTTATAAGACATGGAAACGTCTAATTGAAATCACTCTCATATATAATTAATTGTGGCATGAAATTTGTGATGGCAACATTAATCCAAATAAACCAACAAATGCAACTTCACTTGCAAAATGGGAAGTAAAAAATGGCAAAGCATTAGCTCTTATAAAAGCATCAGTTAATAATGAAATGTACATACATATTGAAAATTCCTCAGATGCATGGAATGCTTTACGTGCATTCAAAGATATCTTTGATACACAACCTGAATCAAAGAAGGTTGATCTTCAATTAAAATTGATTCAACAAACATTAACTGAAGGTGGTGATGTCCTTGAGTATATTTCACGACTTAAAAACATCAAGCAAGAAATCATAAATGTTGTTTTTCAAGCTGTAGATGAAAGCTTCTTGACCATGATTCTAATTGCTGGATTGTTGTCATCATATACACATTTTTTGGAAACTTTGCAAGTCACTGGAAAGTTAGAGAAGCTAAAGTTTGATGAATTGAGTGAAAACTTAGCTGAACATGATAAAATGTTTGGGAAGAAGAAACATATTGGAGAAGATGTCTTCTTCACCGAAGCAAGCTCAAGTAACTCCTCAGCTGATAATTCAAGAAACCGAGGAAGAGGAAATTTCAATCAAAATCAAGTAGCCCAAGGTCGTGGTTGCAAGAAAAGCAAAGGAAAAAATTCCAACAGAGGCTACAATTCAGGTAGGAGAAATTTTCAAGGCAGAGGAAAAACTCAAAACCGAGGCCAAAGCAGAGGCCGAGGACATTATCAAGGCAGAGGATAGTCTCAAGGCAAAGGCAATGATTTTAGTCAAATTTTTTGCAAGAGATGTAACAAAGTTGGCCATTATGTGGTAGATTGTAGAGCTTATATTGAGAAGATTCCCAAGTTTCATCCAAACTCTGCACAGTTTGCAAATGATGAAGATGATCCTGATGGTTCCGAAAATTTCTTCACCAACACAGAAGAAACAACTTTACAGGTTTCAAGCTTTCTCAGAAGTGATTATGAATATTCATGGATTTTGGATACAGGCGCAACTCATCACATGAAATTTTGATGTTACTTATTTTTTAGTTTCAAATAATTTCATCTGAATTCAATCTATCTTGCTGATAAAACAGAACATACTCCTTCAGGCAAAGGTTTAGTTAAATTTTTTTACCAGGCATTGGAGAAAGAATGATTTCAAATGTGTGGTACGTCCCAACATTCATGAAAAAATTGTTATCTTTAGTCACGATTCACCAAGTAGGACATATGGTAATTATGGAAGATGGCTTAGTTAAAATCAACTCATTCAAACAAAACATGAAAATAGTGATGACAGGTTATGAAGATGGAAAATTGTTAAGGATGAAAGGGACAGTTATTCCAAGAAATTCTGACTTTGCAGGAGCAGCAAGTATAGATATTTCACCAATCAGATTGTGGCATGTAAGATATGGGCATCTCAACTTTGACAGTCTCTCTCAGTTACAAAAACAGGGAATGGTTAAAGGACTTCCAACCTTAAAAAGGGAAAATGAAAAGTGTGAATCTTTAATTTTTGGAAAACAACATCAAGAGACTTTTCCTACAAGTTCATGGCACACAAATAGGCATTTTCAGTTCGTTCACAGTGATATTTGTGGACCCTTCCCAAATTCTCTTGGAAGTTGCAGATATTTCTTACTCTTTATTGCTGATTTTAGTAGGATGACTTGGGTATATTTCTTGAAGCAAAAGTCAGAAGCATTTGAAAATTTCAAAAAAATTTCGTCAGCTTATTGAAAATGAAGTAAAGGAGAATATTGGCACTCTTAGAACTGACAATGGTAGAGAATTCACTTCAAATGAATTCAAAAATTATTGCATGGATAATGGCATAAAATGACATCTTACCAATGTCTACACTCCGCAGTAAAATGGAGTAGTAGAAAGAATGAATCGTACCTTGGTAGGAATGGCGCGATCTATGTTAACTTTAAAAAATTTAAGCCATTTATATTGGGCCAAAGAAATTCATACCACTGTCTACTTGACGAAAAAATCTCCCACTGCTTCTTTAGATGGAATCACACCTTATGAATCATGGTTTAGCTTCAAACCTTATGTAAAACATCTTAGAGTTTTTGGATCAGTCTAATATGATTTAGTTCCAAACGAAAAATGAACTAAGCTTAATGCACGAAGCTTGAAGTGCACAATGATCGGGTATTCTGATGAGAAGAAAGGATACTGAATTTTTTCGAATGGGAAATTTATTGTAATTAGAGATGTGATTTTTGATGAAAATGAGACTAAGAGTGCTGAAGAAGTTGAAAGTTATAAAAGAAACGGAAATTTACAAAGTCAACCAACTTCACAAAATTGGTATGAGCTTGAGTTCCCTTCATCTGAAAATGATTCATCCAATCCATCTTCTTCATCAGCACCATCCAGGTCTTCTAGAAGTTCATCCAACTCTCCTAGCAGTAGCAGTTCTTCTGACAGTGACTCTCTTCCCCCAAAACTTGCGGTTGATCAACAAACATCAGTTTATATCAACCCTATTTACAATGATGGTGATTTTTCACAATCTCAAACCAGTGAACATCCATTTCCAAAATGGACAGTTCAACTTTTGAAAGATGTAAGGCCTAATGAACAGAATAAAATAGGAGCAAGGGGATCACAAAGAAATGAAGGCAATTTTTCCTTGATAGCAAATGATTTTACTGAACCTTCTACATACCGAGAGGAAGTAAAACATAAAGAATGGCAACAGGCTATGGTTGATGAATATCATGCAGTTTGAGACAATAACACTTGGAAACTTGTTGATTGTCCTCAACATGTTAAACCCATTAGATGCAAATGGGTTTACCGCATTAAGTACAAGAAAAATGGTAAAATTGACAAGTATAAATAAAAAATTGTTGCTAAAGGTTTTCTGCAGCAGGAAGGGATAGATTATGAGGAAACATTTGCTTCTATAGCTAAATGGAACACAATCTGACTCACACTTGCCTTAACAGCTCAACAAGGATGGAAAGTTCATCAAATGGTTGTAAAAATTTCTTTTCTCAATGGATATTTTCAGGAAGAAGTGTAAATGACACAACCACCATGTTTTGAAATTGAAGGATAGGAACATAAAGTATGCAAACAGATAAATACTTTATATGGGTTAAAACAAGCTCCCCGAGCTTGGTATGCCAAAATGGATTAATACCTTCAGAAAGTTGGTTTGCAACAAAGTGAATTTAATAATACCTTGTATGTACGTCAACAAGGTTAAAATCTAGTGATTTTGGTTATGTATGTAGATGATTTGATTATCACACGCAACAATGATGATTACATTGCACCGGTGAAAAAGGAGTTACACGCAGGTCTTAAGATGACAGATTGGGACTACTTCACTACTATCTTGGAGTTGAAGTATTCCAACGTCCACATCCTATTTTCATTTCTCAGAGTAATTATGCAACAGAAATTCTTCAGCGATTTGGAATGCAGGATTGCAAGCCTATTCTCACCCCTATAGAACAAAACTTGAAACTTTCAAAATTTGAAGGGGGGGAAATGGTGGATAGTACTAATTTTCGACAGTTGATTGGTAACCTGATTTATCTGATAACTACTCGACCAAATCTTTCTTATGTCATCAATATTTTTTCCCGCTTTATGCAAGAACCACGAGACAGTCACTGGAATGCATCCAAAAGGGTTCTTCATTATATCCAATGAACAAAATATTTTGGTCTTTTTACAGAAAGACTAAAAAATTTGTACTTGGTGGTTTTTCAGATGCCGACTTTGCTGGTAGTATTGATGATAGGGCATCAACCTCAGGTTATTTAATGAAAATGATGTTAGCTGCAGTTTCCTGGAGTTGCAAGAAGCAAGCTACAGTGGCCACTTCTTCAACAGAAGCAAAGTACATTTCAGCATGGGAAGCAGCATGTGAGATTGTTTGGTTACGTCGAGTTTTACAAGACTTGGGAATTCCTCTAGCAAAAGCTACTTCGTTATTCATCGACAAAAAATCAGAAATAAAGCTTGCCAAGAATCCATTTTTTCATTCAAATACAAAGCATGTGAACACCAAGTATCATCATATTAGATCACTCATTGCAAAGGATGTCATCAAGCCGATTTATTGTCCTTCATAAGATCAGACCTCCAATATCTTCACCAAACCTCTTGGCAGAATAAAATTTACTAAGTTCAGATATGAACTTGGTATATGTTGTAATGTATCTTTGGATCATAGGGGGGAATGTTAGATGATCCAAATATGTTAATGTAAATTTAGGATAAAATATTTATTAAATTACAATATTTAATAAATATTAAAGAATAAAAATATTTATTAAATTATAATATTTAATAAATATTAGAGATACTTAGAAATAGAATTTTGTTAGTAAAGATAGGACTCTAGAATAGAGTCGTTTCTTAGACTCTAAAATACGCATAAAGTTGGTAGAGTGGTTAGAAGGTCCTTTATTGTAAATGGACACTTCTTGTTTTTTCAAGTGATCCATAACTAAATTAAGTTAGGACATATTTCTTATAAATAGGTTAGTCTCCTATTTGCAAGTTAGTAGAAGTTTACGTTTGTAAACTCTGCAACTTTTTATGTAATTTCTTTTCCATTATTAACAAAATTATGTGTCTGAGGACACTTCTGCCATTAGGACAAACTACATACCATTTATGTTGCTTCAATATATTTTAATGGAGCCATGAATTCAATGATATATCAATAATTACGTATATAAACTCAATATATTTTAATGAAGCCACGAATTCAATGATATATCAAAAATTATGTATATAAACTCAATGATATATATAACGATACTTCCAGAAGTTCAATACTCCAGTCACTGTGAAACATGGCGCACATATAAATAGCTATTATGGTGCTCGTTCAGGCTATCTGCGAGGCACAGGAGCCCTAGAAGTTTCGGGAGATTTCTGAGTGCATTTTAAAAGTGGAATTCCCTACCAAAGAAGAATAATATGCGACCTTCTAGGCATCTCAAGGCCGCCTCACAGAAAATGAGTGTTTATAAAACTTTTGAGCTTCTCCCTAGTGGTGGCGGAAATAGGCAACGAACGTTTTTTATGAAAAAAATTCTACTAACCTTTTATCCATTATCTCTGTACTAAGCTTCTCATAGGTGATTCGTGGGCTACGAATTTGTTTTAATTGACATGGAGCATGGCCCTGGGGATATGATGTCAGTCTTTCCTGTGATGCAGGTCCTAGCCTCTTCCCACTGCGCACACTCTCTTCTAAGACAGCATGTTGTACTATGCCCTTGGCTCTCTCTTCACGCGCCCTTGGCTCTCTAAGAAATAATGCCCAGAATTTGGATCCTTTAACTCTCCTTCATAGACTGTTGGCGAAATCGATCACATCGAATTTGAATTCTAAAGGAGAAAGGAGTGTCATTTGGAGCGGAGTGTGCCAGAAGGGGAAGCTAAAATAGTGAATTGTATTGATAGTGGTCAAGTGGTAGCCTTATGAGGGAGATACCACAAGTGGATTCAGATATACCATGTGGAGAGACCAAGAGCGCCGAGATACCATCAAGTTGGTGTGTATGACTGTCTAATAGTTGTGATAAGAAAGGAATTTTATTTTAATGCCAAGGGTGACGAGGCCACAAGTTTGCGGATAACTAGTGCTCATCGATAAGATGTGGCAGTTGGGAGTGATGCACTGTGTAGTTAAGTAGTGGGGAGTGCAGGTGTATAGAGGCCATGTATTAAGGGCACATGTGGAGAGTTTATGAGGAGACTGGAGTTGAGGGGCTGATAGGAAATGGAGCAACAATGGAGGGAACTTAAGCCAGAGGTTCTGAGAAGGTGGAGGAACCGAGGGTGAGGGAATCATTAGCCAGATTTAGGAGTTTATCACTATAGAAAGCTTAAATTATATAAAAAAATAGTTCGCCCCTGCATGGAGCCACCAATTCAATATAAATTTTTATATGTGAATGACATAAATGTACAATGTAAGTCGTATAAAATACAAAACGTCAGCCTACGCAATTCTCAGTTTGAGGGTTATGAGGTGCTGCATGCGCCTTTCTTGGAGAATTGCAATGCGATTACTTAGCACATGATAGAGAAAATATTCCAACTGAAATCACTTCAATATCATGTAACACTGACAGTGCTATAACACCAACATTCGTTATATCGAACAATATTTATTTTACTTAGAAAATGGTGGTAGGAGTGCGATGTGTAGTCGAAAAACAAGGGGAGAGGCCAAGGGCCGATGTCTTGAGTGGTGGTATTATGCTACTAGAAGCTAAGAAGATTCAACTGAGCACAGTGCTAAGGGTCGAGACTAAATATACACACAATGAGGAAGAAGGGCACTCATCATGGCTCTTATACCATGTTAAACACATGCATGGTAAACACAAACACAAGTAGGGAAAATTGGCGTGAGTTTCTATTATCATTAACAATATGTATATTTATAACACAATGATGTGACTCTTGGATTCCACATTCCAAGGTCACTTGGACCCCTTTTGTCCATTCGGCTTCCACACCTACCCATAGAGGATTAGGTGTAAAACATGAACATACTAAACCATAGCATTATCTACCTTGTCAACAAGGTTGATGCTGGCATCATTAATTGCAATATAAAGTTTAATGCTCTCCCTTGAAACCTGGAACATTGTACAAAATACAAATAAATATCCCCATCATAAAGTAAAACATCAACTTTAGCAAGTGAAACCTCTTTCTTCATGCAAGACAACGAATGAATTTTAACCACCAAAGAGTGAAGATTCTAAAAGCCACTGTGAGTGAATACTGTATCACAAGATTGGATATAGCTGCCCCTTTCAGCTACACATAATTAGATAATTACATGAGCTCACCCATACACAACATTATGCAGTGCTTTCAATCCAAAATCACACTGAAATGACATATAACTCAAAAATTCGAAAGAACATATAATAAGTAGCCAACCTAAAAAATCATGGTTATTATTAATTTAATAATGGTGGCTCCTATGTAATACTTGACACTCCATTAGATGATAAAGATATTGTTGCAAAGCTGGAAATTGTTCTAGCAATTCAATAGTGTCGAATTCCTTGGTTCACTGCAACAAAAATATCTCTATTGATTGGAATTTTCCATTTTTCATCCATAACATGTTGAGAATAAGGTTTAATAAAAGAAAATGAAATAACTACATTTATTAGGTGCCCAAAAAGAAAATGAAAAAAGTGTATGTACCAGAGAATATAAACTAGTTGATTTAAGAAAACAATTCGCCAATATTTACACATACAAAACAGAGGTGCACTAAAATTAGAATGACTTGCCTATGTAATACTAGGAATAAAGCATCAATTTCAAGCCTCTACACCATTTGTCTAATATATTAGGAAACATTTTTAGTTCACTACAAGAAAAAGGAGAAGGAAATAGATCACTTCACTTAATATGAAAGTTTGACCCACTAAGTCCTTTGTCCACAAAAACCATGTCAAACCTAGAATTTTTTCAATTGTCTTCAAAATAAGTGGAGCCTTTTGTTAGAAATAATGGTTATATTTATAAATAAGGCACATTACAACTTAGACATATAATAAAGTCTTACTAATAAAGGAGTGTAATAATGAGGCATTTAATATAGTAATTAATGTAGTGAATATTACTTTGGTATTTTGGAATTACAGTGTACTCCTCTCCTACTATGTATTGACACATTGCATCTAATTAAGGAATGCACCCACATTTTCTCATTCAAAATATGCATTCATGTCCACACATGTGTGTGTAAAAATAACATCGTATCGGAGACTTGTTGGGGAGAAGAAATGAAGTTGGTGAAGGAGCCAAGGGAATGTTATGCCTAGTGAAGGCACTAAGGGGTAGATATAACAACTCAAATTGGACAAAATATAAAAAAGGAAATCCAACCTGGAGTGAGTCAAAGGGACTGTGTATATGTATGCAATCAAACTGTGAGAATCATGGGAATTCATAGCACAAGGAAAAACCCACAAAAATATTTCAAAAGGCTATCCAAAGAATCATATAATTGATGATATCAAACTAATTTATGGACTCATGGAGTGAAACTAAGTGTGGGAACTTTGCAAGTTTTCCTTTTGTGAAGCTTGTCATCATGTGGGGTAGATATTATCTGTTGAATAACTAAAGAACCAAGTGAGATATGTCATGAGTGAGTGGGTATCTTCTAATGGAGATGCCAAAAGGTATAGCTTGTATTCATGGTAGAGCCACTAAATAAAATTGATTAAGCCACAAAAAGAGAAGACAACCTATAGTAGAGAATAAAAAAGATCATTCATAGCTTCCATATAAATTTTAACTATTAACTACCTTGAAAATTTGTGAAATTGAGTTGCCAAATAGAAGATGTACATATGAGGCATTTAATATAGTATTAAATGTGGTTGTTATTAGTTAGGTATTTGGGAGATATGAAATGTAATCATCTTCTCCTACTAAGTAATGACTCAATGAGACATCGCTTAATCTAATTATTTAATGAATCCACACTTTCTAATTCTCCTGTGTATTCATGTATTCATGTTCACGTACATGTGTGAAAAAAATAATACATTTTAGAAATGCAAGTGTGGATTTTTACAGACTGTTTCTAGAGAAAGGATGGATACTCATTTATGTTGAGTGTAATGAGTCTTATAACATTTTAATATTTTCATTCCCACTAGAATAATTCATTTCTCTAACTAGTGATGGAGATGTTCACCAGTGGACTCATGATGTACCAAATCCTACTGCTGAAGTATATAATGTGCTAGCTACCCAATTGTATGGACATGGTCCTTGCATTCCACATGGTGATAAGTTGAGACATGTATCCATTGGGGTTGCTATGTCTTCTAGAATTATAGATGTTTTCCAAGTGCATACTTGGAGGACTGCGATGAATGGTGGGCTTATAGGCATGATAGTTCCAGAGAAGGAAGCTTTGAAACCACTTGGCCATGAGGAAAGCCACAAGGATACCGGGATTGTTAATTTAGGTTTGTAACTTGGTTTCTACAAAGAAAAATCTCGGTATTAGATTTATTGATTTTAATTTTATTGTTTTATATTTTTAATGTATGTATACTTGTTTTTATACTCTCTAAAGGAAGTCTAAAGACTAAGAGGTTTTTTCTTACCATTATCTTTGTGGGGTAGTAGACATGAAAGATGTTGGATTCGTTGCAACTGTATTTTATATGTACTAAGGGTTTAGATAACAATAATATTAATTATGTTGTAGGTCTCAAGACTGCCACCAAAGTAATGTGTAGCAGGATCCTTGATCGTAGTTGTCAAGAATAAAACTAGAGGTCTAATGGGACTAGGGAAAAAATCAGTGGTGCATCATCTCGGGGTTCTAATTTTTTCTTGTACTCCAGAGATAAAACCTTTGGAGAAGACTTAGTCTTCTATTCTAGAAAAAAAAACATATTAATGAATATTTATTTAAAAAGGAATAGTTATTACAAAATTTCACTAGAGCTTTGGAAATAACAAATTAAATGCAACTTTGATGTCTTCAATAAACTATATAGTCTCTTAAGGTAGATGTTCATACCAACTCCCTATGGAGTGATGATTCTCTTGGGGCATCTCTAACATACTCTTCCATTGTGGAAATGAATCATTTGAGTTCTTGTTCATTTAGTAATTTGATTCACAACAAAAAAATTAAGTATAACAACACATGTATGTAATGCCCAACAACATAAAATTACGCTAGAAAATGGCACTGAATATGATGACAAAGTTCACAAATCATATTTACCTATTCAAGTGTAGAAAATTTAAAACCACGTCCAAGTTCAAGAAATTTTCAAACTTCATAAAAATATGATAATATTTCAGCCTACCATACAAGTGGAAAAAATAATTTCAAAAGTGACACAAAATTCTAGTCAAAGAAATGCTTCCAAAAAAATTGTTTCCATAAACTAAAAATTTGGAAATTAATAGGAAAGTATGCATATGCAGCGTGAGAGGAAGTAAATAATGATAAAAAATTTCAAACATGTTCAGAGGGAATGTGATTGAAGCATTTGTTTTTGGAAAAAATTAATGTTGGATCACAATCATCCTTAAACAACAAAAACGTAAATGTATATGCATTGTTTTGACAACGTTTGAAATAGAAGACAACAATTAAAAAACTTCCACAACAGTAGATTTCCAACTATACATGTTTACCAGATCACCTATAGATATAAAGAGCCTTAATAGAATCATGGCATTGAATTTCAAAGAACTGCATGTAAACAGTTGTAGTCATCAGTAGCTACAGATTAAGATGCTAATTGAGCATACTAAACCATAATATTCTCTACCTTGTCAACAAGGTTGATGGTGGCATCATTAATTGCAGTATAAATATTAATTCTCACCCTTGAAACCTGTAAAATTGTACAAAAGAGAAATAAGCATGCCCATCATAAAGTACAACATCAACTTTAGCAAATGAAACCTCTTTCTTCAATCAAGACAACAAAGGAATTTTAACCACCAAAGAGTGAATATTCTACAAACTATTGTGTGTGCATACTGTATCACATGATTGAATATAGTTTCCCCTTCCAGATCCACATAATTATATAATTCAATGAGCTGACCCATACATAAAATTATGTAGTTCTTTCAATCCAAAATCACACTGAAATGATATATTTGGGATTCAACTGTGTTAAGCAAGTCAGTGTGAACAAGTGGGATTGAAACTAGTGAAATGAATCACATAGCATAAATAATAATTTTTGGGTTTTGCACCCAGTAACCAAGACTTCCCAAGAGGTCGCCCATCTCAGATCGCTTTTGGATCAATCACACTTAACTTTGGATTTTTCCCCACAATCATGTCCACTTAGCTTTCTACCCCATTTGCAAAACCTTAGCAAGTATTGTGCCTCATGAAACATTCAAGTAAAGCTCCCTTCACTCTTTGCATTTAAGTATTGAGGGTGTTACACCATTTTTTTGTCATCTAACCTATTATCATTAGATGGACCCAAGTACATCATGTAAGACCAATTTTACTCCAAGTAAAATTGCTTTCACTATGAAAATAACTTAGTAAATCACCTTTATTAATTTTTTTATGGTCTAAACAGGAAACTCCATAAGGAAATATTAAATAAATATACATTTGTTTGATTTTCCTCAAGGAATAATTAGTTAAATAGTAGTTTAATTAATATTTATGGTTATATTTAACCCAAAAAAAGGAAATTAATTAGATAAATCATTATTTATCTTATTATTTTCTAAATAATAATTGTTTAAATCTTATTTAAATAATATTCTTTGTTAAATATGACTAATTCACCCTTAAATAATTAAATAAATCATTATTTGTTTGATTATTACTCAACCATATCCTTAAAATGATAAATAAATCATTTATTTATTTATTATTACTTAATCACATCCTTAAAATGATAAATAAATCATTTGTTTATTTATTATTTACAAATAAATGGATTTGTGGCTACCCAACCACTTGAAGGACAAGTGGTCACTCAACCTCTTCCATCTGGTTCCCCCGATTACTATATTTTCATGATGTCCTCTGATAAGCCTTATAAACCTTCTTCTCCTGGCCCTTCACCTTCAGTTGGTACTCATGACCCCCTTTACCCTCCTAGGATGGTTCCTGTGGGAAAATTTTAAGGGCGAATTTTAACCCAAAGATGATTTTACAAGATAATATAATCTCGTGACAGATTCGCCAAAAAATTATATATACATATTATATTATTAATAAAATCGCCTTCCATTTTTCCTATGTATCATGGGGATTCGCCTATTTATTATATATATAAATTTAGGGGGGTTCTTAAATTATCCCCGATGGTTCCTCCCACCCTCAACCATCTTGGCATTGTCCCGCCTGGTCATTACCCCTCTGGTCAGATACCGTTCCTAGCTCCCCCACTAGGAATATATATAGTACCTGTTATGGCCACCCTCTCTCTTCCTAACCTGACCCTTGGGATTCCCATCTGGTACCTCGATCCTCCAGTCACTACCCCACCTGGTCAACCTAAATCTTATCTCGCTTTGACCCTAATTCAACTGGTCCTTGTGACTTCTCCCGCTACAACAGTGCCTCATTCACCTCAACAGGAACCACCTCCCGTTGTGACCACTTCGAGTAAGAAGGGAAAAGCTCGCAAGGGGGCATCAAAGGATAAGGCTACCATGACAAACCCTGCCCCCTCTCGGCCTCCAAAGCATACCATCCAGTGTGCTTTGTGTGACTTTGTCGGCCATGCCACCCATACTTGCCCAGAATTTCCTCGCCTATGGCAGACCTCCTTCTATCGACATCAACTCATTCATTCCAAAAGATAGGTCTGGAGGGTGGTGTACCTTGGTTCCAACTTCCACTCTGGTTCGGTGCCTGGCATCAGGCAAAGGGACTCCTTATTTCCCTTTGACTTGATTATTTCTCAGCTCCAGCTCCTTTCAGCGTGATCGAGATCCATATACTCGATGGTTCAGTGATGCAGCAGCCAACATCGATGATTCTCGAGTGTGTCTGAGATGTATCAGCCCTCATGAGGGGGTGGCCCTACAGGTAGCCCCCCACACACTCGGATTACTTCTTCATCATAGCCTTCGATGTAGCTCCATACATTTGATGATTTCAGCCTCAGCCGCTGGCAGCACCGTTTTGTTTGCATGTATCAGTCAGATTTTTAGAGCCCTTTCCTGTGTTCAGGCACATATATGTTGCATTTATATCTCATGTACTCAACTATTATTGTACAAGTCCTGGCTGTTATCCCAGGCACAATATGTATGTGGGATTCATTATCATGTTATTTATCTGGCTCATGTTTATGCCAGCATATCCTATATTATTTTGTCCCATGGTTTTCCGGATGCCTTATTATTTGTACTATTGCCTCGGCGGGCATAGGTATGCCTCCCCCGCCACCTATAGCAGGTACTCACTCATTAAAAATTCTTTTCATACCTGCAATTCGCTTCCTCGGGATCTAGGTATTTCAGCATTTCGGTTTACCTTATACTTCTCTCTCTTTGACTTCCGCTTCGATGTATAGTGTTTGAGTTCTTACAATGTACTTCGGTCATACGATTAGCTCCTAACACTCGCATGCTGGGGGGCAATCTGTTACACCATTTTTTGGTCATCTAACCTATTATCATTAGATGGACCCAAGTACATCATGTAAGACCAATTTTACTCCAAGTAAAATTGCTTTCACTATGAAAATAGCTTAGTAAATCACCTTTACTAAGTTGTTTATGATCTAAACAGAAAACCCCATAAGGAAATATTCAATAATATACATTTTTTTTATTTTACTCAAGGAATAATTAGTTAAACAGTATTTTTATTAATATTTATGGTTATATTTAACCCAAAACAAGGAAATTAATTAGATAAATCATTACTTATGTTATTATTTTCTAAAGAATAATTGTGTAAATCTTATTTAAATAATATTCTTTGTTAAATATGACTAATTCACCCTTAGATAATTAAATAAATCATTATTTGTTTGATTATTACTCAACCATATCCTTAAAATGATAAATAAATCATTTACTTATTTATTATTACTTAATCACATCCTTAAAATGATAAATAAATAATTTATTTATTTATTATTTACAAATAACGGGATTTGACTCAAGTCAAATTCCTTTTCCCTCCAACAAATATAATAAAATGGTCCATAAAATTTGGATCTAGATTTGGTTAAAAATATTTTAATTATGCACCAATCTCTAGACTAACTCAATATTTTTTTATAAATAGAAGGGTTTTCCCATTCATATGTCACCTTTTGTTGCCTAAAGATCACTCTGGATCTCAACTCTTGGTCTGGCTATTGATCCATTATCATAGCCATATTTTCCATTTTTGTTTGGGTTTTCTACACCATCTAGAGAGAGGAATTCTAAATCTAAAGTGCTTAGGACTTACAAGAACCCATCCCATTGAGGAGAACAGGGAACACCCTATTGTGTTTTCCTCCCAGGTGCCATTAATAAAAACATTACATTGGATATATTCTTTTCTTGTCTATTCGATCTATGGAGTAAATATTATTTTTCTACTGTTTAATGTCTTCTAATGCATAGATCTAGATTTTTGCAGAATTTTTCTTGATCATATAACTACAGATATGAAGATATTAACAGTCATTTCTGCTGTTAGGGTTTTTTGTTATGCACAACTGAAGTCTTTTTTCGTACACTTTGAATCAAGATTCATACTAACAGAGGGGTTTTTCGCAATGCATTATATTAGATATAATTTTTTTTTTGGGATTCAACTGTGCTAAGTAAGTCATTAATCTATGACCATTTATATGAGAGGCAGTCGTAACTGACTAATTTCTCATGATTTTTGAATAGTCCACTTTGCACTCATTGCATTGCGTGATGCTCACAGGGTGAAGAACTTGGATTGAAACAAGTGAAATGAATCACATAGCATCAATCATCACTTTCGGGGCTTGCACCGAGTAACCAGGACTTCTCAAGAGGTCACAGATCTAGGTTGGGTGACCTCCTAGGAATTCCTAGTTATCGGGTGCAAGCCACTGATGTGATTATTGATGGTATGTGATTCATTTCACTAGTTTCAATATCACTTATTCACCCTTGTGAGAATCACCTGATGCAATGAGTGTTAAGTGGACTATTCAAAAATCATGAGAAATTAGTCAGTTACGACTACCTCCCATGGAAATGGTCATAGATTAACGACTTACTTAATGTAGTTGAATCCAAAAAAAAATGACATCTAATATAATAAGTAACCAACATACAAAATCAGAGTTACTATTCATTTAACAATTTTGGCTCCTATGTAATAAGTAACATGCCATTAGATGATAAATATGTTGTTGCAAAGCTGGAAATTGTTATAAATATTTAGGAATGTCGAGTTCACTGGTCCTCTGCAACACAAATATGTCTATTGATTGGAATTTTCCAATTTTCATGCATAAGATTTTGAGCATAAGGTTTAATATAAGAAAAGGAAATACATAATGTTATCGTGTGCCCAAAAATAAAATGCAAAAAATTTATGTACCAGAGAAAATCAATTAGTTGATCTAAGAAAACAATTCGCCCATATTTACACATACAAAACAAAGGTACACTAGAACCAGAATAACTTGTCCGTGTAATACTACGAAGAAAGCATCAATTTGAAGCCTTTGCACAATTTTTATAAGATATTAGGAAAAAAATTTACTACACTCCAAGAAAATGAGAAGGAAATAGATCACTACAATTAATAGCCAAGTTTGACCCACTAAGTCATCTGTCCACAAAAACCATATCCAACCTAGAAATTTTTGAATTGTCCTCAAAATAAATGGAGCCTTTTGTTAGAACTAATGCTCATATTTAGAAAATAGGAATATTATAACTTTGGCATATAATAAAGTAGGCATATTATAACTTAGACATGTAATAAATTTTAACTAATAAAGGACTATAATAATGAGCAATTTAATATAGTAATTAATGTAGTGATTATTACTTGGGTATTTGGGAATTGCAGTGTACTCCTCTCCTCTACACAGTGACACATTGCATTTAATGAAGGAATGAACCCACATTTTCTCATTCAAAATTTGAATTCCTATCCACAGATGTGCATGTAAAAATAACATGGTATCACAGACTTGTTGGGGAGAAACAATGAAGTTAGTGAAGGAGCCAAGGGAATGCTCTTCCTAGTGAAGGCACTTAGGGGAAAATATAACTGCTCAAATTGGATAGAATATAACAGAGGAAAGCCATCCTAGAGTGATTCAAAGGGACTTTGTATACAATCAAACTGTGAGAACCATGGTAATTCATAGCACAAGGAAAACCCCATAAAAATATTGCATAAGGTAGGCCAACGAATCATAGAATTGATGATATCAAATCAATTTTTCAACTCATGGAGTGACACTAAGTGTAGGAAATTTTTAGGTTTTCATTTTGTGAAGCATGTCACCACATGCGTAGATATTATCTGCTGAATAACCAAATAATCAAGTCATAGATATCATGAGTGAGTGGGTAGCTACTAATAGAGATGTCAAAAGGTATAGCTTATGTTCATAGTAGAGATGCTAAATGAAACTGATTAAGCCACCAAAAGTGAAGATAACCTATAGAAGAGGATAACGAAGAAAATTGATAGTTATCATAAAAATTTTAACTCGTCACCACCTTGAAAATTTGTGAAATTGAGCTGCCAAAGTTTCAAAATAGAAGATCTACTTATTTCCTAGGGCTAGGTTTTTGGATATTTAGGTTTTTCCATTGTTTCTCAGTAATAAATAGGCCCTCGAGCCTCATTGTAACACATTTTAGAGGCATGTAGCCACCACATCTCTTCTCAGAGATAAGATACCAGCACCCTAGCTAGTTTATTTCCATTCTATCTGTAACCAAATTTCAGTTATTTGATATTAATGAAATGAAGTGTTATTTCTGCTGCATATTTGTATTTATGGTTGTATCTGTATTCTGTCATGTGCGTGTATAAATCCGAATCAATCCCTGGACTAAATTAGTCATTTAATTTAGTCGTTCTTAGTTGGGTCACTTAAAATTGTTCAAATTTAGTAGTAATTCACTTGAAATAGTTGTGGTGACTAATTTTTTTAGTTACCTAGTCACTAATTTCATCATTTTATACTGGTGATAGGTGAGGATGAGATGATCCAAGTCATGAAATATGTATTTCATGGCCTCCTAAAGGTGGTGCCATCATTTTTAATATCAAATGGCATAACCTGGTATCCGAAGGTACCCCAAGGGGTGATGAATGTGGTTTTGTATTCATCCATATCTTGAATCTGGATCTGATTATACCCTGAGAAGCCATCCATAAAAGATAAGGCCTCTTGACGGGCACAAGAATCTATGACTTGGTTGATGAATGGTGTGGGGTAATTTTCCCCAGGACAAGATTTGTTCAGATCTTGAAAATCGGTACAAACGCGGATGGTTCTCTATTTTCTCATGACGGGTACAGGGTTAGGAAACCAAGACATGTAAGTGATTGGGTAGATAAAACTAGTTATAATATATTTCCTATTTTATTTATTCTTCCTTAGAAGGGTGAAATTCACATTGTTTCTCTCAGACGGGAAGGGCATCAGGTCATGTGTCAATATGGTGTTTCATAATACTAGGGCAGATGGCTGGCATCTCTAAGTAATACAACAAAAAAATATCCATGTATTCTTGTAATAGGAAGGTGTATGAGCTACTTCTTCTAGAGAGCATGTTTTCGCTAGGGATATTTCTTCAACCTTTCTAGGTCTTTTTGAAATATTCACCTAAATGGTAGGTGAAATATTTTACATGTTACCTTCCTTAAACATGTTGGGTGTTAGGATTGGATTTTTAACCAATCTACTTTTCATGATGGTAGGAAATGTTTAGCTTCAATGGTGTAGATATCATGGGTTGGTGTGCAGCTAGGCATGAATAATTTTTTTGGTAGAAAAAATGAACGATGGTGCATAGTTTCCCATGGATATTTAGGCTCCCTCGTGGCCTCAAAAATATATTCATCGAAGTGAAAAATATTATCTAAGTGGAATTGGTTTGTGCAAGGACGTGAGGAGGGAATTAAGGGTTAGCAATGCTGGTCAACAAAAAATAATATGATTTAGTGGTTGATGTTGTAGAAGCAGACGAGGTTGAAAAAACATAGATAGGGTGGGACTGCAATGGAGATGGTATTACTACAGGAATGGTATTTGTAGTGGTATCGACACAAAAAAATGATGAGCATATAACACAAATCATGGTGAGATGAATCGTATGTGATGTTGTGCGTTGTCAACATTAAGTGGTGGAAGAATTTCTATGATTATTGTTGTGTACTAGGTGAGCGGGGTTTTGTATGACCTTCTTGGTGTACAAGGGGAAAATGAATCCTCCTCTATAGGAAACTGGCATTGAATCCTAATATGTCGAAATGTTTGTAACATAGGGCATCCTTCGGTATTGTGAGAGTGACTGGTGAAAATGTAGCACACAGGGAGGTTACTTACTAATTAAATAATGTGTGAGACAATACTACTCATGACACAAGACGACAATGCTTGGTTGGGATAATGATATGGGGAATTTTTGCATGATTTCCATCTTTGGGTCTTAGTTTTAGCATGATGTTTCTTCCTCGAGTGTTTTTGGTTTAACGATGCTCTGGTTGCTTGCAATCATAGAATATATTGACAGTTCTTCATATGATTAAATTGGGAACATATGCGACAATAACAACGAGTAATTTTCTATTGATTAGAGAGATGTATTGGGGGGATATGGGTCACTATGAGGAAAATATTAGAGAACCTGGTCAACTCCCAACATTGGTTAACTAGGTGGTTGGGTTTATTGCATAGGGAAAATGGGAGGTTTTTTTTAGAGCATGCCTTGTTGGGGCATTTGGTCTTCCTCCCATATCTAGGATGGTGATGGTAAAAAGAGGGCATCTGGATTTATGTTGGTTTTCTCTCTTTGAACTTGCACAAGATGGACCTAGATGCTTCATTCCCTTGACTTGTGTTACTATCCAAAATTTTCGATTCCAAACTGACTAAGTCAAAAAATTTAGTGATGAATCGATGCATAAAATCTTACATATAGCGGAATCAAGGGAGGTGGGGACAATGATGCACATGATGGTTACTTGTACAAATTTGAAAAGTATGTCGTCTATGTAAGGATAAGTTTCTTTAGGAAACATGGGTGATACTGATTAGGTATCAGAAATTAAATGCCTTAATTTGGGGCATTGAGTGATTAAGTTGCAAAAAGCGCAGACTAGGACATGAGGTGTAGCCTATGTTTTCCTTATTGGTGCCTGCAAGGTTTGGCATGTTCGGTATGAGCATGATTTTGGTTCTTACCACATGTATAATATGGTTTTGGACCTATCCTCCCCTATCTACATGGGTGTTATAGATGGATCTTGGGAATTGGATTGTGCAAATGAATGTAATGCATCTTTGTATCAAGGGATTTCAGGGAAATGATGGGTATAATGGCCATACTCTACACATATAGCCCATTCATGGTTGGTATGTAATGACTTACCTTGTATGTTTGTGACATTTTCTCTTTTTTGTAGATTTGGGGTCATAGTATTTTGTTCGGCATGTAGAAGAGATTTGAAATATTTTAAGTCTGGGCAAGTGTTGTTAGCATGGCGAACTACATTATACAATGCACAAGGTGGAGATTTCCTAAGAACTCTAGGTTTTTCCACATTATTCTCTTTTTTATTCTCATTTTTAGTGGTTTCAGTTGGTGTCATTACGAGTGCTTCCTGAGTTATGATGACCTCCTTGGAGGTGATAGGGATAATACTGTAGAGGTGATACATGAGTCTCCTAACATGGCCGATGGGGCCAAATACCAGACTTACATCGTGAGAGACATATCTAGTAATGTAAGGGTTTCCATGAATTGGTGCAATACAAAACCAAGTGGGGAATATAAAAAATTGGGTTGAGGTGATGGCATATGGAAGAAATTCTAAGTGGATGACTAGGACATTTGTAGTATCAAGCTCTAGTTCCTAACTCGGTTCAATGTTTGATGAACTCACCATTCACACTGCAACTCCTGTAGTTACTAAAGATTCTCCTGGTAATATGGTAGGTTCTTTAGGGTATGTTCCTAGGAGTGTGGATGTTTTGAATTGACTGGGGGAGAACTCTGTGTATGTTATATCCAACTCTGCATAAGAATCTACATATAGTATAACACCATCAAGGGCGGTCATAATTTTTTTATTGTAATACATGAGTTATTATATAGTAACAAATTTCCCTTCATGGGGGAACATCATCACTCTAAATACGGAGGATGCTACCATAGTCATTGCATACGTATAACTTCGTCCAAGAAGGATGTTATAGTCTAGCTATGCATCCAAGACTTCAATGTCAGTGAGCATAGTCTTGTCAACCAGATGTACTGGTACGTATTAAAAAATACCCATAAGGGAAGATGGGCGCTTATCATATGTTCTAATCATGATGTCATATTATTTTAGTTCCGGTGACCCTAACTTTTGCCAAAGTATTTTTGACATGATACATGTGGATTATCCTTCACCCACGATACAACAATGAATGGTGATATTCTAGATTACAATCAGGATTTGAAAGGAAGCTAGAGAATGGATTCATGGGATCTCTTTATCTAGGTCAAAAACCATTAAGCGATAATTGGAAGGGTCGATTGAGCCTAATGCAGAAAGTAAGTTTTCAGTTGGGCTGGGAAATATTGCAGGACTTATAATGCTAACATAGCTGATGGGGACTGAGACAATCCATCCACTATGTTGTACCTATTAGCAAATTTTGAATTATGTCTTGTGCACCTCATGGGAAATTTTACCATTTTTGGCATAGGTTATATAGGTACCCTGGAAATGGTCAATGGTTCTATGGGTACGTTTGTGCCTTGGGCAGATGGGTTGGTGTCTCGGGGAGCTTCATAATTTATATTTCATGTTTGCAGGAGAGTGTGTTCTCCTCCATCTAGATATTGTGATGAGAATTTTTATTAGTATTCCCACCATAGTTGTCTTTCTGGGTTGGTTGATGTTGTTGATTATTAACCACTCCTTGATAGGGTCCTTTCCCCTCCTTCCCCCCTATTTCACTGGATTATTTTTAACTTAGGCATCTCAGTACAGTGGTGAGTGTAATTACCAAACTCCCCACATATGGCACAATAATGATTTTAACTTATACTATGTTGAGAATGCAGCAAGATGATGGAGCTTAGTGAAATGAAGTCGCCTTCACTAAGTGGGCCCGCAGGAAAATTCTGGCGCAAAGTCTATTTTTAGACTATGTCTATTTTTAGACATACGGAGCATAATTCAGAGATTCCAGTTGGAGATTCTTGAAGCATGCGACATGTTGGTAAAAATAGATGAGACTCATATTTTTAGGTTCCAGGCTATTTTTAGACTGCATCTCCTAAAAATATGGAAGTCAAATATTATTTACCCTTAATAATATTTTGACTATAAACAACAGTTTACTCTCTTGGAGCACTTCAGTTCGATTCATGGAGGTGGCTCATGCAACTGACAGAGGAATCACGTGGTTCCTAGGGTTTGATGGCATCTTACATGGTTGACTTCAGTTGGACTTCAGTGGCATAAGTTTTGGAGGAGTTAATGAGACAGATAGTGGAGTTGTGTTCTGTTTATTTTAGTTGAACTAGTTGAGATTAGTTTAACTAGCTAATCAATTAGTTATGAGTGGAGTGAATTAAATATTATTTAATTCACTAATTAATAACTCATTATTCAACTCAAGAACACATCAGTTCACTACAGTGCATGATCAGTTCAGTGGAGACCAGTGGAAGAGGTAGATGAAAGGGTGAGTAAAGCTATCAGTTGGAGGATCAGTTTTGCATGGGATTTGCATTACACTTGGAGGAATTGTCCATGACAATTGCGCAGTCAAGCCAAGGGGATTTGAACCTTGGATCTCTTCATATATAGGCCATGATTGCGCAATAGAGGCAAGGAAATTGGCAGGGAGTTTTGAACCAGTGACTTGTTCAAAACTAAGCTAGATTGTGTGTGACTTTATGAGAAAGTACTGAGTACTTGTGAGGAGTATTGTACTTGTTTGGTTACATGATTTATCCATTATAATATACACAATAGCTGCGGGGTTTTCAGCTATAGGATTTCCCCATACATACTGAGTTAATGTGTAATTTGTTCTCAAGTGTAGATCAGAAGCGATAAGAGCTTGGAGTTTGGAATTCGAAATTTTGCAGCAACTTTGTTTTCTTGGTGCCGGTGTTGAAAATGTCTTTCAACGGTTTGCGACTCGAATATGCTCTTGAAGGCAGTTCGAATTATGTTGCATGGAAGGATTGCATGGAAGCAGTGTTAGAAGATAATGGTCTGAAGGAGTTCGTAGATACGGATGTCCCAAAGCCCACTGATGCAGCTTTGGTCGATGCATGGCAAAAGAAGATCGCGAAATGTCGAAGGATTCTGTTGGAGGGCGTCAA
This sequence comes from Pinus albicaulis, assembly GCA_034641835.2. Lineage (NCBI taxonomy): Eukaryota > Viridiplantae > Streptophyta > Pinopsida > Pinales > Pinaceae > Pinus > Pinus albicaulis. The sequence continues at coordinate 1,609,426,711 of CM076580.1, forward strand.
GGATCATATTGTATCCAGCCTGCATGGAAAGGCTACTCCATATTTAATGTGGAAAGCTTTGACGGATCTATTCCAGAGTAAGAGTGACCAAAGGAAGCTGGCGCTCAAAGATAAGCTCAGGAACATCAAGATGGAGAAGGGCGACAGTATCGCCAAATACCTCACGAAGTTCACTCAATGCAGAGATGAGCTGGGAAGTGTGGGGGTTACTGTCGATGAAGAGGACATGGTCGACCTGGCTCTCCTTGGTCTTTCGAAGGCTTGGCACTCATATCAATATAGTGTCAATGGTCAGGAGAAGCTGCCGGGATGGGAGCGCCTTTGGGCGGATCTCATGCAGGAGGAGATAAGGAGGACTACTCGAGATGGATCTTCATCAAAGGGAGCTGATGAAGAAAACTGCGCTTTGGTGTCCAAAGCTAAGAAAGGGAAGGGTAAGAAAACCTCTCATTCTGGAGCTAAGGGCAAGAAGCAGGATATGGCGAAAGTGAAATTTTTTCACTGCCATGATCACGGACATTATGCTACCAATTGTCCAAAGAAGAAGAAGAACAAGCAAGCGGGAAGATCTGCAGATGGAGAAGCTTTGGCTTCACAGTTCGAGCTTGAATTTTCACTAATCGCATGCTTGGTTTGAAGTGTGATGGGATCAGTGTGGTTCTTGGACAGCGATGCATCATTTCATGTGACGGGAGATCAGGATTTGTTCTCAGATCTGGAGGACAAAGATTTGGGTGTGCACATCGAGATGGGCGATGATGGTAGATACAGTGCGACTGGTATCGGTACCATATCCTTTCAGAGGGAGTCTGGTAAACCCTTTGTATTGAAGGATGTCATGCATGTACATGGATTGAAGAAGAACCTGATTTCAGTAGCGATGTTGGAGGATAAGGGGTATGATGTGGTCTTCAGCGAAGGAAAAGCCTTCCTGCGCAGTAAGACTACTGGAGAGACCCGGAAGATAGGGGTTCGAACTCAGAACCTTTATCAGTTGCAGGTAGATGACTGCGCAGCTATGGCATGCAAGGCTGGAGATGTGGTGAGCCGGGATAATGAGGGCGAACTATGGCACAGGAGATTGGGCCATCTTCACCATGGAGCTTTGAAGATTCTGCAGCAGATTTCTACTGGACTTCCTAAGGGCACCCTTGCGCAGTCAGATCAGTGCAAGGGGTGTACTTTAGGGAAGTATGTGAAAGCCACCTTTCCCGAGAAGGATAGTCGCGCCACGACGATCCTTGAGAGAGTTCACACAGACGTGTGTGGTCCTTTCTCAGTTGCTTCGACAGCAAAGCACAAGTATTATGTGATCTTTGTTGATGATTTCTCTCGAAAGTGCTGGATCTTCTTCATGCGGAAGAAGAGCGATACATTCGCGAAGTTCTGTGAGTTTAAAGCACTGGTCGAGAAGGAGTCGGGGAAGAAGGTGATTGCTCTAAGGAGTGATAACGGTGGTGAATTCATCTCGGCTGAATTCAAGGAGTTCTACAGCGCAGAAGGGATTCGGAGAGAGCTCATCGCACCCCATAACCCACAGCAGAACGGGGTGGCTGAGCGGAAGAACAGAACGATCGTGGGTGTTGCACGGGCGATGTTGCATGATCAGGGCCTACCCCTTCACTTGTGGGCTGAGGCATGCAATACAGCAGTGTATGTGCAGAACCGTTGTCCTCACGAGGTTCTTGGCATGAGTACACCAGAGGAGGCTTATTCTGGCAAGAGGCCTGATATTTCCCATTTGCGGATTTTCGGATCTCCTGTCTACATGCATGTGACGAGGGATGCGAGAAGGAAGCTGGATCCAACTGCTGAAGTTGGAATATTTGTGGGGTACACTGATACACCTCACAACTATCGGGTGTATGTGCCAGACAGTCGCAAGACTGTTGTGCGACGGGATATAAAATTTCAGGAGGAGAAAGCCATGCGGTGTTCGCTTGAGAGGGAGCTACACTTGCATGCAGATGAGGAGCTGTTAGTTCCTAAGGAGGAGCTTCCGGATGTGGATCAGCCACAAGAGGAGGTTCAGGAGGTGGAAGAAACCACCCGGGCAGCGCCAACCATCAGAGGGCGCATGCGCACTACAGAAGCTGAGCGACTGGCTCGGGATGCAGAGAAGGTTGTAGGACCACCTACAGCACAGCGCAGACAGAGACAGTCACCGGATCGGTACACTGGATACATGGCTCTTGTGAGTCAATGTGTTGTGGCGGAGCCATCCTCTTTTGAGGAAGCTGTGGAGGAACCCGCATGGGTTGATGCCATGATCGAAGAATATGATTCGATCGTCAGGAACAGTGCATGGGAGATTGTCCCAAGACCAGTTGGGAAATCAGTGGTGGGTTCGCGATGGATCTACAAAGTGAAGTAGGCGGCTGACGGGAGTGTGGAGAAGTACAAGGCGAGATTTGTCGCCCGTGTCTTTTCACAGATCGAGGGGATTGACTATGAGGAGACTTTTGCACCTGTCGCAAGGTACTCTTCCATACGGACGATCCTTGCTCTCTCAGCGCAGATGGGGTGGCACATTCATCAGATGGATGTGAAGACTGCGTTCCTCAATGGAGTTATTGAGGAAGAGGTGTACATAGAGCAGCCTGAAGGTTTCGAGATCTTCAGCAGTGAGTCGCATGTGTGCCGACTCAAGAGAGCACTGTACGGGCTGAAGCAAGCACCTCGTGCTTGGTACACTCGGATAAACAGCTACTTCACCGGGCTTGGATTCTCCAAGAGTGAGGCGGATCCTAACCTGTACCAGATTGTGGTGGAGGGGAAGCTGTTGATCATCGTACTGTATGTAGATGATCTGATTTTGACTGGCGATGAGCAGTTGATACTTTCATGCAAGGAGGATCTTGCACGAGAGTTTGAGATGAAGGACTTGGGCATCCTTCATTATTTCCGGGGATTGGAGATTTGGCAGCGCAGCGGAGGACTGTTTGTTTCTCAGGGCAAGTATGCTCGGGAGATTCTGGAGAGGTTCAACATGCAAGGCTGCAAGCCTGTTGACACTCCTCTTCCTGGTGGTTGGAGAAAGGAGGATGCTACTTCAGCGGAGGTAGTGGATGCCACTGTCTATCGACAGTTGGTGGGGTCGCTTATGTATCTGGTCAATACACGACCCGATATATGCTATGCAGTTAACCAGCTTTTGCAAGCTATGGTTAAGACTACCAAGCTCTTTTGGAAGGCAGGCAAGCATGTATTGCGCTATATTAGAGGCACATCAGGATATGGTCTATGGTACAGACAGGAGGATGGAGCGAAGCTTTCTGGCTTCACTGATGCAGATTGGGCAGGGAGTCCAACGGACCGGAAGAGCACTTCTGGAGGAGTTTTCAGCATTGGGTCGGCAGCAGTTTCCTGGTACAGCAGGAAGCAGAGATCCGTGGCACTCAGTTCAGCAGAGGCCGAGTACATGGCAGCTAGCTTGGCTGCATGCGAGGCTATTTGGATGAGGAAGATCCTCGCAGGTTTGTTCAGGTTGCATTTGGAGCCTACAGTGATCTACTGTGATAACCAGAGCTGAATCAAGCTCTCGGCTAATCCAGTATTTCATGATAGGTCCAAACACATCGACATCAGGTACCATCATATCAGAGATTGTGTTCAACGGAGAATCATGATGCTTTCATATGTTCCCACGGAGGATCAGGATGCCGACATCCTGACGAAGGCGCTCACCAGGAGCAAGTTCGAATTCCACAGAGGCAGGATAGGGGTTGCAGATAATCCATATCTTGTTGAGAGGGAGTGTTGAGAATGCAGCAAGATGATGTAGCTTAGTGAAATGAAGTCGCCTTCACTAAGTGGGCCCGTAGGCAAATTCTGGCGCAAAGTCTATTTTTAGACTATGTCTATTTTTAGACATACAGAGCATAATTCAGAGATTCCGGTTGGAGATTCTTGAAGCATGCGACATGTTGGTAAAAATAGATGAGACTCATATTTTTAGGTTCCAGGCTATTTTTAGACTGCATCTCCTAAAAATATGGAAGTCAAATATTATTTACCCTTAATAATATTTTGACTATAAACAGCAGTTTACTCTCTTGGAGCACTTCGGTTCGAGTCATGGAGGTGGCTCATGCAACTGACAGAGGAATCACGTGGTTCCTAGGGTTTGATGGCATCTTGCATGGTTGACTTCAGTTGGACTTCAGTGGCAGAAGTTTTGGAGGAGTTAATGAGACAGATAGTGGAGTTGTGTTTTGTTTATTTTAGTTGAACTAGTTGAGATTAGTTTAACTAGCTAATCAATTAGTTATGAGTGGAGTGAATTAAATATTATTTAATTCACTAATTAGTAACTCATTAGTAAACTCAAGAACACATCAGTTCACTACAGTGCATGATCAGTTCAGTGGAGACCAGTGGAAGAGGTAGATGAAAGGGTGAGTATATATATCAGTTGGAGGATCAGTTTTGCATGGGATTTGCATTACACTTGGAGGAATTGTCCATGACAATTGCACAGTCAAGCCAAGGGGATTCGAACCTTGGATCTCTTCATATACAGGCCATGATTGCGCAATAGAGGCAAGGCAATTGGCGGGGAGTTTTGAACCAGTGACTTGTTCAAAACTAAGCTAGATTGTGTGTAACTTGATGAGAAAGTACTGACTACTTGTGAGGAGTTTTGTTCTTGTTTGGTTACATGATTTCTCCATTATAATATACACAATAGCTGCGGGGTTTTCAGCTATAGGCTTTCCCCATACATACTGAGTTAATGTGTGATTGATTTGATGTGTGATCGCTTCTATTATTTCCGCAAGTGACAATTAATTGTAGATGAGATTATGTGTTATGCATGCAATTCGAAATTGATGTGTAATCGGGTTAATCTCCATTGAATAAGTGATTTATTCAGCTAATTTCTACATATTCATCTTATTTTTTCTTTGAGAGTTGTGATTTCTTGGTTCCTGCTTCTGATTTTGGTTGGGGTTGCCCCCAACCTGAGTTCACGGGGGGTGTGTTGATTCCTACCCCCCTATCCAAGATGTCCCTTTGGTTTTCTCTTTGGTTTATTCTTAGCAACATTTAGAGGATTGTTAGTATTCTCATGGTTGTAAGACAATTGCTGGAGCTTGGTAGGGTTGCACTAAATTAACCCCTGTGCTATTTTTCACTAATGGTATATTTTTTCTTGTCGTGCAAGGAACAAAGAGTACTTGTTTCCTTTTCCCTAATTTCCATACGCATTATGGAACTATTATCTCATGTCAATATTCCTATATTAGTAGCATGGTCCTCCTTATGAGGGATGATATTGGTTAACCTTGTTAGTCACATTTTGAAATGGTGTAGACTTACTAGGGTAGTATCCTGGGTGCGATACATTCAGATTAGTATCGAATGTTTGACTAGAAAATTAATATGTAGGATATTGGTAATTGTTGTTGGGTTTATTTTGTGTTAAGGGCCCTATCAATACATCAACATTATTGGATGTGCTTGGTATCTCTTTATAGGTTTACACGCATGGGGCATCTGAAACAACATGATAGATGTATCCAGACTAGGTGTATATGAGCTCTAGTTGTTGGGATTTACTAATGGATTCTTCCTCATTATAGGGAGATGAATTTGCCACATATTTTTATATTTCTGATGTGACGTATCTTAAAAAAAAGTCGAGGAGAACTCGACCATCAAAATGTGCTTTGCGCAAGCTACGACACTTTCACCATTCATGTATATGGTCCGATATCTGAACAACCGGTGTTTGTTTGAAACGGGTGGGGAGTTTCAGTCCTCAGTTGTGACAAATAGGGAGTTGCAATAATGTAACAAATGCAGTATCTAGGGATTTGAGGCTTCCATGTTTCACAATAGGTTAGTCAACATACCATTTCGATGCGAGCCCTTTAAGGGTGCATTGAAATAGTCATAGAAAAATCGTATCATCAATGATACTAGTCAACAAAAACCGTAGCTGAAAAGTCATGAAAGGGTTACCTGGGTCTTCAACTTAATTTCTTTATAATTTTGGAATGCATTAAGGGATCTTCGTGGGCATGGCTAGTCAATCAAGGCCACATGTAATTGGGTCATTCATTACCTTAGATATGTTATATTCAAATATGTTAAGAAAGGTATTTATGAGTTATCCTCCAACTCGAAATGATTTTGGAGAGCTATATGAAAAAGGTTCCTCTATGGGGAGGGCAAAGGAGGATGACCCTGATGGGTGCTGCTAGGGCTATCCAGAGGAGTGGTATATGGGTTTCCCAAAGAGGTACAAATTAGTTACCCTTGTGGGATTGTGAAAGGTGTATCTTATCCGAGATGGGTCACGAGAAAAAATTCCTCGATAAAGGAATATCCTATAATGGTGGTTACATGGCGTCCTCTTTGCCTAAATGGTGGGAGAACCAAAACACCTCCTGGTAATAGGGGGAGGTATAAAAAATTCCTAGATTGATGGGTTGCCTGTAATATTCCTAAATTCGCATGCAACTAATAGGAATATTATTTTTTCTTTTAAAATCTAGTTAGATGAATAAATGGGCAAGGAGGCTCGTAAGTTGCTTAAGTAGGCATAAAATCCCTCATAATGTGAAAAGGGATCATGATAATAACTAGACCAAACATCCTCATGTGTGAACAGGGCGTAAAATGTGTGGACAAAGTCAAGTTTGACCAATTTTTGGCTTGAGGGGTCCTAACCCATGTTCAGTGTGCAAGGTTTGCCAACAAACCCCTATATTACTGGCCCTTTTGGCAGTGACCCACTTGCGTAGGTCACAATCTCACCCGAAGTAGTATGCGTGGGTATTGGAACTAGGTTTCCGCACCATCAGAAAGGAAGGGTAAGGCAAGCAGGGTTGCATTCTGTTCAGATTACCTTGTCTCTACGTAGGGTTAAATATGTATCCAATTGCATCCACATGCACTAGATCTACAATTATATCCTTTTCATAACATCAACACAACATTACATAACCAGAAAAAAATAGATCTAGATCCAATTCAATACACAGACTTTTGCAGCATGATATAACCAGAGCAGAATAGATCCAATCATTCAATATTTAGACCTTGGCAGCACAAAGATAGAAAATGCATAACACAGTAATTACCAGCAATTCATTAAATAGCACTCACAGATTCAGATCTAATAATCCTGCATATTCATTCATTCATCAACCTTTACTTACAATTCCCTTCCCAACCTATGCACACAGTAGCAAGGTCCACACACAGCTAGACTAGGATCTCTGTGCACACAACCAGTAGGAGTTCGTTCCCCAAAAACCCAAACATATCGCTTACACAATAGATCACATCAATAGCTCATCAAAACCTACCTCTTATAATCTGAAATGCCTCTCTATTTATAGCAATCTAGCTTTAACATTCTTATGGTATGAACCACATGGTTTTCAGACCCCTAGTTTACCCTTTAACCCATTACAATGTGTTTGGGGCTTTGACCCACCCCAAAACCCCTGCGGTATACTAAATATAATAAAAAATAACCAAAATGGACCAGTTTCATAGCTTGTTAGGAGACCCCGTTCTAATAGTCCCCCAACACAATCTTGTGACTCATCCCGAGTCACTTTACTGGTGCATCATCGATCTGTGTTCGCAGAGTATCTAGAGAATGGGAAAGCAGAGGGAGGACCACCTGGCTTTGGGACACAACTTCCTGTGCGAGAGTGACCATGTTTTGGGAAGGTGGGTAATCAGTAGCCATGGTAACACTTTCTAATAACTGATTAAGGCGCTTATTTGCGTCGTCAATGTCATGCATTAACTGCAGGGCTAAGGTAGTCGAGGGTTTCAGACGTTTTGTGATAGCGTGCTGTTTCTGCTGAAGTTTCACAATCTCTTCCTGGAGGTAAGTGATCAGTCCATCCAAATTTTTTGGTATCTGCGTAGATGGTCTCCATGGGCAGAAAAGGGGGGGTAACTAATTAATCGGGTTAGCTGGTAGTGCCCCCTCCTAGGCATCTTATGTGGAAGGAGGAGGCCTGGGACATCTTGGGGAATTTCGTGGCCTCGCCTGAGAGTTAGTCTTCAAACTTTGAGCTTTTTCCTTACCTTTCCTTGTGGTCCACAGGGGGGAACTTATTCTAGCTCAGGCTCATCTTCCATAACTTCCTCAACCTCATGTTCCGTTGGAGTGGAGGGTTCAAAAGTAGTAGTTGGCATCCTTGCATGAAAGATGAATCCAGGTTTTGGTTGATTACTTCCTAATGAAGAGGGTTGCTTAGTCATGAGAGGGTTTCTGTTGTTAGCCACTTATAAATTTTTGACAAGCAAACAAGTGGCTAAATATTCTTATGAGCCTTCAAGAGAAACATTTCCCTTAAAAATATTTCATCCTTGAAGCCTCTATGTGTCCTCTGCTCCTTGAAGAATCTTTACTATTGTTTCCATTGAAAAAGCCCTGCTATTTGTGAAAAGAATGCTTCAAAAGGCCTCTGAAATTGCTCATTTTCTCTAATTTATTTTTAGTTTTCATTAAGCTTCTTTCCTCTTTAGAGCCTCCATATCCCTCTAAGAAACCTTCAAAATCTTTTTAAGCCACTTAAAACCCCTTTTACAAGCTTAAATCACCCTTTTCCCCTTTATTGGAAGCCAAGAAAACCATTGAAAAACATTAATTTTGGCTTAAAAAACCCCTTTTTCATTTGAGGCCCTAAGCCCATTTCGGATAAGCCCTTAGCCCCTTTCTTCGCATGCAACCAGGCGCCAGAATCAAGCGCTAAAGCCTCAGGTGCTAAATCAGAATCAGAGCATTTGATTAATCCATTTTCCTTTGTTACTCTTATTTTTCTGATGCGATTAAGTTTTGTTCTATAGACCCCCGCCACAAGCTCCACTATCGATCTTTCATAATCCGATGGCCCAGCGCTAATCACATCATGCCCATCGCCCCTCTCCATCACCCCCCCCCGATTGAGTATTAACCGTCGATCTAGTTCTAGATTGGACAGCTGGCACGTAATCGCAACATCACAACTCAGCGTTTTGGCCCCCTGCCATTTCTCTGATGCGATTATATCTCCACCGTTCCTTCCAATTGATCTAACGGCCCTCATTCGTTCTGCCCATTCACATACCCCTTGCCCTCCTGCTCCCTCTTTTAATCTTGACTGTCTATTCTATAGATCCGACGGCTGAGATATAATCCGCTTTAACCTTCCCCCCACCTAACCAACCGTGCACTTTCCCATATCGAGCTTCATCTCCCACCGTCAAATATCATCGCTCCACATGCAATGGTCAGGAGGCATATCGCGTTTTTCTGGCGCCTGAACATTAACAGTTCAAAATCATGCGATATAGGCGGTTTTGTGGTGCCATGCGTCATATAGCGACATATATCACTTTTTTTGGGATATTTTCAAAACCATTCCCAAGCAGTGCGAAAATAGTTGTTTACCCACTAAAACCACTTCCCCTCCTCTGCCTCTGAAAGCGCTTCCATTCAGTCTCAACTGTTGATCTGATCCAGATCAATGGCCCATATTCCATCATGTTTCCATTCATATTGTGTTAATTTGATCAGGAAATCCCCACCATTAATCTCCTCCTGAGATCCAACAGTCCACATTCCAATTTCCCTCCACCTTTCAGGTCCCACCATCAAAGGCCCCGACTTCATTCATTTAACCCTTTTTCTTTGTAATACGCCCAAACCTTAACCTTTGTGTTTTACACTAAAGGCTTTGATTCTCCACAAATCCTGATCGTTGATCATCATTTGTCCAACTAATCGGATGGCCCAGAATCTTTCTTGCCCCAAACCTTCATTAGCTCTATTTCTTCCCATTCTGCATGTTTTTCACCCATCTCACCTGCATCCACCATTTTTTCCACCATTCCACAAGCCTCCACAACAATCTTCCACCACTCCCCTAGATTTTGTAACCATTTTATTGTATTGTGTAGGGTTTACGAAGTGAGAAATTCACTCTGTCTCCATAATCACAGTCACTGTGATTCAAAGCGTAGAAAGGCCATCACAGCAGTGGCAAAGAGTACCAGAGACAGATTGAAGGATTAAAGAGCTTTATTGAAGATTAATAATCATAATCCGATGTTCAGAAAGGACAAAGACGACATGAAGACCTTAAAATGATATCAGAGGTCTAATTAAGCCTAAGACACAGATCGGAATGAAAATTAACGATGTTTTAGGGAAATACAAGAGAAATATCAGTCTAAGAACGCCTCCACCACCACACCAGAGGAAAATTGACCCCTCTCCAGCTACCAAAGGACACTTGTAGCCTCACATAAATCAAAGAAGGCCTATTTATTGACAGAGAAGAGGATATGTGCCTAAAGACAGCTAAACATTTATTTCTAACTGTCAGCAGAGTTATGTTAAACATAAGAAGCAACCCAAAAGTCAGTTTTCTCATACATGAAACCTCAAAGGGAAGAAACAACAATTATGGAAGTATGGGAACCTACAGATTTCTATCCCCTTTGCTTATTTCAAAGGTCAAAAATAGACAGTCAGAGTACAATACAAGCAAAGCCCATTTAATGAACCATGGAGCATTGTCATTTCTTACCCTCCAAGCCTCCCAGAGGCCAAGAAGCGTTAAGTTCTTCATCTAATTGGGCCAACTTTCTATTCTACTACTTCACTTCCTCATTCACCTATAAATATTCATCGAAAATATGTTGTGGTTGTTGTTTATTGTAGGGATTCTTTCGACTGTTAGAACTGTTATTGGGGGAAGTAGCTTAGTAGTTTGTAATTTAGTAGGCTGGGAGGAGAAAATTTGGATTGTAAAATCCATTGAGCTCAGAGTATGTGACTGGTTTTACACATCAATTCATCAAACAGATTTCACAGGATCCTGGTCTATATTACGGGTGATGTTTTTCTTACTGCAATCGTCTTATTTAATTTTTATCATGTTGTTCATCATTATCTGATAAGAATCAATAAATATGGCTTAGGATATACCCTTGCATGGTACCCTAATGCTTTCCTGCTTTTCTTATCTTTGATGTTTTCTGCTCATTGTGTATCTAGGAGCAATTTCATATTATTTAACCAGTCAAAGATGTTGGTATTACCCATGGTTACTGATGTTGGAATTCAGGGTTTGTTTTTAGATGTTATTGTCGGGTTTAAGCTGGAAGAATTGGGATACTAGGGATTCAGAGTTAGACCTATCCACTAGGGTCATTTTCCAACAGATTGGCCTTTCTAAGTTCCCTTTGAGCTAGCGTCAAAAGCATTGAAGGTTAAAATCCCTTCTCTGATCTTAGGCATAATTTTGTGTTCAAATCTTAATTGTTTTTCCTTCAGAGTATGCTAAGAGCAAGTCTGGAGTTAAATGACATCTGACCTGATCTTAAGCTACCCTTTGTTTCTTTCCTTCACCCATTCTTAATGTTCCATTTCACCTTCTATCTAAAAGATCCTTTAGTATAGATGACTTGCCCTATGGAAACCTTAGTTAGTTGTTATGCAAGTAATACCCTTTCATGACTCCATATCCCAATGGATTGACACTTTCTTGACCTATTTCATTTTTCCAAAACATCCTATTGCTTTTTTCCTTTCATCCCATAACCTTCTTAGTTAATGATCTCCAACCAGTTCAACCAACCAAATCAAAGAAACCCTTGTGCTTCATACCTAGCCTAATACCTCATTTCGATCTCTAAAGATATATATTTCTTTACATATATAGAGATATCCCTCTCTGGATCCAAGAGGGCTAGCTTCTAGGATCCCAAAGTGGTTTTATGTTGTCTAGTCTTTTGGTCTTGCCAATCTGGCCAAAACAATGGAACCCCAACATAATGGTGACTCCGCTGGGGAATTGAGTAAGTTATACCTGATACACTCTTGAGCCTTCAAAATATCTAGTTAAACTGGTATTCAAGTGATGATGGTGGAAAACATCTTTCTTCAAACATTCAAATTCATCCACCTGGCGACTCCACTGGAGGAAGAACTTGAAATATGGACAGACCTACTAGAAGGGTAGAACATTTGGGCTAGATTTGGTTTAAAGAATTCATTGTTTTTATCTACCACTACGTTATATCCTACTTTAAGCCTGATCAATTGTACAAAGATAATATCCACGTTAATTATGGGAAAAATCTCAAGCCTCAGTCTTCATATCATGAGCAGACCCATACACCTGTGAAAAACTTAGTGAAACAAGAGCCTCATGCTATATCTCTTATCCCTAATGAAACTTCAAGCAGTCATAGCTCTCTTGTTGCACTACCTACACCCACCGAGGTCATAGAAAGATATAAGCCTCTGGATTTGCCTCTTACCTTCCAGCCCTTTCCTGTAGGACTTACAAATAAGCTGCCCCTTTTTTATGGAGAAAAATCAAAGATTACTGTTGGGCAGCATGTTCAAAATATTGAGGATTTACTCAACTTATATGAAATTGAAGAAGATGATGTGTGTGTTAGAATTTTTTCCTTGTCATTACAAGGGAGTGTTAAGAGTTGGTTTAAAAACTTGCCAGCTAAAACCATTATCAATTTTCATCAGTTTGCTCAACTTTTCCTTGATAGATGGGTAGTCCCCGGAAATGTCTTCCTCATCCTAGAGTAAAACCTGAATTTTAGAATACAACCAGGAGAGACAGTGCAGAACTTTTCAGCCAGGTTCAATAAGGTATACAACGCAATACCTACTGAGATAAAACCACCATTGGGATGGACTCTATTGCACTATCCAAGTTCTTTTGACCCTGAGGTGGAATTTCATATAAGAGAAAGAGAGCCTTATAGCCTGGAAGAAATTCAAAACATATAAATTACTATCGAATACAACATATGGTGCAGGGAGGAAAGATGAAGAGCAATAAAGAAATATCAAGCAAAGAAAAAAAGGCAGATCTCTTTAGAAAACAAGCTAGAAAGATTGATAGAGACAACAAACAGCTTGATAAACACAAAGGAGGAAGAATATGAGGTTGAAACTAGAAATGATGATTGGAAAGGACCTACACCTTGTACTCCGGAAAAAAAAATCAGATCTCTACAAGACATAAGCAACATACAAATCATGTATGATGAACAAGATTTTAGATTAGAGAATGAACTTGCAGATTGTTTCGAAGAAACACTTTCTGAGAGTCCAAAAGGTTTGATTGGTGACATTACTTACAACTTTAATTTTCCTAGTTTTGATCTTTCTAATGATGATTCTTTCCAAATAGAAGCTAATCTTGCAGGAACACCATCAGTAATTTTATGGGAAGAAGATCGTGCACATCAACTCCAAGCAGGTAATGAGCCCATGCAAGCTATTTATGATACTGATGTAGAAGGATATGAAATTCTAGTAGCAGGTGAAGATTCATTGAATCTTCACTCTACTTTATATCACATCATCAGTAATAATTTCCATCAAGATGGAAGTCAGCAGCTTTTCAGCACAGAGGATGAGAAAGAAAGCAATGAAGACGAGCAAGTTGAATATACTGAACCTTCTCTTGAAAGGGTTGAGGTAACCAAAGAAACCCCTGCTCAAGAATATGTTAGTCTTTTCACAGAGCTCATCCCACCAGATCAGAACATCACAGAGCTATAAGAGGACAAAGCTACAGTATATGATGAGTCCTCCAACTCAGATAATTATGAAGAAGAGGAAGATTTTCTTTCTCAAAAGAGTATTTTTCTTGGTCTAGTGGAAGAGGAAGCAATCCTGGTTGAAAACCACTTGTCCAGTACTCACAACCAGGTATTATTTCATGATCCTTATGCTCACTTCCTGCAAACATTTGAAGAAGGATCAAAGGTCATCAAGAATAGTTTTTTGCAGACAACAAGAAATATTTTAAAAGTTGCTGTTATAAAACAAAGAGAATGGGAGTGGCCCTGCCTATCCAGCATGCTCAAAGAATTAAGCAGAACAGACCAGTCATGGGATCATCTGATTGACTGGATGTATTGGAAAAGAGTGTTTATAATCTAGATATGTAAATATTTCAAGTTAGAGTAAGGTAGGTAGGAAATCTCAAATAATCTCAATATGTGAGCATGTAGTAGTTGTTGAGTTTTTCTTTGAAAGGAAAGGTTCAGATATGCTCAAAAATTGAACCAAAAGATAAAAGAGGAAGCAGCTCTAAGAAGATCAAAACCAGAGCTAAAATGAAGAATACAAAGTGACTCTAACAAGCTCAAAATCTGAGTCACAAAATAATGAAGTTTGGTGGTGATTTTTAGATCTAACACCCTCCAATTTTGTTTGATTTCTACAAATTTCAGTCCATATGCAGCTTTTCTTTATGTTAAGGACCCACAACAAACCAGAGAGTCTAATCCTGGTTTGATTGTTTTTAAATTTCTGTTTTAGAAGGTAGAGAAATAAATCTGCTAGACAGTTTAATCCTAGCAGATGTTAGTGTAGGTAGAGAAGCTATGAGGACAACTGTCTAATCTAGTCTCATGGAAAAATAGGGGTAGAAATAGAATAGGTTTCTTTTCCTATTTGTAAAAAATTGATGATGTAAAAGGTCTGCAATTCTAAATGCACCTTGAAGAAAAAATGTTGGGACAATAGGATGGGTAGGTAGTTGTGTGGGAAAATGTTTACTGCTGATATGATGTCTTCATGATTGTAGCAGTTGATCAAAGAAAGAAAAGATGTGTCAACTACCAAGCATCTGGCCTACTTCCAAAGATTATTTTCTGAGATTCTTGACACCTTCAAGAAGATGCCATCCCCATGTGGAGCCACTGTTAGCCACCTATAAATTTTTTACAAGGAAACAGGTGGCTAAATATTCTTCTGAGCCTTCAAGAGAGACATTTCCCTTGAAAATATTTCATCCTTGAAGCCTCTATGTGTCCTCTGCTCCTTGAAGAATCTTTACTGTTGTTTCAATTGAAAAAGCCCTGCTATTTGTGAAAATAATGCTTCAAAAGGCCTCTAAGATTGCCCATTTTCACTCATTTCCCTTCAGTTTTCATTAAGCCTCTTTCCCTCTTTAGAACCTCCATATCCCTCTAAGAAACCTCCAAAATTCTTTTAAGCCACTTAAAACCCCTTTTACAGGCTTAAATCACCCTTTTCCCCTTTATCGAAAACCAATAATACCATTGAAAAACATTAATTTTGGCTTAAAAAACCCCTTTTTCATTTGAGGCCCTAAGCTCCTTTCGGCTAAGCCCTTAGCCCCTTTCCCCTCATGCAACCAAGCGTTGAAACCAAGCACTAAAGCCCTAGGCACTAAATTGCAATCAGAGTGTTCGATTAATATATTTTCCTTTGTTACTCTTATTTTTCCAATGCAATTGAGTTTTTTTTTATAGACCCCCGCCGCAAGCTCCACCGTCGACCTTTCATAATCTGATGGCCCAGCGCTAATCGCATCGCACCCCATCACCCCTCTCCATCACCCCCCCAATTGAGTATTGAATGTCGATCTAGTTCCAGATCGGATGGCTGGCGCGTAATCGCAAAATCAGAACTCAGCGTTTTGGCCCCCTGCCATTTCTCCGATGTGATTAGATCTCCACCGTTCCTTCCAATTGATCTAACAGCCCTCATTCATTCTGCCCATTCACATACCCCTTGCCTTCTAGCTCCCTCTTTTAATCTTGACCATCTATTCTATAGATCTGATGGCTGAGATCTAATCCTCTCTAACCTTCCCTCCACCTAACCAACCATGCACTTTCCCCACCGTTGAATCTCCTCCTGAGATCCAACGGTCCACATTCGAATCACCCTCCGCCTTCTGGGTCCCACCATCAAAGGCCCTGACTTCATTCATTTAACCCTTTTTCTTTGTAATATGCCCAAACCTTAACCTTTGTGTTTTACACTAAAGGCTTTGATTCTCCACCTAACATAGTATTAACAATTCCATCAACAAATCCCGACCATTGATCATCATTTGTCCATCTAATCGGATGGCCCAGAATATTTCTTGACCCCAAACCTTCATTAGCTTTGTTTCTTCCCATTCCGCATGTTTTTCACCCGTCTCACCTGCATCCACCATTTCTGCCACCATTCCACAGGCCTCCACAACAATCTTCCACCATTCCCCTGGATTTTTTAAGGAGTTTATTGTATTGTGTAGGGTTTACGAACTGAGAAATTCACTCTGTCTCCATAATCATAGTCACTGTGATTCAAAGCGCAGAAAGGCCATCGCACCAGTGGAAAAGAGTACTAGAGACAGATTAAAAGATTAAAGAGCTTTATTCAAGATTAATAATCATAATTTGATGTTCAAATAAGACAAAGACGGCATGAAGACCTTAAAACGATATCAAAGGTATAATTAAGCCTAAGACACAAATCGGAAGGCAAATTAACGACGTTTTAGGAAAATACAAGAAATCTATCAATCTGAGAATGCCTCCACCACCACACTAGAGGAAAATTGACCCCTCTCCAGCTACCAAAGGACACCTTTAGCCTCACATAAATCAAAGAAGGCCTATTTATCAACAAAGCAGAGGATATGTGCCTAAAGATAGTTGAACAATTATTTCTAACTGTCAGTAGAGTTATGTTAAAGATAAGAAGCAACCTAGAAGTCAGTTTTCTCATACATGAAGACTCAAAGGGCAGAAGCAACAGTTATGGAAGTATGGGAACCTGTGGATTTCTGTCCCCCTTGCTCATTTCAAAGGTCAAATACAGACAGTCAGAGTACAATAAAAGCAAAGCCCATTTAATGAAGCATGGAGTATTGTCATTTCTTACCCTCCAAGCCTCCCAGAGGCCAAGAAGCATTAAGTTCTTCATCTAATTGGGCCAACTTTCTATTCTACTACTTCACTTCCTCATTCACCTATAAATATTCATCGAAAATACATTGTGGTTGTTGTTGGTTGTAGGGATTCTTTCAACTGTTAGAACTATTATTGGGGGAAGTAG
The DNA here is from genome assembly GCA_034641835.2 of Pinus albicaulis. Classification (NCBI taxonomy): domain Eukaryota; kingdom Viridiplantae; phylum Streptophyta; class Pinopsida; order Pinales; family Pinaceae; genus Pinus; species Pinus albicaulis. The sequence goes on from CM076580.1 coordinate 1,609,443,575, forward strand.
CTTAGTAGTTTGTAATTTAGTAGGATGGGAGGAGAAAATTTGGATTCTAAAATCCTTTGACCTCAGAGTATGTGACTAGTTTTTCACATCAATTCATCAAGTAGATCTCACAGGATCCTGGTCTATATTACGGGTGATGTTTTTCTTACTGAAATCGTCTTATTTCATTTTTATCATGTTGTTCATCATTCTCTGATAAGAATTAGTAAATCTAGCTTAGGATATACCCCTGCATGGTACCCTAATGCTTTCCTGCTTTTCTTATCTTTGATGTTTTCTATTGATTGTGTATCTAGGAGAAAATTCATATTATTTAACCAGTCAAAGATGTTCGTATTACCCATGCTTACTGATGTTGGAATTCGGGGTTTGTTTTTAGATGTTCTTGTCAGGTTTAAGCTGGAAGAATTGGGATACTGAGTATTTAGAGTTAGCCCTATCCACTGGAGTCCTTTTCCAATAGATTGACCTTTCTAAGTTCCCTTTGAGGTAGTGTCAAAAGCATTGAAGGTTAAAAGCTCTTCTCTGATCTTAGGCCTAGTTTTGTGTTCAAATCTTAATTTTTTTTCCTTCAGAGTATGTTGAAATTAGGTCTAGACTTAAATGAACTCTGACCTGATCTTAAGCTACCCTTTGTGCCTTTCCTTCACCCATTCTTAATTTTCCATTTCACCTTCTATCTAAAATATCGTTTAGTATAGATGACTTGCCCTATGGAAACCTTGGTTAGTTGTTATGCAAGTAATCCCCTTTAATGACTCCATAGCCCAATGGATTGACACTTTCTTAACCTATTTTCTTTTGTCGAAACATCCTGCTGCTTTGTTCCTTTCTTTCCATAACCTTCTCAATTAATGATCTCCAACCAGTTCAACCAACCAAATCAAACAAACCCTTGTGCTTCATACCTAGCCTAATACCTCATTTCGAGCTCTAAATATATATCATTTTTTATATATAGAGAGAGATCCCTCTCTGGATCCAAGAGGGCTAGATCCTAGGATCCCAAAGTGGTTTGATGTTGTCTAGTCTTTTGGTCTTGCCAATCTGGCCAAAACACTAGAACCCCAATAGCTGTGACTGCAACAAAGTTCGTTGCTGGGTTGCTTCCATGAGATTCTTAAAGTAGGCCACTTACCTTCATGAGGCCAACCCCCTTTTAAGGAATGGTCATTGGATAATAGGGGGGATATTTGACGTAGGGCGAGTTTCCCCAGGAACAATAAAATCCCCCCATAACTTGATCGGCTAGTGGCTCAGGGTCTGCTCTTTTAAATGGTAACTTCTGCTTTTTACCTGAGGGTATACTTCCAACAGCTAGCAGTCTTGTTCCCCAGAACTTAGGCATATTAGTTATGCTAGGGTTATTTCTTGGCAATAATTTTCTGCCTTCCCCCAACAAAGGATTGCTCCTTTAGGAGCTCTTGGTCCAAGGCCACAAGATCTTTCTTACTTGTCCTATTAAGGCTTTAAGGGGGGTTGATGCTGGGGCCAACTGTATGTCCCTTAGTCTTGCCACCGTTGTAGAGGCGGTTTGGCGCATAGGACCATTATCTGTGGAAGCTGTATGTGACGTCGGGAACTCGGGTCTTGTGCGTGGGTCATTTCAACCCTTTCTTATGATAGGTATGCTGGAGATGTTCAGGCCTAGCCCTTCCTTAGTCCTTCCCTTATGGGTCTTAAAGATGAGTTCCTTTATGATACGAAGACATCGCAGTGTGGAAGCTTCCCCTAACCAGTTCTGCCACACTTCTAGCTCATGACTGGGATCCTCAGTATCTTCCTTGTAGCCTAATACGTCATCTTGGGGAAAGCTACCCCTATATTTAACTGCCAGCTTGTAGATATATTCCCCCTTCGTTGGTGTAGGCTCTGTATATCTTTTAACTTGTGTCACTTTTCTTCCTATGATCAAGCTTTCCAGTAAATTTTGCATAGCCCACAGCGCCTGAGGGTTGTGCAGAAACCTTACACATACTTATAAGAAAGTTTTTATATCCTCCACTAGTTCCATATCTTCTTGGTGTGTGGTTGGCGAAAAATTAGCCTCAAAGAGGTCCCTTTGCACTTTTATAAATGTTTCCTTGATTTTTCCCAAGTCTAATCCTTCTTTGTTGTCAACTGCCTTGCGGATTAGTGAATCAGATTCATCCTTTTCCTTAGCTTCCCCAGTCTCTAATCCACTACATGTTATTATATTTACACTCGCCTCCTGACTTTGGATTTTGCGCTTCTTCTTCGCAGAAAAAAAACTGCTTCTCCCGTATCCTAGTTTTTAGGGCCGGGCAGTCTTCTAGTGCATGGTTCCACTGTCTACAATACCTACAAGATTGTCGTAGGTAGTCTCTTGAAAAATTTTCTGCATTGCCATAGTTATAACAGTCCAGATGGCCTCTCCTTCGACCTGCGCTTCCACTTTTTCTTTTATCCCTCTTTTCATGGGGGAATTCATCCTTACCCGAGGGGGATCTTGGAGACGTATGGTCATCTTTCCTATTCACTCCTTTGGTGCAGCTCTGCTTTTCATGGCCAACTGATCGGCAACGTTGGTACCAACATTTTTATGGTGCAAAAATCAGGGTGCCTCACGATCTGGTTGTGCAGCTTTCCTCGCACTAGCGCAGAGGCCCCTTTGAGCTCCATTTTTCAGGGCTATATGCTCTCAGTGCTGCTGTGTGATCTTGTTCCATACCACCCCCTCTTCTGTTTCCCTACTGCAGATCCTGTATTTCTCGGTGCATTGCTTCTACTTTTTCCTCGATCTATTGTACCGGTAGCATAGCATCCTCAAGAGGTGTAGCTTCCAATCTCATACTAGCCTCCAAGGCCTTGTCTTGTGAACTAAAAGTTTGGCGATTCATGGGTATGCATAGGTGAGGGAGTAGCATGGCAATAAAACACTCTGTATGTTGTCTATTATCATACTCGAACCCTCCTTCCCTAATTTCCTTCTTTAACCGTTGATCCACCTCCCATACTGACTTTGACATACCTTGTTTGAAGTCTTTTACCTCTGTTACTAGCTGGGAATAAGATTTCGGCTTTCAAAATTGTTGCTCTAGAGCACCCTTAATATCTTAAATGGATGCAGTTCCATGCTGGGAAATGTATTACATATATCGGTCTAGAGCTTTGTCTTGGAATGCCAATGATAGCTGCACCCTCTTTATCATGTCATTTTCCACATTCTGTGCAGTCCAGACAGAGTCCACGACGAACCAAAATCGGTCCATGTCCTCATTTCGTACCCCCTTGAAGGTGGGAAGCTCCAAGCACACCGTCATGGTTCCTTAGGAGTTAATTTCCTGTCTATCAATACCCAACTCTTTTCTCAACTCCCTTCCAGTCCCAGCAACGGAACCATTTTTTGGCTTGAGGGGTCCTAGCCTAGGTTCGATGTGCAAGGTTTGCCAACAAACCCCTCTACTACTGGCCCTTTTGGTAGTGACCCGCTTGCACAGGTCACAGTCTCACCTGAAGTAGTATGGGTGGGTGCTGGAACCAGGTTTCCCCACCCTGAGAAAGGAAGTGTAAGGCAAGCAGGGCTACATTCTATTAAGATTACCTTGTCTCTACATAGGGTTAAATATGTATCCAATTGCATCCACGTTCACTAGATCTACAATTATATGATTTTCATAACATCAACACAATGTTAAATAACCAGAACATAACAAATCTAGATCCAATTCAATACACAGACTTTCGCAGCATGATATAACCAGAGTGGAACAAATCCAATCATTCAATATTCAGACATTTGCAGCACAAAGACAGAAAATGCATAACACAGTAATTACTAGCAATTCATTAAATAGCACTCACAAATTCAGATCTAATAATCCTGCGTATTCATTCTTTCATCAACCTTTCCTTACAATTCCCTTCGCAACCTACGCACACAGTAGTAGGGTTCGCACATAGTAGTAGGGTTCGCACACAGTAGTAGGGTTCGCACACAGCTAGACTAGGATCTCTGCGCACATAGCCAGTAGGATTCCGTTCCCAAAAAACCCAAACAGATCACTTACACAACAGATCACACCAATAGCTCATCAAAACCTTCCTCTTACAATCCGAAATGCCTCTCTATTTATAACAATATAGCTTTAACATTCCTATGGTCTGCAACCCATGGATTTTGAACCCCTAGTTTACCCTTTAACCCATTACAATGCGTTCGGGGCTTTGACCCACCCCAAAACCCCTGTGCTATACTAATTATAATAAAAAATAACCAAAATGGACAAGTTTCGTAGCTTGTTAGGTGTTGATCAGCGGTTGTCATTGATGTCAACCCAAGCAGCACTAGGGGCTAACCCAATATTTCATGGGAATTTTGACCTACCAAATTAATATATTCTGGATCAATAATGCTTTTTATGGTTTCTACTTGTCGAGATGTTTCCGTTGATATATGGCACGCCATGTAATTCTTCACGGTTTGAGAGATATTCATGTTTGAAGTTTGTACCCCGAGTTAGTGGGCTAAAACCCCATGGGGTTGGGGCATGGGTCATTGAAAAGTAATAATTAATATTTTTTAAGCTCCTAAAATCCCTCCCACGTTCACTTTTTGAAGCCCCTCTCAAATTAAGCATTCATATAAATTGTGATCTTCATTTCCTCCTTATGCAAGGGATTCGGCCATCTGAAACAGGTCATCGTGGAATTTTCGCTCTAACTTTTTTTCTACGAAAGTTCTGAAGCTGAAATTTTTATGAGGTGAAGCTGAAATCCTGAGGAAGCTGCAGAAAAATTTCAGGTCAAGGTACGCAAAATTTTTGGAGATATGATCTGTGGAAGTCAGGGTTTTTGCAGGCTCTTGAAATTCATCTCAAAGAAGTGACCTTGGTAAATTCATCATAACTCTCTCTCTGAGTATCGGATTGAAATTTTCTAAAAAGTGATGAATAGCTCACGGTATTTAATTTTTTCTCTATAAATTTTAGAACCAAATGAAGAAACAATGACACATGGCATGCTGTAGAAGTGAGCTCTGCTGAGATAGTCCATAATTAGGGCATTGTGAGAGATTGGGTATAAATCTCCCTTGAAGAATCAAAATTGGGTTAGACCTATGGCATTGGAAAGAAAACTCAGAGGAATAATACAGGACCAAAAATTAGATATTGAGGATTTGAAATAATGGAGATACACCAGATTCAATATCGAGCTCCTAGAAGGAAAGAAAAAGCTAGATCATGTGTTGTCGAGGGTTGCAAAGGACCATAATTTCTACGGTAGCAAAGAAAATCAAGGTGCAGCAGAGGGTAGCATGATAAGAGAAGCAACCAAGGTGCATAACAATAGCAAGAATTTCATGATATGAAGTCTTCAAGTGGTCATCACTGCATACAATCATTGTAAAGGTATCGTTATACTTAGTCATTGTAAATACATTATTGTACAAATTGTACTAGTATGTGTCTGCCATGGGTTGAAGAGGTAGTGTTGGGAGGTCTAGGATCATCATTAGGTGGTTGTGTCAAATTTGGGGTTATGGTCTAGTATATCTTCTTCTTCTACATCATTCTATATCATTGTAAAGTGGACCATTTTCCCTGGTACGGGAGTCCATTCATTTTTTATTCTTCTATAGGGTGCTAGGGTGGTGCTAGGGTGAGTTGTAGCTCATTGGGTGTTGGGGCATCCGTTCAGTTGGCTACTGAAGAATCTCGGGCTTTGGAGTGTCCATCCAGTGGGAGCTGGAGAAGAATGCTTTTCTAGATTCTAGGAAGTTGGAGCTTTATTTTCAGTTGGAGTTGAAAAGAATTATTAGAAAAGCATTAGGTGGTTTTTGTCTCGGAGTGGGTTTCCACCTTAAAAACTGTGTGCATTTGTGTTCCTCTTGTTTTCTGATATCATTGTACAAACACTGATAATAATTGAAGATTAACTTAATGCTCTAATTGTTAGAAATATTAATTCATGCCCCCCCCTTCATTATTTCCAACAATTGGTATCAGAGCTTGGTTCCTTCAATAGAATTTTAATAGCTGGAAGGAGGTCATGGAGCATACCAAGAATGGTGTACCTTTATTCAATGAAAATAATTATGCACTATGGAAAGGAAGAATGGACGTCTATCTCTTGGTGCAAGGTTACGAAGCATGGGACACTATTCAAAATGGATTTACATCAACCATGGATGGACAAGGTAAGAAGAATTTGGTAAATGATGTAAAAGCAAAGAATATTATTATCAGTGGACTTATTGAATCTGCTTATCATAATGTCTTGGGTTGTAAAACTGCCAAAAATGTATGGGACAAGCTTAAGAATATATATGCAGGTGACTCAAATGTCAAAGAAGCAAAGCTTCAAATCTATAGAGCAAAATTTGAGCAACTCAAAATGAAAGAAGATTGCAACATTGTTGCATACTTCCAATACATTGATGAAATAACCAATACTCTGGAAGGATTGGGAGAGACAGTTGACGAGAAGACTATTATATGGAAGATTCTTAGAATGTTACCAGGGAGATTCAACCCAAAGGTATCGGTCTTAGAATACAGTGAAAATATGGACAAACTAAGTAAGGAAGAATTACATGGAGTTCTCATAGCATATGAAATGAGACTTGATGAAGAAAAGGGTACCTCAAATCTAGAAACTGCATTCGTTGCATCTAAGCAAACCAATAAGGACAAACAACCTTCAATTGAAATGACATGCACCTACAAGTGTGAAGAAAAGGGAGATGATGGAGAATGTATTTCAGATGAATAATATGCTTACTTTACGAGAAAACTAAAACCTGGTAAGGGAAAATTCAAAGGTGAACTTCCATTGATATGTTTTGGTTGTGGTGAGGTTGGGAATTTCGTAGCAAAATGTCTGAACAAAAGTGATGGCAACTCAAAAGGAAAGAAAGGCTTTAAGAAATTCAACAAGCAAGGAAAAAAGAAAGGATCCAAAAGGAACTTTCCCTCTAAAGAAGATAGCTCATTAGCCGATGAAGAAAGTGACAGCAAAGAAGAAGCCAATGAGAAAGTATTGTTTATGGCCAAGCACAATAAACAAGAAGTATCAAACAATGAAGAAGAAGGGTTGACTATAGAAGAATTTTATGAGGAGGAAATCAAGCTTATAAAAGAGCTCAATGCTGACAAGATCCATTCCAATACTCTTGAAGAACAAGTTCAAGGTCTCAAAATTGAGGTTGAAGAACACAAATGTATTGAAGAGTCACTTCAAAAGAAGTTGGGAGAAAGCAACCAAGAAAGGGAATCATTAGAAGCCGAAGTAATCTCGCTGTGTAAGGAAGTGAAGAAGGGAAAAACTGTCCAAAACTATGCTAGCAGCTCAAGGGCATTGGAAGAAATCATCAACAATAAAAAATATTACAACAACAGAACTGGCCTCGGTTACAAAGAAGAAGAAGCAGGACCTTCTACAACAAAATATAATTAACCTATGAGATCTGACATACATGTATACTTCATTGGACAAGATTCGCAAGCACATCCTTGGAAGACGATTCCTCGATGAATATTTTCATCTAGGTACCAACATATTTTTTATGGCTATTGTTATTCATGTGGAAAATTTGGTCATAAAGCTATAGAATGCCGCACTTACCCTAGGAACCAATACAATTCCAAGAGATTCTTCAAATATGAACCTCCCAGGGCTTAACGAAACATCAATAGATTTGAACATTTAAGAAATAATATGGAATGTTACAAATTTCAGAACTTTGGACACATAGCTAGAGACTGCAAACTTGAAAATCCTTGGGAATAATCTTCAAAGCCACAAAATGAACGAACATGGAAGAAGAAGAAGACTGATAATTGTGCTCTCACTCTCAAGGCTCAAAAAAATAAAGATGTGTGGTATGTTAACAACAGTTTCTCAACACATATGACTAGAGATAGAAGGAAATTTGTATCTCTGAAAGAGAATAAGGATGGAACCATATCCTTTGGAAATGATGGATCTTCAAATGTTATAGGATCAGGTACCATCACTCTTGGAATCAAAGATGTTATAGCCAAGAATGTTCTATTGGTCGAAAACATGAATCACAATCTGCTCAGTGTTGGACAAATTTGTGATCAAGGACATACAATGCTATTCAACTCCACAAAATGTGAAATCAGGAAAGGCAGGTATGGTAAAATTGTGGCTACAACAAGTCAAGCTCCAAATGACATATATGTTTTGGATGAAGCAACTAAAGCATGTCTACTAGCTAAAGAAGATGAAAGCTGGTTATGGCACAAACCAATGGGTCACATAAACTTTGACAATCTTGTTAGGATAAGCAAAAAGGAAGCAATACGAGAAATGCTGAAAATCTCAAAACCTTCCAACACACTATGTGAGGCATGTCTACATGGCAAGCAGACAAAAGTCCAATTTAAAACAAAATAACACTTTGCATCACATCCATTGGAATTGATACATACTGATCTATGTGGTCCTGTGAGAACAAAAGGCTTAGACGGATAATTATATTTCATGCTAATGATAGATGACTATACCTGGATGACAACTATCAGTTTCCTAAAGAAAAAATCTGAAGCATTTGAGTGCTTTAAGATCTACAAGGAGCTGGTTGAAATTGAAACTGATTTGAAAATAAAGTGTTTAAGATCAGATAATGGTGGAGAATTCACTTCCAAGTTATTTCAGCAATACTGTGACGAAAATGGGATAAAAAATTAATTTTCGACAACACCAACACCTCAGCAAAATGGAGTTCCTGAAAGAAAGAAGAGAACCGTACAGGAAATGGGTAGAACAATGTTGAAGGACTCAAAATTGGATGAAAAATTTTGGGCTCAAGCAATTTATATGGCAGTCTTCATTATCAACCGAAGTCTTCTCAGAAATAATTGCAACAAGACTCCATATGAATTATGGAAAGGAAAACCAGCTAATGTAAAATATTTCATAATCTTCAGAAGAAAATGTTATATCAAAAGAGAATATCAAAATTTGGGTAATTTTGAATCACATGTTGATGAAGGTATCTTTGTTGGTTACTCACGCAAAAGAAAGGCCTATAAATGCTATAATCTAAGACGAAAACAGATAGTGGAGAGCATAAATGTTACATTTGACGAAGATGGTGTTCTATGGAGTAATGATGAGGATCTAGAATCTTTGAAACTTGAGACAGAGGATGAAAAAGACACAGATAAAATTGTAGAACAAGAAGAAAATATCAAAGAGGAAAAGTAAACAACGATCATCAAGATATACTAGAACAACAACAACAAGATGCTCCAAGGAGAACAAAAGAGTGGATTTAAAAGAACCATCCATCAAATCAAATCATTGGTGACATAAATTAAGGTCGACAGCTTCGTTCATCACAACAAGCTCACGTTGCTTTTCTAGGAACTTTTGAGCCTAGTAATTTTGAGGAAGCCAGCTAGAATGAACATTGGGTAATAGCTATGAATGAAGAATTGGATCAAATTGAGAAGAATAACACCTGGGAATTAGTTCCATGAACAAAATATAAAAATGTCATTGGGACTAAATGAGTGTTCAGGAACAAATTGAATGAAGATGGGCAGGTTACTAGAAACAAAGCAAGATTTGTTTTCAAAGGCTATGCAGAAGTGGAAGGAATTGATTTCGACGAAACATTTGTACCAGTTTCCAAAATGGAAGCCATCCGAACGTTTATCGCCTATGCATGTCCAAGAAAAATCAAAGTCTACCAAATGGATGTTAAGTCAGCATTTCTGAATGGAGAATTAGAAGAAGTTTACATCGAACAACCTGAAGGTTTCCCACTATCACAAAAAGAAGACTATGTCTAGAGGTTAAAGAAGGCTCTATATGGTCTCAAGCAGGCTCCTAGAGCATAGTATGCTCATCTTGATGGATATATACGTCAACAAGGGTTCAAGAAAGGTACTGTTGATAACAATATTTATGTACAAATAGATAAAGATAATTTAACAATCGTTGAAGTATATGTGGATGATATAATATTTGGTAGCAATGGTGATCGACTAAGTAAGAAATTTTCTACAAAAAAGAAAAGTGAGTTTGATATGTCTTTACTTGGTGAGGTGACATACTTCTTAGGGCTTCAAATATCTCAGCAAGAGAAAGGAATATTTATATGTCAAGCCAAGTACATCAAGGAAATGCTCAAGAAATTCAAAAATGGAAGATTGCAAACCCATCCTTACTCTGATGGTAACAGGTTGAAAATTGAGCATAGACGACTCATCCAAGGATGTGGATCAGAGGTTGTACATATCTATGATTGGTAGTCTTCTATATGTAACAGCCTCTTAGCCAGATGTTATGCAAGCAGTTGGACAAGTAGCAAGATTCCAAGAAACACCAAAAGAATCATATATTATTTCCGTCAAAAGAATTCTTCGATATCTAAAGGACACAGAATAATATGGGTTGTGGTATCCGAAGGGTGAAAATCTCATTGTTCAAGCCTTTACAGATGCAGATTGGGTAGGAAGCGTTGATGATCGTAAGACTACTAGTGGAGCAGCATTCTATCTAGGTGATTGTCTCGTATCATGGTTGAGAAAAAAGAAAACTTCAATCTCGTTATCTATAGCAGAAGCAGAATACATTGTAGCAGCATCATGTTGTACTCAAGTCCTTTGGATGAAACAAACTTTGCAAGATATTCAAGTACAAATCAGTGAGCCTATTCCCATATTCTGTGACAACACTAGTGCCATCAGCATCTTCAAGAATCCTGTCATGCATTCAAAAAAAAAACACATTCCGATCAAATATCATTTTGTCAGAAAAAAAGTCACTGAAAATAATATCAAACTTGAGTATGTTTGTACAAAAGACCAAATTGCTGATATCTTCACTAAACCTTTACCTCATGAAGCATTTGAATATCTTTGTCAAAAGCTTGGGATTCTCCCAAGTTCTCATTAGATTATAGGTCTGCAAGATGGTTGTGTGTTAGTCGGAGTGGAAGTGTGTACAGGTCTGCAGGATGGTTTTTTTTCAGGGGGAGTTACCCTTTGTCATTGATGTCAAAGGGGGAGAGAATGTTGTAGGAAGAGGTGTCATGATCGTAGGGGGAGAACTTGTGTTGCCATCAATGCCAAAGGGGGAGATTGTTCATCAGCGGTTGTCATTGATGTCAACCCAAGCAGCACCAGGGGCTAACCCAATATTTCATGGGAATTTTGACCTACCAAATTAATATATTATGGGTCAATAGTTCTTTTTATGGTTTCTACTTGTGAATATGTTTCCATTGATATATGGCACGCCATGTAATTCTTCATGGTTTGAGAGATATTCATGTTTCAAGTTTGTACCCCCAGTTAGTGGGCTAAAACCCCATGGGGCTAGGGCATGGGTTATTGAAAAGTCAGAATTAATATTTTTTTAGCTCCTAAAATCCCTCCCACGTTCACTTGTTGAAGCCCCTCTCAACCTAAGCATTTATATAAATTGCGATCCTCCTTTCCTCCTTATGCAAGTGATTTCCCCATCTGAAACATGTCATCGTGGAATTTTCGATCTAACTATTGTTATACGAAGGTTCAAAAGCTGAAATTTTTATGGTGAGAATATGATATCCTGAGGAAGCTGCTGTAAAAATTTCAGATCAGGGTGCGCAATATTTTTGGAGATATGATCTGTGGAAGTCAGGGTTTTTGCAGGCTCCTGAAATTCATCTCAAAGAAGTGACCTTGGTAAATTTATTATAACTCTCTCTCTAAGTATCAGATTGGAATTCTGTAAAAAGTGGTGGATAGTGCACTGCCTGTAATTTTTTATCTATCAATTATAGAGCCAAATGAAGAAACAATGACATGTGGTACGCCATACAAGTGTGCTATGTTGAAAGAGTCCATAATTAGGGCATTGTGAGAGATTGGGTATAACTCTCTCTTGAAGAATCCAAATTGGGTCAGACTTGTGGCATTGGAAAGAAGACTCAGAGGAATGCTACATGACCAAAAATCAAATATTGATAATCTTAAATAATAGAGATACGCCAGATTCAATATCGAGCTCCTAGAAGGCAAGAAAACGATAGATCATGTGTTGTCAAGGGTTGCAAAGGACCAGAATTTCTATGGCAACAAAGCAAAGCAAGGTGCAGCAGAGGGTAGCATGAAAAGATCAGAAGCCAAGGTGCATAACAGTAGCAAGAATTTCATCATGTGGAGTCTTGAAGTGGGCAGCACTACATACAATCATTGTAAAGGTATCATTGTACTTAGTCATTGTAAATACATTATTGTACAAATTTTACTAGTGTCTATCTGCCAAGGGTTCAAGAGGCAGTGTTGGGAGGTCTAGGACTTTCATTAGGTGGCTGTGTCAAAGTTTGGGTTATGGTCTAGTATATCTTCTTCTTCTGCATCATTCTATATCATTGTAAAGTGGACCATTTTCCCTGGTACGAGATTCCATTCTTCTTTTATTATTCTATAGGGTGGTAGGGTGGTGCTAGGGTGAGTTGTAGCTCATTGGGTGTTGGGGCATCCATTCAGTTGACTACTGAAGAATCTCAGGCGTTGGAGTTTCCATCCAGTGGGAGCTGGAGAAGAATGCTTTTGTAGATTTTAGGAAGTTGGAGCTTTATTTTCAATTGGAGTTGAATATTAAAGAATTATTAGAAAAGCATTAGGTGGTTTTTGTCCCGAAGTGGGTTTCCACCTTAAAAACTGTGTGCATTTGTGTTCTTCTTGTTTGCTGCTATGATTGTACAAACACTTATAATAATTAAAGATTAAATAATGCTCTAATTTTTAGAAATATTGATTCACCCCCCCTCTCAGTATTCCCAACATTAGGAGACCCCATTCCAACACCAATTCAACAACATTATTATATGAGGAGTGGATCATGAATAAAGACAGCTCAATGTGAATGAATATCAACGTAGATAGTCAAAATGAAGGCACCTTAGGTGTGAGAAGAGACAATGCATGAATATCAAATCAAGGTTGAATAAATCAAACAACGATGTAAAAAGATGACTAGGACTAATGGAGACAACATAATTTTGGGAGAGTAGCCTTTGCATGGGAGCAACCTCATAATGGGGTGGGACCCTTGGTGAGGAAGCTCATAAAATATATAATGGAGGGAGTGGAAACCATATGGGCCATCATTGAAAAATATATTTTGTATGTGGTATTTTTAGACCTCTTTAAATTCTTTGGTTGTTGAGCTAAGTTTGTTGCACTGTTTATTGCAAGGGTTTTCTCATGCGGGAATTCCCCACTCTTTCTTGGAGATATTGTTTAAGAAATATGAGGAGATTATTTTATGTTGTGTTTTCCACTATCTACTGTTAGGCCAAGTAGTTACCTTTAGCAACAACATAGTCCCTTTCAGAAATTGCATTATTTCTTAAGGTATTGCAGTGGAGGGGTTTAATACCTTGTTTTGAGAGCTAGTTTCACGAGGGGGATGAACCTTTTCTCAGAAAAGATAGAAAAAGGAGCTACAACCATTTATTTTCATGATCATCCATTTTTATGAAAATATTCAGCCATACATCGTGCTTCATCCATAGATCTGCAACAAATATTTCATGTATATCATTTATGTCAAGAAACCCCTGCTGGGTCATCTTGGATCTATGTAAAAGGGACTAGATCTCTGTTTTCGAGCTTATTTGATTATTATATGAGAAGATATTTTTTTTCTCTATATTTCAAAGTTTAAACCCTCAAATAACTCTATTGTCTCTTTCTGTAGTAATTTCTATGTCGTAGTAGTCTGGGGTTTCAATGTTTTTGGGGTGTTTTGAGCATGGGAGGCCTATTTAACTAGGCTATAATGATTTTTTTCTGACTTCCTTTCATATGTGGTTGGTATAATGTCAAATATAATGGATCCATGGGCTAAAATTTTTGTTAATGCTTATATTTCTGAAAAATTCATTTTTCATGCATGTATTGTTGAGTTTTCCCATTTCAGAATATTATAGTGGTATCAGAGTATCAATCTTGGCTTAGTCTGTGTTCTACAACCATGATGGAGTCTTCTCATGAGAAGGAGAGGATATACAAAAGGGATAAAGGAAAACCCTTATTTTTTGGAGGGAATAAGTTCTCAAATATTCTTCTACACACTTTTCATGTCATCAAAAAAGACATCAAAGAAATGAGGAGGGAAAGGCATGGAAGTCCCTCAACAAGAAAGGTACATGAGGAAAGATCTATTTCCTCATATTTTGGGTGTGAGTATTCAGCCACACCATCGGATTTAAAACACTCTACCAGCTATTTTTTCATGACAAAGAAGATGGATAAGGGAGATGTGCCAAAGGAGGAGTCTATTGGTGATTATTTGCAAGAGTATGAAGCTCAATCCAAAGGGTTCAAAGATCACTTGAACTCCCAAGGGTTTTTCAAGATCAAAGAGGAAATAAGCACAAGGGGTAATCAGCATGGTGTGGGTAGATTCTTTCTATCTATTTTTAGTGGATCACCTAAAAGTCTAGCTAGGGTTTGGGTGAAGGAGCTAGACACCTATGTGCAACAACATCAAGTTTTAGAAAAGGAAGCCATAAAATTAGTAGCACTAAATCTTGAGGCTAAGGCTTATGCTTGGTGGTTGTTTGAATCTTTTTCCTTAAAGAATGAAAATATATCTACCTATTAAAATTTCATTAGAATAATAGTGGAAAGGTTTGATGAAAAACTTCATGAAACATCTTTGATGGAGCAAATCAAAACAAAACAAACAAAACCTTTGCATGGGTTGGAAGGATCCACAAATCCCACTCCATTTTAGAAAATCATTGAAGGGGATGAAAAATTGTTTGAGACTTTACCAAGGGCAAGATCCCCATTGCATGATGAGCTTTCTTCTCAAAAGAAAGACATGGAGATTCCTCTTTCAAGAGAAGACCAAAATCTAAGGTCTCTCATTGTTGATGATGCATTTTCAACTATTGATGAGGAGGAAGAGAAGGCTGGAGATAACAACACAGTCATATCAAGAGCACATCAAGTACCTCATGAAGAGGAGGATGGAGCACTTGCTCCAAGGAGGGAGACTCTTACACTCTTGGAAGGAGTTCCAAAGAATCTCACATATGGATATCATGGCACAATCCATGTGCAACATGTGCCATCATTGTCAAATGGTGAGATCTTGAAGATAGAAGAAGAAAAAGGGGAGGGAAAGCATCATATAATGAGAAGCATACACACCTCTCTATTTCATAATTTTGATGTACAAAGGAGGTAGGAGGATTTGTGCAGTGAAGGCAAGGAAAAATCAATCCACACACATATAAATCCTACTCTATATCTTGATGTCTCTTTTCATGAAGGCATTCCACCAGGGAGATCCCCTGATTGGAAGAAGAATAAAGTGTTCTCTCAACTATGGGAAAAATTTACATATTGGGCTAAGGAGGGAGCCTTGGGAGAAGCTATCACCGTGCAGAGAATATTTTTATGGGTTCAAAGGAGAGGTAGGAAATTTTTTGAAATGGACATTGCTATCTCCCACTTAGCTATTTGCACTAGAAAAGGAGAATTCAAAAATCTATGATGGCATGAGCATGATGTCAAATGGCCACTCCATATATTTGGGGCAACCAATGATATTCTCACACACAAAGAAGATTTCTAAACATGACAAGAGGATATCAACACTCTTGCATGCATGGGCCAAATTAAGGAAGTTTTGGAAGACAAGGAATTTCCAAGGGGAGGTTTACTTCCACCTACTTCAATCTTGTCTTGAGCAAGATCAGCTGCAAGAGAGACAACAAAAGAAATTTGATAGTACTCCAACATGTGACTTTGTCATCAAGCATGTCAAAGAGGAGAGCCATGTTATGACAGGGGCTACATTTCAGATTTCTATAGCATTATCATTTTTGGGGAGCCTAGATCCTTATTGGGAGTCCCAACTCTTGATGGAATATGCCAACGACCTCTTCACATGTAAGGTTCTTGATGGGAAAGTGATGGATGGGAGGTATAAAGTAGTAGATAGAGTCATTTATTCTCATGATCAGATCTATTTGGCTAGAGATTGCAAGCTTAAGTATAAACTACTTAATGTAGCCTATGAGATCTTGCTTTCCAAACCCATTGGTTTCATTAGAGAATACCGTAGTATCTTAGATGGATTCATGTTGGAGAACTTAAAAGAGAAAATGCACTCTCATATGAAGAAGTGAATAGATCATTTTTTGGTTGAGGAGGCACATAACTCTTGGGAAGAGTTATCATCATCACCTCCTTATTCATTGGGTGTGAGAGGGAGCTCATCCATGAGTTACCTCACTGATTTGAATCAAGTTTATGGTAACACTTTTATTTATAAACATCTTGATGTATCTACTATATTCTTGTATTTTCTTAACACTCATGTACAGGGCTTTGCTCCAAGAGGGGGAAAATTGTCCTATAGGCTTCATGGGCTAGTTGGAGCCATGAGCAATGGAGATGTGGACCATTCCCTAAGAAATTTTGGGGATATGTTGTATTATTCATAGTGTAATTCATTAACACCAACCATCATACACCTCCTCCAAACATGTAAGAAGAATAGGGAAGCAAACAAGTGGTGGAAAGCACACTTGTTATATCATATTCTATGGAAGTTAGGAGAAAAAATGTGTTGGTTGCACATGACACTACAAGAAAAAAGCACATTGGTGAGGGGAAAAAATGGTCACCATAAGCTCATTGGTGAGGGTCAAAAGAGCCTTCGTCACCAAAAACTGAACGTCACCAAAGGTGGCGTCGCCGAAAGTATAGGTGTTGTGGTGACATTCAAGGTCCGTCACCAATAATGATTTATAGTGACTAATAGTGACCTTCACCATTTCATATGAGCATTGGTGATGGACAATAGCCTCTGTCACCAAAAAATTGAACGTCACCAAAGGTGGCGTCGCCGAAAGTATAGGTGTTGTGGTGACATTCAAGGTACGTCACCAATAATGATTTATAGTCATGGATAGTGACCGACACCATTTCATATGAGCAATGGTGATGGAAAATAGCCTCCGTCACCAAAAAAATGAACGTCACCAAAGGTGGCGTCGCCGAAAATATGTGTTGTGGTGACATTCAAGGTCCGTAATGAATATTGATTATAATGAATGATAGTGACCGTCACCATTTCATATGAATAGCAACTATTTTTTGTGATGGACCTTTCATGGCCGTCACTATTGGTGCATATATATGGCGACATTCATTGACTGTCACCATAAACTCATTGGTGATATCAAGGTCCGTCATGAATAATGACTATAATGACAAACAGTTACCCTCACCATTTCATATCAACAACAACGATTTATGGTGACGGACCTTTAATGGTCGTCACTATTGATGCGTATATATGGTGGCGTTCATTGACTGTCACCATTTCATATTTTGGTGAGGGTCAAAAAATGTCACCATAAGCTCATTGGTGATGGCCAAAAGAGCATCCATCACCAAAAATTGATCTTCGTCATTCCCTATATATGAATATCAGGGCACAATGGAATCGAACCACCAACCTCCTGCTTGTAAAGCAGGTGCTCTTCCATTGAGCTAGCACCCTTTAAAGAATTAGACTTTAAACTAGCAATTGCCCCTAAAGGTGCAAAGATACACCAAAGGAATAAGAACTAGGAAAACTGAAAGAATTTAGTGTCCTTGCTCCTATTTTTAACCTACGACACTCTACAAAGTATGATCTTGATCTATGACGTATTTGTTCCTAGTGGTTCTAATTTAATAGTAAATGTTATATTCAGATAAAATAAATGAATAACTGAGAGGCCTTACAGGCTAATTTTTAATCCTTACACCAAAATCTCTTAATATTCAAGTCTATGGAACAACTCGTTCAAATTTCAAACTGAAGTATATTTTAAATGGAAAGCCTAAAACTAGCTAAGTAGTTTACAAGTTAACATTTTGGATATAACTTATGTTCAATTTATATGACAAGTTATGCCATAACCTTGAAACTAGTTTCTTAGCTAAAAGACTTTCTTAAGTCAACAATGACAAAGAAAGATAGTCATGGCAAGCAAAATTCTCTTGTTTTTTCTAATGAGGGTGCATGTAACTTGATAAATGTTGTATGAGCATATCAAACCATCTAAAATGCATCTCCTAAGCTAAAATGCATCTCCTAGGTCATGTGTCTCCTTAAGGACAATGCATATCCAAGGTAATGTGTCACCTTAAGGACTCCCACACCTACATATCCACTCCCTCAACCCAAGAGTTCACATGTCAAGGGATTTTGTGTGCTCATGCTGATTTAGGGATGTTTTTTTCATGGTGAAATACCCAACTCTACTCCACGCACACAAACTTCCTTCATGCATCAACAACATGAAGTCACCAAGCTCCATATTAATCCAACACTTCGGGGAAGAATGTCTTTCAAACATCCAAACAACGTCTAGCAGCAAACGGTAAACCACCTCCAATGTCCAAGTCCATCATGGAAGAGCATGGGCCAACCATTCACTATGCACCCCACATCTCATGAAGCACCCACAAGGCCTAAACATGGTGTAAAAATTTTCAAAGTAATCCAAAACGCTAAAAATTGTGTCCCTCTCATCATAAAATCCTTTGTAACTCCACACATATTCAGTTACAACTTTCACTCATAAGTGTTGAAGAGTGTAACTAGGTAGGTCTTCATTATGACTATGTAATTATGTACGCATGTAAGGATGAAGTCAATAATGGTTTACTTGCTTCATGGGTTTCATGATCAAGATTCTTAGTATAGGTCTATAAACTTCTTCTTGATGTCTATTAGGTACATTAGTGTAATTAAGAGTCATGTAAAAGGCATGAAGAATACCCTCTAGGACGTTGCAAAAGAATGGCTTACAAACGTTGAAGATATGCCTATGAAGTCGGCCTACAAACAAGTGTTAAAGTCGGCCTACTTAATGGCTATAAGGTCGACTTAATTACTTGGCTAGAACTACTATATATACCCTACATATGCTGCAGTTAAGAGAACATATCTACGGATGATACTGAGGTTATATAATGTGCAAAAGGAACAAGTTTTGCGGATTACACACATGTTAATATAGCATGGAAAAAGGAGAAAGTATTACAGTAAAGTATACAACATTAAAAGAGAAGAACATATTTGCGGATTTTGGGTCTGAGTCAGTGCGGATATATCAAGGTAAAGTTTGAAGCAAACAGCATGGAAAGAAGGGTAACCAAATGCGGATCTGAGGCATGTGGATCTAAAATGGAAGTCTGATGTAAATTGAAAGGTACAGGAACATAATCTGTGGAAGCTATAGGAGCTGGATTGCGGATAGATGCAAAAGTATACATTGCAGATATATCTATTGAAGGAATTTGCCAACGTCAAGACAACATTGTAATAAGACATGCTGATCTTAAAGGAGTTTTAAGTGAGGAGAGATTTACCTTCCTAACTACATTATAAGATATTCAGTTACGAGTGTAAATAATTATGTTTCAACATTTTGACTAAGTACTTTGATAAATAACTTGATGATGGAGTAACTAAGTTAAAGAAGAACACATAAGAAAGCTCACAAGTAGTTATTAAGAAGAGAATTTTGTATTACACACAAGCTCTACAAATTCTCAACATGGTTTCAGAGCTATGGTTATGATCAAAGGCAGTTTGAAAGGACTCGAAACATTCTAAAAGGACCTGTGCCAAAAGGGCTCAAATCATAGTAATACAGTCCAATAATTAAGCTAGGTGCAAGTTCAAAAGAAAGGTCAATCTCTGTCACTATGAAAAGAAGGATCTCGGTAACATCTCAGTCTCAATGACATCACAGTGTTGAAATTATCTCTACCTCAATTCAGTAATACTCTTATAAGATTATTTTGATACCACAGCAGTGAGAAGAATGAGTTATAAAGGTGTATTTACAGTTAAGGCTCGGTGTGACAAAAAGATATCAGTATAATCCGTATTACAGTGAAGATCTTCAATGTTATAATCACAGGTCAACTACAGTCTCGGTATAATCAATAACATGATAAGTATGACACTATAATTTGGAACTACCATAGTGAAAAATCTATCACTGTTTCATGCTACCACAGTGAGAAAGGTCTCACTGGTTCGGTGCCATCACAGCTTGATGAGAAGTATGCCATTTCAGTTTGATGGTATCACATAGGGTCTCACAGAAATGGTCAACAGAAGTCAGAGACATGTACAGTGAAGTATTTACAATCGAAGCACAAAATAAGGTCAAAACAGTAATATGTATACACAGTAAAATAGTACATTTGAGGATCTCAGAAGAAGATAACATAAGTAACAAGAATCCAACAAACATTCACAATTAATTATCAAGTTAAGAGAAATCTACCCTAATCTACAAGCATCTAGATTTCTCAACATGGTATCAGAGCTAGGTTGAAGGAAAGGAAGATTGAAGATAACAGTTTGTTGGCTTATTTTCTTATCCCTGTGGCACCTTAAGCAAAGTATCATACAAATTCTGTGACATCATTTCCTTAAAATACGAATTGAAAGAGGCACAGTACCTCTGTGATTCATGTTGAAGAAATACATCAATATTCCTGTGAATCGAGCTCATCAATAAAGGAAAGACCGAAATACTTAAGGGCTAGAAAAAGAGACCTATAATACATGCAAAGACTCTATGGCATTATCTCTGTAAATCAAGGATGAAATTCATATCTCTGCAAAGACTCTATCGCATTATCTCTGTAAATCAAGGATGAAATTCATATCTCTATTGTCGACAAAATATTCCGCATAGGTACACATATTTGAGTCTCTATGTTGATTTATGAAGTAAGTTTCATGTACTAATGTGAATTTCAGAGGCACCATCTCCTATGATAAGCATACAAGTCATTATCTTTATAATCTACAAAGTACTCAAAGAAAAAGAAAATGGCTTATATGAAATCTGTTAAAAGAAGACAACCCACTGTGACAATACTTTCAGTGGCAATCTGAGCATGACTGTGCGCTCCTTTCTGAATCAAAAAGACCAAGTGTATTCATGATAATTGTATAGTTTGAGTAACCAAAATACTGTAGCTGACATCTATTACTGCTGAGTTCAAAGGCTAGTCTAAGAGTATGAACAAGTCCAAAATTTCCATAATGATTGAAGCAAGTTTGTTTGGGAAAAAACAAATATATGAGGTATTGTTCTTCGATCAATACAAAAAGGTTCTGTGACACTTTTATGAGGTATCTGAAGCTTACTATAGCAACAAATATTTGAATATTCAAGGCATCAATGATGACACCAACATGAAATGATACAAGGTCTATCTAACACTATATAAGGCAGCTCGACTCATTTGGGAGACTATACATCTTTGACAACTAAAAAGACCATCATCTTCGTAATCAATGCAAATCTGTGGCACTGTGAGACGAAGGATAGAAGTATATTGTGATCTGAAGTTAAAAGAAACCAAAACCATGTGGATCATCTCTGAGGCATTTAAATGTACAAATGATGAACTTAAAGACATGCAAACCAAGTCTTATCTGTGACATAAAGGACTGAGCATCTCTATACCTTTGTGCAAAATGAATCAAAAGTCTGTGATCTACTCTGTGCTACAGGACCAAAATACTAAGGTACATAGTCTATAGAAGGGACCAAAATCATCAATATGAATAAAAGCCAAGATTCTGATCAATTCCAAGTCTGAAGCTACACTTAATGACATAATTTACATTTGCGAAAAGTCTGAGCATCTCTATGACAAGTAGAACATGTATATTTGTGATCTGAACTATACAAAGACATAAAAAACTTTTTGAATCGTCAAGAATCAGAGTTTAGTGGCATCCTATGCGAAAACCTAAGGGGATGCTACTTCGTGACAGAATTTATTATGATGATATAAGGCCCATCTCTGTGACACTAGAATATGTAGTAGCATTATATCTCTTCATAAGGACTGTGAGGGTATAGTGAATCTGGGACACAAGTTTTTGAAAATAGCACCCTTCTCATACATAAAAGAAAGACGAATTCAATTCTTGAAGTCGACCAATTTGATATTGAAAGATAAAGGACACTGAAAGCAGCTCAAAGACATCTATGTGGCTTATAGCTAAGCTTGAAGGACCAATTAGTGAGATCAATGTGAAGACCAAGTTGCAGAACTGTATGGACAGAGAACTTCGAATTTAGTGTAAGCATATCTTTTGAAGCAACCCCAAGAAGTTACAACTTACAATATAGTAATACCATACTCGAAGGCAATAATGGAGAACAGGGGAAGTTAAAAGAGGTACATGTAAACTATGCTCAATGATAATAGTAGTGGCAACCTGAGCATGACTGTGTGCTCCTTTCTGAATAAAAAAGACCAAGTGTATTCATGATATTTGTATAGTTTGAGTACCCAAAATACTGTAGATGACATCTATTACTGCTGAGTTCAAAGGCTAGTCTAAGAGTATGAACAAGTCCAAAATTGCCATAATGATTGAATCAAGTTTGTTTGGGAAAACACGAATATCTGAGGTATTGTTCTTCGATCAATACAAAAAGGTTATGTGACACTTCTATGAGGTATCTCAAGCTTACGATAGCAACAAATATTTGAAGATTCAAGGCATCAATGATGACGCCAACATGAAACGATACAAAGTCTATCTAACACTATATAAGGGAGCTCGACTCATTTTGGAGACTATCTATATTTGACATCTAAAAATACCATCATCTTCATAATCCATGAAAATTTGTTGCACTGTGAGATGAAGGATAGAAGTGTATTGTGATATGAAGTTAAAAGAAACCAAAACCATGTGGATCGTCTCTGAGGCATTTAAATGTACAAATGATGAACTTAAAGACATGCAAAACAAGTCTTATCTGTGACATAAAGGACTGAGCATCTCTATACCTTTGTGCAAAATGAATCAAAAGTCTGTGATCTAATCTATGCTACAGGACCAAAAGACTGTTGAAAATGCAGCAAGATGATGGATCTTAGTTAAATGAAGTCGCCTTCACTAAGTGGGCCCGCGGGCAAATTCTGGCGCAAAGTCTATTTTTAGACTATGTCTATTTTTAGACATATGGAGCATGGTCCAGGGGTTGTAGTATGTTATTCTTGGAGTATTGGTCATGTCGGTAAAAATATATGGACCTCTATTTTTGTGACCTATAGGTCAATAGGTCGATGTCTATTTTTAGACTGCCTAACCTAAAAATAGGGAAGTCAAATATTATTTACCCTTAATAATATTTGGACTCTAAATAGCAGTTTACTCTCTTGGAGCACTTTAGTTCGAGCCTTGGAAGTGGCTCATGCATCTGACAGAAGAATTAGACTATTCCCAAGGGTTTGATGGCATCATGCATGGTTGACTTCAGTTAGGACTTCAGTGGCAGAAGTTTGGTGGAGTTAATGAGACAGCTAGTGGAGTTGTGTTCTGTTTATTTTAGTTGAACTAGTTGAGATTAGTTTAACTAGCTAATCAATTAGTTATGAGTGGAGTGAATTAAATATTGTTTAATTCATTAATTAGTAACTCATTATTCAACTCAAGAACACATCAGTTCACTACAGTGCATGATCAGTTCAGTGGAGACCAATGAAAGAGGTAGATGAAAGGGTGGAGTTAGCTATCAGTGGCGACATCAGTTGTGCATGAGATTTGCACCACACTTGGAGGAATTGCCCATGATGATTGCGCTGTCAAGCCAAGGAGATTCAAACCTTGGATCTCTATATAGATAGGCCTGGATTGCGCAATAGAGGCAAGGCAATTGGCGGTGAGTTTTGAACCAGTAACCTGTTCAAAACTGAGCTAGTTTGTGTGTAAATTTATGAGAAAGTACTGAGTACTTGTGAGGAGTATTGTACTGAGTTTGTTACATGATTTCTCCATTATAATATACACAATAGCTGCGGGGTTTTCAGCTATAAGCTTTCCCCATACATACTGTGTTAATGTGTATGATGATTTGATGTGTTATCGCTTGATTTATTTCCGCATGTTTGATGATCTGAGTGGAAGAGATTATGTGTTGCATATAAATTCGAATTGTATGTGATCAGGATAGTCTCGGTGGATAATTAATCATTATTCAGCAAATTTCTACATGGTATCAGAGCTATTGAAGCAGATATTGATCATCACAATGATTACAAACTTATTTCGGTAGACAGAGTCTGCATGCGGGCCAGGTAGCCTCCAGATTCATCTTTCTTCGGAAAGTGAAAGGTCTGGTAAATGCCCCTTGCAGTCAATCTCTGTGCTAGAAATAATTTCTTCTCACAGATCTAGAGCGGTTGAGCTTTGAGGTGGAATTCGAAATTTTGCAGCAGTTTTGTTTTCTTGGTGCCGGTGTTGAAAATGTCTTTCAACGGTTTGCGACTCGAATATGCTCTTGAAGGCAGTTCGAATTATGTTGCATGGAAGGATTGCATGGAGGCAGTATTAGAAGATAATGGACTGAAGGAGTTCATGGATACGGATGTCCAAAGGCCCACTGATCCTGCTGAAGTCGAAGCATGGCAAAAGAATATGGCGAAATGTCGAAGGATCCTGTTGGAGGGCGTCAAGGATCATATTGTATCCAGCCTGCATGGAAAGGCTTCACCATATTTAATGTGGAAAGCTTTGACGGATCTATTCCAGAGTAAGAGCGACCAAAGGAAGCTGGCGCTCAAAGATAAGCTCAGGAACATCAAGATGGAGAAGGGCAACAATATCGCCAAATACCTCACGAAGTTCACTCAATGTAGAGATGAGTTGGGAAGTGTGGGGGTGACTGTCGAAGACGAGGACATGGTCGACCTGGCTCTCCTTGGTCTTCCGAAGGCTTGGCACTCATATCAAGATAGTGTCAATGGTCGGGAGAAGCTGCCGGGATGGGAGCGCCTTTGGGCGGATCTCATGCAGGAGGAGATAAGGAGGAATACTCGTGATGGATCTTCATCAAAGGGAGCTGATGAAGAAAACTGCGCTTTGGTGGCCAAAGAAAAGAAGGGGAAGGGTAAGAAAACCTCTCATTCTGGTGCAAAGGGAAAGAAGCAGGATATGGCGAAAGTGAAGTGTTTTCACTGCCATGATCATGGACATTATGCTACCAATTGTCCAAAGAAGAAGAAGAACAAGCAAGCGAGAAGATCTGCAGATGGAGAAGCTTTGGCTTCACAGTTCAAGCTTGAATTTCCACTAATCGCATGCTTGGTTTCAAGTGTGATGGGATTGGTATGGTTCTTGGACATTGGTACGTCATTTCATATGACGGGAGATCAGGATTTGCTCTCAGATCTGGAGGACAAAGATTTGGGTGTGCACATCAAGATGGGCGATGATGGTAGATACAGTGCGAATGGTATCGGTACCATATCCTTTCAGAGGGAGTCTGGTAAACCCTTTGTATTGAGGGATGTCATGCATGTACTTGGATTGAAGAAGAACTTGATCTCTGTGGTGATGTTGGAAGATAAGGGGTATGATGTGGTCTTCAGCGAACGAAAAGCCTTCCTGTGCAGTAAGACTACTGGAGAGACCCGAAAGATAGGGGTTCGAACCAAGAACCTTTATCAGTTGCAGGTAGATGGCTACGCAGCTATGGCATGCAAGGCGGGAGAAGTGGTGAGCCGAGATGATGAGGGCGAACTGTGGCACAGGAGATTGGGCCACCTTCACCATGGAGCTTTGAAGATCCTGCAGCAGATTTCTACTGGGCTTCCTAAGGGCACTCTTGCGCAGTCAGATCAGTGCAAGGGGTGTACTTTGGGGAAGTATGTGAAAGCCACCTTTCACGAGAAGGATAGTCATGCCATGATGATCCTTGAGAGAGTTCACACAGATGTGTGTGGTCCTTTCTCAATTGCTTCGACAGCAAAGCACAAGTATTATGTGATCTTTGTTGATGATTTCTCTCGAAAGTGTTGGATCTTCTTCATGCAGAAGAAGAGCGATACATTAGCGAAGTTCTGTGAGTTTAAAGCACTGGTCGAGAAGGAGTCGGGGAAGAAGGTGATTGCTCTAAGGAGTGATAACGGTGGTGAATTCATCTCGGCTAAATTCAAGGAGTTCTGCAGCGCAGAAGGGATTCGGAGAGAGCTCATTGCACCCCATAACCCACAGCAGAATGGGGTGGCTGAGCGGAAGAACAGAACGATCGTGGGTGCTGCACGGGCGATGTTGCATGATCGGGGCCTACCCCTTCACTTGTGGGCTGAGGCATGCAATACAGCAGTGTATGTGCAGAACCGTTGTCCTCACAAGGTTCTTGGCATGAGTACACCAGAGGAGGCTTATTCTGGCAAGAGGCCTGATATTTCCCATTTGCGGATTTTGGTTCTCCTGTCTACATGCATGTGACGAAGGATGCGAGAAGGAAGCTGGATCCAACTGCTGAGGTTGGAATATTTGTGGGGTACACTGATACACCTCACAAATATCGGGTGTATTTGTCAGACAGTCGCAAGACTGTTGTGCGACGGGATATAAAATTTCAGGAGGAGAAAGCCATGCAGTGTTCGCTTGAGAGGGAGCTACACTTGCATGCAGATGAGGAGCTGTTAGTTCCTAAGGAGGAGCTTCAGGATGTGGATCAGCCACAAGAGGAGGTTCAGGAGGTGGAAGAAACCACCCAGGCAGCGCCAACCATCAGAGGGCGCATGCGCACTACAGAAGCTGAGCGACTGGCTCGGGATGCAGAGAAGGTTGTAGGACCACCTACAACACAGCGCATACAGAGGCAGTCACCGGATCGGTACACTGGATACATGGCTCTTGTGATTCAATGTGTTGTGACGGAGCCATCCTCTTTTGAGGAAGCTGTGGAGGAACCCGCATGGGTTGATGCCATGATCGAAGAATATGATTCGATCATCAGGAACAGTGCATGGGAGATTGTCCCAAGACCGGTTGGGAAATCAGTGGTGGGTTCGCGATGGATCTGCAAGGTGAAGCAGGCGGCTGACGGGAGTGTGGAGAAGTACAAGGCGAGATTTGTCGCCCGTGGCTTCTCACAGATCGAGGGGATTGACTATGAGGAGACTTTTGCACCTGTCGCAAGGTACTCTTCCATACGGACGATCCTTGCTCTCTCAGCGCAGATGGGGTGGCACATTCATCGGATGGATGTGAAGACTGCGTTCCTCAATGGAGTTATTGAGGAAGAGGTGTACATAGAGCAGCCTGAAGGTTTTGAGATCTTCAGCAGTGAGTCGCATGTGTGCCGACTCAAGAGAGCACTGTATGGGCTGAAGCAAGCACCTCGTGCTTGGTACCCTCGGATAGACAGCTACTTCACCGGGCTTGGATTCTCCAAGAGTGAGGCGGATCCAAACCTGTACCAGATTGTGGTGGAGGGGAAGCTGTTGATCATCGTACTGTATGTAGATGATCTGATTTTGACTGGCGACGAGCAGTTGATACTTTCATGCAAGGAGGATCTTGCACGAGAGTTTGAGATGAAGGACCTGGGCATCCTTCATTATTTCCTGAGATTGGAGATTTGGCAGCGCAGTGGAGGACTGTTTGTTTCTCAGGGCAAGTATGCTCGGGAGATTCTGGAGAGGTTCAACATGCAAGGCTGCAAGCCTGTTGACACTCCTCTTCCTGGTGGTTGGAGGAAGGAGGATGCTACTTCGGTGGAGGTAGTGGATGCCACTGTCTATCGACAGTTGGTGGGGTCGCTTATGTATCTGGTCAATACACGACCCGATATATGCTATGCAGTTAACCAGCTTTCGCAAGCTATGGTTAAGCCTACTAAGCTCTTTTGGAAGGCGGGCAAGCATGTATTGCGCTATATTAGAGGCACATCGGGATATGGTCTATGGTACAGACAGGAGGATGGAGCGAAGCTTTCTGGCTTCACTGATGCAGATTGGGCAGGGAGTCCAACGGACCGGAAGAGCACTTCTGGAGGAGTTTTCAGCATTGGGTCGACAATAGTTTCCTGGTACAGCAGGAAGCAGAGATCCGTGGCACTCAGTTCAGCAGAGGCCGAGTACATGGCAGCAAGCTTGGCTGCATGCGAGGCTATTTGGATGAGGAAGATCCTCGTTGGATTGTTCGGGTTGCATTTGGAGCCTACTGTGATTTACTGTGATAACCAGAGCTGCATCAAGCTCTCGGCTAATCCAGTGTTTCATGATAGATCCAAACACATCGACATCAGGTACCATCATATCAGAGATTGTGTTCAGCGGAGAATCATGATGCTTTCATATGTTCCCACGGAGGATCAGGATGCCGACATCCTGACGAAGGCGCTCACCAGGAGCAAGTTCAAATTCCATAGAGGCAGGATAGGGGTTGCAGATAATCCATATCTTGCTGAGAGGGAGTGTTGAGAATGCAGCAAGATGATGGAGCTTAGTGAAATGAAGTCGCCTTCACTAAGTGGGCCCGCAGGCAAATTCTGGCGCAAAGTCTATTTTTAGACTATGTCTATTTTTAGACATATGGAGCATGGTCCAGGGGTTGCAATATGTTATTCTTGGAGTATTGGTCATGTTGGTAAAAATAGATGGACCTATATTTTTTGACCTATAGGTCGATAGGTCGATGTCTATTTTTAGACTGCCTATCCTAAAAATAGGGAAGTCAAATATTATTTACCCTTAATAATATTTGGACTCTAAATAGCAGTTTACTCTCTTGGAGCACTTTAGTTCGAGCATTGGAAGTGGCTCATGCATCTGAAAGAGGAATTATGCTATTCCCAAGGGTTTTATGGCATCATGCATGGTTGACTTCAGTGGCAGAAGTTTGGTGGAGTTAATGAGACAACTAGTGGAGTTGTGTTCGGTTTAATTTAGTTGAACTAGTTGAGATTATTTTAACTAGCTAATCAACTAGTTATGAGTGGAGTGAATTAAATATTATTTAATTCATTAATTATTAACTCATTATTCAACTCAATAACACATCAGTTCAATACAGTGCATGGACAGTTCAGTGGAGACCAGTGAAAGAGGTAGATGAAAGGGTGGAGTTAGCTATCAGTGGCGATATCAGTTGTGCATGAGATTTGCACCACACTTGGAGGAATTTCCCATGATGATTGTGCTGTCAAGACAAGGAGATTCAAACCTTGGATCTCTATATAGACAGGCCTGGATTTCACAATAGAGGCAAGGCAATTGGCAGTGAGTTTTGAACCAATAACCTGTTCAAAACTGAGCCAGTTTGTGTGTAACTTTATGAGAAAGTACTGAGTACTTGTGAGGAGTATTGTACTGATTTTGTTACATGATTTATCCATTATAATATACACAATAGCTACGGGGTTTTCAGCTATAATATTTCCCCATACATACTGTGTTAATGTGTATGATGATTTGATGTGTTATAGCTTGATTTTATTTCCGCATGTGTGATGATCTGAGTGGAAGAGATTATGTGTTGCATATAAATTCGAATTGTATGTGATCAGGATAGTCTCGGTGGATAATTAATCATTATTCAGCAAATTTATACAAAGACTAAGGTACATAGTCTATAGAAGGGACCAAAATCATCACTGTGAATAAAAGCCAAGATTCTGATCAATTCCAAGTCTGAAGCTACACTTAATGACATAATTTACAATTTTGAAAAGTCTGAGCATCTCTATGACAAGTAGAACATGTATATTTGTGATCTGAACTATACAAAGACATACAAAACTTTTTGAATCATCAAGAATCAGAGTTTAGTGGCATGATGTGTGAAAACCTGAGGGATGCTACTTCGTGACATAATTTATCATGATGATATAAGGCCCATCTCTGTGACACTAGAATATGTAGCAGCATTATATCTCTTCATAAGGACTGTGAGGGTATAGGGGACCCGTGACACAAGTTTGTGTTAATAGCACCCTTCTCATACATAAAAGAAAGACGAATTCAATTCTTGAAGCCTACCTATTTGATATTGAAAGATAAAGGACATTGAAAGCGGTTCAAAGATATATTTATGGCTTATAGCCGAGCTTGAAGGACCAATTAGTGAGATCAATGTGAAGACCAAGTTGCAGAACTGTATGGACAGAGAAGTTCAAATTTATCATAAGCATATCTTTTGAAGCAGCCCCAAGAAGTTACAACTTACAATATAGTAGTACCATACTCGAAGGCAATAATGGAGAA
The DNA here is from genome assembly GCA_034641835.2 of Pinus albicaulis. NCBI lineage: Eukaryota > Viridiplantae > Streptophyta > Pinopsida > Pinales > Pinaceae > Pinus > Pinus albicaulis. The sequence continues at coordinate 1,609,473,640 of CM076580.1, forward strand.
CAAGGGAAGTTAAAAGAGGTACATGTAAACTATGCTCAATGTCAATAGTAGTAATGCTAAGATAATAATCTCTTGAAAGATAGTAATAAGGGTTTTTATAGATATATTTTAGAAATCACTGTTATTATAACATTTGAAGTCTTTCTTTGCTAATTTAGTTATGATCAAGGAATGAAAATCTCATGTATAGAAGGATTCTCAATAAAGACTCTAGGGCTTTGCAGTTAACTCACTAGTTTGGACTAAGATGAACCCTAGGAAAAAAACCCTATCTAATCATTTCTGTTGTAAAAAGTAGATCAAACTCTTGTTAATAATGACACCATGCTAATGTAAGAACTAGGTTGGTGAACAGGTCCAAGATTAAGAGGGAGCTAACCCTTCTTCAAAAGATAAGCATTTTACATCTCCTTGATTACAGCTGTTACTATTATCTTTATACTTTGCCTATTTTTTTTCTTTCATAGTCTTCTAAGTTCTAACAAAGCCCTCAAGTTAAGACAAGATCTATCTAAGCTTGATTAGCAATTGGAAGAATTGGAAGAACATGGAAAAGCATGATGATTAAGGAGGAAAAAATAAGCCGATTAAATGAAAAACAAAAGGAAGGAGAAGTTAGATCTTAATGGATACTATACTACTTGAAGTTTGAAAGAAACACCAAAGAAGCTTGTGATCAAGCATAAAAGTTGACCAATATAGAGCAATATCCTATAGCAAGCTTTTGAAGAGTTCTGATATCGTAGTACCTGCAGCTGATTGGTTCGGTCCACGAACACATTGATTGAAAATATTGATGATAATAGAGATACTACTCACGATTGGAAGCAAATATTATTTCTTGGAAAAGCATATAACTTCTAAGGCCCACCGAAGGAGAAGTAATGTACTCTATCTAGAAATGTCATCTACAATAATCCTATTCAAGTCCTGCTTAGATGATAAGAGGTAATGGAATAGGACAAAATTCCAGGGACTAATAATGGAATAATACAACCAAGCCAACTAGTACAAAGGAAGTTTCAAGATTGTAAATCATAATATTCAGTTTGTCAAAAAAAGGAATTTGTCAAGAAAGGAATGTGTCTAAGAATGGCACTAGGGTTTAAAATGTGCATCAATTATTTCTACTCTGTATCAATTCATTGGTCGATGATTGTTATCCTACAGTTCTTGCAAATAGCTAAATTGTTTTGGAAAATTCTCCTGATATAGAAAGATTTGGTGTAGAGATGCTATTTCATTTTTTATAAGTCATTGTGGCATGAAACTAGTTGAAGTTCAAAGGGCCGAACTCTGTATATAAATATGATGGATAAATTATAATCTAGCATATGTTTGTTGTGCAAATAACGGGGAGAAACTATAAACCACTTGTTCCTTAAATGAAATTTTTCCAAAACAGTTTGGGATGTTGTGAGTTCATAAAAAAGGAAAAAGGGATTTGGACAAGTGAAAATGTTGAGGATGCATTGCAAGTGGGTAGATGATAGAGAGGTGAGTGAACACCCAACCCTTCCTACAATAGTTCTTTGGTCAATATGGATTGCCATGAACAAAGTTATATTCCAAGATATTGTTGTTTCCCCCTCACAAATGCTACACGAGATCGAATATAGTTATCGCAACCTACCAGAATATGTTCCTTCACACTTGTTTTCAGGCAGAGCAACTCCAGAGCTGATGAACTGACAAAAAGGAGATCGGGTCTTCTCTCTTACCCAAAGGCAGATTGACATCTAATCATGTTCTATTTTGTATATTGCATGTTGGTAACTCCATAAAAGTTTATATATCAATATAGTTATTGAAGTAATGTTCAAAAGGAAATTTTCTATGATAATAATGGGTAAATGCCCAGCCTATCAGTAGAATCTTTTATAGTCTTTCCTGGGGAAAAGACATCCTGGATATTTCAGTCCAAAGTCAACTATGACTATTACAAAATGTACCATTACCTCTTTCTATTGAAATTCAAAAAAATTCAGAAGGAAAAAAAACTACATACTCAATCCAAAATATTTCAATAATTGGTTTCCCCTTGGATTAATGAAATAGTGGAACAAACTCATTAGAATCATTACACATTGAGTAATATTTCAGGAAATAATGTACTGACCTGTAAAGAATCCAGAGAAACAGCTGGTTGACTTTCTACTGAGTTGTCCATTTCTTTTTCTGGTTTTATAGCTTGACCACTACCATGCTCACCATTATCTGTATGTAAATAATTCTCTTCTGGACTGTCTATGCTGCTCAATAAATGATTTTCACCAAAGATATGGGCAGTAGTCTCATGAGAAAATTTTGTAACCATGGAGAATTTTTCCAAACCATGAATCAAAATCTCATGAGCAGGATCCCTCAAGCTCTCAATTTGAACCCCACCATGTTTCAAACCACCATAAACTTTATCTTGGTAGTTTTGATTGGAAGTATCCATTGTGTTCTGAATAGAAGGAGATGGTCCTTCTATATGAGGAGAAGATCTGATGTTTGCAACTGGAAGTGCTCCAGGTAGTTCCAAAGATTTTAGACTTCTCTGCAGCTAAACATCAATCCAGACATTGCAAAATTCAACTTATGACATGGAATTTCCTTTTAGCAAAAATGAATCTCAAGACAAACCAGGGATTAAAACTATAGATACAAAATGAGCTTTAAGGTATAGCCTCAGAAGGTAATTATCTGAAGCAGATCTTGAATGTCATTTACAAGAAATACATTGGCATCATCAGCAGACCTGAAAAGACAAAATATTGCAGTGACATTTGCTTGGGTCATACCATTGTACTGAACATATTACTATATCAATTTCCATGACTGAACTATGAATTTAATAAGAGAATATAGTCAGAAAATGTTCCAGACATGATCAACTTCCTAGGCTACTTAATTTACAATCATATTCAAACAGTGCTAACATATGTCTGCATTTTTCATTGATCTAGAACATTGAACAACATATTCATGATTTTGTGCATACCAAGGTTGCTTGGGAGCAGGAGCAGGAGTGGGAAGCGGGAGCAGGAAGTGGGAGCAGAAGCGGGAGCGGGGAGCAAAATTTTCAAAAGCTCCCAAGTTGGTAGCGAATTTTTATATATTTTGATGCATATATGTAAACAAAAGTATGTAGAATGATGAATTAGATATAAAAAGCATAAAAACATGAGGAAGAGAGCTAGCACTTGTATTTTGGAGAACTTTCTAATCATATATACATTTGAAAAATGAACAAGAAGGGCTACTTCATACATGACACTAATTCTTTTGACTCTAAATGACCAATCCTAATGCTCTCAAGTGAGTGCCAACTAAAAATAAAATCACTTGCTCATGAAACCCATGAGGAAAGGCTTTATAATAATTTTGTTATTATTATTAAAAAAAAAATTGTCAAAAAACTAAATTACACCATTAAAATCATAAATATATACATGCCAAACACTTATGCTGAAAAGCAAGATTGCTGTAAGTCCCTACAAGACCTCTAGCACATAGAGTATGGCAGGAATTGCATTATAGGGGGAGATTTCAATACAGTTCTAAAACAGGACAAAAAGAGAAGAGGGACAGTGGTAAGAGAAATTCACCAGAAAGACTTAGAAGACCTGCGAATGCAGTCAAATCTCTTCGATGTGAAGCCGAGCAAATTTAAATACACATGGAACAATAAGAGGGTGGTACCGAGGCACATAGCAGAAAGGTTAGACAGGTTTTTAGCTTCAGATATTATGCTATCAACGTCCTTCACTATAACTTCAGAGATTCGACCATGGTGTGGATTGGACCACTGACCAATCACGCTTCTTGTTTCTCCTCCAATAAACTATGTGCCAATCCCATTCAAATTCTCCCCAATATGGATCGAATGAGTTGGATTTTCTGAAATGATCACTGCATCCTGGGCTCAGTGGGTAAATGGAAGCCCTATAACCATATGGGAAAGGAAAGTTAAAAGGTTAAAAGCTGACATCAAAGAATGGCTCAAAACATATAATGCAAATCTGTCCCTAAATGTCAAACAACAGAAGACAATCTTGCAAAAAATCAGGCTCAAATAGAAAACAATAAAGTGGAGAAGGTGGACTTCCAAGAAGAAATAAAAATGTTCCAAACATACCACCCAAGCCTGAGACAAGAGGAAGATATGTTGCGGCTCAAATCTCGCAATAGCTGGCTCAGCTCTGGAGATAAGAATACAAAATAATTTCACAAGCAAGAAAAATTTCGAGAGATAAAAAATGGCCACTTTGTTGGACATTGGATAAACCAACACTCCCCGTGTGTTTCGCGACATGGACTAACCACCTTTGGTGGATCCTTATCTCTGGCGATGCGATCGTTGACTAACACTTGCGGGTTTTGGTCTAACGGAAATCATGATTCCCAACAAGTGGTATCAGAGCGTAGGTCACGAGTTCGATACACACCCGGCTCGCATTGGGGGGGAGATTGTTGGACATTGGATAAACCAGCACTCCCTATGTGTTTCGCGACATGGACTAACCACCTTTTGTGGATCCTTATCTCTGGAAATGCGATCGTTGACTAACACCTACGGGTTTTGGTCTAACGGCAATCGTGATTCCCAACACACTTACTGTCCAGTGGAAGCACACCACAACAATCATTCACTAGACCATCAAGCTTACTATTATGTGGCAATGACATTCAAGGATCTCTATGCATATCTTAGCAGTCATAAGTTGTTTATATGGAAAATGAAGGCACGAAATCATAGCACAGTGAATGAATCCTTCAAATATATTCATGAAATTTTAAAGTGGGCTGCATATGTGCAAGAAAAGATCTTGCGATATGCGAACGTGCAATTTCCTGATCTTTTCAAATTCAAGTTCTGACAGAGCCTCCAAAAGTCTTGCATCCTTCTGCCTAACTGAAATTTCATTCAATCTTAAAACCTCAGCTAGTTGTATTGCAACCCTTCTATTTTCTTTCCAAGTTTCTTCATTTTGATTGAGTGCATCATTCCTTTCCCTAGATACTTCATCCAATTGCTTGGAAATGTTTTCTTTTTCTCTGCAAGCTTCTGCCAGTTGACAAAGAACCTCATCTCTTTTCCTCTTGAATTCGTCACTTTTCTTTAGTTCTCTATTTAAAATCACCTTCAAGTGATTTAGCGTTGTCTCCAAACATGATTTTTCTGTTTGAGCTACCTTTCTTGCTTTCCTTTCACTTTCAAGCTCCAAGATAGCCTCCTTCAGTCGTTTTTGTTTTCTCTTAATTCCTTCATCTGATTGTTTCAAGCTTAAACCTTCATCTAATTATTTTGCAATATTTGTTTCTACCCTCAAAGTCTCTCAGATTTGATGGAGGGCCTCTTCCTGTTCCCTTGCAATTTCACCACTTCGATTGATTTCTTTATCTGCAACCATCTTCAAGTACTTAAATGAAATATTTGGGTACACCTTTCCCATTTCACCTGCCATCCTCACTTGTCTTACAAATTGAAGTTCCAATATATGTCCCTTAATAATTTCTACAGATGTTTCAAAAGAAATGTTTAGCAATATGACTTGAATGGCCATTAATTCCTGTTTGTAAAAGAAGTATGGACTCCTTGCAAAAAATATCTCTATATCCGACTTTTCCATTTCTCTTACAATAATTTCTTGCATTTCACATTTAGATTCCACAACATCTGTCTTAATTTTTTTTGCATAGGCTTCAGAAAAAACATTCGGTGATACGACTTGAATGGCCATTAAAACCCTCCTATAGTGAATGTCTGGAATAGATCTTATGTGATTTAATGTCCTCTTGGAACCATATTTTTCTATTTCTGCAGCATTCTTTGCTTGTCTTTCAGACTCAAGCTCCAAAATGGGGTTCTTAAGTACTATATCCCATTTTATAATTGCAAGTTCCTTCGAGTTTAATGTTTCATTTAATTGTTAGAAACTTTTGTTTCTACCCTCCATGTTTGTCTGTTTAGAGGGAAAATGTCATTCATTTCCCTTGGAAATTCACTACTTTTAATGATTTCTTCATATGCGATCACCTTCGAGCATTTAAATGAAGTCCCTAAATACACCTTTTCCATTTCACCTCTCATCCTTGCTTGACATCCTGATTCAGGTTCCAAAATATCCACCTTAAAGTTTTCTGCAGAGGCTACAGTGGAAATGTTTGGCAATGTGACCATTACTTCTCCCACATTAAGAATGTTTGGACTGCTTCTAAATATTGTCCTTGAATTTTCCTTTGCCATTTTACCTGCCATCATATCTTGGCTTCCAAATTCAGGTTCAAAATTTTCTGGAGAGGCTTCCATTAATTCCTACTTGCAAATAATGTCTGGAATGGCCATTAAGTGATTCGATGTCATCTCCAAACCTGTGTTTTCTGCTTCAGCAGACTTCCTTGCTTGTATTTGAGATTCAATCTTAGAATTAGCCCTCTTGACACACTTCTAAACATGTATAGAAACATCAACTTTGAAAAGTTCAGATTATGGTATTTCATGCTAGACAACAATTGTGAACATTTCAATGCCTTTGGTTGAACTTGTGAAGTTTCCAACATGCAAGAAACAAATTGGATAGACATTATGATTTGAAGTTACAAAATCTCAAAGATCGAAATTATATGGGAAAGAGGATCCTCATATTATCCTCGCGTCAACCTATTGAAGATGAAATATGAACCCTTTGCATGAGCCCTTCTTCATTTCATTGGTGGTAACAGTTTGGATTTTGCACAACTATAAGCTAGACTCTGAAGACACCATGAATGTAATGGCACTTGAAGTTCCAAAGAAAATGGTTTTGAAGACTTCAAGAACCTATCGAAATGTATGTGAATTTGATTCCCGAGAGATTCCTTCAGTGGGTTTGATCAAGAACCTCCAAGTCCATCCAACAGCTTACCCTAATGTCTTCATCATTATAGACATAGTAGTATTGGACATTCGTGCAACAAGGGAATGCTGTTGTCATGCAAATGGGCATCAAATATGGACACATACAAATGAATTTCTCATATACTACCATCCTAACTCCTTTTGTTGAGACAATTATATTGTACAAAGAACCATTCAGTGAAAACCATATTGAAGCCCAAGGAAACTTGAGAACTATTTCACTTGTTTGGAGGAAAGAATGGGATCATACACTGTACTTGCAGCAGAGCTAGCACCAAGGACAAATGCGGGAAGAATGTGGAAGATGAACTTCGATTTTGAAAGTTCAAAACATGGTAATGGGGAAAGTATAATCCTAACCTCTCTTAATAAGGTATTCATTTATTTAGCTATAGATTGGAATTCGAAGCTACTAACAACATTGCCAAGTATGAGGCACTTTTGCTTGGTATAACTACATATAGAGATCTAGGAAATAAAATTTTAGAAGTAATAGGTGGTTTTGACCTCATTGTATGTCAAGTGAAAGGGTTGCATGCTTGGAAAAATGAAAGGTTGAAAAGATATGGACAAGCAGTACCAATTGCCATAGATAAATTTGATATCTTACGATTAGAAGTGGTGCCCAAGGCCATGACTGAAAAAGCCGATGCTTTAGTAGTTTCAACCACCTTATTCAGTGGCCAAATTGAGATGATTTACACACCTTCAATTCCAAACAACATCAAGCATTGCTAAGTTTTTGAAGGTGATGCAGAAATAGTTGGGTTCCTCGACAACACAAAAGAATTTGAAATGTATGATATTGACATGAGGGAAGATGATTCAATAGAAAAATGACCAACCAACAAAATCCCTTCAGGTATGGTTCATTTGGAAGCAAGCTTCAACATAGACAACATGTTTACAGGTAGAATTGAGACAGTAAAACCAAATGAGTATGAAGATACCAATGTAGGGATATAGACAAATCCAATCTTGAGCAAGCTTTAACAGAGACAAGGCATTTACAGTTAGAATTGAGACAATACAAACAAATGAGTATGAAGATACCAATGTAGGGATAGAGACAAACCCAATCTTGATCAAGATTGGAAAACTAATCACTTCCAAAGAGAATGAGAATATTGGGTCTTTGATCAAAATATATAAGGACATTAAAAGACATGACAAGAAATTAGAAAGAGTTGTAGTTTTTCTTTGGCAAAGTAAAATTCATCTAAAGATTCATTCCCAATGGAGAAAATATCACAAAACCCCTTAAATATTTGATAAAGAAAGATGCAGTTTCTATATGGGATGATGCAAGCCATACAACATTCCATAATGTCAAAGATGTTATAGTCAATTCTCCAGTTTTGGTGAGCCCTAACTTTCAAAAATATTTTCTTGTTTTTTCCTTTTCTTCTAATTATACTATTGCAGGAGTTTTTCTTCAAAAGAATGAATAGGTAAATGAACTAACAATTGCGTTTGTGAGTAAAATGCTAAGGGATGCAAAATTGAACTATGCCATCATGGAGAAGTAGGCCTATGCTTTGGTAAAATCACTAAAGCATTTTAGAACCTACATTGGCTTTTCAAAGAATATAGCATTTGTTCCTCATCCAACAGTGAAGGATATCTTGTCACAACATGTTTTATTGGGATCAAGGGGTAAGTGTGTTGCTAATATTTGAGAATATTATTTAGAGATAAGACACACAAAAAACAGTAAGCGTCAGAGATTAACAAAGATTTTGACCAAGGGCAATGAAGAAGCTCTTGGAATCAACTTGGTTAATGCAGTTACATCAACTGGCATACAGAGATCATCTACTACCTTAAGAATGTGACTAGACCTAGACACCTTCCCGAGCACAAGAAAAGGGCCTTGAGGTTAAAAAATTCAAGATACTGCTTCATAGAGCAAGTTTTGGGATGGATAAATCACAATGGTTTTGTTTTGGATATGTTAGCCTGAATGAAGAAACAAGCTTGACCAATGAGATCCATCTAGTTTTGAGAGAGAACGTCACATAGCAAAATTGTACATAAGATCCTTAGGGGTGGCTACGATTGGCCAACTATATTGACAAATGTGTGCAGATTTGTCAGAGAGTGCTAGCCATGAAATTTTTTCATAGGACAATAGAAGTTGGCAACAAGTCCTCTCCAACCAGTTGTAGTTGAAGCACCATTTCAACCAGTGTTTTGTACTCTTGAAATGGATCTGCTAATGATGATTTAAACATCACTGGGTCTTCCTTAGAACAAAGGTTTGATTACTTTTTCGGCCCTTCATTTCGAATTTTTATCTCTTACATTTAAGGTTTGGTTGAGATATCATTTCAGAAATAGAGTGATGCTAATCTTATGAATATATTGATATGTATGTTGTCCCTATCTCTTGAAGAACTATGCCCTATATTGTGGGGTCCTATGAAAATTCTCTGAGGTAATTGCAATAATAGAAATGAAAAGCCTCGAAAGCAGAAAGTGATGAAGCTACCAAGGACCACAGATCAACCTCTATAAAGTGTTTAACGAGGGTGATTTCCTGGGACTATACAAAGCTACTTCCGGAATAACTGAAGGCCCTGATCAATGAGTCTTTTTTTGAGCAAATCAAATTCCTATCTCAAGAAAGATTCTAAAGAAAGAAGGACATAACAGGAATAGCAGAATTGTAACCTTTTGAAAGTTTTTGATCTATCAGTAAAAGAAAATGCAGCTCCTTTTGAATTTGGCATCTTGGACAAGGGCTATAGCACTCTTGAAGTGATCATTCATGAAGAACCGTTAGAAGAAGAAGCCACTGCTAATACATTTATGTGGTAGAAAATTTGAGCAGGTACGACCTGGTCTGATATATGTATCCCATCCCTATCTTCTAAAGAAACCAACCTATATAGGCCGATCTTATTGCTGCTCCTTGAAGAAAAGGTCCTGAATGTGTCGATTGGTAATAAGGCCAAGAGCATGCGTTGAAAGATTCTTAGAGGATTCATTCTTGTGTAAAATCATACAATGAGAACAATCCTATTACAACATATTGCACATGGAGCTGAGTTGGTATAAACCTATAATTTTTTATACAATGCAGACCTGAGATATAGAGACTGAGATCCTCTGTACAATTCCATATCTTATGCAGTGAGAAGGATCATCTGACCAAGAGGGAGCTGGTGCCTTGGTTTGATCAAGCCTCAACAAAGAAAGGATTTTTGTGTCTCAGTGAAGATGTCCTTGAAGAGGGTATTAGAAATTTTCCAGACCCTCCTCTATTATCAAGTACAGTTCTTTTTTAAGATCTCTATTAATGAGTGTTGTGTCACCTATCCAAGTTGAGCTAAGACTCGTATCCAAATAATATCTTTGACGAATCTAAGAAGACATGTTATGGCACCGTTCTAAGGCTTTCTAACCAAGATTGCAATAAAGAGGTAGCTTATATTATTCTTGGCTAAGGTAGGTTGTCAAATGATGAGATTTAAAAGGACTACATAAATTGGTTGATGATCTTAATCTAAGTAGTCCAAGAGCTACTCTACATATTACTAAATTTACAGGTGATTGAATTATCGTAATATGTGCCATCCTAAGTTATAGTATGACATCTGAGGATATTTTGAGATGTACTAAGGATATTTTATCGAAATGCTATAGGAGATCGGAATCTATTCTGCTGAGATTGTTCATAGTTTGACTAAATCGAAAGAAATACAATATGTTGAAGTTATGGTTATACGTTAAGGTATGATAACTAAAATAAGGGTATGTATGAATAAGCTCACTGAGACCCTTCACGATATGAGGTATATACTATAGTTGAAATCAGCATACCATGCCTCATTTAAATTATGTCTTGATGAGAATCTTCATACTAAAACATGTATGATGGTGACAAGTCCAAGGATGTTTTACTATATAATATTAACAGGATGCAAATCTTATACTGAATCCTTATATTCAATACAGTACTCAGATGTTGGTATAGCTATAGTATAGCCCAGATAATTAATTGAATCATTGTGTTAAAGACAACATAAATAATACAAATCAGCCAGATTGTATGAAAAAACAATATCTTCAAGTTACACCACTTCACATCACACAAATCACAACGTCACCTCTAGTATTGGACTAATGATGAATACCTTTGCTGGAAAAACTACTTGTTCCAAGGTGAAATGTCTTACATTATTGTAGGTTGCTTTCTTTAAATTGTAGGTTTTAACCCTGAACAGAAATATCTACACACGATTCTTATAACAGAAAATAAACAATAGCAAGAACATAAAACAGATAAACATAGAGATTTTCCCCTGGATCTCAAATCGGGACGACCAGCTTGATTTTTCATTATATTCCTTTTAGTGTTACAACACATATATATACATGCCGGAGCATACATAAACCCCAATCCATTAACCCTGGATTAGAACATAACCGCAGTTCCCTTGACCGGATCTACAAAAATACCAGGGGCCGAAAACCATCGAACCCCAAAACCATGTGCAAAACCATGCACAAAACCATGGGCGGATCCACCTATGAGTGGGTCCGCACAAAAAACAAATTTTGGCCGGGGCGCTGCCCCGAACCCCAACGGTGGGGACTGCTTCGCCCCTTGTGACCCCCCAGCTACGCCCGACGCAACATACAGCGCCTGGGGCTAATCATGGAAAGAATATAACACATACCCAACATAAATGTTGATGACACTTTGATCTGCAATCCAAGATTGTAGTGATGCACAGGCTTGATACTAAAGAATGGTAAAAGACACAATATGAAGCTTTTGTTAAGGAGTTTTCATACCCTAACTTCTTTACTAAAGACAATCCCTAACCATAGGCTTAACGAAGATCTAAATACAAACTTTAACAAGGTTAAACATACCCAGAATGATACTAAAATAAGGGTATGTATGAATCAGCTCACCAAGAACCTTCACTAGATGAGGTATATACTATATCTATAGCTGTAATCAGCATGCCATGCCTCATTGAAAATATGTCTTGCTGAGAATCTTCATACTAAAACTTGTCCGACGGTGACAAGTCGAAGGATGTTTTACCATATAAGATTAACAGGATGCAGATCTTACACTGAATCCTTATATTCAATACAGTACTCAGATGTTGGTACAACTATAGTATAGCTCGGATAATTAATTGAATCATTGTGTTGAAGACGACATAAATAATACATATCAGCCAGATTGGAATAAAAGGAAAAGCCCAAACTTTGGAGTAAGATTGGAAGATTCCCTAATTTACTACAAGGATATGTCCATGATATGATCCGCTCATGAATTGTTGGTTACTGATGATGAAGCTCTTTTAAAACTACCTTCGGGATTTAAAGAAAATAAATAAGATACTAATGATTACATTTTGAGTAAAGGTATGTCTTATCCCTCCCTGCAAGTATAGCAAAAGACATTTTTGTTTTTCGAAGTGCACTTCCAGAATCATACCATGCTCGATTGCATTAATAAATTATCTTCAAATTTAAATGGATCTCATGCTAAGAAAATTTCTAGATGGATACTTTGGGGGAAATTCTAATCATATGAAATATTGTAGAATCATCTATGGGAAGACAAGCTTAGGATTATGGTCTCCCTGAGTAAGAGGGAGTAAGAGTAGTTAAGTATTTTCTTTACCAAGATTTGGAATCCTAAATGCAGAAGTCCAAGGATTGCTTAGTGCTACTAAGATATCTGCTGCTCGAATGTCGAGTTGTAAGTTAGTATGTCTGTTGAAGCTTGTTAGTAAGTTGTGTGCCTTCATATATACATCCATATGTTGTTGGATGGAGCAATGAGGCTCCTATTAATGTACCAGTCATCAATACAATCATCAAGAACTAGTCTTGGTTTCCAGAAAGCAGTCTGGCACTATTCCCTACATGAAGTGATCCTTGATTGAAGATTGAGCTCTGGGAGCTCCTGGGGGCTTGGGGTACATATTGAGCCATGAGCGACCATAGGGTGACTGATTCACCTTCCCCTATGATACCCCATGGTGGTTGACATGTGTTTAGTGTGAGGGGTTCACCTTCCCCTACGATTGCGAACACATGTGTGTAGGGTGAGTGGTTCACCTTCCCCTATGAGTGATGATATATGCATAGGATGAGTGGTTCACCTTCTCCTATGGCATATGAGCAGGATGAGTATTTCTAGCATAGAATTGTACACCTCTGTGTGGTGCAGGAATTTTGGTTTATGAGTTTCCCATGTGAAGAAAGGCAGTGCTTGTTTTGGATTTGTACATGATTTCTGAACTTGTACAACATGGTGTGTTGTCAACTCTCCCTGTTGTATAAACATGTGGAAAAAATCAGTACTTTCAGAACTCAACCCAAATCTTGAAGTTGTTTGAGTGTTCCTTTGTTTGTTTGAGGCCCCATTGCACACAACATTATGGCGAGAACAAGCCATTAAAGTAGATATTTTGAAAGGTGAATTGATGCCCATTTTTACCAGGTGGAAGCTGGTGGAAAGCAGGAGACACTATCAAAGATGAAAGTCGGGCCGTCGCTTTGATATCTACACTGAGGCTAATATGGATGCTTATAGCTTCCGATAAGATCGTATTATTTGCTGCATTTTCTGCTCTACAAAAGTAGTATTGGATATCGGATTTGGCCTTCCTTCCTATTCAGCGATTTCTCGTGTGAGCCACATTTTGATCCACTTGCAGCCAATTTTAGCACAGATAAGTTGAAAATTTTTGGGGTGTCTGCAATTGGGCTTCCACAATAATTCACAACAGCAACTCTCAGAAGATTCCATGCTTCTTTCTCGGGATCAACCACAGGTGACGACGTCATTAGGACCTCCTACCGACATAGACATAGGTGTCGAAGACATCTTTCAAATCTTGTCGGAACCGTCACCCTTGCTCGATTATGGATTTTTACGCGACAACAGAGATTTTCAAGAACTATTTAGGAGATTGGAAACCCTTGAATCCTTTAACCAGGAACTAATAAGATAGGTCGATGAACTTAGGAATAGAGTAGTTGTAATGGAAGGTGAGAATGGTTCACTGAAGCAGCTGTTGAGGGACAAAAAGGAGCAAGCAGTTCACCACCACCCCTCTAATGACAATCTACATGCTGAACTTCTCGATTTGAAAAACAAATAGGAGGAGATCAAAGCTCAGCAAGTGGCCTTTAAACAAGAAACAGAAACACACATCATCTCATGGGAACAGGTTTCTAGAGGGAGGGATACCCCCCTCGCTCCCCCTCTAGCCGTAGTTGAGGAGGTGGTACAATATAAAATCATGGAAGAATGCACTAGACAAGCACGAGAATTGAACCTCAAAGTGAGAGGAATTCCTTTGCCTCTCACATCCTCAGACCCCATGGTGGTTGGGACCCTGTTCCTCAATGAAAAACTAGATCTTCAGGACATGACCATTGATAGAGCTTGGCTAGGGTATGATTCCACTCTCTTTCTCCAGTTCAGGTTGGCGATTGATCGCCTTCGGGCTCTTAGAGCTAAGAGAAATCTATTCTCACTTCCTAGTAAGATCTTCCTTGATGAAGATCTCACTAAAACACGGGTTGCTGAGCTCAAACGCTCTAGGGATTTGGTTACAGTAGCACGTCAGGCAGGGAAATGGGTAGTTATCAGGAACCTCATAGCAGTGATTTGAGACACTTTTCCACCTGGATGGAAGCCCCATTCTGGGTCCTCAAATGACTGGCTCATTGGGGGAGGCAACAAGGGGCACCCATTTCTGTCAATTGTTGGAATGGGAATGGTTCATTTTGGGCATCGCCATGTCTATTATATGATTCTCTTCTACTGTCGGATATCTTATTCATCACCGAGATGCATGAGAGCCATGTTTTACCTCTCCCATACATTACAGGTTACCATAAGTTCTCAACTTGTAGGCAGGAGACAAGGGGTTCTGGTGGTTTCAAAGGTTCTGGGGGAGTTGCTTGCTTCATCAGAGATTCCTTTCAGAGCAAGATTTCTTCAGTGGTTGCGGATGAGTTTGCGAGGTTAATGTGGGTTCGCGTTCAAGCATAGTGTTAAAAACTGGTCGGTTCAAACCAGAAACTGGTCAAACCATTGGCCAGTCCAAACCGATTGAAAAGCCCGGTCAGCAACTGCATATAGCCTGAAAATCCGGTTAACCGGTGTTGACTGGCCGATTCCGTCCTTAACCAACCAGTCAGCACCTAAGTTGTTGTAGGGACCCACGGACGGCCAGCAAGGATGTTTAGGGCTGATTTGGAGGGAAGGGGAGGGTTTTTTCCCTCCAAAAACACCCTCCCCAATCCTTTATAAGCAAGGGCAGCCTCTCCTTTGTCTCACACCATCTCATTTGCAGTTTGTGAGTTTGATGGAGAGCTTGGAGAGTGTTGAGTGTTTTTTGGAGCAGTTATCTTTGAGGCTTGGAGTTGGAGTTGGAGCTATCTTGGAGACCCTCTCCGATCCTTTATAAGTAAGGGAAACCTCTCATTTGTCTCACACCATCTCATTTGGAGATTTTGTGTGTTTGATTGAGAGCTTGGAGAGTTGAGTTTTTGCTGGAGTACTGGAACAACATAGAGTTTGAGGCTTGTTGCTTGAGCTAAGTAGTAGACATCATGCCTCCAAAAGGCAAGGATACTGCATGGGCTCATTGTGATATGATTGATGGAAAAGTGATTTGCAAATATTGCCAAAAATCTATTGCAGGAGGGGGTATTTACAGGTTCAAGCAACACTTGGCTGGGATAGGAGGCCATGTAAAGCCATGTGGAGCACCAAATGAAGTAATAGGGCATATTAGGGTAGAATACCTTCAGAAGTTTGAGACTCAAGTCACTGAACCAATAGAGAAGTTTGTGACTGGAGCAGTTGCAAAGTTTGGCAGTCGAGAGTCGGGAGACTCAAGTTCAACCAACTGAGTTTGAACTTTGATCATGATTAGAAATTTCAACATTCAAGTGATAATGTTGATCATTAATTAGAATTTAGTAATATCATATATGTAGATTTGTAGTAGATTGTCACTGTACTATGTAGGCCAACGGCCTCAATGCTCATAGCTTGTAGCATTGTTTTTGGACTTTATGGATCAATTGGAGCCTCATTGCTTATGTATTTTTTTGATGATATGTATTTCACTCGGTGCCATAATGCCATTTTGATATATTCACCTTTACATGGTATATAAATGAGAAAACTTTGCATATTTTGTCTCTATTGGCTTGGAATCATGGTTGCAAATCTTAAAAATAGTTTTTTTTTTATTAAAAAATAATTATTTAATGTATTTTTTTAAAAACTCGTTCATTTAGACCTGACCAGTACTGGTTAGACTGGTTCCGATTTGGTTACCGATTCATTAGGTCCACCAGTCTGGTTACTGGTTCATTAGGTCCACCGGTCTAGTCACCGGTTCCGATTTTTAATACTATGGGTTCGAGGGGTCTCTCCTCTCCCCAAGGACATTTACATTTTTCTTTGTTACTTCCCTCCTGCTTCTTCATCATATGTCATTCATAATGGACCTAACGAGGACCCCTTTGTCGATTTTTATGTCGACATAGCCCAGTATTCAGTAGTTGGGGAGGTTATTCTTCTAGGTGACTTCAACTCCCGCACTAGAGCCCTCCAGATCCCTCTTCACAATCGGTTTGAAGACGTGTACTGCATCCAAGAGATCGATAAAGAGTCAGTGGGATTTCACAGGATGTATGATGATGCATTTAGGCCCCTTACCGCTTATGATCGACATCTTTTATACTTGGACGAATTTTAGGAGCTGTGGATTCTTAATGGCCTCCTGCGTTTTCCAAACTCCTGCTTTTTCACATGTAGGCCTCATGGTATAGGAGCAAGCGTTGTTGATTATGTCCTCTCTAGCCAGAACCTCCTCCCCTTCATTCATCACTTTTTTATTTCCCCCATCCCCTTAGCTTACCATGATCTTCTTTCTTTCTCTCTCCATGCTGACAACCCCCCCATTCTCACCCCACCTCCCCCCAAGGGCTCACCACGTACTAATTTTCATTTTGATGAGGGTGAAGTCTTGAAGGAATAAGTTGATCTACTGAAAACGAATTTGTGAAATTCTCTCTGTGTTGATGATATATTTCTCACAAAGGATGAGAACCTATTTAGTGTAAAAGGGAGTTGATTGAAAGTGTTACATGAGCCTGATAAAATACTTGTTGAGAATGTGGCATGATGGATTGTGAGCCCATGGCTACTTCCTTGATGAAGAAAAAGTTGCAAGAATATGTTTTTGAGAAAAGAAATAGCATTGATAGGTTGTTGGTGTTTTCGTTTGTTCAAAGTTTTGGTTAAAGCTAGACGAATAGCTAGATGTTACTAATAAAAGAAGTATTGAAATCCACCATGGCTACCTTTCTTCTTTTGAGTAGGTTGAAGATTATGTAAGAAGCGTAGAATGGCTAAGCATCCCTTTGAGAGGGAGCATTGGTTTGATAGCATCATCAGGTTACCGTAAGACCTATGTGGTCAGGGAATTTGGTTCTAAAGCTTGCAATCATGAGGTACAAATTTCATCTCTCCTTGAGAGGATATTGACAGTGTACAAATTTCATCTCTCCCTAAGAAGAGATTAATTGTGTAAAAATTTCATATCTCCCTAAGAGGAGATTGATGGTGTACTATTTTCATATCTCTTCAGAGGAGATTGATGGTGTACTATGTTAATCTCTCCTAAGAGGAGATTGATGGTGCATTGTTTTCATCTCTTCTGAGCATAGATTGATGTCTCTCCTCTTGTGAGCCCCATGGTGTATGGTGTAATGGTGTAATGGAGATGGTGCATTAAGAGCTCCTCATCTACTACCTTTATATGCTCCAGACATAGTGGTTCTGTTGGAAATATTATATCAGACATTTGCTCATCGAGTGACAAGTACTCTTAAGAGGGAAAAATGGTCAATATGGCCTAAGTTTCCTATCAGGATCAAATAATATGTATTTGATTTCACCAACCAAGCCATGAAAGATGCCAGTGAAATTGAATCATATCATTTTGGAGAGATAAGATTCAGGAAACATGATCCTGAAGATTTGGTTATTAGTCACTGTGTTACTGTCAACCAGATGTGGCCTTATACTCATGAGAGGGATACTAATGAGGAAATATTCAAGAGACTTATTTATCCATTGAGGTTAAAGAAAAGCTAAATCAAGGACCTCAGAAGAAGGCCGAATAGACCCATGCTTCACCTATTTTCAACCTCCAGGAAGAAGTTGAAAAGCTCCAAAGGGTGTTGGAACAGGTGAAGGAGATGAAGGAAGCATTGGAGAAAGAAGCAGACAGACTCAAGAGGAGGATTGAATAAGAGAAAGTAGCGAAGGAGGTAGAAGAACCGAGAAGGAAAGTAGAACAATATGATTTGGTGAAACAATTGGCTTTGGAAAATGAATAAAGAATCAAGAAGCAGGAAAAACAAAGGAAAAGAGATGAAGAGCTTCGGAGGAAAATAGATGAGGAACTCCAAAAGAAGAAGGAATAAGCTATGTGGAAAGATAAAAGGATTGAACACCTTGGCATTGCATCATCTCCGAAGATAAACCCCACTCCTCACTCTCCAGTTGAACCATGTAGGATTGAATAAATGGAGAAGGAGCAATTTTTCCCCATGACCATGGCTGACCTAGTAGTAGTATTGAAAACATTCAATTATGAATAGAAGAAGAACAAAGTCAGCAGGAGATTTTCCAAAATGATAAGGTTGGGAGAGCGATTGTCACTGAGGAGGTTCCCATTCATGAAACAACAGCTGATCCAGAGATGACTGTAGGTGCCATTATTACCATGGCCCAAGCAACAGGTGATAATGTTGCCATGCTGAAGAGAAAGGTCTATGTTGCTCAATTGGAACTTAGTGCTGCTAAGCAAAGAATTACAGAGCTAGATTTCCAGCAGCAAGGTGAACTAGACTCAGTTAAAGATTTCAAAGGGAAATCACTTGAGATCCAAGAGGAACTGAGTACGGTTCAGAAATATTTCTACAAGAGCATTCAGGGCATCAAAGATAAAACTCCTAAGTTTGATGATTATATAAAGAGGATGGTGCCTGTCAAGGAAGAATTGGAGAATATTCTAAATATGCTAGATGACATCATTCAATGGCAAATACAGTATCCTGATGAGGGGGTAGATATTCCTCAGCTCCGTGACTTGGGGAAAATAATCTGTTTTTCTGAAGCTTGTAAATGTCTCGACAGGGCTAGAGCCTTAGAGGAAAAGGCTGAGGAAGCTTTCAAAATTTGCTTCAAGTTTGGAGGAGAGGTTGATGCAGTCTTAAATAAATTCAAGTTTCTGATGTTCCAGTCAACCTTTGGTCCCGTACCTATGGATCAGTGCATAGAATAAAAGGAGAGAGTGATAGATAGCTGCAAGCAGGAGATCCAGGCATTAAAAGTTATCACCAGGGACAACACAATTTATATGAAGATTTTCAGAATACAATGCTGATCCAAATTAAAAGGAAGGTGTCTCTGTTCTAACAAGGTTTGCACAGGTATGAAGCTATGGCAGTAAGCGAAGAATTTTGAGTAGTTAATCTAGGACGTGGGTTAATCTAACAATTTTTTTTTCCCTTTATCCCATATAATTTGATAAAAATAATTTCATATAATTTGATAAAAAAATTGGCAAGATGAGAAGTTTCTATTTCACTCAAAGCCTAAAAGATATTAATTTTTTGGCACTGTGCTCAAATGGGTTTAAAATTCATAAAGTCACAACTCCACTAACATTTACAAGCAACCTCATAACATAAATAAGCAAAGAGAGACGGAATCAAAGAAAACCATCATATACATACTTAAGTGTCTTGTCGCAGCTTCCAGTTGTAAGCAAGTTCATTGCTGGAATCCATGCAATTTCCTTAATATGTGCATCATGCATAGCCACAGTCACTGGATGGCCCCTAGTCAGCAATGGCCACATTTTAGCTTGTTTATCACAGCCAACAAAGAAAATAGCAGTGCCATCGTCCTTCCATGTCGAGCTTCCATGTCGAGCAGAGAACCTACATATGAAGCATTACATAATAAATAAACTTAGAAGCACACTCTGAAACTTCAGTTATGGTTCTTGCCATACGTAATACAGCCCTGGTTCCTGCAAGCATATTACAACTTCTGGATAAAATTCAGAAGAAAAAATAACGGGTACTAGAATTCCAACCACTATCTGAAGCACCTCACCGGTTGGTCATGTGAAAATGTTGCTTTTGGCATGCCAGCCCAGTTTGAAGGACCTTCCAACATCTAACATGGCAATATAAGTTCCAAAATATAACAGAATATAAAAAAAAAACACCAGTCAAAATAATATCACTATCCCCAAAATCTCAGATGAACGAGTCCACATTTCAGTAAATGGAGATAGTTGAGAACACGATGAAGCGCAGAAGAATGCCTAAATTCACATTGATGGAAGCCTAAAATCCCTCCTTTCTGCCTGTTTAAAGGTCCTCAGAAACCATCACTGCACAGAATCTCTGAAAGCTTTGTTTTCGCAAAAATGTTTAATGGCCAGAACTGCTGAACCCTCAAATCTCTGGTAACCCTGTGCTTGTGCCTTAGCTTTCCCTCCAATTGATAAGCCACCATAGTTCAAATGGTTAACACACGCGGAAAATTTCAAATATTATAATTTTTTGACATATGTTTTGTCATATCAAAAATAAATACAAGAAGTTGTAAAATTTTATTACTTAAAAATGTTAGAGCATTACTCTATATGTTTTTAAGCATATTTTTTTTCTCATTAAAAAAATAGCTATTGAGGTTAATCTAGGGTAAATAGAGCTAATATTTTTAATATAGTAGTAATAATATATTTTTAAGACCTTAGAGAGACCTTAATTGTTTGTAGGACTCTTATTGTGATCTTACCTTATTGTGATCTCATTGTTTGTAGAACTTTTATTGTGATCTTATTGTTTGTAGGACAAATGACTTGAGTCTGCTAAATTCTACAAAGGTGTACATACTCTACCCCTTTAAATTTGAACCTATGACATCTTATGAGGAAGCACATTTTCTTAACCATAAAAAAGTTGACAATTTGCTCCAATATTCAAATATTAGGACCCATGGTCATCCAAAGGTAGAAGCTTCTACTAAAAAAAAATCCATAGATAGACCTGAGGTTTGAAGGGGATTTTGTTATGAAAAAACATAAATGGAAACATAGAAAAGATGTTGCAAAGAGTAGAGTAGTAGAACAAAATCCAAATTCTATTAATGGATGAAATAGAAAATAACTATAAATTGCAAAGTGATACACACTAAGCAGAATGGAGGTAGCTTCTTTATGAAGAGAGATGTGTCAACTACTCTTAATCAAAAGAAAAAATTACAAGATGTCAAAACTACCTTTGAACATAAAGTATGATGTCCTAAGATCCAAAAACTCTAAAATCCAAAACCCTAGCCCTAGGAAATGGCGTGCCAAAAATAACGTGGGCCCAAAGAGACTAATTGATATATCAACTTCATGGGGCTACAACGTTTGCATGCAAACTCCATTTAGGAAATTTTTTGGACCAATACAATCCATACTATGTGTCTTTAGCCTATGACAAATGCCAAAAATGCAAGGGAAATGCCCAAAAAAGGCACCAAAAGTTTGAGACCTAAAACATTATAATATAACTACCAAGACGTGGAATAATGTTGAATCAATGTAACAAGTGGGTGGTTACTAGTATTCTATTGAATCAATTGTCCCCCTTATGAATAAGTGGTCCATTTTGTGTCAAGTTCCTTCGTCAAGTGGGGAAAGGTTTGTTGAATATGGCTCCTAGTGAGACATGTGCGCCAAAGTAGGAACATGAGGTGCCTATGAGAGGTGGAAAATATGGTTGAAGTAGCTCCACATTAAGTATAAGGTTCAATCCAAAGAAAAGGGAATCTTTTATTTAGAAGCATCTTCACCCACAACCTTTGTGTTGGTGTAAGGCCTATATCATAATGGAGAGTCGGGGGGAACTTCCAATGGGATCTTAAGAGGTATTCTTTATACAAATGCAACCATACCTTATCTCCCGCCATAAACTTATGTGGCACTCTAATCCAGGTGGATATTTGGTGGCCACCCACATCTTCCACTAACTCAATGGTTCTTTATCTTCTTATCATTTTTTCTATGGTTTTTTGGGTCTTGAACTTCTACGGTCATTTGTAGGCCCTAAATGATGTTTTTTGGCCATTTATGGGTCCAGAGGTTTTTATGTCATTCCCTAGGGTTAACCAAAATTTGTAATCCTAAATATAGTTCTTTCATATGGACTAATTGTGTTCCCCAAACAGAGATTTTATGCAAAAGTTGCACCACTAGGATGTTGATTCTAGGGTTACGGTTTTAAACCTCTGGGGTTATTTCTATTATGTTAAAACATATGATGAAACTAACACAAACAATGAACAAAATATGCATTCATGACGTACAAGAACCTTCATCACAACATGTTTGTAAAATTGAACAACCTGTATCGGGAAAGCTTGAGCAAGATTAGAGCTTAGAAACAAAGCATGAAGAATGAGGAACCATGTTTACGTCTTAAGGGAAAATGTAGATGCGGGTAGGGAGGGAACCCTTGCTCTCTCTGGCGGGAAAAGGTAAATTTCAGTGTTGGATTTTTTTTAAAACAATCTTAGCCTTTGCCTCTCATTATATGGAAGGGCCTATGCTATTTCAAGTGTATAATTTTTATTAATATTGTATGACCATATTTTATGGAAAGTTATTTGAAAAAGGTCATTTTTTAGTAATTGTTTTTATTGTATTCTATAATCAAAATAGAGTGAGAGCTAATTCATTAATTTTATTCAAGTAAAATTAAATTATTTGAAATGATTCATTCGCAGGCCATTAAGGGGTGGACTTTCGCTATTGCAAGATATTTTTTTTATTGCTTAGTTAACTTATTTCCTTGTGTACAAGGAAAATAAGCTTTTAGTCAATCAGAAACAATTCTAAATCTTATTATATGACTGTTTCAGGGAATATCACCCTAGAGGTTCGTTGGGTTACAACCTCCACAGAGCAGGGGCATGCTACTTAAGAAGGACACACACAACCATGCACGTTCAGAAAAACTAAATAGAGCAGAATGAGAAAGTTACCCGTAGGTCCTACGATTGAAGTAGATCCCGCGGGGTTCAAACCCCCAGCAACCGTCCTTCCTTCTTAACCTGAAAAACAAGAAGAAACAAGCACGAAGACCTGGTTGTACGGCATATATCTACTCTAAATGTTAGTGAGATTCATATAAAACATTAAATAAATCATAATGAATGCTTAAATAACAATATTCTCATACATATAAGCATACAGTAATACGTTTATTTCGGGAACAGCACGGTACTTCTGTATTATAAATAGCATGTACAAAATTAACGAGTGGAGAGATCACCTGATCCTTCCACGGCCTTCGAGCAGACTGTCGTCCGGATCCGTGCAGCCCTTGCCTCGCTAAGACTCCTTCCAAACTAGTGCATACGAGATGACATATAGGGAGATGTGCATCTCAAGGAAACAAGGGTTTCCTATAATGAACTGGGAAAGTGCAGGAGGCACGGGGAATCAGACTTGGATAGGGAATACCAACAGAGTATAATATCAATAATTCTCTCCCCCCTTTAGGCCATACACATGAGGGGTTTTTATACTCCCTCCAAGTAGTTTCAACAGTTGGAAACAGTTGGCCACGTGCTGGGGTGGTTGAACTACCTGAGTAACCATCAACCCAGCCCGAAAATAGGGAATAATTATATATTTTTTAATCATTTTAATGGCATACGCGGAAAATTCTATCTGGACTCGCGTATACACACGGAAAATCACAGGCATAGTCGCGTATGGGGATTTTTACACTGTTTTTAAGTGAATTTGTCCAAGTCTGTAGGAATGGGTGCCCAAAGACATATAAGCAATCATGAATCATGTGAAGGTGAGAAATGATGCTATAACAATGACCAAATTCAATTCTTTATTGCAAAAACATGTTCTCGACGAGGTTTCAATATGATTATGCTTGATGTTAATTCAACTTATCTATTTTAAAGAAAACCCACACTATCACCAAATTTAATTCTTTAATGCTAAAACATGTTCTCGATGAGGTTTCAATATGGTTATGCTTAATGTCAATTCAATTTATAAGGCAACCCACGCTATCCAAATTTAAATGGAGCTCGAGGTATAGTTTTTATAGATAGAAGAAAAAAAAATATTCATTTCAATTTCATATATATGAAGCATTAGAAAAGGGTAAAAAATAAATTAGGATGTCAATTAGATTTAGCTTGGGTGGTTAAGAGGAGTTGTTATCGTCATTGTCTAAGGTCAATATTACTTGTGATGTGTTTATTCCTTATGTAGGGTTTGCATTATCTTTTGAATTTCCAGCTCAACCTTTTGAATTCATCCATTCTACCATGACTCATTTCCATTTATTTTTCATTCAAATTATTCTTATGTTATTATCAATTTTATCTTAAGAAAAGTATGGAATGTGTTGGTTGCATCTTGGTGCTACAAAAGATGGTCTTATGGGTGTATTTATTATATGGTGAACAATATATTATGTGTGTTGTGTATGGAAATAATTTTGTTTCTTATAGTCCTTAGTATGTTGAACTGTGTTTAGTTGTTCTTAGGTGTGATAAAAATGAATTTAGACACCACCTCTATTTTAGAATATGAGTTTTCTAATATACAAAATCCCTCGATTCTCCAACATGGTATTAAAGAAAATGGTTTGAGATGTAGTATGTTGCCTACAAGTCTCATGCAAGTTTTAGATGCTCTTAAAAAGTCAGATTTGTTGAGTGGATTGGTTCAAGGTTTCTAATTACAAACTAATCTAGGATCAAATCAGTGGGTCAAATTATGAGTTTCAAGCTAGATCTTATAAATTTTAATGGACACAATTATGGAATTTTGGCACAAGATATGGGAACATTGTTGAAGAGTGAAGAGTTATAGGACTTTACAAAAATGATGGTTCTTATCCAAGGGATAACTAATACAATTTTTTCATCAACAGGAAAAAGGATGAGGCTCTAGGAGTCATAATGTTGAAGAATGTAACTAGGTTCGGTCTTCATTATTAATGTATTTGTCAAAATAACTTATTATTATTCGACTTATTAAAGCATGGGTTTCATGCTTGGGTCGTATTTAGATTAAGGTCCCAATTGTGGACGTCTAGGTTAGTTGTTAAAAATTTAAATTGATCCAATTTTTGGGCTTTTAAATCATGTAACATTAGGTTGTCAAAAGGATCCTCCATCAAGTCATCTTCTTCAAGGTCATCATCCTCGAAATCTACTTCAAATACAACCCTCATGTCAAGTGATACAATTCATCAAAGTTGCATCCTTAAGTCAGCTTCAATCAGACTTCAAGTCGGCTCAAATCAAGACACAACACTTCACACTGTCATGTCGGCTCAATAACTATGGCAAACAACTATATATACAAGGGTATAATTTTCATTTCTACCACAGAAGTTTGGAAATATCTGAAGTTTCAGGGCACAGATACAGTTCGGATCATGATCACAGGTTCGGTGTTGGAGGATAAGGTCTCAAACATATTACAGAATTTTGGTAACCATTTATGCTATGAATCGGGTAACTTCCATGATATGATGTTGTAGCAAAACAGTGCCTCGGTTTCAAACATATCTACCACAAAATCAGTGCTATGTTATGATACTCAATTCAATGAATATGCTCAGTTATCTTAGTTATGGTGCTCAATGCTATGATGATGCTCGGTGATCTCAGTAATGGGGAATAATGAGTTAGTTGTTAAATGGGTTAGGGGTTAAGGGAATATTATGCATTTAGAGGTTAAGGGGTTAATATTATGCATCTAGAGGTTTATGGTTTAGGGTGTTAAATGGGTTAGGGGATTTAGTAGTTAAGGATTTTAGGGGTTAGGATTTAAGGGCTATTGGGGTTAGGTTTTAGGGGGTTAGATGGGTTAGGGGCCGGGAATTAGGGTTTAAGGGTTTAAAAGTTTAGGGTTTAAGGGGTTAGGGGTTAAGGGTTTATAGGTTTAGGGTTTAGAGGGTTAAATGGGTTAGGGGTTTAATAGGTTAAATGGGTTAGGGGTTAAGGATTAAGGGTTTAGAGGTTTATGGTTTAAGGGTCAAGCAAGACTACATTTATGTGAGAGCAAGAAGAGGCCAAGCAACTGATAGGCATAGCCTGGAATATAGGGTATGGTTCCCTCTTTTTGATTAAATATTTGATCTACATTTTGTCTATCGAAGATTAACCATTTTAACCTTGCCAACAAGGCGGAATTAACCCAATCGTAGGTCCCAATATGTCATGATATATATTAACTCTAGATATATATGAGAAGGAATAATAAATACATAGATTAATAGAGGTGGCAAGACAAGGGGAGTCACAAGGGAGAGATGGAGATAAACTGAAGGAGAGGGGAGAGAAGGAATGGAGAGAGAGAGAGAGGGAGAGGAGTGAGAGAGGTAGAGAAGGGTAAGAGAGGGAGATAGTGACACAAAGATGGAAGGGGGGCATAAAGAAGGATAGAGGGAGGGATATAGTGAGAGGATTGGAGGGTAGAGAGAGAGAGAGAGAGAGAGAGAGAGAGAGGTAGGAGAGAAAGGGAGAGAGAAGAAGGACAAGAGACTGGACTTAAGAGAGAGGAACTAGTATCATAGAAGAAAGAATATGTGACCAAATTACTCTATATGGAGATGGGAGATAGGGGCACCCTACCTACCTACTAAATGTCTAAACCAACTGTGGTGTAAACGTCTGTAATGGTGGTCAATTATACGAGGAGAGGATTTTATGAGGAGGCACTGGATTTTTAATGCATGATATGCGAAAAATAAGTACCGAACCTAACCATTTCCAACGACCACACATATACAACAGTGTGAATACAAAGGGAGTGTGAATTGAGATTGCTAAGTACTGCTCCTAAAAAATAAAATAAAAGATCAATTAAGTAAAAAGCAGATATAAACTAAACTATACTATAAATGATTTTTGTATTATAGTAGAATGAAATGGAAGAGATGAGTTGTGATGCAAAAATATGCAAATACTATTGAAAACAAGAGAATACCCTCAGAGAATTAAAAAATCCTAATAGCAGGACTGAAATTTAGTATCTGCCTATCAAAATTTCAGTTTTTTTTAAGCAGAAATTGAAGGATGTAAATTCAAGAGTGCAAACAGAGCATGTACAATGGATTAAAACAACAAATTTATTAGGCCCACTCTACACAAATCTGCAACCTGAGATTTCAAGATAAAAAGAGCAGGCTCCAACAACAATTGCATAGAAGCCTTTATTACTCAAATAGAAGAATGTCACAACAAGTTGTCATATCGCAAAAGCTCCTACTACAACCTACAAGCTAACAGTATCCACTCTTATTATCTATTTCTACAAATGTCTAACTAGTGTGTCCATCCTTTTCATTTATAAGTTAAGATAAGGTGATGTTAGAAAACAGGCTAATAATAGCGTTAGTGGTGCATTTCCCTTGAGCATGAGCAACTCCCTCATAAATTTTCCTTGTATGCAAGGCTTTTCTTTTAGAGTAGTGCATTATAATAGTAGATATAACTCCTCTCTTGAAGGTTCCTAATTCCATAAGTGTGCACTCATGAATGCACCTGAGATGATGGTGTTAATCTCCTCAACTAGTGTGCCATACTTGGTGGGTGTGACCCAACAACTAATTCGTCTATCCTCGAAGGTGTCGTTATAAGCTTCTAGCTGTATTTAAGAATCTTTCTGACTGGTGTACCACAATCTAGCTCTGCAATCCTGGTGTTGCTCAACTTCTCAAGGCTGAGGTGAGACCAACTAGGTAATCTAACACTCTTGAGAATTTTTTTTTTCCAATAACCCAAGATTCTCCCCCAACTTGTCAAACTTCCCCTTTGTTAGGAGCTTTGTCAAACTATTAACCATATGCAACTTTGTCAGAATGTGGTACAACACTACTAACTCCCGAATGAACTTGGAATCTTAGGAAATTGTATTGAATATCAATGTGTTTGAAATGGTCACGACACATTGGATTTTCATAGATCTTGATGTAACTTTGATTCTCAGAAGAGACAATATTGAGCTTCAAAAACTCATTGGTTGACTTTACAATCAAGTTTCAAATCTAGATAGCTTCATAATAAGTATATGAAACTGCCGTATACTTTGCTTCAGTGGAACTGAATGCAATTGTTGCTTTCTTATTGTTGATTTAATAAAAATGATTTATAAAATGATAATGATGATGTTTAAAATGAGCCTTATGATGGTCTACTTATACACATTGATTGTTCACGAGGTGTAGGGTATGTTTATAACATCACTGCCCTTGAAAGCACAGTAATTAGAATTTTCTTTAGTTAAGCACATTTTTGTGGTGGAGTGAAGTTTATCAGATATCTATTTATACTTTGTAGAGGTTTGACTTTGTTTGTCCTTTGAGTGTTGGTGAGGTTTCTTTGTATTTTTTGAATCATAGTCTAAAGTCTTTTGACCTGATTGTTTAACATGAAAGCTTTATGCTTATTGGAAATATATTTTAAATACCTGCATGATCAGGAAACTATTATGGTTAATTAAATTACTAATTAGGTACTACAAAAAGAGGATGATGTTGAGAGGGCTTGCCTGGGTGACTCTAGGAGCAACCCAGAGGTGGTTAGACAAAGCTCTTCTAAGTTACAAATCTAAAGAGAAAAAACTGGTGATGTATATGTGGTTGCTCCATCTACGTTGTATAGAAAATCTTGGCAAAGAGTGTTTACCTTTCCATTTCTTCATGAAAGTAGGTTGTCTGGTCACAGAATAAGATCACTACATGTAGGTGATGGTTTTGTAGTAATTTCTCAGCCTTATCTTCAGAATGGCTAATAGAGAGGATCAGGTTTGAATATAGGATATAATTTGATGAATTTGGAGATTTATAGTTAAAGAAAAAATTGTGGTGATGTTTGGATGGGTGCTAATTTGTAGGGTTTTCCATTTTTATAATTTTTTGTTGTTGTGCTTTCTACCATGCTACCTAGTTGCTTTCCTGTTTCCCTAGCATTTTAACTTTTTCGATGTCTATCTCTCTATTGTTTCTTTCCCCATTTGAAATGTCATCCTTATTTGGTAGGTGTTTTCTTCAATATAGTGTGAATATTTTTCCATCACACAATTTTTATGGGGTTTGTCTATGCTAATAACTTGTAAGGTCCATTCATCAAGGTATTTGATGAAATGAAATGATTATCGATGATCACCAACTAATGGTACCTACAGAGATTTACTCTAACAATTCTACAATTTTCCTGTGCCAACAATTATACAACATTTTAAACTCATGAATTAGTCTCCTCTATTCTCTTATCCGATTCTATAAGCACTTATTGCTGTTTTCAAAGCTTTTACTCTCTAGTCCCATTGAGCTATTTCGGTTATTTCTAGACATTGATCTATTTTCATTTCATTTCTTCAATTTTTCTGACTGTTATGCGTTTCCTTTGGCCAATGCCTTCTTTCTTACCTGTGTTTTTTCTGCTTAAGAATTCCAGCCAGCTAGAGCAACAGGGGCAGCAGGAGCCACGCAGTCCAGCCAGAGCCCAGTAGGGGCAGTGCAGAGGCAGCAGGAGCCACGCAGTCCAGCCAGAGCACAGTAGGGGCAGTGCAGAGGCAGCAGGAGCCACGCAAGGTTGATGCAGGCCCAGTCAGGGCAGCACAGGGGCAGTGTAAGCCCTTCAGTTGTGACACATGCCCTTACTGAGTAGTGCAGAGGCCAACGCAGGCCAGTTAAGCCGACGTAAAGGGATTCAGAGCAATGTATTACTGCCATTTTTATTTCTCTGTTGGGTGAACCAATTTTGGTGCCCAGGATTGTTGTACTTAGATTTGACATAATAATGAAAACCCTCCAGAGCTAACTGCACCAGTTTTCCCACATTGGGTTTTTTCTGGGGATAGTTGTCCAGAAAAATCGTGTCACTTTGTCTATGAGCATGTTATTTAGTATTTGATCTGTATGTGTAGGTTGCTAGTTGTATTTACTATTTACTTCGCTAAGTTATTGAATATTTCATAAATTAACTTGTAACTTAATTCAAGTAGGAGAAGTAAATTAAGATACTGCAATAGGGTTTCTTAGATTAAGAAATTTTCACATTCCCTAGATCTAGCCCCATTAGGTCACCTAGGGCAAGAATTTCCCAGGAATCTAGCTAGAGGAAAACTTCTATCTCCTAGAGGAAGCTGCGTTGTTGGGTGCCCTCACTCTCCTCAGATTTTGGGCCAATTTCGACGATGGAATCTCCGAATACCTCAAGCCCTAGCTCTAGGATCAAGTTTTGCCTAGGTGTTCCCAAGGATAGAACCTAGTAGGATCAATTTGACCTATCGAAGTAAAAACACTTTTCTGATCCTTACCCATCACATTGTACAGGATAGGAACATCATTGGTTGCTAAATTCCATCCCTGAACCTGGGCTGGGTCCACTTGGCCCCGTGTGGTCCCATTTGGTGCCAAAGGCCTTTCATCAAGGACCATTTGGGAATCCAAGTTCCCAAAGGATTTTAGGGATTAAGAACATCCTTCATAAGTATTATTCTTCTCCCTCAACCCTTCAATCCCCCTCCTCTCTCTCTAGAAGATAATTCCCTTGCTTAAAAGGAAAGCAAGTCCCACTCTTTATTTTATCTTAGGGAAAGGGTTTTGAGGGTCACTTCCCACCTATTCATTGACCTATACTCTACAATTGACTTCCTAAACTACCGGGACTCCACCCATCGGTGAAAGTCCATGAAGAGCAAGGAGCCTTAGCTGTGGTGACAATGGGCTAAGCGTCCATCGTTTCCCTTGTCCTAGTAGTTGCCCTCTTAGGAACCCCTTTTAGATCCACTGCTTGTTTGAGTGGTAACAATTTGTGAACAATTCCATTTGTGAACAAATCTTTGGTATGCCCACTTTTTCCATACTACAGCTCCAAGATGATAAGTCCAAGGCTATGGAGGTTGTCCTTCTTCTCACTGAATCAATCCTCTACAATATAGTGAACTAGGGCTAGTTGGTTGGCCCACTTGACTGTTACTTTAGTCCTTCAAAGTCTGCACATCCTTAGGCCCTATACACCTTCCCTTCTACCAATTTTTTTGTCCTTCACCAGAACAAGAATCAAGGCTCTTCTTTGACAGTAACCTAACAAACCTCCAACTGTACTTGGCCTACCATCAATCTGCCCAACCACAGTCAATTATTTTTACTGACCTAGGGCCCACAATATTATCTTCATCTAGGGCTCTTCAAATCTACCACCTAACAATGGTTTGAGTCCTCTCAAGATCACTATTCTTGTGTATTGACAATTATATCTTTGTTGTCCAATCTATGAACAAATATGAACTACTCCTCTTATCATACTTCTAACAATCTGTAGGTGACTGAACTAGGGTCACAAGTCAGCCACTAACAGTCCATTTACTAATTTTTTATAGGTTTCTTCAGATCTTTATCTAAAACTTTATGGAAAGTCCACCAAAATCAACTCCTTTGCATGTCAATCCATTCTTCATATGGCACATTTCTTCTGCATGCTCAATCTTCTGCTCAGGTTCCACCCTCCTTTGGATATGTTTTCTCCACACATAATGAATCTGCAAACCATCATCTAGATCTGCGATCTTTATTGCAGAAATAAACCTCGCTCTAAGGGTCACAACCCATATTCTTCTATGCAAATTTGTCATAGTCTTAAGGTCATACCTTATGAACTAAACATGCTAGGAAACTGTCCTAACTAGGGCATTATATTTATGTACTTCTAATTGTTGCAGAACAAACCCTAGCCACACATAGAAGAAACACGACTCTTGCCTCCATAAGAGACTCGACCTAGCTCTTATGGATCCATAGATTCCAGGCATTTATTTGACTGAATCTTGACATGAAATTCATATCTCAATGTCGACCCTCGAACTAGGGTTAACTCAGTCAATATTACGCCTACGTCGACTTCTATTATGGCTCTAAATTAAAATGCAAGCCCTCCTCCATTTATGTTGGTCTTTATCACAGACCTTATGGCCTACTAACCACCACAAGGAAAGATGGTATCAAACCTCTCTTCTATTTCATGTAGAAAATCCAAGCAATGAGATTCAATCTGATCTTGTAATCATGTACTAAAACAATATACTGAATCCTTCCTATAATTTGTGTAAACAAAACACAATCACACAATCACATATAAGTAAGAGAAAAAAGTATCTGGGGAAGCAACTGCTCAAAACCCTCTATCTCTATTTTGTATTAAGTCAAGGAATCATGAAACAACACAATGCTTAATCTCTCTTGAGATTCTCCATCACTCTGCCAATTGTCTCCTGCTGATCTAGGAAAAATCGGTCTAGTACTTAGCCAATTCTCAGCCTTACTTCAGCCTGCCTTGCTCACACAATTCCTATGGAATTATCTCCATATTAATTAGGAAAATCAACCTTCCTTGATTTTGCAATCCATCATGGCATCCTAATGACTTTATAATTGCACATGGAAATTTTCTATAAATAAAACTGATAGTTATGCTCCTTTGAATTGTGTTACAATAAGGATCAAGGGTCTTTTTATTATTTAAAATAAGATAAAACCCTAAACAACCAAAACCCTATCCTGAGGAGATGCAACACCAAGAGTTTATGGGCCCCGTTGGGGTTAGTTAGGCAGCCAACTTCTCGGGGTCGTAACTTGGTCATATGATCTTCGTTTGACGCACATGATACCTCGTTAGAAATATCTCTCCGAGGAATACAACTACTAATATGATTTCTATGAAATAACCAAACCTTTCATGCCCAAAAATCATCGTTTGGGGCCTCAAAATGGCTTCGAAAGTTCAGGACCTGAAAAACAGACAAAAATAGTAAATTGTGCTATAATTAAGGAAACTGAAAGAGACAATGGCAAGGGCCCAAGTGGAATAGGCGAGTGGCCACCAATATCCACCTCAATCACGTTAAATCGAATTTCTTGAGCTAACTCAATCATCACGACTTAGTTAATTGATACAAGTTGTTATGAGACAAAATTACAATTTATTGTCCAATTTATTTAAGGGAAAAATAAATTAGATGCCTCACATTCCTCACTACTGGTACATCAAAATTTCTCCTCAGTGTCTATTTTTTTTTTGTCCTTTCTAGTTCCAATTTCACTATTTCTTGTTGCAAATTTCAACACTCCCTCTCAAAAAGAAAGGAATTCAATCTATCCCCATCCGGTACCTTTCGAATGTTCTGCATGCTACACTTATTTAGTGTTGTTTGCACTTGCAAATCCTGAAACTGAATAGCCTCTGAAAAAATGAATCAGTATAATGCATCTGTCATCAAAGTCTTCTGACTACTACTAGCTACTACACCTGTCTAGTACTGGATTCTCTGCACTGTTGCTGACATCTGCATCTGTGCCCTTTGAACTGTTGCTAACTCTATTTGTGCTCCAGTATTTGACATCTGTCACTCTGATTTTTTTCTTGTTGACATCTGACTACATCAATATAACTGATCCTTCCTACTACTACTGTATTGTGGGCTCCTATAGCCAATTTTGATCGATGAGACACGCCATCTCAATGGACCTTACCCAAATTTCTTATCTTGGGGTTATGTCTACACATAACCCCACCATACACCTCGAGGTATGGCTACTCCCTCTTCCCATCTGGCTCAAAATTCCCCCCTCATGGCGGTCTCTGCTTGAGTGGACACTTCCACTCGGTCTCCTCTCTGCTTCTCCAATTGTGGCAACTACTCCACAACCTTCTGAGACTGCTTCTCATCAGGATGCATGTTGAGAGGTAATTTATGCTCCCTCTAAACCACCAAGTCTCTAACTTCTGCCTTTGTCCTCAAAGATTTGCATGCATCTAGTAACTCAAGTGCATATATATTTTTGACTCACGCACAGTGTAATTGTCCCGAAGTTACAAAATTTTTCTAAAAAAGAGTTGATTTTAAATCGATGATATCTCCCTCATCCGAGCTCTGATTTGACCGATTTTTTTTTTTCCATTTGGGTAGATTTTTGCAAGGAATCCAAATATTCTATTTGTTTTCGAAAATTTTACACCAAAATCTTCAAATATTCTCTACAAAATCTCCGCCCAAAAAATTCATGCTTTGATACCATGTAGAAAATCTAATAAAAAAGATTCAATCTGATCTTGTAATCTTCTAAAACAAGATACTGAATCCTTCCTACAATTTACGGAAACAAAAATCGATCTCACAATCACATGTAAGTATGAGAAATAAATTATCAATCGCACAACAACATGATGTATTTGGGGAAAACAACTAATCAAAACCCCTCTATCTCTATTGTGTATTAAGTCAAGGAATCATGAAACAATACAATGCTTAATCTCTCATGAGATTCTCCAGCACTATGTCAATTTTCTCCCGTTGATCTAGGCAAACTTGGTCTAGTACTTAGCCAATTCTCATCCTTACTTCAGCCTTCCTTGCTCACGCAATTCCTAGTGAATTAACTCCTTATTAATTAGGAAAATCAGTCTTCCTTGATTGCGCAATCCATCATGGCATCCCAATGACTTTATAATTGCACATGGGAAATTTTCTCTGAATACAACTGACAGTTATGTTCCCTTTAACCTCTGTCTCAACTGGGTATTCCTCGAAACTGACATGCATGCAACTATTAATAGCGAATTATCAGTTATCTGATTGATCACTCATTGTGAATTAAATCTAATTTAATTCACTGGACCTCTCACTAGCTCATCACTAGTTAGAACTAGTTAAACTGATTTTAACTCATTTAATTGAGTTAATTACACTTGCACCCCACTAATGCATCAACTTCAAATGGACCCCAAAAATATTATAATCCCTTTAGATGCCTCATATTATACCCTCAAATCGAATTTCTTGAGCTAACTTGGTCATCATGACTTAATTAACTGACACAAGTTGTTATGAGATGAAATTACAATTTATTGTCCAATTTATTGAAGGTAAAAATAAATTAGACGCCCCACATTCCTCACTCCTGGTGCATCAAAATTCCTCACCAGTGTGGGTGCATTTTTTTTTTTCCTTTCTAGTTTCGAATCTCACTGTTTCTTGTTGCAAATTCCAACATTTCAAAATTTGATGTGGCCTTCACACAAAGACACCATTGAAATCACATGCCCAGATTCTCACGAGAAACCTCTCTTAAGCTTGATCTGCCAGAAGAGAACAAACAATATGCCATCCTACTTCCTAGTGCAAACCGACCATTAAGGTATGCAACATTCTTCTAAACCCTCACATGATGATCTTGCTCTTGGGGGATGATCATGACCTCCCTTTAGCAACCCTTACTCAACCTTCGTACTCGACCTACTTTAGGACTACATCTCTCTTCACCCCCTTAATGTGCCAGATAGTGGGAATACATGTCAAACATGCTAAGATGTGCCAAGTGATAAGGCATGCCAAGATGTGCAAGAGTGTGTCAATGCGTGTCAGGGACTGTCAAGACAACAAAAGGGAGAAAAAATTTAAACTACAAGGAAATGAACATATAAGAGGGTTAATAAGTCATCAATTTACCTTTTCCAAGAGGGGCATGCTAGGCACACTAACACTAGGCGGAAATAGGTGCCAAGTGCAAAGTCTTAGTGCATTCTAAGTGCCAAGTATTCCTTTTTTGCTTCTCATCTACTTTCCAACAATTGATCATCACAAATAAATTTAATATTAAACCATGCTAAATCATACCAAGGCATCTCAACATATTCCATACATGCTAAGACTTTCCAAGCGCCAACACGTGCCAAGCGCCAATATGTGTCAGGGACTAGTGTTATGCATGTTATGAAGTGGAAGGGAATGTTGAAGAGTGCTAAGGTGTGCTAGAGAGTGATAATGCATGTTGATGAGTGTTAAGGAGTACTAGGAAAAAAACATTAAGGGAGCAGTACTAGATAAAAATTCATGGAAGTTAATGAATACGTGGAACGTGTACTGCCAGAGACTAGTGTTAATGGTCAGTGTTAGTTGTCATGCCAAGGAGGGAGTGACAAGGTATGCTAAGCATTGGTAAGGCATGCTAGGGAATATAGGCATGTTAACAATTCCCAAAGTGTGCTTGGGAGTTCCAGGGTGTGCTAATTATATCATGTGCCAATTAATAGTGCCAAGATATGGAAATACATGCTAGGTGCTAAGGATGTGGCGCAGGGTGCCAGCGTATGTCAATATGTGTCAAGGCAACAAAATGAAGAACCAATAAGAGGGTTAATAAGTCGGGACTTTATATTTTTGAAAAGGGGCATGCTAGGCACACTAATAATAGGTCCCAATACATGCCAAGTGGCATTGTGTGCCAAGTGCTAATGTATGTCAATGCATTCAAGGTGTTCTAGGGCATGCTAGGGACTATATGTAGCATGCCAACACATGCTAGGAGAGTTCCATGTTGTGCTAGCGCGTGCCACCATGTGCTTGGGCGTCAGTCTCATCACAAGATGATCTAAGTACAAATATGTTCCAAGACATGTGGGGTGCTAAGAAATGTTAGTTTGTTCCAAAGCATTAATTTAAGGTGTGCCCAGATTGTTGAGGATTGTTAGGTCTTTCTCATTAATAGAATTGTCAGAGCTCGATTATGTATTAAATAATATATTTCCTACACACAATAGCGGAACTTTATCTAAATGGAATTTTATAGATAATAAACTTAATAGATATGAATCATGTGTTGACTCATAGGAAATCTCTATTTGACTAGTCATTACTTGAGGGAAATGATACATGCTTATTACTTCTTTAAAAATTGACTAACCCTAACCACTATGGCCTTGGACATATTATAAAAAATTCTCCACAATAATGGTATTAAATTGTTATCTTTTGACAAAAAACATATTAACAAGCACATAACGTCATCAAAAACTCATTGGAATGATCAATGATGATGGACATTTTTTGATCGTCACCAAAAGTAACAAAAAGAGCATTGGTGAGGGTCATTAAAAGTTCGTCACTAGAAGTGTCACCAAAGAGAGAATTAGTGATGGGCCTTTAACAACCCTCACCAAAAGTGAAATGTTTTTAGTGACAGACCATAAAGGACCATCACTATATACACTTATAGTGATAGTTTTTAGTGATCAATGATGACGGACATTTTTTGATCGTCACCAAAAGTAACAAAAAGAGCATCGGTGAGGGTCATTAAAAGTTCGTCACTAGAAGTGTCACCAAAGAGAGAATTAGTGATGGGCCTTTAACGACCCTCACCAAAAGTGTCATTGAAAATGTCTTTGGTGACGGACCATAAAGGACCATCACTATATACACTTACAGTGACGGTTTTTAGTGATCAATGATGACGGACATTTTTTGACCATCACCAAAAGTAACAAAAAGAGCATTGGTGAGGGTCATTAAAAGTTCGTCACTAGAAGTGTCACCAAAGAAAGAATTAGTGATGGGCCTTTAATGACCCTCACCAAAAGTGTCATTGAAAATGTCTTTGGTGACGGACCATAAAGGACCATCACTATATACACTTACAGTGACGGTTTTTTAATGACCATCACCATATGTGACATTGGTGATGGACCTTAAAGGTCCGTCACAAGCATGACCCTCACCAATGTGCTTTTTTCTTGTAGTGTGAGGGACCATTTTCCTTCTCCTTTAATTCACATGCCAGCTAGCATGACTCTAATTGTGATTCCATATGGTTAATATGTTCTTATCTTTTTGGGGAACATGGTTGGGAGGAAGAAAAATTGGTTGGATGTGTCCTTGGGGGAAGAAATTTCCCACACTTTTTGCACTACATGTTTCAAGGGGAGCATGGGAGATTATATGGCCACTATAGTAGATCACTTGTTTCTGTATGGGGTGGGACATATGATTGTTTGGAGCACTTGGGATATGCATCTTATGAGCATTTGGGAGGCGATTTTCTATGAATTACCAGGCTGGGAGGTGATTCATTTCATTTTGATGATAGCATGGATATGGAAGTCCTTCATTGTTAATGAAGTTCCCCATGATTGTCATCACTTCTATATTGAGGAGAAAATTGATCCGTAATAAGGTTTCCATATAGACCTTCCATTCTTTCATGATGAGAGCCATTTTGTTTATCCACCAAAGGCAAACTTACACATTTGGGAGGAACCATTGGGAGACAGAATTGTTGTAGAATACTCAAAGCAATGGTGGAGACTATTAGATGTGGAGGCCCCAAGAGGATGGGAGATTTTGTAGCACCCTTGTAGTTGCTTGAGGAAAAGAAAAATTTGGGAGGGGAATACTATAATATTCCTAAATTAGCGTGCAGCTAATAGGAATATTAATTTTTCTTTTAAAATCTAGTTAGATGAATAAATGGGCAAGGAGGCTCATAAGTTGCTTAAGTAGGCATAGAATCCCTCATAATGTGAAAAGGGATCATGATAATAACTAGATCAAACATCCTCACGTGTTAACAAGGTCTAAAATGTGTGGACAAAGTCAAGTTTGAAAAATTCAACAACATTATTATATGAGGAGTGGATCATGAATAAAGACAACTCAGTGTGAATGAAGATCAATCTAGCTAGTCAAAATGAAGGCACCTTAGGTGTGAAAAGAGAAAATGCATGAAGATCAAGTAAAGGTTGAATAAATCAAACAACGCTGTAAAATATGAGTGGGACTAATGGAGACAGCGTAATTTTGGTAGAGGAGTGTTTGCATGGGAGCAACCTCATAATGGGGTGGTACACTTGGTGAGGAAGCTCATCAACTATATAATGGAGGGAATGGAAACCATATGGGGCATGATTGAAGAAAATATTTTGTATGTGTTATATTTGTAATTATTTGCATTCTTTGGCTGTTTATTTAAGTTATTTTCACTGTTTAGTGCAAGGTTGTTCTCATGCGGGAATTCCCCACTCTTACTTGGAGATCTTGCTTAAGAAATCTGAGGAGAGAATTTTGTGCTATATTTTCCACTATATGGTGTTAGGCCAAGTAGTTACCTCCAGAAATAGTGCATTCCCTTAAAAAAACTGCATTATTTCTTAATGTATTGCAGTTGAGGGCTTTAATCCCTTGTTTTGAGAGCTAGTTTCCCAAGGGGAGGATCAGCCCTTTCCCAGAAAAGATAGAAAAAGGAGCTACAGCCGTTTATTTGCATGAAAAGCCATTTTTATGCAGATATTAAGCCATACAGTTTTCTTTAGCCATATATCTACAACAAATATTTCATGTATATCATTTCTGTCAAGAAACCCCTGCCCGGGTCATCTTGGATCTATGTAAAAGAGACTAGATCTCTGTTTTCGAGCTTATTTGATTAATATATTAGTAGATATGTTTTGTCTCTATATTTTAGATTTTAAAACCTCAAATAAATGTGTTGTCTCTTTCTGAAGTAATTTTTGTGTTGCAGTAGTCTGGGGTTTCAGTGTTTTTGGGTTGTTTTGAGCATGGGAGGCATGTTTAACTAGGTTATAATGATTTTTTTCTGATTTCCTTTCATATTTGGTTGCTATAATGTTATATATAATGGATCCATAGGCTGAATTTTTCTATTAATGGTTATATTTATGTTAAGCATGTATTGCTGAGTTTTCCAATTTGGGAATATTACAGTGCCTTGGGATCCCTTATGATGTCAATTATTGTAATTTAATTTGTAAATTTGGAGGGAAGAAGATCACTATCAATTCAATATAATAACATACATAAAAGAAAACAAAAATGGAAAGGTAATTTTCCTTTATATTAAGTTATGTGATCGAGCAAGCAAAAAATGGTTTTTTGTTTGTTTTCGTATGATAAAATTTCTATGTCGACCTTATTGTTCTTACCACTCTAAAATTAACTGGGCCTTACAATTATGCATTATTATGGGTACTAGGACCAATTTCCTGAATGAATTGGTCATGCCTTCCAGCAGTCGAAGAATCAACTAAGGTAATGGAAACTAGGATCAACTGTTACCTGCACTCTCACCTACATGGAAATGATTCCACATATTTTGGTCACTAAAGTACCTTCATCCTACTTGAGCATTATATTCTTTTATTTCTTGGTATTTAGTTACTAGTGTCGAGCACTAGATGGTTCAGGTAGCTCCAAGGAGCAACGCATGCACTGGACCTAAGTCAAACCCCCTCCGAATCGGGTCTGTGTTATGCTTGGGTAATTTTTTTCCTTGGGATGATTGAAGGATTTTTAAGCACCCTAGAAGTCAAATTATATTTTTAATACATGTAAAATTACCATGGAGGGTTATGTGATGTCTTCCCCCAATGGTCGTAACCTGAACTATTACTTATTTGATGATCCCTATGGGGAGAATTAGTTGGTTCAAGTTATGGTTGCTTTAAATGTCTTGAATTTTCTTAGGGTGTAGATGGTTAAGAAAAGGTAATCTAAGCGCAAAAATATTCAGATACCAGATGCATTATTATGAAAAGCTTAAAAATTCTTAGTGTGTGGCAAATTGAACATACAAAGTATGATAAGATGTGGATATGTGATGATCCTTTAATATATCCCTCTAATTACACTAAGTGTTTGATTGTTCTATTCATGAAATAGAAATGATGTGCAAATAATGGGCTAATTACATTTTTCCTAATTAAACTATGTGAAACTAAAGGGAGATGGGGAATTCAAATTATTTTGAGAAAGTGTTCATATGCAAGCCTAGGTTCACCTAGAGGTGCAAGGGGAGCATAAATTACTTTCCTTCCTTACTAACATTTGACCCTCGTCCCAAAACTAATGAAATAA
Source organism: Pinus albicaulis (assembly GCA_034641835.2). Taxonomy (NCBI): domain Eukaryota; kingdom Viridiplantae; phylum Streptophyta; class Pinopsida; order Pinales; family Pinaceae; genus Pinus; species Pinus albicaulis. The sequence continues at coordinate 1,609,514,368 of CM076580.1, forward strand.
AAAATGAAAAATATCTTGTTTAGTAGAAATATTTGTGGATGATGGGACACCTACTCCTTTACTAAATAAACTATGTGATTTTCATAAAACTCAACAAAATAGGTTTAAAAATATGTTTGGAATTTGGCCTCTTACTCTTCTCCATAATTAAGCTATATGTGTTTTTCGCAAATATAAAAAATAAAAAAATCTCTAATTTCTCCACTAGTTATGGTTAGCACAACAACTAGGAAAGCTAAAAAACATAATACCACAGTGCAAAGGTGAAGGAAATTTTCTGAAGTCTTCCAATCACCTGAAAAAGTGGAAATAAAAGGTTTTTCTAGCTTTCTGGAACATCGCAGGTATTTTTCCAATACAGGCACGGAGTGATGCGTCTATCAAAGAAAAAAGCGCGCAGTCGAGAACATAGAGTAAAATTTTTTCCTTTCTGAAGCCTAGAACGGGTCTAAAATGTCCTGAAAAAATTCTCAGAGAGGTTTTGAGCACCTTGTAGCTAGTTATGCAAAAAAGAGGTCTTGCAAAAAAATGTAGAACAAAGAAAATACATCAGTGGATTCACCAATTCTGCAGTACCAAATAACACCGCCTTAATAGTTAATTTTTCCCTGCAAAGGATCAAAAGATAGTGGGTGATGTCACTGAAAATATTTAACAAATAAAATCATGATTAATACTAGACATAATGCATGTATAAAAATAAGCATAAAAAAATAGACAAATAAAAAAAATTACTCAATGGAGAAAACATGTCAATATATCAATGGAAAAAGACTCCCTTTATTGACTGCTGGTGGTAGAAGAATACAATAGAATGCTAAAAAAATTAAAGAGAATCCTTTGAGATATGGACCTCAAATAGCCTCCGCAAGGAGGACCCTTTCCTTGGTCTCTTTGCAAGCTTCTTCATGTCTGTCTCTGCTAAGGGGTAGAATTCTTGGGTGGTAGTTGATGTATATCGCTCTTAGGGCTTCCCAGTGTCTGAGGTAGATAGTCATATTAGTTATATAGTTACAAAGACATTGCACACATGTTTATACGAAGGCATAATCAACGAAGTGAGATATTGAAGGATTTCCTCTTTGTAAATAGCAGATCCTTTGGACAGCGTTAAGAGGCATGGCTAAATTCCTTCCTCACTGGCTCCAAGTCTAGATCCTGCAAACAAACAAAGCACATGTGTAATATTCATAGTGGTATCACTTACTAGCAATTAAAAAAGTATATAATCGACATTAAAATATGGAAATTTGAGCCATTTATATCATACTTCATAGAAAAATAAAAAATAAATGTGACACTGAAACATCAAATGGACAAAGTAGATACAATTTTATTAATATATAAGGATGAAGATTACAATCGTTGGTTGAACCAAGCCTTCCTTAGTCTTCTGACTCCTATCCCTCTCTCCTATATCTCTGAGTGTAATAATAATTGGGCTAAGGGTTCTCAATGAACCTTTCCAATCCTTAAGCCTTGCACTCAAAAATGATGTTCTGCTCTACACATGATCAAACCTTCGACCCTTGACGAAGAGACCAAGCCTCCAATTTATAGGAATTAGGGAGGACATACCTTGCCAATCCTTTCAATCAATTTAAATGGGGAAAAGCCTTTATGTTTCCTAACCTTTCCTTTATTTTTCCCTCTATAGATGTTTAGTTGTGTTTGCAAACATCCAATAAGAGGTTTGTACCATAGGTTGCTGCTTTTGAACTGACACATTGTGAGAAAAAGTAGGAAATGCTAGTCAGTTTCTACGAGATTTACCTCTTTCTTCATGAAAAAACTGGTAATAATACCTATTAGGAAAGACAACGAATTAACCTAGGCAATAACACTCCCTTTGAATGGCCGGAATTCATTATAACTCTAGATGGCTATCTCTAGGGTGCTTTATCTTGGAAAAATGGGTCTCTATCTAGGTCATTCTCTTCCCTCAATGTTTCTTTCTCCTATAAGCTGATGAGGAGGTCATTTGTCGTGTAAAATATGCCCCCTAAAGTGTGAGGTCAAAGGCAAAGATGATGGCTGAAATAATCTATAATATGTGTAGTAGAATGAGAGGAGTTGGAGGACTGCGGAAAACCTGAAACAAAAACATATGTCAGAAATATAATTATCTGTCCTGAGTTGCGATTTGTCACGCTTAGTAGTTGTATCAAAATGATTTCTCTAGAAAGAGATATGACCAATATGTCGACTAATAAGCACAATGTAGAAGCTTGTTTCATGATAGGATCAATCTGATAAGCTATCTCCAAAAACAATATCGCAACTTGGGAGAGGAAACAAAATTGAAATGATGTAAGCCTCAACCCAAGGTCTTGGTTGCTGCTTCACTAAACTGCATATTTCTTCACATGTGAATCAAGGATTTGTAGCCAAACATGTGGTAAATCATCTGATTACCATTCAATTATGAAAATCATTAACAAACACAAGGGTGGCCACTGATAAGGATGATGGTCCCCAAATGCACAGTACAATCTAGTGAGTGTGAATAAAAGGTGTTGATGTCAATAAATCGTAGAATTATTCGAATGGGAGCTAATAATGAAAATCCCCAATCAAACACAATGTAACCTGCCATTGAGGTCTGCAAGTACCTCAGTACTGATTTGTTTTTGGATCAACTTAATAGAGAATATGTTGAAGTTGATAGGAATAGATGTATCGAAAAGTTGGCACTAAGGTATCCTACATCAGTCGACAGGAAACAGAAAATATGATTTTGTTTTGAAGATAATCAAGAGAAAATGGGAGTAACTTACAAATAAAAATTATTTCTAGCATATGATGGCTTGGATGATACAGGAAGCAGTAGATGGCGAGATCTTCCTGAACAATAGAAGGCATAGTAAAATGGTACCAGGCAACTTAGGCTTATGAACACCAAATAGTGTCAGGATTCACTAATGCAGGGGCATTGGCATATGAAGGCTAAACTCATAGAATGGTAGGGTTCAGCTAATTGTGAGTGAATTTTCTAGGAAGTGCCATGTTCAAGATTTTTTGTTGCCAAATTGACTTTCAAAGCATAACAGAATAAGTATCCACTTTGTCTAAATTTTTCCCCATATTATTAAGCTTAATGAGTCCAGATGGGTAATCTGAGTGATATTTTCATATTCAGGGAGTTTGAAAAAAATTGTAAAAGACAACTCGAGGGGGGTACCTTTGTCATGTTTGATAACCGAGCATGAAAAAGGGATAATATTAAGCCAGATACAGTTCCTTTTTCGTAATTTAGTCCACTGAATTGGGATAAAGTGATAAAACTATGTTCAATGGAAATTTTCCTAATTTTGTTATGAGTACGAGGAGACGGAGTAAACTCAATATTCTTCATGAAGCTTTAACGAGTGAGAAGAAGAAAAAATTGATCCTCTTTGAAATTTTAACGAGCCCAATGGAGAAAAACTCAGTTCTCTCTGTGAAATTTTAACGAATCTGATGGAGAAAAACTTGGTTACTTTTTCGATTTTTTAATGAGCTAGAAAAATATGGAAAATAATGTCTCAAATTTCTTTGTCGTGGTAGTTTAATGAGCTCGACGAAGGAACTCGAGTTTTTTTTAGTTTTATGAGCTAGAAAAAGTCCCTAAAAACAAGGCTTGTTGCTTCTTCGTGTAATTTTAACGAGCCTGAAGAAGAGAACTCGAGTTTTTTCAGTTTAACGAGAGAGAAAATTACCATAAAAATAATGCTCCAAATTTCTTGATCTATTTCTTGTCAATAGAAGAATCTATGCTGGGAAATTTCTCGTAAGACCAAGTAAAAACATTATGGAACTCCTTAATAAGGGATGTGAAGCGTTCAATTTTCTTGGGACTACAATCCGCTCCAATCTATATATTTTGCACGATACCCATTTTGATCGAGATATCTATGAGCATAGTCATAGAAATATTTCCCAGGTTCCTTTTTTCATTAATAGTTTGAATAGTCATGTAAGCAGAGGGAATGATCTTAGGTGGGTCAAAGGAAGAGAATTGGATAGTGGTCGCATCTGAATCAGACATCAAAGTGCGATGGTGAAAATCTCCCCAAGGTCGTTCCTCCAGTGACATGATCTCTTGGATAGATTTGTCTGTAGGTAGGACTTCATCGAGGAGATCCTTAGAAGGAACTATGGAGGGAGAGAGGGTTGTACCATTGGTTGAAACCAAAGCAGTGGAGGTTTCAGATGCTGATTGGATGGCTTGATAATCCAACTCATCCAGTGATAGTGGCATCTGATCTCTGTAGGAATAAATTTCTGAAGGCGCTGGTAGGATCGAGGGATCGATAGAGCCATCCGAGATGGTGGATGTCATTGAAATCGTGTGTGGAACCTCAGGTGGTGGGAGAGGAAAGCAACCCATCAGGGTAGATGCCTTGAGAAGACCAATACCAAAACTGATGTAAGAGTCAGGGACACATCCTACTAAGGGTACATTGCAGCTAGGTAATGTGGAATAATCAGGGGTGAAAAATGATAACTTGTCCACTGTAACTATCTTCCCATCCAATGGAAAAAACATGAGTCATAAAATTGGAGAGATAATGACAGTCATAGAGTAAGACCAACTGCAACCCAACAAAAGATTATAGTCGAGATGACGATCTACGACTTCTATGTCCACGATTATTGCTTTCCCACTAAGTTTAATTCAGTAGCTAGCAAGGTAGCCTTTTGGGAGGAAGGTGTGGCGATCGAAATATTTTAGGGAATTCGACGGTGGAGACAAAGTGGGAGAACCCAAAGCTAGCCAACACATATTTGACATTACGCAGGTCGAAAGACTTTCGTCTATGACAGTGTGATGGATTGGTCTCCCTTTCGACACAACTTGAACTTGGAAAGAAAGCTTGTGTGAAAGGCAAGATTTTCATTTTTCCATGTCGAAGAAAGCTACCATAGGATCCTATGGGTTAATTCTACCAATGGCCGAAAGAAAAGATTTCCTTTACGTGGTAGGTTTGCAAAAATTCGGGTGCAGACATAGCTGATGGTGCTTGCATCAAGTATTCTAAAATGTCTCCATGCCAAAAATGGCAGATGATCCTTCACCGGAAGGATGAGTACCACCATTTCCCCTTTGGGGGGGTTGTGTCGGGCTTACAACCATGTGTTGTTGTTGTTGTTGTGGATTAGGGAAGGAATTATGAAGGACTACAGGTGTCCTTCTAGAGTCCTTTAGTGTAATAAAATCTGTGCATTCCTACAGCCGATGACATTTATATGTCAAGTGGTCCTCCACACCAATTTTTCAAGGGAATCTCATGGATTTTTCCATTTATTTTTTTTTCTTAGTAGTGTTTCTATGATTGGGATTATTTTGAGCATGGGGCTTCTCTTTAGAAGGAGTGGTATTTTTCTTATTATCCTTGTTATTTCCGCTAGTTTTTTGTGTATACTGCATAGAGTGTACCTTAGTGGTGAGAAGAGCAGTTGATTGGGTAGGGGTGGTGATAGCCAAAGATGGTTGGGAAGCTTGCCTGCTAAGCTGCTTTACAACTACACCAGAAGTTGCGTCAACGAGGCCATCAGCATGCACTCCGAGTAACTGAGTAGTGGGAGGATTCGGGTTGCCAAGGGCATGGGGGCGTAACTCATACAACGTGCCATATTGCGAATAGATGAGATCTATATTTTGTGCACGACGGATAAATTTTTCTTCTACGACCGCACCAGACAAGAAGACTATAGGTTTTAAACCTGAACAAAAATTATCTACACACGAATCTTATAACAAAAAATAAACAATAGCGAGAGCATAAAACATAAAAAAAATAAACATAGAGATTTTCCCCTGGATCCCAAATTGGGATGACCAGCTTGATATTTCATTATATTCTTTTTAGTGTTACAACACCTATATATACATTTCAAATCATACATAAACCCTGGATTATAACATAACCATAGTTCCCTTGACCGGATCTACAAAAATACCAGGGGCTGAAAACCATCGTACCCCAAAACCATTTGCAAAACCATGCACAAAACCATGGGCGCAGACTACCCACCGGAAATTAAGGACCAAAAATTTTCTCCAGGCGCTACCCCTGACCTCGACAGGGGGGGCTACCAGCCCCCCTGTGACCCCCCTATTGCGCCCAGTGCAAAGGGGGGGCTATCGCCCCCCCTCTTACCCACACATGCGTTATTAGTCATGGAAAGAATATAACACATACCCAACATTCTCCCACTTGTTGTTTTCTTTCCGCAAGGGCTCATAGGAGAGCTTATTCATTGGCCCAATTCTTCAACACCCATTGTTTCTCGACACCAAGAGAACTTTTGAGTGCTCATAGACTTCGTCAATGCATCTTCAACATTCTTCAAAGTGTCCACCTTTACCAGCAACACCCTTTTAGCCTCAACCATATCTCTAACAATGCAATATTAAACATCAATGTGCTTTGTCTTTGAATGATAAGCAGGGTTTTTAGCCAAGAAAATTACACTTTGGCTATCACAGTCTATCCTTATAGCTTGTTGTGCCAACCCCATACTTGAACACAATCTCTGCAACCAAACTGCTTCCTTGCTTGCATGAGTGGCTGCCATGTATTCTGCCCCTATAGTTGAAAGAGCCACTACAGACTGTATTTTACTCATCCAACTGACTGCGCCTCCAAATAGGCTAAAAACATACCCACTTGTAGATCTTATTTGGTCCAGATCTCTAACCAGTCTACATCAACAAAACCGCGAATGTCCAACATTCTTTCCAATCCTGGTCTTCACTGGTAGCACAAGCCATAATCACTAGTGCCATATAAATATTTGAAAACTTGCTTCATTATTTTCCAATGCTCATTCCCTAGGTTTGACATAAACCTGCTCAATACTCCCATTGCATGTGCAATGTCTAGTCTAGTACATACCATTGCATACATAAGGCTACCCACTGCACTTGCATATGGAACATGGGACATATCCTCCTCTTCTTCTTGTGTCTTGGGACACTGTTCAGTGGACAACTTTACACATACAGGAATAAGAACATTCACTGGTTTACTATCGTGCATATTGAACCTCTGCAATATAGTCTCGACATACTTCCTCTAGTTTAACCAGAGCTTCCTCTTTGCTCAACCTCTCTTAATTTCCATGCCCAAAATATAGTTTGCAGCACCAAGATCCTTCATGTCGAATTTGGAGAACATTTGGGTCTTCAAATATTGTATAATTTCTTTGTCATTTTCAATCAACAACATATCATCCACATACAATACCAAATAAATAACACAGTCACCAGTTAATTTATAATAAACACAATGATCCTCCTTGCTTCTGGTGAAGCCAAGTCCCCGTATATAGGTATCAAATTTTTGATACCACATCCTTGGTGACTGTTTTAACCCATATAAAGACTTCTTCAACCTGCATAATAGTTCTTTCTTACCCATCACCAAAAAGCCTTCAGGTTGCTTCATGTAGATCTCCTCTTCTACATCCCCATGAAGAAATTTTGTCTTCACATCCATCTGTTCTATCTCAAAATCAAATGCAGCAACAACAAATAAAAGTAATCTAATAGAAGTAACTTTTGCAATAGGAGAAAAAATATCACCAAAATCAATTCCTGGCACCTGGGAATAACCTTTTTCTACCAATCGAGCTTTGTATTTCTCCACCTTGTCTTCTACATTCATCTTCTTCTTAAACACCCATTTTCTCTCGATGGGCTTCCTTCCAGCCAACAACTCCACCAGATCCCATGCCTCATTTTTGTGCAAGGATGCCATTTCATCAACCATGGCCATCCTTCCAGAGTTTTCCATCCTCTGAATCTACTGCCTCCCTGATAGTTCTGGGATCATCATTAGTTATAGTTAAGGAAAAACCTGAACAGAAAGCAGATGGACTATACCTCTTTAGTTGCCTTCTTGCCCGAACTGATCTTCTCATAGCTGGAGTTTGTGGCTCTTCCTCTTCTGAGTCTTCTTCTGTTGTAGAGTCTGGTTCATCCTCATTTATATAAAACTCTATATTCTTAGGTTCCTTTGGTATGAATTCATGTTTAACAACATCTTTCACCTCTCTAAAAACCACATCTCGGCTGTACAAAACCTTCCTTGTTTTCGAGTTCCAAAGGTTGTAACCTTTTAAACCATCCTTATACCCAATAAAGATGCACCTTTCAGATGTATTATCCCACTTGGTCCTTTTCTGCTTTGGAACATGTACATATGCATCACATCCAAATACCCTTAGATGTCAAAGAGAGGGTTTCTTACCAGTCCATAACTCATGTGGTGTCTTATCCTCCAACACTGATGAAGGTGATCTGTTAACCAGATAGCATGCAGTCTCCACTACCTCTGCCCAGAATTCTTTTCCTAATCCTGTACCACTAAGCATGCTTCTTACCTTTTCCGTCAATGTTCTGTTCATTCTTTCTACAACTCCATTTTGCTGAGGTGTGTATGGAGTAGTATTCTCTCGTGCTATACCACACTTCTTACATAACTCTTCAAATTCCTTCTTGTAGAATTCCCCACCATTATCTGTCCTCAGCGCCTTTAACTTCTTCTCTGTCTGGTTTTCCACCAGAGCCTTAAATTCTTTAAATCTGTCAAATACTTCAAATTTATTCCTCAAGAAAAATATCCATGTATTTTTTGAGAAGTCATCTATGAATGAAACATAGTACATAGACTTTCCCAGTGATGGAACTGATACAGGTCCAAACACATCACTGTGCACAAGTTCTAATATCTTGTTCGCCCTCTTAGCACTAGAAGGAAAACTCACCCGATTCTACTTCTCATATACACAATTTTCACAGAAATTGAAATCCAGAGAGAAATTAGACAGACCTTCTACCATATAATTTCTATGCAGTATCCGAAGGCCTTTCTCTCCAATATGTCCAAGCCTTTGATTCCATAGCATGGTCTTTTCTCTAGAAACAACTAGGCTTTCCACTCCACTTTCAGGAACCATAGAACTATTACACCCATCAATAACAGTGCTACCTTGTAGCTTGTACAGAGTTCTAGTCCAAACTCCCCGCATTAATACTAGTGCTCCCCAAACCATCTTGCAGGCATCTTTCTTGAACACTGTTTTTACACCTACATCATCCATTTTGCTTACAAAAATCAGATTTTTGGCCAATGCAGGAATATGAAAAACACCAGGAAGTGTTCTAATCCTTCCACCTTGTAGCTTCAGCTTGACCTTTGCATGTTCGATGATTCTATCCTTCCTATCATCCCCTAGGAAGACATCACCACCATCATATTTCTCATACTCGCAGAACCACTCCCGATGGGAAGTGAAGTGAAAGGATGCACATCAGTCAATCAACCATGACTCATGATATACATGTGTATTTGAAGAAGAAGCAAAATACACATCCCCACCTTCATCCAAGGTGGTTTTTTCCTCTACAGAAGGAGCATCATCAGATTCCTTTCCTTTCTCAGGAGCTTTAGATCTGCACTTCCTTTTGTAGTTCCCTTCCTTTTCACATTTCCAGCATACCTTTACAAAATTTCCAGAAGATTTAGATCTCCCTCTAGATTTAGATCTCCCACTTGAAACCCTATTCTTGTTTCTATTTTGGGACCTTCCTCATACAGATAAGGCATCTACATTCTAGCCCTCCATATTTCTTTGTGTCATTTCCTCCGACAACAAGGTTGAGACAATGTCATCAAAATTCAAGATAGTTGTATTGCTACTGATTGCAATAACCAAACTGTCCCACAAGTTTGGTAGAGAACACAACAAACTGATGCACTTATCTTCATCTGAGATTTTGATATCAACAGATGATAGCTAACTTACCACAGTATTGAAGGAATTCATATGCTCTGTCACTGAGTCTCCATCCTTCATCCTTAGGTTATACATATTTTTCCACAGGAACAACTTATTCACCAGAGACTTAGATTGGTACAAAGTCCCAAGTTTTTCCCACAAATTCTTCACCATAGATTCCCCAGATACATTCAACAATACTGAATCTGAGACACACAACCGTATTGTGCTCTTAGCCTTCCGATCAAGTTTATTCTAATATTCATCTGACATTTCCATTGGTTTAGTACCTAGATCTACTACAACCCATTGATCTTTATCCACCAGCAGCGCCTCCATATTGAGCTTCCACAACTCAAAACTCTGACCATTAAATTTCTCGATCTCTATCTTTCCGCCGCTCACCATCTTCTTTCACCGCCAGAATTGATCCCATAGATCTCCCACTGAACAGGGTCTACCTCAGGCTCGAGCAAAAAACCCTCAGTAACAAAGGCATCCCATTGAAGCTGAAATAACTTTGATACCAAATGTAGGTTTTAACCCTGAACAGAAATTATCTACACATGAATCTTTTAACAGAAATAAATAATAGCGAGAGCATAAAACATAAAATAGATAAACACAGATATTTTCCCCTGGATCCCAAATCGTGATGACCGGATTGATATTTCATTATATTCCTTTTAGTGTTACAACATATATATATACATGCTGAAGCATACATAAACCCTAATCCATTAACCCTGGATTAGAACATAACCGTAATTACCTTGACTGGATCTACAAAAATACCAGGGGCAAAAAACCATCGTACCCCAAAACCATGTGCAAAACCATGCACAAAACCATGGGCACGGACTACCCACAGGAAATTAAGGACCAAAATTTTTCGCCGGGGCACTGCCTTAGACCCTGACAGAGGGTGCTACCGCCCTCCCTGTGACCCCCCTGTTGCACCCAGTGCAAAGGGGGGGCTATCACCCCTCCTCTTACCCCCCCACACGTGATTATTCATGGAAAGAATATAACACATACCCAACAAAAATGTCTTTAACAAGGGGCATTAATATTGACTTAAAAAATCAGTTCGATAACAAATGATCGAGGATTGGCACTTTGACCAACCTCTACCTACGTCTTAATTCATGAATGTTATCGGAGATATGGGTAGAGGTGTCTTGGTGTAGCGAGGTTAAGAGCTCAATTCTGGTTTCGTATCGGATAGGTAATTGGAATTTATTAACAAATTATATTTCTAAGGCATCAAAAGTATCGACTGCAGCACGTGGTGTCTCAATGTACCATTTGGCAAGATTTATGGTGAGAGTGTGGGGGGAAAGTCGGATCTAGATACTATCATCCACGATGGAGTTAGAAACCGACGATAGATGAAAGGTGGTTATGTGCATAGCCAGATCCTCCCCTTGTTTCCATTTGAACTTAGGGATGTCAGATGGAATCTTGTGCGGTACTGGAGGCCAGAGCAGGTTGTGGTTGATAGGATTTTTGGTCAATTTATAGAGGTCAGGGATTTCTATTGTTGCAAAAAATGGAAATTGTGTGGTTTCTCCTAAGTCCAGCGCAGGAGGTGTTGGCTGACCATTCAGACTATACGGTCCACCCATCAATGTGTTACCAATGTGATAATTATAACATTTTTGATAGATGTTTCCAGTGAGTGGAGGTGTAGGGATGTATGGTTGTTGTCCCCAGGGGATGTTGTACTTGGGGGAAAACTGCTGGTTGCCCCCAGTGTAATAGTTGTCCCCTTGCCCCAATTGGTTTTGGGGAAGGGCTGCCAATATGGACATGATATGGTTAGCTTGTGTCATACTGCTATTTGCATAGTTGACCATCAACATGGACCCTACACCTGAAGTTTGACCACTTAAAGGAATGGCGTTAACAATTGATGGTCCTGGTTGTCCTATTGAAAGTAGGGCTACCGAAGTGCCCCATGGCATATATGTATTGGTGACACTACCCCCTCCCATACTAGCCAAGGGGTTTGAAATCAACAATGGGTTCCAACCAAAAGGTTTGCTAAAAGAAACTGAAGTAGCCTCGCTAGTGGGATCAGAAACATGGATCTAGGTATAGTCACTATAGGAGCACATACCAAAGGGTTCAGAGGTCCACTTGCAGTTGTGATGACCGGATTTCTATGACTGGTTATAGGCTAGCTACTAGGGTTTCCAATCAGTTTCATATTACTGACAACTGGCATGGAAGATGGTGGTGGAACGTGGTTGGCCCGCAACTAAACTGACCCTATGGTCACCTGTTTGGAAATGGATGTTGGTGCAGCCGAAGAAATGAATGACACTGTAGTTACCTGAATTAACAATGGCCCTTATGGGTTAGTGAGAGGAGGATGGTAAGGAGGTACGACTCCTTCAGTGAAAGGATCCTCGGGAAACTCCATGTGATAGGGAAACATATGAAAGATAGGGGTTGTCACTGGATACTTCTCTTCCGGAGAAGGCACTGGCTCACGAAGACTAGAGTCCTCCCCCAGTGTCAATGGAGGGATACCTTGCTTCCATCTGGAAAGATGACGAGGTTTGAAGGATGCCATGATGACCTGATAATTTTATCAAATTTTATTGTGATGTATTATGAAGTCTCAATGATAGTAAACACACACCTACAAAAGAAAAAAGAACCTCTAAAATCAATCAATCTAGTAGCCAGAAGGGGTAAGACCCTATCTGAGTACTATCATTTGCTAGAGAGGAAACCCATTATCACAATAGCATATAGAGAGATTTGGTCCACTTTACAGTAACGATTACTCTAGAGCTTCGCCCGAACCTTGGACGATGGGTGTAAGCACTCTCTTCAAGACGAGTACGCTCCCAAAGACCGAAGATAGAGTAGGTTCGTCTATGTCAGGTACCAGGGAAACCCACCCAACTCACCTTGTGTAAGTCCCTAAGAGTATGGAGATTAAAGATACCTCAAATCATATACACTATCAGGGGTGTCATGGTCGTAGAAAACATGCTATATGGGTAGAACACCTAGATCCCTAGTCTAGTTTTGACATTCCCGAGGGGAACCACAATATATAGAATGCCCACTATTATGCACTCGAAAGTGGGCCACCTTCTCATGCACCCTATTTTTGTCTTGCACTTAACTCTATTTGTAGTGGAGTGGTCCCGATAGTATGAGTGCAACCTGATTTTTCTCTCGTTAATAACTCTAGATGCAAGTTTTGTGATCTTGGGTAGTTTTCTCACTTCTCCTATCCCAAGGTCATAGCCTAAAATACTGTTGGTGTGAGCTCAAAAAAAGAGTTATGTGACTGATTTTATTAGCGCTTGATTTTTCAGTGTACTTGCTTATTAGTATTCTAAGGGGGAGTGGATGTATGAAATGTAATGTAACTCTGACTCAAAACCATGTAGAAAATTATCTTAATATTAAATTCGATGAAGAGTTTATTCTACAGGGAGAGATATTTCATGGCATCCATGTAGAAAAAAACATTCAAATAACACAGTTCAACCTAAAAATATTCAGACATCTATCTATCCTCTCTAACAACTTTTTAACCAAAAAATTTAGAATGAATTCAGCTATTTTCAAAAAAACTAAAAAAAAAATTCCTATTCAAAAAGTAAATGCGACTAACACTAACTTTTTAAACAAGAAAACTAAAAATTCTAGCAAGCAACCAAGCACATATACCCAAAAAATAGAAGCTAAATGGAAGCCAACAACTCCACAACCAATGGAAGCACATCGAGGGTGTAAACAAAAATTTTTGACCGGGTAACTCTAGCTAGTAGAGTCTACAGAGCGTTAATGATAGGACTAACACACTGTATCTGAGCATCAACAACATTATAACGCACCAAAACACACCCACGGGATGTGTTACTCAAGGTAAAGTTGTAAAAATGGCTAGGCAAGATTTGTTCTAGACATTGTGAGCTAATGAGATGGTTATAGAGCATATAAAGTGATCATAAGGGGAAGTGAGCAGAGTGGGAAATTGAAGAGGGAAAGAGTCAAAGGCTCAGAAACAAACAATCTGGGAACTTACGATTAACACCCCAGTATGGTTGCCAATTCTGCTAAGGGGTAAAATGCTTGGGTGGTAGTTGATTTATATCCCTCTCAGGGCTTCTCGATGCCCAAGGCAGATAGTCAGATTAGCTGTAAAGTTACAAAGACATTGCACACATGTTTATACTAATGCATAATCGACAAAGTGAGATATTGAAGGATTACCTCTTTGTAAACAACAGATCCTTTAGAGAGCGCTAACCGGTGTGGTTGAAGTCCTTCCTCACTGGCTCCAAGTCTAGATCCTACAAACAAACAAAGAACATGGGTAATCTTCACAATGGTATCACTTAATAGAAACTAAAAAATTATATAATCAACATTGAACTATGCAAATTTGAGCCATTTATATCATGCTTCATAGACAAATAAACAATAAATGTGACAATGAAACATCAAATGGATAAAACATATATAGTTCTATTAATATATAAGGAAGAAGAATACAATCGTTGGTTGAACCAAGCCTTCCTTAGTCTTTCGAATCCTCTCTCTCTCTCCTCTATCTCCGAGTGTAATTATACTTGGGCTAAGAGTTCTGAATGAACCTTGCAAATCCTTAAGGTTCACACTCAAAAATGAAGTTTTGCTCTACACACGATCAAGCCTTTGACCCTTGACCATGATCCCAAGCCTCTAATTTATATGAATTGGGGAGGACATACCTTTCCAATCCTTTCAATCATTTTTAATAGCGAAAAATCTTGATGTTTCCCTGAATTTCCTTGGTTTTTACCTCTATAAGTGCTCTGTTGTATTTGGCAACATCCAATAAGAGGTTTGTACCATAGCTTGCTACTTTTGACTTGAATCATTTTGATAAATATTAGGAAATGCCAGTAAGTTTCCATGGTATTTGTCCCTTTCTTCATGAAATAATGGGTAACTCTAACCCTTAGGCAAGACAAAGCATTAACCTAGGCACTAACACTCCCTTTAATGGTTGGGATGCGTTATAACTTGACCTAGCTGTCTCTAGGGTTCGTTTCCTTGGAAAAATGGATCTTTGTCTGGCTCATTTTATTCCTTCCATGTTTCTTTATCCTATGAGCTAATGAGGAGGTCATTTTTCTTGTAACACTCTCAAAAGAAATTTGAAGTCTCTCCAATGGTGGACTCATCTTCTCTCACAAAGATGTTGGATTGCTTAGAAGCAATATGGCCAACATGCTAGTGCTCTTAGTTCTCTTGCTCCAAGTCTAAATCCTACAAACAAACAAAGAACACGGGTAATCTTCACAATGGTATCACTTAATAGAAATTAAACAAGTATATAATCAACATTGAATTATGCAAATCTAAGCCATTTATATCATGCTTCATAGAGAAATGAACAATAAATGTGACAATGAAACATCAAATGGACAAAACATATACAGTTCGATTAATATATAAGGAGGAATAATACAATCGTTGGTTGAACCAAGCCTTCCTCAGTCTTTCGAATCCTCTCTCTCTCTCTTCTATCTCCGAGTGTAATGATACTTGGGCTAAGAGTTCTGAATTAACCTTGTGAATCCTTAAGCTTCACACTCGACAATGAATTTTTTCTCTACACACGATCAAGCCTTTGACCCTTGGCCATGAGCCCAAGCCTTTAATTTATATGAATTGGGGAGGACAGACCTTTCCAATCCTTTCAATCAGTTTTAATAGCGAAAAATCTTGATGTTTCCTTTAATTTCCTTGGTTTTTCCCTCTATAAGTGTTCTGTTGTATTTTGCAACATCAAATAAGAGGTTTGTACCATAGCTTTCTACTTTTTAACTGAATCATTTTGATAAATATCAGGAAATTCCAGTAAGTTTCTATGGGATTTGTCCCTTTCTTCATGAAAAAATGGGTAACTCTACCCCTTAGGCAATAAAAAGCATTAACCTAGGCACTAACGCTCCCTTTGAATGGTTGGGATGCGATATAACTCGACCTGGCTGTCTCTAGGGTTCGTTACCTTGGAAAAATGGATGTTTGTTTGGGTCATTTTATTCCTTCCATGTTTCCTTATCCTCTGAGGTAATGAGGAGATCATTTTTCCTGTAACACTCTCAAAATAAATTTTAAGTCTCTCTAATGGTGGACTCATCTTCTCTCACAAATATGTTGGATTGCTTAGAAGCAATATGGACAACATGCTAGTGCTCTCACTTCTCTTTCTTCAATAGCGAAATGTGGTGTTTCTCGGGTAGAATTTTGGCCAACATAATAATTTCTCCTTTTCATGTGTTCAAGGAGACTCCTTATAGACCCTCTCATTGTATATAAGAGGTTATTTCATTTCCTTTTAGTTGGGATGGAATTCTTTTATTTCCTTCTAGTTCATCTTCATAGCTGCATGGCTCCATCATTCCTTTTTATCTCAATATATTGTTCTTCCTTCTTCCTGGATCAATCTTCACTTTTCAATACTGTGACATGGACCAGACCGTCAACCTTTCATATCACTTTAATTTATATATAATCAATGAAGGAATTGTATAGAGCCTTCCAAAAATAGTGTTAACCAAAGCTCCCTAAAAAAATGATATTCATGAATTATCAGATTATCTTCTTATATTTCTACCTTTCAATCGCATGATGATTATGTAAACATGTTGACTACATAATTACCAAAACCATATACTCAATCCATATGTTCTTTGAATTGGGGTTTATACCCAAAGTTGAACTTGCCTCAACTTTCATAATTCATTCTTTCCATATCCTTCCAAGTAGAAGAACAATATGTTAATTAGATGAACAATATCAAAATATTCATATCAAACTTACCTTATTATGATGGCCTTCTCATCAAAGAATAAACTTACTTGAGTTCTTCGATATCAACATCCTTTTGCATGATTCATGTCCACATGAATATTTCTTCATTCATTCATTTTAATCATGGTGCACATAAATCAAGATTGATTACGAAGATCCAATTTCTTCCTTTTAGGAGTTGTCATTATTAACTCCCTCTCTTGCTTCCAAATACCATACTGGATGTTGACCAATATTATCAAGTTTATGCTAGATTGTGGGAGATTCTTGGCCAAACTTCTTCGTAAATATGAAACCTTATATTAAGGAAGAGTTTACTTAAAGTATGCATACCTTTGATTCCATATAGCCATCCAACCATCCTTTTAATTGAGCTTTCTTTTTATATCCACCAGAGATAGGTTTATTTTCCAAAGAGATAATTTCATAATGCATTTAACCATTTTCATTACTTCATCCTTCAAGAGTATTGACTCCATCCTAGATGGAATATATATGAGTCATAATGCTTCGTCAAAGAACCTTCCAAGGTGATGGTTCTTATACAATCTT
Organism: Pinus albicaulis; assembly: GCA_034641835.2. Lineage (NCBI taxonomy): Eukaryota > Viridiplantae > Streptophyta > Pinopsida > Pinales > Pinaceae > Pinus > Pinus albicaulis. The sequence continues at coordinate 1,609,531,525 of CM076580.1, forward strand.
GATGACCCCTCTTTGCAAAATTACCACCTCTAACATGATGTTATAGAATTATAGTCAATATGGTCCCAATTTTCTCATTGTTTGATAGATAGATAAATTTTCAAATAAATTGTATCATGTAGACCATAATTCTAATATCACATGCTTCTTTCTATGATGCCATGCTCTAAAATAGTCAAGAGTCTTCTAGAGAATGCAACAATTTATGGTACTCTACTTTCTACTTAATAAAATGAAAGAGAAAATTCATAAATAACTTGAGAGAGATTGAGCTTTCTTCAATAGTAAATATCCTTAGGATCTTCTCCTTTCAAATTATTCTTAGGTTCTCCCTTTTATTTAGTTATGTGAGCCTCACTTCTTTCCTTTCTTTTGTTATCTTTATTTTTTTGAAAATCCCTCTTAAAGTGTCCATATTCATTACATCCATAACATTCAATCACGGTAATATCTAACTTCTTCTTTGAATTTTCAAACCTCCCTTTCTTCAAATTCTTGGTCCTTGCAACAAAGCTTAAGATATTTTATTTGATTCAGTTTCATACTTTCCCTTTATCCTGGATACATTCATCTCATAATTCATTAAAAGGTGTAGTATCCTTATTTGAGTAGATACTTGTTTCAAAACTACTCCATTTAGGTGGAAAAACATTTTGTACACAAATAGTCATCTCAGAGTCTATAACAATCTTACTAAGCCCTTGCAATTGCTATCTTATCTGTGAAATCTTTATTAGATAAGTTTCCATGTCTTCATCCTTTTATTTCCTTATTCTATATAGTTGATTCCTGAAGGAAACCTTTTTACCTAATGGACTTATAATGGTATAAGTTTAAAAAATTATCATACATAGCCTTTGTTCTCTTCAAATAGACAATGAAATGGAACACGATGATATTTAATGGATTCAAAAATGATCCTTCATTCCCTTACTTCTCCTTTCTTGTACTTTGATAACTCTTTAGCCTTCTCTTCGTTAGGAACAAATAATTTTCCAAGGACATGGTCCATGGTTTCATTTTTTGTGAGTGTCAAGTCAATTCTTTTCTTTCATGCTGGGAAGTTTTTTCATCCAATGATCTTGTTTATTTCCTTGAAAAATGTATCCATGTGATCTATAGATTGAGAGAGAGAAGACAATATAATACTAACTTTTCAACCAAGAGTCCCTCTCGATGATGTATCAAAATATCTTGATACTTTTAAGACCTTCCAATAGACTTTAGATATGCCCTAGAATTATTACTTCAAGGATGCCTTCAACAATGATGTCTTCAAACAACTTCAAAGAGGAAAATACGATAACAAAATTACTTGATGCTTCCTATTCTTGAAAATGATGCACTAGAGAATATTCAAAAAATTCTTGTCCATACTTCCTTTAATGAGATCTTGATGATGAGGTATTATTGAAAGATTGATGTAATAACCATCCTTCTAGATTAGTGGTTCTTCTTCTTATTTCCTTGTTCCCTTCTGCAAATGATTCTTCTTTATTATGTCAACAACATGATCCTTCAACTGTCATCTCTTATTTAACTTACCTTGGATACCATGTTGGATAATGTAGTTTGGAAACTAGTAATTAAAAATATCCTTAACATTATGTTGATGCTATGATCAACACCCTCCAAATTTTTTCCTGCACACGAATTTTGGAGCATACGGAGGATATTACAATATGTTGTTCCATAGTCACTTCATGGTCGATTGATGTTTTGCTGACAACTCAAGTCTTATTCTCATATTCTTAGTGTCAAATTCACTTTCTCAATCATGGTTCGTCCTTGATAAATGCATAAGCACACATTATTATGCAAGCCTATACAATTGATATTCAACACACTTTCCATTGACAATCCCTCTCACTTTATTTGCAATTGTACTTCTATTTTGGTGAGTTTTATCAAAAAAAAAAAAAAAAATCATATTTCTTTTCATAAGTTTCGCCTTCTCGTTCATGACTATCAATATTTCTTGTGGTCACTTTAAAAAGTGTTGTTTTCATGTTATATTTTATTTGGCATGTCTCACATTCAATTTATTTCACTTTCACAATTGTTGCTTTCACATTTTCTTACAATTGTAGTTTTTCACTTCTAATTATTTTCACTCTCATATGTGTTTCACCTTTTCACATTGCTATGGTAAGTTCTTCCACACACTTCTACATTAAATGGTCTTATATATCATGAAATATCAACTAGACACATTACTACAACTTAGTGCAATTTCTGATCACAGTCGACACTTGTGTTGCAACGTGTATTCTAAATCTCGTAATGTGAAATTTCAACTGTTGCACATAGAAATAACTATCAATTTGCTATCGTATTAAGGTGTGACCGGTATTCGTGAGTCTTGTGTATCCCTCTCAATTGTATTGGTGTATATAATGTGTGTGATCCATGTTTTATTCATGTTCATATGCTTTTTCCTCTCTTACTCTATTGGTACCACACTTATCCATTTTGGAGGTCTTCTTAGTCCTCCTGCCCAGTTCAAGTTATGGTACCTTAATCCTTCACTAGGTGATGAAATCTACCTATCCATGAGCCTTATTTATGGAATATCTCCCTCCTAGACTTGTGCACTAAGCTTTGCTAATACCATCTCCTATGACTACACATTAAGAGTATGCGAATCATAGTCACCTAACCCTTGTTGCTTGCACATACTCACTTCACTAAGTTTTTATCATCTCTACCTTGCATTTTGCATGGGGAACTTCCAAATAACAAAAAAATCTAATCCAACCTCTTGCAAAAGAAAACTACACAATGAAAAGGCTATCCTCCCTCTACAATGCAGTGAAGCACTTCATAGGCTAACTGACCTTACTTTTTTTTTTTCTCTCTAACTGAACTACACATATCTTCTTATAGTGAGCCCTCCCGGGGGAAGAGCACATATTTAGTGAATATTCAACCAATATTAAAGAAAAATTCAACTAGAATAAGGACATCCATTTCAAAGCACACTTATGGAAAATAAATACCATTTGATAACACTTTGGGAAAACAAGGACTCTCTGAGTGCACTTATGGAAAACAAGGACTCTATGAAAGAACTTCTAGAAAAAAAGGACCTATTGGGTGAACTTCTTTAATGCAAGTACACGTTTTCCCTTCCATATTTCACAATGCACTCTCAAATAATATTCGGGCATCCATGTCGATTTTCACTACTCCCTACACTCTCACTGAGCGCCTTTGGTGCACTAGCACTCCTAAGAAATAATGTGCCCCTCCTTGTCTCTTGTGACTTATCCCTATGCCCAAGAAATATATATCTCTCTCCATGAGTGCATGGCACCATTTTTTTCCACATTCAAGGCCTTCCTTGGTCACTATGAAGCTCAACTATGCTATAACTATATCTTTATCCTTTCATCCTAGCACATGGAACAACTTTAGTGGGTAAGCTCATCACATTGTCTCTTGCACTTTCCCACTATGCTCAACCATAAATATCCCCCCCTCATATTGCATGGAATATACTTCATGAATATTGGTGCCCTCCTCAACTACTATTAAGCTCACATGTGCTCTCCTCATCAAGCCCTTCCTTCTCAATTCCTTTCATGGGTATATCAAAAGTATCTTCTTTCTTGAGTAAAGTAAGATATATTAAATTATTTCAGTATTGTTTTTTTCCTTTTAATGAGTGAATTTTGTTGGTAGTTGTACCTCCTCAACAAGGAAATATAGTTCTCAAGGAAGATGTTAAGGATAAAACACAAAGAAGAACTTGAAGAGAAGAAGCACAAAGAAGAATAATCATGAATACACAAAGCATATCCTAGACCAAGATAGAAAGAAGAAAATGCATGATAACTCATAAGGCATCAATATTGATCCAAGAACATTTAGAGGAGGAACATCCATTATCTATCAGAACTTGAAACATACCGTATTATAATGTTTCAAGTTTATAGTAGACAAGATCTAATAGTAACAAAAGAAGCAAGAGAGGCAAGATCCAACAGCCACAAAAGAAGCAAGAGAGGTATAATATTCCTATCTCACTTTGATGGATCTGCAGAGTGCACAACCAAAGCTTGGGTAGAAGAGATAAATTCCTATTTTTAGCTACACCAAGTTTCAAAGAAGGAGGCCATTAGAGTAGTAGCGCTGCACATCAAAGGTATGGCCCATGATTGGTGGTTTAATGATTCTACTGCATTTTTTCATGCAAATGTAAAAACCTATGTTGGGTTCACTAAAGAATTGGTGAGAATATTTGATAGAAAACATTGTGAACCATCATTTGTTAAAAACAAAAAATCAAACACTTTGCATGAGTTGGAGAGACCTATTATACCCACTCAACTCCATATTTCTAAAGGGGATAAAAACATGTATGATAGTTTACCAAGGGAAAAATCCACACTTCTTGAAGAGCCCTCTTCTATTTTTGAATTCATGGAGTTCCTTCCTTGAAGAGATGACCAAGATCAAGGGTCTCTCGTTGAGGATGAGGCATTCTTATACATGGAAGAAGAGGAGAAGGATCAGCATCAAGGGATGATGAGCATTCACCCTTGTCTATTTTGGGAGGTTTCTGCACATAAGGAGAGGACTGCACTGTGCAGTGAAGAGAGGGAGAACTCATTCCACTCATACATATAGTCCACTTCAGATTTTTATGTCTCACTACATGGAGGCATTCCACCAGGGAGGCCACCAGATCTATAGTTGATGAGAGACATCTTGTCTTTGGGTTCACCACTTTTGGATTTAGGAGAGGTGAAGAGTTTGGAGGGAGAATTTGGCATGAGGGATGTCAAAGTAGTAGGCAGCAGCATGAAGAGAGCTTCACATGCCAGATCACCAACATTGTCTCTTAGGAGGATTGATCCATATTGGAGATCTCAACTCTTAGTAGAGTACTCCAAGGATCTTGGTGCATGCATGGTTCTTGATGACCCATATAGATATGATGAGTATATGGTGGATGATTTGGTCATCTATTCTTATGGCAGAGTCTTCTTGGCTAGAGCTTCTAAGCTCAAGGAGAAGCTGCTACATGTAGCACATGAGGACTTCGTTTCCATGCATTTTGATGCATATCTTTCCTTGGAATAGGAGTTCATTTGGGAGGGAATATAACATGAAATATTTTAGCATATGGAGAGATTCATAGCCCAGATGGTGATAGAGAGGATGTCACATCCACTTCCTTAATATTTGCAAATGAGGGAGAATTTTCAGCTGAGCCATTTTAGCTCAAGGTCCCAAGTACATGGTGGAAAATGTATAATTCCACATTATTTTTTTTACTTCTTTACTCTATATGAGCAGCATGTTGTACCAAGGAGGATTATCCCTTATTGCATATTGTATGATGATGTACTTGAAGCCATTTGTAACATTGATATTGGTTATCTCATCGGTGGTGTGTGGGGGAAGCCACATGATTTTTTGTGTGCACCATTGACACCACTTTGTACTTTCATGTTTCTATATTCTAAAATGATAGTGGTAGAAAACAAGTGTCTGGAAGAGCACATGTTCTTTTTTGATTTGATGCAGGCAAAGGATGCACTGCACTGGTTCCATGTGTGGGACCTTGATCCACTTTCCAGTTGTCATATGACAACTTGTTTCTATTGGTTTTTGCTTCCATGTATTGCTAATATTTTTATGTTCATGGGGGGATTTATTTGGAGAGTGGGACATGAGTTGGAGATGCCCATTGGGAGTATGATTCTCCCTACTTTACATGTTGTATATTTTAGGAGAAACAATGGGCACACCATGATTTCCACATCACACCTCTTCCCTTCATATAGGAGGAGCCATTGGGAGGACTTGCGTAATTGGAGGAGGCACTTCATGGTTGATCTATCTTGTGGGGTATAGTGGGCCATTTCCGAAGACCATATAATTTCAGCCCAATATCAGAAACCCCCTCATATGTACCATAAATGGAGGGAGAAGCTACTTGGATGGGAAAATATAAACTCTCCATTCAGCCCCAACACATTGCATAAACCTAGGGTTGCAGATTTCTTTGATGAGCTATCTAAAATGGTTCATTTCATTTGGATGATAGCATGGGTGAGAGAGTCAGTCATTGGGAATGATATTTCCCATGTGTATCATCACTCCTACCTTGAGGAGGCCATGGGACATCAAGAAGGTTTCCACTTACACCTTCCACCTTTTCATGATGTAAGCCATTTGGTTATGCATCTTTGGGAGGAGAGATTGGAGGGAAGATTTGTTGCAGATTATATTGAGCAGTGGTGGGGACTATTGATGAGGAGGCTACAAGAGGAGAATGAGAGGAATTTTTCTCTCCCTATATAGTTTCTTGAGGACAACCAACATTTTGGACGGGAGGATTGTAATGTTCCCAAATTTTAGCCTCAAGCTGAAAGGAACATTATAGTCAGCATTATCGAGGCCCATTAACCTCTTTAGAAGGAAGAATAACATTATTTATGTGAAAAGAGGAAGAATAAGTAGCTATATTAAGCACCTATAGGTGTGAATAGGATTGGATGTTATTGATTCAGTCATATTTGACCAAGTCCACATGCACTGTCTAGATACATTGTATCTCCTTGATGGACTGTGCAGTTTTAATGGAGGAAAACTTGCATGAGCTTGGTGGCACATATGGATGGGACCCATTGTGGAGAGGTACACTTTCTATTATGGAGAGGAGGGCAGCCATTTTTATTCATGCTTTGATTATTATTTTCTTGGGTCTATTGAGACTTTGCTTCCTCTTGCTGTTAAGCAGGGTTGCAGTGTTGTTTAGCACAAGGGTGTTCCTAGTCGAGAATCCCTACCTCATCCTCAGGGAAGGAGAGGTTCTTTGGGCTACATTTACTCATTCCATAATTTTGGCCAAGCTACCTCCTTCAGCTACAGTGCAGTTTCTTTTTAGAGCTGGGTTGTGTTGCAGGGTGCAGCAAAGGAGGATCAAATAGAGCCAATTCCGGGCTTGTTTTTTAGTGGAGAGGTACCCTATCCATTGGAGGATCAACAAGGAAGGATACTGGGCATATTTCTATAATTTTGGCATCAGGCCAACCATTTACCATCCCTCACAGTGTAGTTCCAGTCCATGACTGCGTTATTTTAGTGAGTTGTTGCAGTGGGTAACCCAAAAATGGTCGAAAATCCAAAGTTAATATTTGGCCAAACCAGTTATGGGTTTTTCTGGTTTTTTTTAGTAGAATCCATGGTTAAAATATCGGAACATTCTAAGCAAGCTAACAGCCTTCTGCACTTGGTTCTTTGCCTCAAAAGTGGTAGTTTCCAGTAGCAGTAGCAGTAGTAGTGCACATTGCCAGTGCTTGGTTCTTTGGTGTATTTCAGCCATCTTGTGGCTTGAGTGCATTCCTTTTGGAGCACTTTATCTTCTTTTCTGGGCATTTATTTGTGTCTATCAGCCATGATTCATGTATGTATGATTGTAGCAATGACACTAATATAGACAACAACATCCTTCTTTTGACATTCTACATCTGATTCTTGACAACTCATGTGTTTATTGATCTGATTATTGGATGCTTATTCTTATTGCTTGGGTGGCTTGACCCTCGAGATATTTTGTATATTTTTGCTGATATATTAATAAAATTATGTCTGCATATTTATCCCTCTTATGTCATGTTCATATTTGTTGTGTTTTACATTATTATGTCTTGTCTTGCTGCTATCTCCTTTTTGGGCTATTACACTTTGGGATAAACACCTTGGGGGCGCAATGATGATAAAGAGGCATAGAAACCAATAAGGAAGATAGGTAAACAAGGGTAGGGAGGTGCTGATAAATTAATTACAATGTTTAAGTCTTGGCCTAGCGGTGTAAGCTAGGTGCTCTTCGCTTAGGGTGTCTGCGTATGTGATAAGAGTGTTAATTTTAATTAATCCTAGATGTGTCTAGAGAAAAAAGAAAAAATATGTTGTGTTGGAATCACGATTTCCGTTAGACCAAAACCCGCAGGCATTAGTCTCTGCTACAATCACCAGAGTTAGGATCCACGAGAGGTGGTTAGTCCATGTCACGAAACACACGGGGAGCATTGAACCCCATGTCCAACAATCTCCCCCCCCCAACGCGAGCCAGGTGAGTTTCGAACTCGAGACCTGTCGCTTTGATACCACTTGTTAGAATCATGATTGTCGTTAGACCAAAACTCATAGGCATTAGTCTCCGCTACAATCGCCAGAGTTAGGATCCACGAGAGGCAGTTAGTCCATGTCGCAAAACACACGAGGAGCATTGAACCCAATGTCCAACATGTTGTATAACTATAAATAAAATTGAAAATGCGGTAAAGGAAAATAAACGCAACAGTAAAATAAATAGCTAAAGATGCATCAATTTAAACTGAAGGAGGAGGGCTTCCGAACAACTTGTCTATGGGTGGGCGAAATCTAGTCAAAACACACAAAATGGCCAATGGATCTAAGGTCATGAGGGATAGGGATCTAAAGGTAAGATTTGCTAGAAAGAGGGGCAGAAAAAGGAAAAAAACCAGAGGGAAAAATGTTGCAGAAAAGGTGGAAAAAGGCTACAACCTAAAGGGAAATGGGGTGAACCCTAAAGGAGGACCCAAAAAAATGGAAAAGAGGTGTTTTGGATGGATAAATAGCTGATCTGAAACATATCTGAAAGTACAGGTTCAAATCTAAAAAATGGCTGAAAAACACTGAAACCTCAGAGGACCCGCTTCAGATAAACTCCTCCTAAAAACGTGGAAGTGTACTAAAGCACTAAGAGGATTGGTTCCTACTTCTATGAGTAAAAATAAGCAAGTAAAATTCCAATATGGGTGAAGAGGGAGGTTAGAGAACCCTGAACGTTGCCCTAGACAAACCTATAAAAATCACAAAAAAAATCCCGCAAAATGTACAGGTTGCAGTCTCTGACCTGTTTTTTGTTGAGGTCGTAGTTTTGAAGCTGTTTTCCACTACCTGAGAGCTAAGGTCACAGTTTTTGGCCCAAAAATTGTGACCTTCACTTCTGGATGTCTCGAGAGCAAGTTTTAGATAAAAGTGTCGTCTCTGCTATGGCTGATACCTGTCACCTGCGCAAAGGGCCCAGAAACACACAGAATTTATAATTTTTACTGTTTTATGGTTTTAAATGTTAAAAAAAACATCAAGAAATGCAGAATAAGAAGTTGAAGAAAAACCCTAGGGGTTCAAGCAATTAGTCATGCAGGGATCTAAAAAACGACAACGTTTGTAAATTGCTAGTGTGAATTCTAATCGCAAGCGTACGAAAAATTCTCACTATAGCTGTGAATAAAAAAAATCCCTAACATAAAAGATGGTTATCAATTTCCTTAGATATGTAGTTAGTGATATGAATAAATGCTACAGAAATCAAGATCTATATAGTTAAAGACAGTAAGCAACAAAAAATAAGCAAGATTTTCTCCATGCATCCAATGAACAAGACAATAATTTTTTAAAGAATTTTATGTATTATGACACCTGGGAATGGAACATAGAAAGATGTTACCAGTCCCCCCCAATGGGATGGGTTTTTGTATGTCCTCAGCAGTTCATATATAAGATCTATCTCTCTTGATTGTGCGGAAAACCCAGACAAAGATGGAACTCAAAGGGAGCTCATACGTAAAAAGTAGAAAAATATGATAATGATGGGAGGATCAAAATCAGACCAGAAGTATAGATTAGGAATGATCTCTAGGAAACAAAAGGTAGTGAATGAATGGAAAAACCCTTCTATTTATAACAAAATATTGAGTTATTCTAGATATTGGTCCATAATTAAAATATTATTAACCAAAACTAGATCCAACTTTTATGGAATATTTTATTATTTTTGTCGAAGGGAAAAGGAATTTCAATTTGGTCAAATCCCTTTATTTAGAAATAATAAATAAATAAATGATTTATTTATTATTTTAATAATTTCGTTAAGTAATAATTAAATAAATAGTGATTTATTCAATTATTTATAAATGATCTAATCAAATTTGACAAGGAATATTATTTAAGTAATTATTCCTAGAAAATCATAAGATAAATAATGATTTATCTAATTAATTTTCCTGTTTTGGGTTAAATATGAGGAAAATCAAACAAATAAGGAGTTATTCAATGATTCCTCATGGGTTTTCCTGTTTAGACCATAAACAACTTAATAAGTTATGGATTATTAAGTTATATTTCATAATGAAAGCAATTTTACTATGTTAAAATTTATCTTACAAGGTGTACTTTAGTCCATCTAATAGTAACAGATTAGATGACCAAAAATTGGTCTAACAACGTTTTCTTTATTATATCTTTTCATCAAACAATTATCAAGTAAAAAAAAAGTAGATACAATGGACACATAAATTAGGCTCTAAGACAGGTAAAAACCACTACAAGTGTAAAACCAAGAAAATATCTTCTCTTCTTATAAAATTTTATTTAAATGAGAAAAACAAGACCTAAAATCCTAGAAAAATTCCCCCTAAAAGAACCAACTCAACCCTGAAAGAAGCCCTTCCAAATAGGTAATAGATCAAGGATTAATTATGCTCCAACCACCTTCCAACATCAACTTCGACTCTGAAATTCAACTTGAAATTTCAACCCTGAAGCAATAGTAAAAACCCTAATTTTGGCATGTGTTATCTCTTCAAGAAGATTTTATTCAAAAAAATCAAGGTATCCAAAGTGAAATTGGATCAAATCACAATATTTGGCTCTCCTGCAACATTGATTTATAATTCCACCTCTTTTAATTCAAACCTGTAATTTTTTTCCTTCCTTGAAGCTACATAAACCCTAACCTTCACACGCGTGAGAGAATAAGTCCCAAAAATAGGTTTTTCTTGATATTCAATAAATCTTCATACTTCCTTGACCTTTTCTCTTTATATCTTCATCTTTCTTGCACTAGATTGAACTTTTTTCCTGAGATATCGAATTGCTGCTAAATGAGGTTGATGATTCTTCTATTTATACACATATGAGGGGTTCAAATAACCTCCCCTTAGGTTGACTTGTGCTTGGAGGTTTCTATGACTTTCTAGTCTCAAAATCAATATAGGGTCTTATACAAATTCTAATGACTCTCTTGATTAAAGAAAAATATTTTTTTGACATGATAAACCCTAGAAACATGAAGAACTTTATTTACCTAAAATACCATCAAAATGGAGCATGAAACTCTACATAAAAATAATATTTGTCTTTCTTCTTTTTCTTGTAACAGAATATATAAATAGTGATTTGAGTACATTGAAAATTATGAAGACCAAAACTTGTTACATTTTCCAACACTCCCTTTCAACTAAGGAGGTATTCATAATTGTACAATCGGTACAAGGTTATTCTAAAATTAAAGAGTTCTCATAAGAATAGTTGGATTGATAAGCCATATTTAAACAACAAACATTATAACCAAAATTATCAATATAGTAATGCATTAGCATGATAACGTATTAATTATATAAGAGAATAATGTTGTGAGGTTTTACATGAGATACCACACTACCTCTTCAAGGTATGCACTCTATTTGAATGTTCACTAGGAATGTTATGTTGAATTTATGACTGTAGATAGAAGTATCTTCCCTAGACCTAGTGGACTGCTCTAGAACAATAAAAAGAAAAGAATATAAATTTATCCTTAGAGGAATTGGAGAATGGAAAGAATATTGCTTGGATTTTTTCCCAAGATTCTCTCTCCTCTTGGCTTGTAATCTCCATTTGTAGCTCTGATTGCTATAATTAGAGCATACACACAATAACAACAAGCCAAAGATATATGAAATCTATGTATATTTATCCAATTACTCTATTGAGTGGATCCACAAAGCATTGAAAGATATGAATGTAAACATAACATAACATATATAGGAAAATAGTATACTCCTAGTATTAATGGAAATGGAGATATATTACAACGAAATATAGGATTTGATCTTGTAGATATATTGCCAAATTAACCTGTCCTTCCTTATGACAAGGCACACCTCAATGTCACCCTAATGAATGAAGATGATGGATCTCTTGCATTCAAGGCAGAAACATGAGGGCACGACAGTTCTCCAAAAGGAAACCTTGATGTTGTATATGGATATAGATTTATATGAGAGGGTGGTGGTTTAGGAATTCATATCCATCTACCAATCTAGGATTAAAATCCACTCTTGATGGGATGATGAGCTCAATGCATAAGAGGTGAAATATCCAAGGAATTATTATATAGTATTTAGAGTTCTTATCCAAGGTAAATGGTCGAAATAGCTCATGGAAGCTTCTAGAATAGGAAGCTTCGAGATTCTCTTTATTTTTCCCAAATTTCTAAAATCAGTGCACCCCCAATAAGGGACAAGTTGTTAGTGCTCAGTGTAGGTGTAGAATGGAGAAATCTACTGGTGAACGCATGTCTGTAAAGGGCTAGGGTGAATTGGACCTTAAAAGCATGTAAATGAAGTAGTTAAATCCATAAACTTAAGGATTTTGGAGATTCATGACTAGCGATTTGTGTGGGGATGATGACAAGGTGTTCATGGATGTTGACTAATCCATTTTGCAGACCTATTGACCAAATGTGACAAAATGGCCTATAATAGATTTCCCGCTAAATCACAAAGTCATAAAAATGGCTAATAACTGAAGTGCTTTACCTTGTGACAAGTCTGGATCAAGAACATTTGGTCGAGATGATCATCTATTACAATACATGTTATTATGAAATATTTGGTGAGGGAGGTATACACATGCTCAAAACATAAGCTAAAATTACATGAAAAATGATAAAATAATATGTTGACTGATGACAAAGTGTGGATACATAATTGGATGATTGTATGATCACAGCCATCATTCTTTATAATTTTCATTAATACTGAAAGCGTAACCTAGATGGATTGATGCAACAACGCTGAAAGTTAGCCTCAATGGACGGATGGTCAACAACTACGTGTCTCGGTCAGCATTTCCCCTTGTACTACCCAGTTCTTTGCCCCTCGTGGTCTTCTTCCTTTCCTCTGGATTTATTTGTCAATTTCAAAGAAATTGAAAAACAAACATATATTCTCGACTTTCGAATCTTATATTATAGCTTTCAGCTTAATATTTCACTGCCACCCTTATAACCAAAGTTATAACTTCATATCAATACGCTACGCCTTTTAAAACAAATAACTTTGTAACAGACCTTTGGTTTGGGCCCACATATATAAACGATCCTCCAATCAACTTCTGGCGTCGTACCTTAGTTAACCTTTGGGATCTTTTATTAGACTTCACACATCTTCCGCAAACATTCACCGTCAGATGGCCTTCTTCCAAATCGACGGCTCTCCGTGATTTCGCCAGGCGTCCACTGTCGGAGGTTATCGCGCGATGGCGCACTTTAAAGGGTGGTTTTGAAACTTTGCCTAAGCCACGTGTTGTACAATGAATGGAATCACTCCTCGTCTGGGGAATACCACTTGGCCCCGAAAGGTGGTGCGGAATGGGCAACCCACTTTTGTGATTCCGCTAGTGGTTTTTCTATAGGGCTTGACCATGGTTGCAAGTTTGGTTTATAACATTCGTTTATCTGCTCCGGTTGCTAACTCAAGGTTTAGTCTCAGTTCCGACCTTCAATTGGAAATAAATGAATTCATCTCTTTATTAAACGAGATTCACCATTACGTAGATTTCGCCTCCATACGGATTTGTTCACGGGATTTATCTAACTAATTTCAGGGAAATATACGGGGAATTGCATAATCGATACAATGGTTCGACTCGGGAGTTATATATGCACAGAATTAAATCACTTCACAATCAAACGAATTTCCTCACAATTAATGACCCAAGACAATTAGATAGTTAACAGAAGTGAATTCATTTAACTAGAAGCAATCGACAACACATAGAGTTTTATTGCAGAAATCTCGTCTCCCTTGTTCCTCCTCTTCTTCCCCTTTTTTTCTTCCGAGGGATTACAAATTATATACATAACCATATGGTCTTTCGGTTCCTCTGTGAGGACCGTTATGTAAATTCAAGAGCCTAATTACAATTACTCGAAACTAACTAAAATATGACAGATAGACTAACTGAACTATTCAACTTCTACGACTCCAACTACTCTAAATGCAATAGTCAGCTGAGGTATTGACACTTAGTTGGTTACAAATTGATGAATTTTTAAACCTCATAGCCACAGCATGTGGAAAAAACCTCCTACATTGCTAGCTAGTGTCTAATGCCCCTGCATCAGACTCCTGAGGGCAATCTTCTTCATGGGCTCCTGTCCATGAGCCCCTCCACTGATATGCCTACCTTCTACAACATTTCATCAGTCATCCACGTGGCATCTTCCTCTATCTTATCCTTCCATTTGATCAAGTACTGAAATTACTCTTGTCCTCTAGTTCTTCTAAACACTCTCTTATCCAATATCTTCTATGGTTGCAAAGGCTGTGCTGGAGGTAGCTGTTCTTTCCACTCAATCTGTTCCTTGTCTGTTGATCTTTATTCTGCGCCATCATCCTCATACTTGTACAAATCTGCAACGTTAAAAATGGGAGATATTCCAACATTAGGTGGCAATTCAATCTCATAAGCATTTGCAGAAAACTTTCTAAGTATCTTGCATGGCCCAATATTTTTGAACTTCAATTTGTTATACTGCTTCTTTGGGAATCTCTCCTTTCTCAAGTGTGCCAAAACCAGATATCCTACTTCAAAATGAACTTCTTCTCTGCTCAAGTCTGCTCTATTTTTGTATTTGATGCTGCTGCCTTGTAATTGCTATTTCACTAGTTCATGTATGGCCTGGATCTCTAAAGCAAATTATTCACCATCTGCACTCCTTAGCTCTGCTCTTCCCAGATTTCTTAACTCTGATATTCCTCTGGGGTGCATTCCATAAACAATATGAAATGGACTCCGCCCTGTGCTCCTTTTTGCTGAGTCATTATATGCATACTCCGCCTGGGGAAAAATATGATCCCACTGCTTGGGATGCTCTCCTGCAAGACTTCTCAACAAATTTCCCAGACTCTTATTCACCACTTCAGTCTGTCCATCAATCTGGGGATGATAAGCTGAGCTGAAACTTAGTTTGGTACCAATTTTCTTCCACAGTGTCCTCCAAAAGTGACCCACAAATCTGGTGTCTCTATCTGAAACAATACTCTTGGGCAACCCATGCAATCTAACAACTTCTTTGAAAAACAAGTTAGCAACATGGGTGGCATCACTAGTTTTATAACATGGAATAAAATGTGCCATTTTGGATAATCTTTCCACCACAACAAAGAATGCATCATTCCATCTCTGAGTCTTGGGCAACCCTAGAACAAAATCCATACTCACCATGTCCCAAGGCCTGTCTGGGATAGGCAAGGGAGTGTACAATCCTGCATTCTGGCTCCTTCCTTTAGCATACTAACAGATTTTGAAATTCTTCACGAACTTGTCCACTTCTGTTCTCATCCTGGGTCAGAAATAAAAGTGACTCAGCTGCTCATAAGTCTTATCAGTACCAAAGTGTCCAGCAAGTCCACCACTATGCTTTTCTTTGATCAAATTTTCCCTCATGGAACATTTTGGTACACACAGTTGGCTTTTTCTGAATAACAAGTCTTCCTACAGAAAATAATCCAACCACTGGCTTCTATCCGTTAAAACAGGGTAAATACATGCCTCAAATTCTTCCTTAAAATCTGGGTCTGTTTTATACGATTCTTTGAGAAAATCAAACCCTAAAACTTCAAAATTAGTTTCTTGAACAAGCATGTGCCTCCTACTCAAAGCATCAGCTACTTTATTTGTTTGGCCACTTATATGTTTCAAAACAAAATTAAAACCTTAGAGATACTCAACCCATTTAACATGCTTATGTTTCAACTTGGGTTGTTGTACAATATACTGCAAAGCATGATTGTCAGAATATAATACAAATTCCCTGAACATCAAGTAATGTCTCCACTTCTTCAGTGCCTGAACAATTGCATAGAATTCCTTCTCATAAGAGGAATAATTTCTTCTGGTGTCATTCATCTTTTCACTAAAATAGGCTACAGGCCTATCATCCTGAATCAACACAACTCCAATGGCTTCTCCACTGGCATCACATTTTACTTGAAATGGCTTGGAAAAATCAGGCAGAATCAAAACAGGCTTTTCAGTTATCTTTTTCTTCAAAAATTTAAAGTTTCTTTCTGCTTCAGCAGTCCAATTAAATGGCTATTTTCTCTTCTTTATTGTCTAAATTATGGGTGCATTAATCCTACTAAATTTTCTTATAAACTTCATGTAAAAACTAGAAAGTCCATGGAAACTTCTTACATAAAAAACATTCCTAGGTGAAGGCTACTCCACAATTGCCTTAACCTTTTCTGGGTCCATATTCAATCCTTCTGCAGAAACAACAAACCCCAAATACACCAACTCTTCCTTCATGAATGAGCATTTCTTCAAATTTATCAGTAGTTTCTCTCGGTGCAGTTTCTTCAAGACATGATTAAGATGCCTTAAATGTTCTTCTTTAGTTCTGCTGAAAACTAATATATCATCCAGATATACTATCACAAATTTATCAATGAAATCCTTCAATAATTCATTCATAAGTCTCATAAAAGTACTAGGTGCATTTGACAACCCAAAAGGCATTACCATCCATTCATACAATCTTTCATTTGTTTTAAAAGCATTTTTCCACTCATCACCCTCTCTTATTCTAATCTGATGGTATCCACTTTTTAAATCTATCTTTGAAAAGTATTTATCACCACTCAAACAGTCCATCAAATCCTCAATTCTAGGCAAAGGGAATCTGTACCTGATTGTGATATTATTGATTGCTCTGGAATCAGTACACATCCTCCAGCCTCCATCTTTCTTTGGGCTCAGTACTGTTGGTACTGCACATGGACTCAGACTTTCTCTGATCAGTTCCTTGTCCACCAACTCCTGTACTTGTATCCTGATTTCCTCATTTTCTTTGGGAGTCATTCTGTAGGTTGCTTTGTTTGGTAGATTTGAACCTGGGATAAAATGTATCTGATGGCTGATCTTTCTCACAGGTGGCAGCTCATCAGGTAAATCATCCACAACAATGTCACAGTAATCATCTAATATCTCTTGGATTTCTACTGGAAAATCAGAAATATTTTTAGAAGTAAGAACTACTTTAGGTTTGCAAACTAAAGCAAAGCTTACCTCTTCTTCTTCTATCTGCTGCAGATATTCCTTCCCGCTCAGCAACAAGGTCTTTGGAACAATCACTCTGCTGGATGGCTCTCCTTATTCCATGGGTATCAATGTATGATGTACCCCATCCTTGAAGAACTTGTAAGTGTTCTTCTTGCCATCATGCACTGCTGCTCTATCAAATTGCCAAGGTCTACCCAGCAGTATATGACACACATCCATGGGCATTACATCACACAAAACCTTGTCCTTATACTTGCCCATTTGTAGCTCTACCTCACACTATTCTTTTACAACAAGCTGGTGTCCCTTATGCAGCCAAGACACCCTATAGGGAGTTGGATGCTCCCTAGTCTTCAGCTTCAACTTTTCTATCACCTCAGTGGAAACCAGATTGTCTGTGCTGCCACTATCAATGACTAGCTGGCAGCATTTCCCTTGGACTTTGCATATGCTCCTAAACAAATTATTTCTTTGTGCAGGCTCAGTGACCTCTTTGGCTTGCTTCAACAGGACCTTATTTACCACTAAGGATTCGCCACTCTCTGGAAGAATTTCTTCTTCAATTTCTGCTTCTTCTCCAGCCTGGGCAACAACAGCATTTCTTGGACCAGCACCCACATTCTCTGGACATTCATAGTGCTTGTATCCCACCTGATGACATCTATAACACCTCAATTATTGACCTCTGCCTCTGTCTTTTCCTCCTCTTCCTTTTCCTTTGTAAGAACCCCTTCTGCCCCTTGCATCATCCTCTGTAGATTCATTCTGAGGTTAGCTACTACTAGCTCCATCCTTGGGTGTAGCAGGCTTCCCTCTACCACCCTGACTTCCCTTCCCATGGAAAGTACCTCTCTTCTTGGCTGATTGTTTCCTCAGGAGTTTCTCCTCTGCTTTCAAGGCCATCTGATAGGCCTCTTCCACTGTCTTAGGAGACAGAAGACCAATCTCATCTTGGATCTCCAACTTGAGACCATTCACATATCCGACAGTCTTCTTTGGTGTATCTTGGAATTTCCTAGCTCCTATGCTCACTCTGTAGAATTCCTCTATGTACTCTTTTACTGTCAGCAACCTCTGTCTCAGGTTCTGCATCTATCTATACAATGTCAGCTAGTAATCACTGGGTATGAATTTACCTTTTAGTTTAGCCATAATTCTGGTCCAGCTTTTAATAGGTTGCTTTCCAACTCTCCTCCTTTCTTCCTGCACTCCATCCCACCAAAGTGCAGCATGTCCTTTCAGCTTTGTCACTACAAACTTGACCTTTTTATCTTCACTTATTTCTTCATAATCGAAGCACTTGTTCAATTCATTTATCCAGTCCACTAGCTCCTCTGGATTTAGTCCCCCTGTATAACTCGACACTTCAATTCTGGGCTTAACTGTAGACCCCAGAACAATTCTGAGGAGCCTCAAGTCAGGAGGAATTTCAACATTTTCTTCAGCTTCTTCTACCTCAGGTTCACTGGTGTCTTCAGGATCTCCGGTCTATCTTCGCTCCACGGCATCCATCCTGGCCTCGACCCTCTGCAACATCTCCAACACCTCTGCGTTGGCTACAGGTCTCCTTCTACTAGCACCTCTACCAACTCGGATTGCCATGTCAGCAAAACAACTTTAAACCTGGCTCTGATACCACAAACGACGCAACAACACTGAAAGTCAGCCCCAATGGAGGGATGGTCAACAACTACGTGGCTCTGTCAACATTTCCCCTTGTACTACCCAGTTCTTTGCCCCTCGTGGTCTTCTTCCTTTTCTCTGGATTTATTTGTCAATTTCAGAGAAATTAACAAACAAACATATATTCTTGACTTTCGAATCTTACATTATAGCTTTCGTCTTAATATTTCACCGCCACCCTTATAACCAAAGTTATAACTTCATATCAATATGCTACGCCTTTTAAAAAAATAAAAATTGTAACAGACCTTTGGTTCGGGCCCACATATATAAACGATCGTCCAATAAACTACTCACGTCGTACCTTATTTAACCTTTGGGCTCTTTTATTAGACTTTGCACATCTTCCACAAACATTCACCGTTAGATGGCCTTCTTCCAAATCGACGGCTCTCCGTGATTTCGCCAGGCGTCCACTATCGGAGGTTAACGCACGATGGCGCACTTTAAAGGGCGGTTTTGAAACTTCGCCTAAGCCACGTGTTGTACAATGAATGGAATCGCTCCTCGTATGGGGAATACCACTTGGCCCCGAAAGGTGGTGCGGAATGGGCAACCCACTTTTGTGATTCCACTAGTGGTTTTTCTAAAGGGCTTGACCACGGTTGCAAGTCTAGTTTATAAAATTCGTTTATCTGCTCCAGTTGCTAACTCAGAGTTTAGTCTTGGTTCCAACCTTCAATTGGAAATAAATGAATTCATCTCTTTATTAAACGAGATTCACCATTATGCAGATTTCGCCTCCATATGGATTTCTTCACGAGATTTATCTAACCAATTTCAGGGAAATATACGGGGAATTGCGAAATCGATACAATGGTTCGACTCAGGAGTTATATATGCAAAGAATTCAATCACTTCACAATCAAACGAATTTCCTCACAATTAATGACCCAAGACAATTAGATAGTTAACAGAATTGAATTCATTTAACTGGAAGCAATCGACAACACATAGAGTTTTATTGCAGAAATATCCTCTCCTCTGTTCCTCCTCCTCTTCCCCTTTTTTTCTTCTGAGGGATTACAAATTATATACATAACCATATGGCCTTTTGGTTCCTCTGTGAGGACCGTTATGGAAATTCAAGAGCCTAATTACAATTACTCGAAACTAACTGAAATATGACAGATAGACTAACTGAACTATTCAAATTCTACGACTCTAACTACTCTAAATGCAACAGTCAGCTGAGGTATTGACACTTAGCTGGTTACAAATTGATGAATTTCGAACCCTCCTAGCCACAGCATGTGGAAAAAACCTCCTACATTGCTGGCTAGTGTCTAATGCCCCTGCATCATGGATGGAACTAGATTTGGGGTATTTTAGCTCGTTCAATTAATTTTACAATGTACAAATCTAACCATATGAATAAAGGAGCTGAAGTCGAACATGTTAGACACCATCTAGTTATTAACCATTGATTTAATTCATTAATGGATGCGAGAGAAGCCACTCATGATGTTAATGGCTCTTAAGTTACTACAGTACAATCTATATGGTGTGAATGAAAAAGTTGAAATTGAACACCACACAAATTGTGTCGGTCAAAGGCCAATGATGTAAACCTATCTCTCAGAGCGAGGGAACTTTCCATTGATGTATTGAAGCTCCAAGTTACCGAAAGGAGAGTTTCTAAGTCAACTTCTTAGATAATGAGTTGATGTTGATAGGAAGCAACTCATCACAAGAGGGCCTTGATGTATCCTTCATCAATGACATGAAAAAAATATGTTGATTTTAGACAGGATGATGTTGATGTACAACTATTTTAGGAATGTGAGAAATGTATTTTGGTTTAAGAGTATTGCATCAAATATCAATTGAAGGATTTCTCTTGAAAAGATCGTCGACACTAAATGGATTTTCCAACATTTACCCAAAATAAAAAATGGAGGCTTTGAAATGGTGTGATGGACCAAAATACAAGAATATTTCCCAACCCAACAGTCAAATATATGAAGTGAAATAGTGTCATGTTCAAGATATACTGACTACCATAATAGGTGGAGTATCCCATTTTCCCAATTTCCCCAACCATTTTTGGTCATTACCTCTTTATTTTAAAACAAGATCAAGGAGGATAACATATGCTTGATATGTAAGTTCATCCTTTGGATGAATCCTCCTGAGTATCTTTAATGAGCTCTATGAATGTGTGGATCGATCCCATCATGTTCAATGAGCCCATCATTGTTTGATATTTTTAAGTGTCCAGCGAGGGTGAACTCAACTCCTTTTTCCTATCTAGAGAGTTTGAAAAATATATGAAAAAGGAAAACTCCAAATGAACCTTTTCATAAATAGTCCATTAAGTCCAAAAAGGTAGAAAACAAAACTTAGGAGAACCTCTTAGCCATGTTTCACTAAGGTATTCATTTTTTTGTAAATAATCTAACTTAGTTTGGAAAAGGGTTAAACATATCCTAAGTGGACGTATTTTCATTTAATTTAATGAGTTCGAAGAGACAAGTGCTTAATAATATTTTTTTATTTTGGGAGTCTGAAAAGATCTAAAATAGGACTCCATGGCTTCCTTTTTCATAGATTTATAGATCCCAAAAAAGGTGATAAAAGTGTTATCTCTGGTCAAAATGATCTGTCATACATAATCAAAATTCATTAAACAGCTTTCAACCTACAAAAAACAAAAAAAAATGTTTAAAAATACCTATTTCATTATAAAAATGAATTATATTTAATTCAAAATACTAAAATATTAATGAAATAATTATGAAAATGACCATTAAATAGGAAAAAATAATTCAATTTTACCATTTCACATTTACATATTAGAGAGTGAGTTTTGAGTTATTTTGTCATCACTTTTCTGTAGATGATTATGACCAATCCAATGGATAATTTCCATCATGGTCACTTGGAGGTAGGATCTATCACCTTCCTCTCTCTTTTTACACATACATTTTGTTATTTCATGCACATTTTTCCAGTTTTTAAGCACCCTAGGGATCTAATTTCTCACCATAAGTCCAACACACCCCCAATAAGTCAAAAGGAGAATTGGAAAGAGAAAATTTTCACTAAGGAGGGAATTGCAATGCACTCTCTACCCTTAGGAGGGAATTGCAATGCACTCTCTGCCCTTAGGAGGGTGAATTTTTCACAATTCCCAAGTGTGTTTTGATTGTTTCCCTTAAAATATTTCTAGTTTTTTGCATAAAATTGGTCCTAGTGATCTTTCTCATGCTTTTTTAGGTTTCTATTGGAACAACATGGATTTGATATGGAGGAAAAGAGAACACGAGTAACGATATTTAACTATAGCTAATGATCCTTCCACTATCCAGGCTTTGGGAGATTGTGGACCTTTGAAATTCTTTCAACTTCCTCATATGAGGAAACCAATGGAATTGTTGAGGTATATTTTACTTGCATTGGATGTTTAGGAACATGCATTAAAACTTGGTGCACATATGCTTTAAATAAAATTAGAGGAGATATACTTCTTGAAAGTTCTGTCTAGGCGAGGTGCCCCATTTTTCTCTTCTAGCTTTTGGAGTGGAGGAGTGACAGTCAAGGATTACATAAATTCACATTGTAGACTAGGATCCTAGCAAAATAAATATGGGAAGATTGACATCAAGTATGTTTTCCACTTTGCATTAAGAATGGTCCCATTTATCATTTCTGGATTTGCATATAATGCAACTCTACATGTGGCCAATAAGTCACATAGGTAGTATGATCTAGAATGTATAGAGCCAATAGTCTTCAACTAGAGTGAAGGATTACTAGTAAACATGAAGGAGAAGCTCAGCAAAGAAATAAGGATGATTGAATAATTTTTTTTATGGTTCAATACTAGTTTCTTTCGCTTTAGAGTGGATTCCATTGCTTAGGTCACAGCATATTTCACTTGATCCTGTGGATCCAAGTGTCCCACTGATGAGGAGGTGGGTGGATCTCATATATAGACATGCAGGTCTGTAATCGATGATTTTCAACTGATCTTCTATAGAATGTTTCACATGAAACTCATTATGATAGAAAATTATCCATATGTAGACATGGATTTACATAAATAATAGGAGCTCATCTTTCCTAATGATGAGAGATGGAGTGCCATAGGTAAAACAAGAAACACTTTTATCATTTGTTATTTTAGGTTTTACAATTTTTTTTGTGATTTTTTAATGTATCTGAGACTAAACTATTGATGTGTATACATGTAGATATTGGTCCCATTCAACCTGTGGGTTCTTCATATATTCATTGTGTAGGAGACCCACAATAAGCACAAGTGGCAGTACATGATTTTGTAGTATAACGATAGGTACTCCAGGATCTCAATGTGGCTAAGATCCTTATAGAGGTTGAATTTCACATGGAGGGATTGTCCCATGGCATACCTGAGACTAGGGTCGATGAGCTTCCTATGAGGCTGTAGCGACATACTATTGGTGTGCCTAGACATTTATGTTGGATATTGTGCAAGATGGCTCATACAGTGGCATGCTACTGCGAGTACTATTATTAATCTACTAGGAGGCTTATACCCATATTGACTGCATGTATATCACAGGTTCTATGGCCATATGTGTCTCAGGCACAAATTTTTTAAAACTAAACTTATATATATCTATAAAACTATATTCGATGTTTCTTATGTTTATATAAACTTTTGAATATATGTGATGTATATCGAATTTATTTTACATGTGTCAAAATTTTCTATCTAAAAAATGACTATCCAATGCATTTGATAATGTATTTAGATTCCTAGAAATTTGTTGATATTGGATGAAATAAAAATATCTTTCCAAAATGAGACTCCCTCAATAATATGGAAATCATAGTTGGACTTATAACTGAATAGCCATTAGTAAACTATTTTACTACAAGTTTTGAGTCGAGTCTAATAAATATATA
The DNA here is from genome assembly GCA_034641835.2 of Pinus albicaulis. Classification (NCBI taxonomy): domain Eukaryota; kingdom Viridiplantae; phylum Streptophyta; class Pinopsida; order Pinales; family Pinaceae; genus Pinus; species Pinus albicaulis. Next base: position 1,609,555,258 of record CM076580.1, read on the forward strand.
GTGAATACCATGAGGAATAACATCATACAATAGTTCAATCACTGTGATATACTCAATTATATTATTAGTAGGTTGATCGATACAAATCAATTCTAAACGCACTAACTCACCACTTGGAGCATACATGGAACACGGTGTGGAAAAGAGGTTTCGAGTACTACAAATACCATAATCAACATAACTAACATATGGTTCAAGGGATTTTGAAATATTCAAACCAAATGTAAACAAAATTAACATAAACCATAGGAAAATCTAAAGGGAACACACTACAAACACACTAAACACAGCAATATATGGTATGTACACAATGCACTATGAAAAACCTCAAGCATATTATTTCTTAAGGTAAAACCCATTTCTATGTTGTGCCAAGGGAACTCCATCAAAACCAGCAAGCTTATAGGCCCATTTAGAAAAATCATGCTTGAAAATGTATGGACCTAGCCACATTGGCTCAAACATCTGTGATCCTAATTTATCAGATGCTTGGTCATATAACAATAAAATATCTCCTTCTGAGAAGACATGAGGCTTGAAACTGTTTTCATATTTTGCCTTGATATGTTTCTTATGGGCTTCATTAGCCATGGCAGCATCATGTCAAGTTTTTTCAAGGTGCATTCGATGTAAGAGACATTCCTCTTCTGTGATAGTGGTAGGGAGGAGCTGTTAGGTCCCTATATTACTAGTATAGCCGCTTATTGTTGTTAGTGTAACCCCCTTATTGTTATTATTGTACCCTTGTAACCCCAATTTTTTTATTATTGTGCCCTTAAATTATTATTGTTAGGTCGGCTAGGATTACATTGTGGCCCACTAGGATTACATTATGGCCCCATGGACTCCTATATATAGAAAGGAGGCTTTGTAAATTGTATCATCCAAGAATTTTTCATTCATGTAATGTATTGGAGGTTTCCCCCTTGAAGTGGCTTATTTCTAAGGTGTTGATATCTCTTTTCTTCTATTTTTGGAGCTGGTTTCACAACATTTGGTATCAGAGGTTTGAATTCTAGGGTTTCGCTGCTCCAAATAGGTCATCATGGTATTTTCGATATAAATTTTTTTTCTACGAAGCTTCAGAAGTAGAAATTTTTAGGGTGTGAAGTTGAAATCCTGAGCAACATCATCAAGAAATTTCCGAGCTTGTTTCACAATATTTTCGAAGATATGATCTATGGAAGGTAGTGATTTTTCAGGCTCCAGAATTTCATCTCAAAGAGGTGATCATGGGAAAATATTCATAACTCTCTCTCTGAGCATCGGATTTAAGTGCCATAAAAATTGGTCACAATTACACAGACTTTAGTTTCTTGGTTATCAATTTCAGAGACAAAGGACGAAACAGTGACACGTGGCAAGTCGTACAAGTTCACTCTACTGAACCAGTCCAAAATTGGGTCATTGTGGGAGATTGAAAATAAATTTTTCTTGAAGAATCCAAATCAGATGAGACCTGTGGCATTTGAAAGAAGCTTCAAAGGGATACTACAGGGCTGAATTTCAGATATTGAAGATCCACAATTTCAGAGATAATTCAATTTCAATATTGAGCTCCTCAAAAGCAGGTAAAAGGTGTGTATTTGTTTTTGAATTGCATAAGTCTTGTTTGAATAATCAAGCTGATTTGATTCCAAGGGCATATTCTGGAATAGATATCAGTAATGGATTCTAAAATGGCCCCTAAAAATAATTCAACACCCATTAAGCCTTTAGAAGGCTCTACTATGACTCATGAAGAGGAAGAATGGCAACATGACATATCAAAATTACAAGAGCAAGTGCAACAAATTTCGCTCTCGCAAAGAACAACAAAAAATGAAATGGAATTTTTGAAGAAAGGAATGGAAACTAATATGGATGGTTTGAAGAAAGGCATGGAAGCTAAGATGAATGGTTTGAAAGCTAATATGGATGGCATGGAAGTGGGCATGGAAACTAAGATGGATGACATGAAAGACAACATGGAATACATGAAGAATGATCTAAAAGCATACATGGAAGGCTTGATGACAAGCTTAAAACAAGAAATGATTCCTAATGGCGGAAATATAGTAGAAGAACCTCATGATGAGAACAAAATAAATGTTAATCGTGATTTCATAAACTCTAATGTTGGCGGGAAGAACCACCATATTCCAAAAATGGACATGAGGAAGTTTGATGGAAAGGATCCTGTAACATGGATACTACAGATGGAGCAATATTTTGATCTCCATAATGTGCAAAACACACAAAAGGTACGCATTGCAACTTTACATTTAGAACAAAATACATTTGTATGGTATCAGTGGCTTTGCTCCCCTAAAAAAATTGTCACTTGGTCAATTTTTACGGAAGAAATGATAGCACAATATGAGGATACAAAGAGCAACACCTTCTTTAGCCAATTGATAAATCTCAAACAAAAGGGTTTAGTGGGGCAACACATTGAGGACTTCCAAAAATTGAATATAAGGGGTCAGTATTCCCGAGAGGAACAAACCAGGATTGATCTCTTCATAGGCACTTTAAAGGATAACATCCAACATGAAGTTCACGTTTTGGAACCTGATTCATTGGAGAAGGCATTCAGGTTGGCAAGAAAAGTTGAATGTAAAATTATGGCGACAAGGAAGCCTACCACTCAATTCTATAAAGAAGTGTTGCTATGCCTAGATTTCCACAACCTAGAAGGTTGACACCACAACAATTGGAAGAAAAAAGAGAAAAATGGCTTTGCTACAGTTGTGATAGAAAATACACTAAAGGTCATAAGTGTGCTGAAAGAAAATTATTTTACATAGATTGTGAAGAAGAAGAAGAAAATGAACAAGAAAAGGATATACACCAGGAACCGGCCCTAGAAGAGGAAGAAATGAATCCGACCATATCATGTAATGCACTGGCAGGAATTGCCACTCCTCAAACTCTCAAGATAGAAGGACATGTCGAAAAAAAAAGGTAATATTTTTATTGATTCATGTAGCACCCATAATTTTATTCATTGTAAGGTAGCCAAGGAATTAAATTGTTTCCTATACGACACCAGAATGTCAAGTGATGGTTGCAAATGGTGGAACTATAAATTGCTCTAGAAAACTCCATAATATCAAGCTAACCATGGGGGAATATGTATTGACTGGTCCAATTCTTTCCATTCCTATGGGAGGTGCTGATGTTGTACTAGGAGTACAATGGTTACAATCTTTGGGGACGGTAGCTTTTAATTTTCAAGAACTTTTCTTGAAATTTTTTTCCAAAGGAAAGGAAGTCGAATTACGAGGTATTGAAGGGAAGACGGGAAGGATAATAAGCTTTAATGTCATGAAAAAGCTTCTAAATAAAGAACAACTAGGCGTAATTTCACAATTATGCTCACTAGAAGTTCCGACATCAAAATCATCTATTTCTGCAGATCTCCAACAAGTCTTGGACAATCATTCCAAGGTGTTTGAAACTCCCAGAGGACTCCCACCTATTCATGATGTAGTCATGCTATTCATTTGATTCGGGAAGTGTTCCTCCAAACATCAAACCTTATAGATATCATATGCCCAAAAAGCCCGAAATTGAACGTATGATTACGAAATGTTAGAGGCGGGTATAATTCAACCTAGTCAAAGTTATTTCTCTGCTCCTGTAGTATTGGTACACAAGAAGGATGGATCATGGCGAATGTGTCTAGATTATAGGGAGCTCAGTAAGCTCACCATTAAAGATAAATTTCCCATTACTATGATTGATGAATTATTGGATGAATTACATGGAGAAATTTATCTTACCAAGTTGGATCTTCATTCAAGATATCATCAAATTAGAATGAAGACAGAAGATATTCCAAAAACACCATTTCTAACTCATGAGGTTCATTATGAATTTTTGGTCATGCCTTTTGACCTTACCAATGCACCTTCTAGATTTCAAGGGTTGATGAATTCCATTTTCAAACCCTTAGAAAATTTGTGCTAGTAGTTTTTGATGATATACTAATCTATAGCAGGTCTTGGAAGGATCATGTTGAACATGTTGACAGGGTGCTCAAACTATTGTAGGAGAAACAATTATATGCAAAAGCATCCAAATGTTTATTTGGAGTACAAGAGGTGGAATATCTGGGTCATATTGTATCTCATGAGGGTGTTAAAGTAGACCCTAACAAAATTAAAGCCATTAAGGGATGGAAAGTCCCCATAACCATAAAGCAGTTGCGAGGATTTCTCAGGTTAATAGGGTATTATCACAAGTTTGTTAAGAATTATGGGAGAATAGTAGCACCTCTAACAACATTATTGAAGAAAGATGAATTTTCATGGACTCCTGAAGCAACTAAGGCCTTTGAACATCTTAAAGAGGCAATGTGCCTAGCTTAGGTCTTAGCTACGCCAAACTTCACAAAAACCTTTATTGTCTTGTGTGATGTCTCGAAATGGAATTGTTGTTGTTTTAATGCGGGAAGGAAGACCCATTTCTTTTGAAAGTCATCCAATCAAAGGAAAGTATTTACATAAACCTATTTATGAGAAGGAAATGTTAGCAATACTGCATGCACTAAATAAATGGTGAACTTACTTAATGGGAAGACACTTCAAGGTAAAAACTGATCTTGATAGTCTTAAGCACTTTTTGGAACAAATAATATCTTTAGAAGAGCAACAAAAATGGGTCACAAAGGTGTTGGGTTATGACTTTGAAATAATCTACAAAAAAGGAAAGCTTAATGTTGTTGCAGATGCACACTCAAAAAAGAATGAAGAGGTGGAAGCATTGCTTTGTGCCATTTCTATTATCCAACCAGATTAGATAACCGAAGCAAGAGATGAATGGAAGAAGGACAAAGAAGTGTGGACACTCATTCAAAAGTTGCAGCAAGATCCTAGTAAATCTGATACATTTAGTTGGAAAAATGATTCCTTATGGTACAAAGATCGCTTATATATTTGTAAGAATTCCCAACTAAAACAAAATATTCTTTTGGAATTGCACACTTCTCCTTTAGAAGGACACTCAAGATTTTTAAAAACTTACCACAGGGTGAAGAAAGAATTTTTTTGGGATGGCCTAGAATCTGATATTCAAAAGTTTGTGGCAGAATGTTTGTTTTGCCAACAAAATAAAGTTGAAACAATTAAGACCCCGGGTCTTCTACAACCTCTATCCATTCCAAGTCAATGTTGGGAGGAGATTTCAATGGATTTTATCACAGGTTTACCTAAGTCCGAAGGAAAGAGTGTCATTATGGTGGTAGTTGATAGACTTACCAAGTATGCACACTTTTGTGCAATATCTCATTTAAAGTAAGTACAGTTGCTACTACATTTATGGACACAATTCAAAAGCTACATGGAAACCCAAGGGTTATTGTGAGCGAAAGAGATCCCATTTTTACTGGAAATTTTTGGATGGAGTTATTTCTTGTTTGGGTACTCAATTAGCTCATAGGTCATCTTATCATCCTCAATCCGATGGTCAAACTGAGATAGTAAACAAATGTTTGGAAGGATATATTCGTTGTTTTGTATCTGATAAACAAACACAATGGGTCAAGTGGTTACCTTTCTTTGAATGGTGGTATAACACTTCCTTCCATACTGCAGTAAAAACGACCCCATTTATGGAACTTTATGGATATCATCCACCATCCATCATATCATCTTTAAGAGAAAATTCAAAGGTTCAAGCAGTGGATGATCACATCGAGCATCAACAAGAAGTTCTCCAACTCTTAAAGGATAACCTGAATTTGGCACAAAATCGAATGAAACAACGGGAAAATCAGCATCGCAGTGAGAGAAAGTTTGATGTAGGAGATTGGGTATTTTTTTTTATGGCCTGACATATAAAAAAAAGTCCTACTTGAGAAAGCTAAGAAGGATAATAAATTATCGCCAAAGTACTATGGTCCTTACAAGTTGTTGCAAAATATTGGTACTATGGCATACAAATTGGAGCTTCCTGCTTCTTCATGAGTGCATCCAATTTTCCATGTTTCATGCTTAAAGAAGGTTATAGGTGAAAATATTCTAGTTCAAACAATATTTCCAGAACTTGATGAGGAAGAAAAAATCATATTGGAACACAGCGGTCAGGAAACAAAGAGCTGGCAGCTACGAGAATCGATAAATTTCAAAGTATCTCATCAGAAGTGGAAGGAGTACCAGCTGAAGATTCTACATGGGAGGATGAGAATTTTGTCTGAAGCTGACTACTCGAGCGTTGAGGACAACACTTTTGTAAAGGAGAGGGACATGTTAGGTCCCTATATTAATAGTATAGCCCCTTATTGTTGTTAGTGTAACCCCCTTATTGTTATTATTGTACCTTGTAACCCCCATTTGATGATTATTATTTTTATTGCCCTTAAATTATTGTTGTTAGGTCGGCTAGGATTACATTGTGGCCCACTAGGATTACATTATGGCCCCATGGAATCCTATATATAGAAATGAGGTTTTGTAAATTTTATCCATCCAAGAATTGTTCATTTATGTAATGTATTGGTTGCCTCTTAGTATAGATCCTTTGTCGATGTGCAGGTATGCGAAAAAGGACCACTTTAACTATCACCTTCATAGCCCCTAACAACACAAGTGGCTACCTTATCTTAGTTCTACGTTAGTTGAACAAAGCTATTTGCAAAACTCAAAACACCGGATCTATGTATGGAAAGCACAAACCATTAAAGCGGTAAAATAAAGGGTTTGCTCCATGCATCCAACGAGACAAGACAAGAACACAATTTTTGAAAAGAATTTTTTATATTACGGGAGCACCTGGGAGAAAACAAAAGAAGGTGTATCCGGCTCTCCTCAATGGGATGGGTTCTTGAAAGTCCTGAGTGCTTCAGATCTAGTATTTCTCTCTCTTGTTGGTGTAGAAAACCCAGTAAAAAAGTAGCTCAATGCAGGGCAAATTATGAAAAATGAGACCAAGAGTTTAGATCCAGAGTGATCTAATAGGCAACAAAAGGTGAATAATGGTAGGGAAAACCCTCCTATTTATAGCAAAATATTGGGTCATTCTAGATCTTGGTGCATGATTAAAATAACGTTAACGAAATCTAGATCCACCTTTTATGGAATATTTTATTATATTTGTTGGAGGGAAAAGGTATTTGACTTGGGTAAAATCTCTTTATTTGTAAATAATAAATAAATAAATGATTTATTTATCATTTTAAGGAAGTGGTTGAATGATAATCAAATAAATAATGATTTATTTAATTATTTGTGGGTGATTTAGTCATATTTAACAAGGAATATTATTTAAATAAGATTTAAATAATTATTCCTAGAAAATAATAAGATAAATAGAGATTTATCTAATTAATTTTTTTGTTTTGGGTTAAACATGATGAGGAATAATAATTAAATTATTGTTTAATTAATTATTCCATGAGGAAAATCAAACAAATATAGATTTGTTTAATATTTCCTTTTGGGGTTTCCTGTTTAACATAGTGAAAGCAATTTTTACTTAGGGTAAGAGTGGTCTTACATGGTGTACTTGGGTCCATCTAATGAAAATAGGTTAGATGACAAAAATGGTGTAACAGTGCCCCAGGCATACAGTGTCAAGAAACGAATCGTATGACCAAAGTGCGTTGTAAAGAACACAATCACTAGACAACAAAAGGGATAGGAGAAATGTGAGAGTGGTATTATCTTGAAAGGACTAGGCCACAGGGAAGCGAGACTGTGAGTGCAACAGAATCTCTTTTTATGAGAGGAGTAGATGTGACAGCAGAAGAAAGAGCGGCAGGGGAGGCATACCTATTCCCGCCGAGACAAAGTACAAAAGAATAGTGTGTCCAGTGAACAAGGGACCGAACCATAAAGTACAGTTGGCATAATCATGAGCCAGATAAAAATAAAATGAGGAATCCCACATACATGTTGTGCCTGGGATAACATCCAGGACTTGTACAATAATATCTGAGTACATGATATACAAATACAACCCAAATGCCCCCTGTAAATGGGGAAGGGCTCACAAAATCTGACTGATACATGCAAGTCGAAGAGGCGCTGCAAGTGGCTACGACCAACATCATCAAATATACGGAGCATGAAGAACTTTGAAGAGTAAATAGGGCATGTGGGGGGCTACTGCGGGGCCACCCCCTCCTTGAGGGGTTGAGACATCTCACACACACCGGGAATCGAAGCTGCTCTTGGATCAACGGACCATCAATCTCAAAGTCTCTCGATCATCATGAAAAGGCTGAAGAAGCAATCAAGTCAAAGGGAAATGAGAGATCCACTTGCCTTGATGAAACAGAACAAGAGTGGACCAGCGGAACCAGGTACCGCCCTCTAGACGGCTTACGGAATGAATGTGTTGATGTCGACGAGAGGAGGTCGCCATAGTTAGGCATATTGAGAGACCCTCAACTAAGGCATGAGAGAAAAGAGTAGAGCGACGGACAGACTGACACTAATGATGATAGTGAAGTGGAAAGGACTGAGTAGCAAATGGACGACTTCCCTTGTTAGAGCATAAAGAGCATGGATGACACGATAGCGACTGACACAGGATCATAAGGGATGGGGGACAGTGAGACTGAAGGTCATAATGTGCGACACAAGAGAGGGACCAAGCAATGAAGGATGGAGGGCTAGAGTGGGGTATAAAGGGACGTGGTATAGACTCCATGGATGCAATGATGACTCAACTTGGATGCTCTAAACAAGGGTGACTCGATGGTGCTGCCACACAGTAAAGGCCCCGATGGGGGACCATGGAAGCATGAGTACAAGGTGGGAACTCATGACGAAAATCGACACAAACATGGACAAGTAAGGGAGCAAGATGGTGCCCCAAGTACAAGTGTCGTAAGTGAGGAAATTCGATTTGAAGGAGCGGTGAAGTGACCCTTCTTGGAAAAAATGGGTCCGGGTGAAGTATCAAATCACCAAAAACTAATAGAAACCCATTTGAGAGCTCGGTGAGAGCTTTCCAGCGGTGCTAACGGTTCGTCGAACGGAGCTACGGTGTGGTCGCAGCAGTCGAAAGAAGAAACAAGGGTTCTCTTTTAATAAAGCAGTTTTCCCTCCAAAATCATTCATTTGCTATTGTTGCTGTGGTGAATGTGGAGAGGAGAGAAGGCCCTAAATCTTGCGGCGAACGTAGCGGACAAATCGACCGTTGGAATTGAGATCTGTCAGTTGGAGGTAAGAGGTCTAGCCTTTCTCTTGCATTTTGATGGATTACATTTTCAGTTTAGGGCCCAGAATCCCAGAAACAGCCCCTCCTTCATCTCTACGGCCGGGTCGCACTTTTTGGGGCAAAAAATGCAACCTAGGACGCAGGTATCAGGGCAAAAAGTGTGACCTGGTCCAGAAAAGGGTAGAAAACTGTGACCTGGGAGATGAGGAGGTTTGGTGCTGTTTTATGAGTTTGAGAGGTGTGTTTGGTGTTTGGTTATGGTTTTCTGATCTGACAAAAATGATGTGTTTGTGCGGGTAGCACTAGTGGGATTGCGGTCATGGAGAGAGAGAGAGATCTGGAAACCGGACGAGAAGTCCGGGCGGATCAGGGCGTCCATCGTGTATTGGCCAGATTTGGGGTTCTCAAGTTTTTGGAGAACCCATTGATGAGAGCAGGGGAACCGTTACTGGCCCAGATTATTAGTTATTGGGATCCAGATCAGGAGATCTTTGTGGTACAGGGGCATAGGATCAAACTGACGGTCCAGGACGTGTACTTCCTGACTGGTCTCCCGCCATTGGGGATGGTGGGAAATACACAGCCAGTGTTGTCGCGGGGGAGGCATATCATGGAGTTCGTGGAATGCCATTGTCGACCGGGTATCCAAGTCAAGGGGACTCGAATACCGATCAGGGATCTAGAGAGGCTAGAAACCCGTGCAGTGGCCGCAGCTGTGCTGCGAATTCTGGGCATCCAGGCGTTCCATCACATCACTGGGGGGCAGATGATGATAGTGGAAAGTGTGTTGGGTGGGACCTACTATGGGTGGGCCCAGATGTTATTGGTGTCGCTAAAGCAACAGTTGTCGCTATGCAGGCGGCAGGTGAATCATGACTGCTCATATGGGACTTTGTTGTGCGCCTTCTTCTTTGAGAAGATCCCGACCTTGAGGCCTCGTGTGCAGCTCCCAGATGGGGGCCCGAGGGAGCCCAGGATGCGCCGTTGGGGATGGCTACTGTGCAGAGGAGGAGGAGGGGCGGTCAGGCGGGTGTTTCGACCAGATTTTTTTGCCCATTGGGATCAGATGCTGCTGTACATAGACGACTACCCCTATAGTGGGATGAGCTACTGTGGGGATCCAGATTTTCCACTTCCGCCTGGTCGAGTCTGGGGGCCCGATGGTAAGTGACAAATTGCTATTCTAATGTGGGCATGTTAAATTTTTTGAATAGTAATTGATGATATTGATTCATATACTTTTGGTATGCAGACATAGCACCGGTAAAACTCGCCGGATATATGGGACGACCGGCAGTGTCTGGAGCTACAGGTCCAAGTGGGTCGAGAGTGGCGCAGAATGAGGATGCAGCCGCCCTGCTGGAGGACATCCGCCGTAGATGCAAAAGGTTGTTGACTGGAGTATCAGAGCGCGGGTGGCAGGACTTAGACGACCAGTACATAGAGCCATGTGTGGGTCTCCCCTCGGAGTGGCGAGGTGTCATGCGGCGCATGGCTATGGCCGGTCAGGCTATGCATGATCTACATGCTGTAGGGGCAGAGCCATTGGCCCGGGAGCCTCCAGAGAGTGATTAGGGGTAGGGGCATGTGGTGCCCCCTATGATGTATGTAGGGGCAGGTGGTGCCCCCAGTTTTGGGTTTTTGTTTATAACATGCTATGGGCATGTCGTATGTATCAGAGTAGATGGACTCTAAAAATATGTTTTGCGACACATATTATGGATATGCATCGTCTTTTGATGGTTTATTTAATGTTATTGTCTTGTATGAAATGTGTGTGATAAATGCCAATCTAGAACATGGTTTGCAATACTATCTACATAGTGATTCCGTTCTCGAGGTACATGGTTGAAATTTATGGTTTCAAACGCACGTATTAAGATTTTCAATCGTAAATAGCATCTAAACAGCATAGGGTTATGCACACGATAAACACCATTTAGTTGCAGTACAAGAAGCAGGGAATCCAAACGAACGTGCAGATGGAGGATGCGATGAAAGAGGGCATCAGCTAATAGGCCCTGCACTGCATCATATTTGTCCTGATTATTGGTGGCAGATCCAATGCATACCCTGTTAGAAAGAACAAGGGCATGCAAGGGGGTGAAGATGGCCCAACCTGCTGAGGCTAGATTCCTGGAGTAGCGACTTGCACCATCGGCGTAACCGATAAAGGGTGTGGACAGGGGGTCCTGCAGAATGGTGTGACAAGACAATAAATGAGGGGATGAAAGGAAATGATGGCAGCGTGAGTGTACAGAAGTCATCGGGCGGAAACCGTAGGAGGGAGTGCAAGGGGCAGGATGACCAAGACTCAGACAGGGTGGTGTATGAGGGCTATCGGGAGCATGGGGAGGACTCGGGCTGCGGAGGTCAACAGAGACACAAGTGGAGTGATCTCGGGTATGAGGAGGAACAGGGTGATCAAGGGACACAACAGGGGAGGATGCAGACGGGCTAGGCTCCAAGTGTCTCGCAGAGGAAGATAGGTAAAGGATGGTTATAGTAGACTCCGTCATTTGAACATCAGGGGGGGGAATGTCAATGGGAGTGGGGGGATCCTCAGGTTGACCTGAAGCATACTGCGTGAGGATAGGAGAGGTAGATTGATTTTTTTCAACCTCATACTCTCGGATTACCTCTAAAGAGGCGCGGTAGTGTGTCAGGTGAGGACAATGGTGGGAGTAATGGCCATGAACGCTGCACAAAGCACAGGGCTTGTTGGTGCGGAGAGTCTTGGGGTTCTTGGTTACGGACGAAGAAGGAATGGGGGCTTCAGGGACCGTAGAGTCGGGGAACACGACTTTAACCATGGGTTGAATACAGGGCAACTCGGGACAAGCATGGGTGGCATGACTAGTGACATCACATAAAGCGCAAGGCTTTGCGGGCGGTGGAGGGACTGGGTCAGTTGTGGTAGTCTTGTCTTTGGGTGCCCCCTTGCAGGCTTTGCCTTTCTTCCCGAGCGCTGTCACGACAGGAGAAGGGTCCTGTGGAGGTGCTGGGGGCACAGAGGCAACGGAGGAAGCTAGGGGGACCGGTTGAACCAGTGTCAAAGACATATAGGGCTTGGGGTGACCAGGAGGGGTAGCGGCTGGGGGATCAAGGTACCAGACCGGTATGCCCAAGGTCAAGTTAGGGAGAGAGAGGGTGGCCATGACGGGGACAGAATATACTCCGGGAGGGGGAGCTAGGAAAGGGATTTGCCCAGCAGGGTAATGACCAGGAGGGACGGCTTCGAGATGGTTAAGGCCAGGAGGAACCGATCCAGGAGGGTAAAGGGGTTCAGGGATACCAGCTGTAGGGGTAGGGCCAAAAGGAGGAGGTCCGGCTGGCTGAGATGAATGGCTAGGAGCAGGTTGCGGAGGGCGAGGGGGAGGTTGCTGACTAGCCGAGGCAGGCCGCTTACGGGTAGCCTGAGACGATTGCATCATGCAAACATTTGAGGAGCTGGGATCAGTGATGGGAGGAGGAGGAAGGTTAGGGAAAGTTCCAAGCAGGGAGGAATCTTTGTAAATGTCGGGGGAGACACTGGTCAAGGAATCAACGGTTTTCTTGTTGGCTACAGAAGAGATAGTCGTCTCAGGGGAGGTCTAAGATTTTGGCTCATGGTATGTCAACTGGTCGATGGTGACTATCTTTCCATTATGGGGGAAAGACATCTTGCGAAAGACCGCGGATGGGACATCAGACATAGCATAGGTGTAGCTTCACCCCAATAGAATGTTGTAATCTAGCGGGGCGTCGATGACTTCGACGTCAATGCAAACAGTCTTACCGGCGAGGGTGATAGGACAATTACAAAACAGGCCAATGGGCTGGGAGGCATGACCGTCCCACGCTCGAAGGGTGATCATGGAAGGGGCCAGCTTAGGAGATCCGAGTTGCTTCCAAACCGAAGCGGACATCACGCATGTGGATGCCTCCTCGGCAATTATACACCGGGACACGTTGGCGTTCCAGATTTTGACTAGGATTTGGAAGGCGACGGAAGGAGGGAGGGGAGGAGGTTCAGATTGAGTGGAGTCGAAGACAATCATTTGGTCATCAGTAGGATCTACAGCGCCCACGGCAGATAATAGAGCCTTCTTTTGGGAAGGGCACGACTGGAGGAGTTCCAGTGTGGAAATGGCAGCAGGAGACTGCGCCAGATCATCTACTATGCTATATGAATGAGTGTACCGACTGCAGCGCATTTCGACACTGGGGTCTCAGATCTTAGGACCTCAACTTTGCTGAGGGATATGTATGACCAATCGTATTTAAAGAGGCTCTGTAGAACCTGAAGATGGAGGCTCGGGAGCAGACTGAGCAGGAGGCTTGGGGTACCGGCGAGACCGAGTTTGAAGGTGAAGGTCGACGGAAGGGGAAGGATCGGAGCGCATCATAAGGATCTGGTAGTCAGAGGAACCAGAAATGGACGAGGGGGGGGCTACATGGCTGTCGGGGGATTGGGTAGCCACGAATCTCTGTTGAGGGAAAGGATCAGTAAACACAGCTGGCTGGGTAGTGGCCACATTAGGAGGAGCATGAGGGGAGGCGTGCTATCTGCGCAATGTGGCTTGAGACTCCCACATCTGCCGCATCTGGGGTAAGAGTGGACAATCATGGGTGTAATGACCATAAACACCGCAACACGAACAGGGCTTGTTTGTGCGAAGCGGCCTGTCCAGCTTGGGCTGACTGCCCTGTTACTGTTTGCCAGTGTTAGGCTCCACACTAGAATTGGGTCCTCGGGTACCAGGGGCAGATTTGTTTTGGTTGCCTCTCCACCGTCTTTGAGAAGAAGGGGGATTAGTCGCGCCCTTCTGTGCAAATACTTGCCCTGGAGGGGGCTGTAGGTGCTGTTGCTGGGGTTGAGGAGGCAAGGGAGGAGGAAGCGCATATGCTGGAGGAGCTGGCGCACCAGGCTGCGGATAAGGGTAATGGGTGGGTTGGGCAACATTGGGGTAAGCAGGAGGTTGGGCAAAAGGAGGAGGCATGACGTATCCTGGATACATACTACCGGGAGGGGGAAGAGTGCCAAAGGAGCTGGCCCCTCCCTGAGGGAGACCATAGCCCATAGGAGGTTGAGCGTATGGATGGGAAAGGGCTCCAACGATACCATCGGCGGAATGAGATGCCCTTGGGGCATTAGCGCCACCGGGCCTGGGGATGTCAGGAAGAACGGTATAAACATAACTAGATTGAGCATAGATCAGGTCATATTTCAAAGCTATTTGGAGGGAGGCTTCTTCAGTTTGAGGAAAATGAGAGGCGACATCTTTGCCGATGGGAGCGGGAAGGGTGCGCAGGAACCAGTCCATGTAAACCCGATCTTCGAAGGGAGAGGCTCGACATAAGCTCCATCTTCGTCACCATTCCTGAACATGGGTGGAAAGGCGTGTTGAAGAGGCTTGCTTAAAGGAAGTCAAGAGCTTCGTGCCAGTATTGTATCGAAGAGGGAGCTGGAAGTACGACAAAAAGGCTTGGGCAAGAGTCTCAAAGGTGGTATGGGTAGAGGTGGCTTGTTCAACATACCATTTAGAAGCTTTGCCGGTAAGCGTGCTTTGGAACAAACGAAGATGACGGGGGTCACTTCGTAATGGAATTGGAGGAACACCACATGTGGAAAGATCGGACATGATTGCTGATCTTCTCCATTGGGCGTCCTCAAACTTAGGGATGTCCGAGGGGAGCTTGGTTGGCATAGCAGGCCAATTAGCATTGTGGTGAATGGGGTCATTGATCAACTGATGGAAATCGGGGAGGCTGAGGCCTGCAATGTACGGCAGCACAGGGGTGGCCGGGGTAGTTCCTGTGGCGGTTCCGCTAGTAGTAGGGCCGGCATGGGGGCCGGGAGAACCGCTAGCGTTAGGCCCTGGACCAGACATGGTGAAGGTAAAAGGGGGAGAACCGGAAGGAGAAGGGGGACCCGATGAATCAGGAGAGGAGTCGGAGTGCGGACTCGAAGGTGGATTGGCTCGACGACGGCGGTGCGGAGCAGGTCGATCAACCGGAAACTGAGGGTGAAGGCCAAGAAGTCTCCGGGAAAGGCGCCTTGGGGGCGCAATGATGACAGGAAGAAGGAAACCGACAGGGGCAGAAAGGGACAGAATCAATTACGGTCAAGGGAAGAAAAGGTGCAGTGACAATTGATTTTAGAGTCTTTGCCAGGCGGTGTTAACCAGGTGCTTCTTTGCTTAGGGTCAGTGTGTGGCGTGCGTTAATTTTAATTTTTAAACCCTTTCTGTTTTGAGAGCAAGAAAAAAGTGTGCTGCGTAGCTGAAAATAAACCTATAGAGAACTGAAAATAATGCTGAAATAACAGAAAAATAACAGCTACTTGTGCATCTATCTAACCCACGAAGGTGGGCCTCTCAAAACTATGCTGAAAAGAAAGGGAAAAACTTATGTAAAACACACGGAAAAGGGGCCAATAGATCTAAGGTCAAAGGGGACAGGGATCTAGAGGACAAAGCTGCTGAAAAGAGGTGCAGATCACATCCAAGAGATAGAGGCAAGGTGGCTGGAAAAAGGAAGGAAATCAGCAAAAACCGAAGGGGGCGAGGCGGAGGCCTTCAAAGGAGGTCCAAAAAAAACGACAGGAGGTGATTTGAAAGGAAGAAAGGCTGATTTCAAAGGATCTAAAAGGGAGGTAACAGATCTGGAAAAAGGAGGCTGAAGCTCAGAAAAACAAACGGCTGAAACAACTTAAAACTCATCCACAAAAAGTGGAGGGTACTAAAGCCCTAAGGGGCTAGGTTCCCACTTAGATGAGTAAAAACAGATCAGAACTTGGTCAGAACAGGCTGAGACAGAGGCTGGAGGACCCTGACAGAAGCTGCAGAAAAACCCAGAAAAATTGCAGAAAAAATGCTGAAAAAATGGCAGGTCGCAGTTTCTGACCTGATTGCAGTGCAGGTCGCAGGAAACAGGCTAAAAAGTGTGACCTGGAGGTCCAGGTCACAGGTTTAGGGCCAAAAAGTGCGACCCCCAGTTCCGGTTGTCTCGACGACAGATTTTCAGAAAAGTTGTCGTCTCAGTTGCGGCTGGTGTCGCTTACCTGCGCAATAGGGCCAGAAACACATGAAAGTTAGAAATATTAATGTTTTAGGGTTTTATGTGAGAAAAACAACATAAAAATAGGAAAAATGAACAGCTGAAAAGAAACCCTAGGGTCTAAAGTAGCTGGATATGCAGGAATATGAAAAATGACAGCGGTCGTAATTTAAAACCCGTGTGGAGTCGCCATTTGTTAGTATGAATCCTTTGTCGAAGTGTACGAAAAAGGACCACTTTAGCTACGCATAACTAATAGCCCTAACAACACAAGTGGCTGCCAATATCTTCAGATCTGCGATTAGTTAGACAAGAAAATAGCTGCAAAACACCAGATCTATGTATGGAAAGACATTAAGCAGTAAAATAAAGGGTTTGCTCCATGCATCCAACAGACAAGACAAGAACACAATTTTTTGAAAGAATTTTTATATTACAGGACACTTGGGAGGAAAAAAAGAAGGTGTATCCAGCTCTCCTCAATGGGATGGGTTCTTTGTAGTCCTCAGCACTTCAGATCTAAGCTTTCTCTCTCTTGTAGGTGTAGTAAACCCAATGCAAAAATGTAGCTCAATGGGAGCAAATGATGAAAAATGAGACCAAGTGTATAGATCCAGAGTGATCTAATAGGCAACAAAAGGTGAAGAATGATGGGGAAAACCTTCCTATTTATAACAAAATATTGGGTCATTCTAGATCTTGGTGCATGATTAAAATAATTTTAACCAAATCTAGATCCACCTTTTATGGAATACTTTATTATATTTGTTGGAGGGACAGGGTCTTTGACTTGGGTCAAATCCCTTGCTTAGTCAAAAATAAATAAATAAATGATTTATTTATCTTTTTAAGGAAGTGGTTGGAAGATAATCAAATAAATAATGATTTATTTAATTATTTGTGGGTGATTTGGTCATATTTAACAAGCAATATTATCTAAATAAGATTTAAATAATTATTCCTAGAAAATAATAAGATAAATAAAGGTTTATCTAATTAATTTCTTTGTTTTTGGGTTAAACATGACTGGGAATAATAATTAAATTATGTTTTAATTAATTATTCCATGAGGAAAATCAAACAAATATAGGTTTGTTTAATATTTCCTTTTGGGGTTTCCTGTTTTAACATAGTGAAAGCAATTTTACTTAGGGTAAAATTGGTCTTACATGGTGTACTTGGGTCCATCTAATGAAAATAGGTTAGATGACCAAAAAATGGTGTAACACCCTCGAAGTGGCTTATTTCTAAGGCATTGATATCTCTTTTCTTCTATTTTTGGAGCTGGTTTCACAACAGGAGCTCAAAAACAAGTTTTAGAGATGGAATTTGACATTCAATTCGAAGGATTCCTTCCATACCATAAGCCAATTGGAATAGTGTAAACCCAGTAGAAGTCCTGATGGAGGTTTGATATGCCCACAAAGCTACACAAAGAATAAGATGTCAGTATGATTTGTGGACCACCTTATTTGCGAACAACTGCAGATTAGGAAATCCTTCTTCTAGGTTGGTGGGTTCCTCGCCACTCTAGATTCGAGATAAGTGGTTAGGCCCAACATTCAACCTTCCCAACTTCATAATGATCTCAAAGTCATATTCTTGGAATAGTAGTAGCCACCAGTAGATCTCCCCCCCCCCCCAACACGGGCTTATTCACTAGGTACTTCAAAGCCAAGTGGTCCATGAACATCTTGAAGTCCCCTCCTAATAGATAATGTCGGTATTTTTGCAGTGCATAGACCATGGCCAAAATTTCACATTTAGTAGTGGAGTAGTTGTGCTTCACACCAGAAATTTTCCTACTAGAAAATGCAAATGGATAGTCAATGTCTCCATCTCCAGGCTACGTAAAGACAAATCCCAGGGAGATTCTTGAGGCGTCTATGTGAACATGGAAAAATTTCACCCTATCAGGGAAGATGAGAATAGGCACAGAGACCATCTTTTCCTTGAGTAGCTTGAAGCTCTTCTGACACTCATCATCCCAAAAAAATGAAACATCCTTCTTTAGCAATTTTTCCATAGGTGTTGTGATCAATGCGTACCCTTGAATGAAATTCCTGTAGTAGTCGATTTGTCCGAGGATCGAGCATAACTATTTCTCATTTGTAGGTACTGCCAAGTTTATGATAACTACTACTTTGGTAGGATCAACCATCAATCCTTGTCGACAAACTATGTGATCGAGTAAGATCCTGAAGGGTACAAAAAATATGCACTTCTTCATATTTAGGGAAATTTAGTGCTTTCTACAGGCATCGAACATCATGCCCAGGTTCAAGACATTCTTCTTTACCAACACAAAGATGGTCCAGTCATCAAAATATACGTCCAAAAATTTGTAGATGAACTCTTTGAACACTGTGACCACCACCGGTGAAAATATGGCAGGGGCATTCTTGAACCCAAATGGCATCACACTATACTAAAAATATCCCCATTCAATGGTGAATGTATTTTTTCTATGATCTTCAGGTACGATCCTGATCTGATGGTAGCCCGAGAACCCGTCTGTGAACGAGTATGCTTCCTGCCCCCCTACACTATCAAGGATTTCATTTGAGAATGACATAGGGAAGGGATCACATACGTAGGCATCATTTAATTTGTGCATGTCAACACAAAATGACTTACCCTTAGTTTTTTTCTCCTTAACCACCATAGGACTTACCCAATCTGAATTCTCAACTAGTTCGATGATACCTATGGCTATCATCTTTTCAATTTCTTCCTTCTATTTTTTTTTATATTTAGGATTCAACTGATAAGGGCACTGCTTCACAGGGTATGCATCTGCTTTTAAAGTGATGCGCATCACCCCTAGGTCCCCTGTGATACCTTTGAGTTCTGAGAATTTTGTCGAGAATAGGTCCTGGTATTCCATGAAGAGTTCTACAAATTTTCCTACAGTATCATCATCCCAGTAGTCCCCAATTTTAGCCATCTTAGGTTGCTCCTCCATTCCAATATTGACTTCTCGGAGCTTTAAAGGCTTAGTGACATCGACGGTCTGCAGTGGGGGTCGAGAAACTATGCGCTCTCCCTCTAACTCTAGGATAGAGACATTTTGCAGGTCTTCCTCACTCTCCTCTATTGCTAAATTGTGGCAGTTGAAAATATCATGCATTTGTGTTTCCCATGTAGGGGCTCCATGTGTTGCGTAAGGGTGTGATTCATCAAACACTAATGCATCAATATCTTATAGAGCTTTGTCAACTTCCTCTATTCCTCTTATCAACCCGAATGTCCCTACAAACTCATCCTTTAGGTTTTCCCAGTGGTGGGTGCGTTGGTGTAATTCTTCATCTAAATACCATGTGGTCAGGATTGGCCCCAAGGCATGAATGAAAAGATGAACCCATTCCTTCATATTTTTTTCACCCATTTCTTCATCCATGCTGACAAGTTCTCATGCGGGTCCCTTGGCCCCAAGAAATTATTTATGCTTAGGTGAGATGGAGGTTCAAACCATAAGGCCACCATGTTGTGACATTCTTCCCAATCCTGGAATTCCCCCTTATGCGTGTCCCACCACCTCGCAAGGGTTGCGCGCATGGCTAGATTAAGGGCCCATAGCCTTCACTCCCATGGGACTTCATCTTCAAATGCTCATAAAAACTTCCTAATACTACCAGAACCATCAAAGTAGGGCAGTTCTTTTACCTCTGAGGAGATGCATCGGAATTTCTTTGTGATTCTAAGACATCACATAGTAGATACATCATGTAAATGTCAAACGAGTCTACCAATTTTCGATCTCCCCATCAGATTCAGAGAAGAAATCATTGTCCTTTTCCCAGCAGATTACACCATCAGCCATAGGATTGATCCAATATTCATCCCGAGTGGTTAACTTATATATGTGATCCACATCCTCTTCTTCATGCACTGGTTTTGTATACCGCTCTCCTTCCGCAAGGTCTACAGGGACTATCACCCTTGTACCCTCATTCTCAAACACCATGCTTCCTTTCTTTGGGTTGATGATGCCTCCCATATCTATAACCCAATCTAGTCTTAAGAGCACAGGATAGGGGTCTGCATCTTCCACAATCTTAATTACCTCAAAGTTGTCTCGGACCTTAACTCCTACAATATCTACCGTAATTTTTTACAGCCTCCCCAATGGTATGATCTTCTATTGGTTAGCCATGCACAACTAGATAGTGGACCATTCTAGCTTAGACTCTCCCATCCACTGGAAAGTTTTCTTGGGTAGTACGTTCGCATCTGAACCCAAGTCCAAGATAACATGATCCATTTCATAGTCACCAATCTATGTTGTTATCCGCATTTACCAACTAGTGTGTTTCTTATTCTTGTACAGTTTGTGCACATTCTTAACTTTTAGGGGTGGGTTAGTCCTCTTTGCGTAGCTATCTATTAGTGCTTGCAGATTCTCTATTGCCTTCTGGTTGCATAGCAGCTTCATACATGCTTGTAGGAATGTTTTAACTTCATTTTTGGTTCTCAAATTTGTTGGAGCTTTTAAAATAGGTGCCTCACCCTTAATAAAGTCTCTGCGAGCTGGGACAAAGGTTTCCTTTTCCTTCAGTAGGTCTAGGATTTCCTTTTTTACAATTGCTTTCCAAGTAAGAGGTTCAGCTTCGGATCTCTCCTAAACCCCTCCTATAGCCATGCCACTACGTGTTATGACATTAATACTTGGTCCTTCATCATGCGGTTTCACTTTAACCCTTTGCACATTTTGCGTAGCTCTCTATTGTTTTTCCTGCATTTTCATTATTAGGATCGGACAGTCTTCAATCACATGCTCTAGTTGTCTACAATAATGAAAATATTGTCACACAGGGTTGGGACAATCCCTCGCAATGTGCCCTATCTCCCCAAAGTTGTAACAGATCAAGTTTCCTCTTCCCTAACCTATGCCTCCACCCCTTCCCCCTCCCTTGCCCCTGGCTAGGGAGCCTCCTCTGCTTGAGGGAGATAGTGGTGAAGATAGGTCAACCTGTACCCTGTATAGGTTTCCTCGATCTATCCTCAAGTTATAGGTCTGAAAATTATGCTCGTCATGCCCCATAAAGGAGCAAAATCAACAGCATTGTTGCTTTGATTTTGGTACATAAGCACCAAGGCGGGGACAATGGTTAGTATCATGTAGCCCAACAACACGATAATCAGCACACCATAACATTGGGCTACATGGCCCCGTAGCCTCCTTAGGGCATATTGGGCTGGGTCCCCCCAACCTACATGTAATCTGCCACTAGAGGACACTGATCCATGGTATAACCTGATACCCTACATCTTACGCACCATATGTATGGACTAGACTCTTTTCCCCGTTCCTTTCACAGATTCTATATTTCTATGTGCATTGCCTCTAGCTGTCTCTGTATCTACTACACCCCAAACTGAGCATCGTCCCTCAGTGCAACCTCTAGTTTCATAGAAATCTCCAAATCCTTCTCTTGTGTTGCAATTGACTACTAACCCATAGGTCCATGTAGGTGAGGCAGCACCATAGAAACAAACCATTCTTTGTGTTTCCTATTGTGATATTGAAATTCCCCATATATGATAACATTTTTTAGCCATTGATCAACTTCCCATACCAATTCAGTGGGTCCTATCTAAAGTATTTCAAGTCAACCACTATCTGAGAGTAGGACTTAGGATTCTAAAAATGTTGTTTTAACGTTGTCTTAATCTCCAAGATGGATGGATCCACATGCTGTCCTACATACCCCATATACCAATCCAAGGCCCTTCCTTCAAAGGGAAGCAATAACTGCACCCTCTTTACAGCGTCAGAAGCCATGTTCTGCGCAACCCATACTAATTCTGCGACAAACCAAAATCACTCCATATCTTCATCTCCTACACCCTTAAAGATAGGTAGCTTCATGTGCGAGGCCATATAATCTTCTTGTTTTGGTGGAGTAATGGGAAAGTTGTTTCCCCTATGCTGACTTGAAGGTGGTGTAGCTGGAGTGCTAAGCGTAGCCGATTCTCTTAATGTACTGTAGATAGATCTATCTCCTTCTTGATTAGTTCAGTATTATTTACCACTTCATGTTACGCTCTCACTCAGATCAGGGGTTATTCAGTCGGTGTGGCTACACAAAATGCCCTTTTTGCACAGTAATATTTTGATTAAAAGGAAATATTTTCAAGAAATTACCCCCGAAACCCTTGAAGAACCTTCACTCTACTTCAAAATAGGATATGAACTAATCGATTGCAAATTTTGTCACAAAACCTCCCAGCATGGTATCCACCCAGTGATCTACTGTACGGGTGATGGTATTGTTAGTCCTTTCCAACTATTGGATCAACTCTGGAGTCAACTGTGTGACTCGCTCATCCTTCCAACATGTCTAGAAATATACAAGTCTGGATAGCCACTCCTGTATCTGGTTTGCAAATTTTACAAAGAAATTTCATACACTTCAGTAAAAATGTACTTATTTTTCCACTTCTTAGCTATTAGATTCACGCTGTGATTCTCTTTTATAGAAAATTCCTAAATCTATATTTCAAACCAGTCCTCGATTTCTAGCTTCTCAGATCTCCAGTGTTCCCTTGGCATCACCTCATATCTCTCTCAAAATGCTCTTGGTCCTGACAAAAGAACCATTTTTTGGATTGAGGGGACATAACCCAAGTTTAAAGTTTAAGGTTTTCCAAAACAACCCCTATACTACTGGCCTTTTTAGTAACTACCTCCTTGCGTAGGCCAAGGTCTAACTTGAAGTAGTATGGGAGGGTGTTGGAATGAGGTTTTTGCACCTTGAGAGAGAGTAGGTAAGTCAAGGCAGATCTATGTTTGAAACTTGTCAGATTTGCACAAAGTAAGTCTATTCGTAGGCTTTTATTAGTATAATGAATTATTAAGCACAATAGAGCTATTACCATTCACAGATCTAATCGATACCTTCACATCCACGTGTGTATCAGCAATTACCAGCACATAATATCATAAATTCAGATACAGATACATTCGTAGCATAACAAATAGCACAAAAGTATTCACAACTTAAACAGATACCATCACAGAGCATTTACAGATATACTTATGCAAAAACATAGATATATTCACATCTAAATAACCCTCACAGATATGCTTCAGCAGTAAACATCACTGATCAAGGTAACACACAGATACTTTAACAATACTTCGCATTCATTAAAATTGATATCCACTTACAACCAAAACCAGCCCACACACAAAACCTGGTGGGGTCCACACATAGCAGGACTGAGGACCTCCACGCACAAAACCAGCAGGAGTCCTTACCCAAAAAATATCTGACATTTCACCTGTAGCATCACTCTTAATTCATGTCTACCTCTAGACTCAAACTATTCATCTCTTTATATCGATATAGCCTACGCTATCCTGTGGTCTGCAAACCATGGTTTGTGGACTCTAGGTCTACCCTTTGACACATTACAATGCATTCGGGGCTTTGACCCACCCAAAAACCCCTGCATCGGATAAAATTCATAGCTTAGGGAGCCTTGTTCCAACAACAGCTTCCTTGGTCTAAGGGAAGTGGGATGCAATATATTTTCCAATAGTAGGAAAAATGGATCTAAGAAACTAGTCCATGTAGACACGATCTTCAAAAGCAGGAGCTCAACATAGGCTCTTCCTTCGGTGCCATTATTGAATATGATCAGATATGCAGGTAGTAGAAGTTTGACAGAAAGAAGTCAAGAGTTCGGTATCAGTGGCATAGTGAAGGGGACGCTGGAAGTAAGATAGAAAAGCCTTGGAAAGGGTCGCAAAAGTAGTATGAGAGGACGATGCCTGGTCAACATACCAGTTGGAAGCTTCTCAAGTAAGCGTACATTGGAATATTTGAAGACAGGCACAATCATTGGTGATGAAGTTAGATGAACACAACATGTGGAAAGAACAAACATGGTTGGTAGGATCCTCTCCAGCATTTCCTTCAAACTTGGGGATGTCTAAAGGAAGCTTGGTTTCCATAGCAGGCCAACGAGAATAATGATGTATGGGGTCATTAATCAACTGGCTAAAATCAGGAAGGCTTAGGCCTACCATATAAGAAAGCAAGGGAGCAGCCGAAGTAGTTCTTGCTATGTTAGCACTAGTAGAATTTCCAGAATTATGGCTGGGGCTACCACCAGCATTAGGTCCTGAACTAGACATGATGAATGTGAAAGGTGGAGGAGATTTGGGGATAGAACCAGAAGGGGAACCTGATGAACCAGAATCATATTTAGAATGGGGACTCGGTGGAGGATGAACTCGAAACCTACGTGGAGTATTAAGTCTTCCTCAGAGAAACTGAGGCTGAAGGCCTTGGAATTTTCAATATAAAAACCTTCGGGGCAAAATGATGGTAAAGAGACACGGAACCCAATAAGGAAGATAGGTAAAAAGGGGTAGGGAGGTGCTGATAAATTAATTACAATTTTTAAGTCTTTGGCTAGTAGTGTAAACCAGGTTCTCTTCGCTTAGTGTGTGTGTGTATGTGATAAGAGTATTAATTTTAATTAATCCTAGATGTGTCTAGAGAAAAAAAAATATGTTGTATAACTATAAATAAAACTAAAAATGATGCTAAAGGAAACTAAATGTGACAGTAAAATAAAGAGCTAAAGATGCATCAATTTAAACTGAAGGAGACGGGCTTCCCAACAACTTGTCTATGGGTGGGTGAAATCTAGTCAAAACACAAAAAATGGCCAATGGATCTAAAGACGTGAGGGATATGGATGTAATGGTCAAATCTGCTAGAAAGAGGGGCAGTAAACAAAAAATAAAACAGAGGGAAAAATGTTGCAGAAAAGGTGGCGGAAGGCTACAAACTGAAGGGAAATGACATGAACCCTAAAGGAGGACCAAAAAAAATGGAAAAGAGGTGTTTTGGATGGATAAATAACTGATCTGAAATGGATCTGAAAGTATAGGTTCAAATCTGAAAAATTGCTGAAAAACAATGAAATCTCAGAGGACCTGCTTCAGATAAACTCCTCCTAAAAAGGTGGAAGTGTACTGAAGCACTAAGTTTCTTGGTTCCTACTTTGATGAGTAAAAATAAGAAAGTAAAAGTCCAATATGGGTGAAGACAGAGGTCAGAAAACCCTAAATGATGCCCCAGACAAACCGAGAAAAATCACAGAAAAAATCCCGCAAAAAGTACAAGTCGCAGTTTCTGAGCTCTTTTCCGTTGAGGTCATAGTTTTGAAGCTATTTTCCACTACTTGAGAGTTGAGGTCACAAATTTTGGCCCAAAAAGTGTGACCTACACTTTTATCTGACTCGAGAGCAAGTTTTAGAAAAATGTGTCATCTCTGTTGCGGCTGATACCTGTCACCTGCGCAAAGGGCCCAAAAACACACAGAAGTTAAAATTTTTACTGTTTTAAGGTTTTAAATGTTAAAAACAGCATCAATAAATGAATAATAATAAGTTTAAGAAAAACCCTAGGGGTTCAAGCAACTATTAATGCAGGGATCTGAAAAAATACAGCGGTCGCAATGATAAACCCTTTTGGAGTCGCTAGTTGCTAGTGTGAATTCTAATCGCAAGCGTACGAAGAATTATCACTTTAGCTATGCATAACAAACATCCATAACATCAATGATGGTTTTCAATTTCCTTAGATCTATGATTAGTGATCCAAATGAATGTTACAGAAATTTAGATCTATGTAGTTAAAGACATTAAACAACAAAAATAAGCAAGATTTTCTAAATGCATCCAATGAACAAGACAATAATTTTTTAAATAATTTTTTGTATTATGACACCTGGGAATGGAACATAGAAATATGGTACCAGTCCCCCTCAATGGGATGGGTTCTTGTATGTCCTCAACACTTCATATCTAATATCTATCTCTCTTGATGGTGTGGAAAACCCAGACAAAGATGGAACTGAAAGGGAGCTCACACGCAAAAAGTCGAAAAACATGACAATTATGGGAGGATCAAAATCAGACCAAAAGTATAGATTAGGAATGATCTCTAGGAAACAAAAGGTAGTGAATGAATGGAAAAACCCTTCTATTTATAACAAAATATTGAGTTAGTCTAGATATTGGTTCATAATTAAAATATTATTAACTAAAACTAGATCCAAATTTTATGGAATATTTTATTATTTTTGTCGGAGGGAAATAGAATTTGAATTTGGTCAAATCCCTTTATTTAGAAATAATAAATAAATAAATTATTTACTTATTATTTTAAGAATTTCGTTAAGTAATAATTAAATAAATAGTGATTTATTCAATTATTTATAAATGATTTAATCAAATTTAACAAGGAATATTATTTAAATAATGTTTTAAGTAATTATTCCTAGAAAATCATAAGATAAATAATGATTTATCTAATTAATTTTCCTGTTTTGGGTTAAATATGAGTAAAATCAAACAAATAAGTTTATATTCAATTATTCCTCATGGGGTTTCCTATTTAGACCATAAACAACTTAATAAGTTATGGATTATTAAGTTATTTTTCATGGTGAAAGAAATTTTACTATGGTAAAATTTGTCTTACATGGTGTACTTTAGTCCATCTAATAGTAATAGGTTACATGACCGAAAATGGGTGTAACAATGTTTTCTTTATTATATCTTTTCATCAAACAATTATCAAGTGAAAAAAAAGTAGATACAATGGACACATAAATTAGGCTCTAAGATAGGTAAAAACAACTGCAAGTGTAAAACCAAGAAAATATCTTATCTTCTTATAGAATTTTCTTTAAATGAGAAAAACAAGACCCAAAAGCCTAGAAAAAATCCTCCTAAAAGCACCAAGTCATCCCTCAAATAAGCCCTTCCAAATAGGTAAGAGATCAAGGATCACTTATGCTCTAACCAGCTTCCAACTTCAACTTTGACTCCCAAATTCGACCTGTAATTTCAACTCTGTAGCAATAGTAAAAACCCAAATTTTGGCATCTGTCAACTCTTCAATAAGACTTTCTTCAAACAAATCAAGGTATCCAAAGTGAAATTGGATCAAATCACAATATTCGGCTCTCCTGCAACATGGATTTATAATTCCACCTCTTGTAATTCAAACCTGCAATTTTTTTCCTTCCTTGAAGCTACATAAACCCTAACCTTCACACGTGTGAGAGAATAAGTCCCAAAAATAGGTTTTTCTTGATATTCTATAAATCTTCGTAATTCCTTGACCTTTTCTCCTTCTATTTTCATATTTATTGCACTAGATTGAACTTTTTTCCTAAGATATCGAATTGCTGCTAAATGAGGTTGATGATTCTTCTATTGATACACATATGAGGGGTTCAAATAACCTCCCCTTAGGTTGACTTGTGCTTGGAGGTTTCTATGACTTTCTAGTCTCAAAATCAATATCTTTTACATGTTACACATTTCCTAATAGGGTCTTACACAAATTCTAATGACTTTGTTGATTAAAGAAAAATATTCTTTTGAAATGATAAACCCTAGAAGCATGAAGAACTTTATTTACCTAAAAGTCCGTCAAAATGGAGCATGAAACTCATACATAAAAATAATATTTGTCTTTCTTCTTTCTCCTACAACAGAAGATATAAATAGTGATTTGAGTACATTGACAATTATGAAGACCAAAACTTGTTACATTTTTTAACACTCCCTCTCAACTAGGGAGGTATTCATAATTGTACAATTGGTACAAGGTTATTCTAAAATTGAAGAGTTCTCATAAGAATAGTTGGATTGATAAGCCATATTTAAGCATCAAACATTATAGCCAACATTGTCAATATAGTAATGCATTAGTGTGATAATGTATTAATTATAAGAGAATAATGTTGGTAGGTTTTACTTGAGATACCACACTACCTCTTCAAGGTATGCACTCTATTTTAATGTTCACTAGGAATGTTATGTTAAATTTGTGACTGCAGATAGAAGTATCTTCCTTGGACCTAGTGGACTGCTCTAGAACAACAAAAAGAAAAGAATATAAAGTTATCCTTCGAGGAATTGGAGAATGGAAAGAATATTTCTTGGATTTTTTCACAAGATTCGCTCTCCTCTTGGCTTGTAATCTCCATTTGTAGCTCTGATTTCTACAATTAGAACATACACATAAAATCATAGCAAGTCAAAGATATATGAAATCTATGTAGATTTATCCAATTAATCTATTGAGTG
This sequence comes from Pinus albicaulis, assembly GCA_034641835.2. Taxonomy (NCBI): domain Eukaryota; kingdom Viridiplantae; phylum Streptophyta; class Pinopsida; order Pinales; family Pinaceae; genus Pinus; species Pinus albicaulis. The sequence goes on from CM076580.1 coordinate 1,609,583,576, forward strand.
GATTCACAAAGCATTGAAAGATATGAATGTAAACATAACATAACATATATAGTAAAATGGTATACTCCTAGTATTAATGGAAATGGAGATAGATTACAACCAAATGTAGGATTTGATCTTGTAGATATATCGCCAAGTTGACCTATCCTTCCTTGTGAGAAGGCACACCTCAATGTCGCCCTAATGAATGAAGATGATGGATCTCTTGCATTCAAGGCAGAAACATGAGGGCACAATAGGTCTCCAAAAGGAAACCTTGATGTTGTATATGGCTATAGATTTATATGAGAGGGTGGTGGTTTAGGAAGCCATATCCATCTACCAAACTAGGATTGAGATCCACTCTTGATGGGATGATGAGCTCAATGCATAAGAGGTGAAATATCCAAGGAATGATTAGATAGGATTCAAAGTTCTTATCCAAGGTAAATGGTGGAAACATCTCATGGAAGCTTCTAGAATAGGAAGCTTCGAGATTATTTTTTTTTTTCCCAAATTTCTAAAATCAGTGCACCCCCAACAAGGGACAACCTGTTAGTGCTAAGTCTAGGTGTAGAATGGAGAAACCTACTGGTGAACACATGTATCTAAAGGGATAGGGTGAATTGGGCCTTAAAAGAATGTAAATGAAGCAGTTAAGTCCATAAACTTAAGGATTTGGGAGATTCATGACTAGGGATTTGTGTGGGGATGATGACAAGATGTTCATGGACGTTGATTGATCCATTTTGCAGGCCTATTGACTAGATGTGACAAAATTGCCTATAATAGATCCCCCCTAAAGTGAAAAGACATAAAAATGGCTAACGACTGAAGTGCTTTACCGTGTGACAAGCCTAGATCGAGAACCTTTGGTCGAGATCATCATCTATTACAATACATGTTATTATGAAATATTTGGTGAGGGAGGTATACACATGCTCAACACATAAGCTAAAATTACACGAAAAATGATAAAATAACATGTCCACTAATGAAAAAGTGTGCATCCATAATTGGATGATTGTTTGATCATAGCCATCATTCTTTATGATTTTCATTAATATTGAAAGTGTAGCCCAGATGGATGGAACTAGATTTGGGGTACTTTATCTCATTGAATCAATTGTACAATGTACGAGTCTAACCATGTGAATAAAGTAGCTGAAGTAAAACATGTTAGACACCATCTAATTATTGACCATTGATTTATTTCATTAATGGATACGAGAAAAACCACTCATGATGTTAATGTCTCTTAAGTTACTACAGTACAATATGCATGGTGTGAATGAATAACTTGAAATTGAACACCACACAAATTGTGTCAGTCAAAGGCCAATGATCTAAACCTATCTCTCAGAGGGAGGGAACTTTCCATTGATGTATGCCAGCTCCAAGTTACCAAAAGGAGAGTTTCTATTTCAACTTCCTGGATAATGAGTTGATGTCGACAGGAAGCAACTCATTGTAGGAGGGCCTTCATGTATCCTTCATCAACGACATGAAAAAAATATGTTCATTTTAGATAGGATGATGTTGATGTACAACTCGTTTAGGAGTAAGAGAAATGTATTTAGGTTTAAGAGTTTTTCATCAAATATCAATTAAAGGAGTTCTCTACAACACATCATTGACACTAAATGGATTTGCCAGCATTTACCGAAAACTAAAAATGGAGGATTTGAAATGGTGTGATGGACCAAAATACAAGAATATTTCCAAACCCAATAGTCAAAAATATGAAGTGAAATAGTGTCATATTCAATATCGATTGACTGACATAATAGGTGGAGTATCCCATTTTCCCAGTTTCCCCAACCATTTTTGGTAATTACCTCTTTATTTTTAAACAAGATCAAGGAGGATAACATATGATTGATATGTAACTTCATCCTTTGTATGAATCCCCTTGAGTATCTTTAATGAACTCTATGAATGTGTGGTTTGATCCCACCATGTTCGACAAGCCCATCATTGTTTGATATTTTTAAGTCTCCATCGAGGGTGTAACTCAACTCATTTTTCATGTCTAGAGAGTTTGAAAAATATATGGAAAAAGAAAACTCCAAATGAACTATTTCATAAATAGTCTCTTGAGTCTGAAAAGGTAGAAAACTATACTTAGGAGAACCTCTTAGCCATGTGTCACTAAGGTATTCATTTTTTGTAAATAGTCTAACTCAGTCTGGAAAAGGGTTAAACTTATCCTAAGTAGACATATTTTCATTTAATTTAATGAGTTCAAAGAGACAAGTGCTTAAAAATATTTTTTATTTTGGGAGTCTAAAAAGATCTAAAGGAGGAGTCCATGGGTTCCTTTTTCATAGATTTATAGATCCCAAAAAAAGCGATAAAAGTGTTATCTTTGGTCAAAATTATCTGTCAGACATCATCAAATTAGTTAAACAACCTTAAACCTACTCAAAACATAACCAAATGTTTAAAAATACCTATTTCATGGTAAAAATGAATTATATTTAATTCAAAATACTAAAATATTAATGAAATAATGATGAAAATGACCATAAAATAGGAAAAAATAATTCATTTTTACCATTTCACATTTACATCTTAGAGAGTGAGTGTTGAGTTATTTTTTCATCACTTTTCTGCAGCTGATTATGACCAATCCAATGGCTAATTTCCATCATGGTCACTTTGAGGTAGGATCTATCACCTTCCTCTCTCTTTTCACACATACATTTTGTAATTTCATACACATTTTTGTAGTTTTTAAGCACCCTATGGATCTAATTTCTCACCCTAGGTCCAACACACCCCCAATAAGTCAAAAGGAGAATTGGAAAGAGAAAATTTTCACTAGGGAGGGAATTGCAATGCACTCTTTTCCCTTAGGACAGTGAATTTGGCATAGTTCCCAAGTGTGTTTTGTTTGTTTCCCTCAAAATATTTCTAGTTTTTTGCATAAAATTGGTCCTAACGATCTTTATCATGATTTTTTAGGTGTCTATTATAACAAAATGGATTTGATATGGAGGAAAATATAACATGAGTAACAATATGTAACTGTAGCTAATAATCCTGCCACTACCTAGGCTTTGGGATATTGTGGAATTTTGAAATTCTTCCGGCTTCCTCATATGAGGAAACAAATGGAATTGTTGAGGTATCTTTTACTTGCATTGGATGTTTAGGAACATGCATGCAAACTTGGTGCACATATGCTTTAAATAAAATTAGAGGAGGTATACTTCTTGACAGTTATGTCTAGGCAAGGTGCCCCCATTTTCTCTTCTAGTTTTTGGAGTGGAGGAGTGACAGTCAAGGATTACATAAATGCAAATTGTAGGCCAGGATCCTAGCAAAATAAATATTGGAAGGTCGACATCAAGTGTGTTGTCTATTTTCCATTAAGAATGGTCCCATTTATTATTTCTAGATTGGCAGATAATCCAACTCTACATGTGGCCAATAAGTCACATAGGTAGTATGATCTAGAATGTATAGAACCAATAGTCTTCAACTAGAGTGAGGGATTACTATTAAACATGAAGGAGAAACTCATAAAAGAAATAAGGATGATTGAATAATTTTTTCTATGGTTCAATCCTAGTTTCTTTCGCTTTAGAGTAGATTCCATTGCGTAGGACACAATATATTTCACTTGATCCTACGGGTCCAAGTGTCCCACTGAGGAGGAGGTGGGCGGATCTCACATATAGACATGAAGGTCTGTAATCGATGAGTTTCACACTTATCTTCTATAGACAGTTTCACATGAAACTCATTATGATAGAAAATTATTCATATGTAGACATGGATTTACATAAATAATAGGAGCTCATCTTTCCTAATGGTGAGAGATGGGGTGCCATAGGTAAAACAAGAAACACTTTTATCATTTGTTATTTTAGGTTTTACAATTTATTTTTGTGATTTTTCAATGTATCTGAGACTAAACTATTGATGTGTGTACATGAAGATATTGGGCCCATTCAACCTGTGGGTTCTTCATACATTCATTGTGGATAAGACCCACAATAGACACAAGTGGGAGTACATGATTTTGTAGTAGAATGATAGGTACTCTATGATCTCAATGTGGCTGAGATCCTTACAGAGGTTGAATGTCACATGGAGGGATTGTCCCATGGCATACCTAAGACTAGGGTCAATGAGCTTCCTATGAGGCTATAGCGACATACTATTGGTTTGCCTGGACATTTATGTTGGCTATTGTACAAGATGGCTTGTACAGTGGCATGCTACCATGAGTACTATTATTAATCTACTAGGAGGCTTATACCCATATTGATTGCATGTATATCATAGGTTGTGTGGCCATATGTGTCTGAGGCAAAAATTTAGTTAAAATAAACTTATATACATATATCTATAAAAATATCTTCGATGTTTCTTATGGTTATCTAAAATTTTGAATATATGTGATGTATATCGAATTTATTTTACATGTGTCATAAATTTCTATCTAAAAAATGACTATCCAATGCATTTGATAATATATTTAGATTCCTAGAAATTTGTTGATATTGGATGAAATAAAAATATCTTTCCAAAACACGACCCCCTCAATAATATAGAAAGCATAGTTGGACTTATAAATGAATAGCCATTAGTCAACTATAGCACTACAAGTTTTGAGTTGAGTCTGATAACTAAATGGTGAATACCATGAGAAATAACATCATACAATAGTTTGATCACTGTGATATACTTAGTTATATTATTAGTAGGTTGTTCGATACAAATCCCTTCTAAACGCACTAACTCGCCACTTGGAGCATACATGGCACACAGTGTGGAAAAGAGTTTTCGAGTACTACAAATACCATGATAAACATAACTAACATATGGTTCAAGGGATGTTGAAATATTCAAACCAAATGTAAACAAAATTAACATAAATTGTAGGAAACTCTGAATGGAAAACACTACAAACATGCTAAACACACCGATATACAATATATACATAATGCACTACGCAAAAACTCAATCATATTATTTCCTAAGGTAAAACCCATTTCTAGGTTGCACCAAGGGAACTCATTCAAAACCAGTAAGCTCATAGGCCCCTTTAGAAAAAATATGCTTGAAAATGTATGGAGATAGCCACATTGGCTCAAAATTCCCTGATCCTAATTTATCAGGTGCTTGGTCATATAACAATAAAATATCTCCTTCCGAGAAGACATGAGGCTTGAAAATCTTTTCATATTGTGCATTGATATGTTTCTTATGGGCTTCATTAGCCATGGTGGCATTAAGTCAAGTTTTTTTCAGGCACGTCAGATGTAAGAGTCCTTCCTCTTATGTGACAGTGGTAGGGAGGAGTTCAACAAAACGTTTCAGGGAAGGAATTTGACATTCAATTTGAATAATTCCTTCCATACCATAAGCCAATTGGAATGGTGTGAATGTAGTAAAAGCCCTGATGAAGGCTTGATATGCCCACAAAGATACACAAACAATAATATGTCAGTATGATTTGTGGACCGCTATCATGCGTTGAAGAATTATTTTAATAATTTTACCAATTGCATCAAATTTCCCATTTTCCTAATGGTAGTAGGCAACGGAAATTTCATGAGAGACTCATAGATTGGCATTCAATTCATGCATCAAGTGATTCCAAATTTTTTTTCCATGGTGCACGTTATACAGAAACTACGTTTGCGGATAGAAGTATCTTACCTAGAGTCGGTGGCTTATTCTACAACAAAAGGACAAAGTGGCTATTGATTTCCTTAAAATAAATAGATAATGGGATGAATCCTAACTTTAATATAATGTGTGCCTTATTCATTTCTTATCTTGAATGATCCAATCCTAGCTACCGTCACAAAAATTAGAACCTGCATAGTTAGACAATAGAAGCCAAGGATCTACGAAATATATGTAGCATCATATAAATACTTCATTCAATGGAACAACATGGCATAAAAATACATGAAATCATAACATCACATATAGGGAAACAAATAAATATTTTCATTAATATAAGTGTAAGGAGTTACAACCATAAATAGAAGTCGATCTTATAGAAGAGATCCTCTAGACTGACTTGTTCCTTATTTTTCACAAAGTGCACCTCCAATCACCTTAATGCATGGAAAGTTACTTCTCTACAACAACAACATAAGGGTATAATTCTATCTCCAAAATCCAACCCCTAGCATGTGGATGGTATTACACAACATTTTGTCACTTTCCATTTACTCCTTGTTTCTAGATCCTGGAGAACTCATACAATGGTCCTGGTGTACCTTTCCCATCATGGAGCACATTCCCTTAGATCCCACAAATTCTAAAGATCAATCCCCCTTTGACTCATTTATGGAGAATCTCCTTAAAAACCTAATTTTTTGGAGCCGCACAACCACCCAGTGTATCACCAATGGTTATGTCAAATCCTTAGCATGTGAACTATGCTGATTAGCATTGGTATGGACCTAATACTCAAGATGATCCACTTCTGTAAAATTTATAGAGAATTAAATGAAGCTTCATTTCCTAGGAGCTTTGAGAGTAGAGAGATGGATGCTTGTTGATCATGATATAGTGGAGTTTTCTACTTTGGGTTTCTTGTTCCTACAAAATTGTAAATACCCAAGGAGATAAGGCATCCTTCCATCTTATGATGATCGATGTCCCCTTCTCCCATGGCTATAAAATGATCCCTTTCCGTATGCCTCGGCTAGAATAGAAGAAGAAAGAATAGAAGAATAGTATAAATATTGTTTTAGCTATAGAAAAAGAGAGTTGTGGTCCTTAGCCTCCTTGTGTTAACCTTGGAAAAGAGTTTTTTGGAGACGTGCTTGGATTTAGACCCATAAAAGGAGAGATTTGACATCAAGGCAAAGTTTGTAACTCCCATTTCTAATTATTAATAGAATACAATTGGTTTTTACTTTCCATTTTCGTTTACTATTATGATGAAAAGTCTAATACTCCTTGATCTGTTAGATAGATTTCATTTAATATAAGTACCATTTGTTCTATATTGTTTCATATTGTCTTATGTATCTTGCCATAGGTCTTGATTATAAAAGAGAAGAAAGGAAAGTGATCTAAAGGGAAATATATCTAGATACACTCAAGGGAACAAGTAATCAAAACAAGTTTAAGGTAGGTACTCCTATCATTTGTTTTCAATTGAATGTAGTCTAAGAAATTTGATGCTTGTTTGTCTTGTTTGTTTCTAGACCCACTCTAGGGCTAGAGGGATCGTCTTTGTCCACGGAGAGGATTTACCTTGACAAAAAGTTGGCGACTTCATTGGAGGAATTATTCTAGTGTCATATGAACACTTTGAGATTTTATTTTTCGATAAGCTTCATAGAATGCCCATTTCTCTCTTGATTTTAGCTTCTGTGATTGATTGCAGTCATTAGTATTATTTTTGAAGTGATAAGCCTAGCCATGTTTGAACAAAACCTTATGTTTTTATGTTATTCCTTGTTCAGTGTTGCTAATTCTTTGACAGAGGCGTTGATTGGCACTAGTTTCATTAAAGCATAAGTTCTTATCCCTTTCCAGTGCTAGATGCAGCCTCACAGGTGCGTTGATTTCTAAGTATGTTTTTTTTAGGGTTTCTCTTCATTTGTTGATAGTGTGTCTTATTATTATAGGATTCCTTCTCTGCTCAAGATTTACCTCATTCTCTTTTGTTCAAGTTAATGGATTGTATCAATTAGCCTAGCATTAGGTCTCTTTTTGTTGAATTGGGCATCCCCATGTCCCTAGGGTTTCTAGGTGCTTTATCTCATTTGAATGGTTCCATGCTTCACTGAATACCACACCTGTTGTTCAGTTAGTCTTCTCATTTAGTTTATACCATTTGGATTTGGTTGTCAGTTGGTTTTTGTGACTAGAGTTTCAAGTGTCCATTTCGAGTCCACTTGGTTCTCTCTTTCACCCACAAGCATAAACAACGTTCCTTGACTTCAACAATTTTTTTTCTTTGTGTGTCAATTATTGTGAAAAGGAAAGAATATTTTGTTTTGAGGAAATGATTTGAAATTTCTCTTTCGTACTTTGATTATTGTGTCTTGTAGAATTTTGAATAATTTGAATAGAAAATACTCGAAGAAAGTGATTACATTTGAAGTGAGTTTTTCATCATTTTTTCATTTTGTTTATATGAAAAAGAAAAAAAAATTGCATTCATTTTGCATCTAGAGTGAAATGTTTCATTTCGTTTTCTTCTAGTGCATTTAGTGAAAAACTAGGAAAGTGAAAGAGATTTTCATTTTCTCTTTGGAATATGCACTTAAGGAAGTAATGAAAAGAATTTTCATCTAGTACATTTTCTTTCCCACTAAATTAATTGTGTGAACCTCTTCCTCTCAGTTAGTGTATGTTTTCATCAAAATGATTTTTTTTTTCTCATACAGTTTTATTTTAGGGATTCAAGTGACATAATTAAGGCCTTAATACTAAGACTTAAATTCAAGATAAAATTTAAAAATTTATTCAATGAATCTAAGGAGAATTTGGAACTGAATGCAAAAAATTTAGAGGTATAGGCTAGAGACAACATGTTCCATCATCTATAAACTTGGCAGTTGTTGCTAAATGCCTATGTTCCGTTTTTGGAGTGAAACCATGTCCCACGTACGGAAGTATATAGCACTTTCGGCATGTATTATAAGTATAAAGGGATGCTCTCATTAAAAGGTTACACATTAGAAAACACCAACATGAAATTGTGTTCCCCATACCATCAAGTATATAATGGGAGACCCCACTAGGTTGCTATCATTTAGCCATAGGTAACCTAGTCTGTCATCTTGTAAACGTGATACACCAAACACATCATTCAGGGAGATTGGTTGCCTGTACTTCTTGGCTTGTCGGGAGGTATTATGAAATTCATGGATACTTGGTAAACCCTCTTCCCTAGCACAATCCTTTTTTGTTTTTTTTTTGTTTTCTTTTTTAGTTCTAAAATAGATTACCCACAATAAAATTTTACCAACGCAACTCCTTAGCAGACCTTAGGTTGATACTAATGGAAATAGTTCCAGATTTTACGAATCAAGGAATCCCCTAAGATGGGAATCCTTGTCCTTTTACTTCTTTTGGAAATTTTGGTGCTCCCTATATGCCAGCATTGTCCCTCCCAGGATTTACCATTGGTTTTCTAGTTTGGTTATTTTCGACCTCCATGGTTTCGAATGTCCAAGTTGCTTCTCAACCAAGTTCGCATCCACCTGAATAGTATCAACCTCACATTTATCCTAAATTTGGACCCTCACATTATTCTCATGTTTCTTCACCTCATTCTTCCTCTTCACCTGGTTAAAGTATGTATTCTAGTAACCAAGAAGCTAAGAATAAGAAGAACCAAAATAAGCAAGAGGGAAACCAAGCAACCATCACCACTAATGCAACTGATATGTTAGTTCCCTATAATAATTGTGTGGCCCATTATTATTGTTATTTTAGCCCCCTTATTATTATTTTTGTGCCTATGTAGTCCCCATTTTGTTATTATTGTTCCCCATAGAAGCCAACTATTGTTATTATTGTGCCCTTACATTGTTATTGTTATGTCGGCTAGGATTATATTGTCACCCCTTGGAATATTATATATAGAACGGAGGCTTTCTCATTTGTATCATCCAATAATTTTTCATTTATGTAATGTAGAGGAGGTTTCCCCCTCGAAGTGGTTGATTTCTAAGACATTGATCTCTATTTTCTTCTCTTTTTGGAGATGGTTTCATAACATTTGGTATCAAAGCTTTGGATTCTAGGGTTTTGCTACTTCGAATGCGTCATCATGACATTTGCGCTTTAGCATATTTTCTACGAATATTCAGAAGCTAAAAAAAAACCCATTTTCACAGCCATTTTGACAAACTTTGTGTAAAAATTTCAGATCTTGGTTCGCAATATTTGTGGAGATATGATCTATGGAATTTAGGGTTTTTCCAGGGTCCATAATTTCATCTCAAAGAGGTGACCTTGGGAAAGTTGTCATAACTCTCTCACTGAGGATCGGTTTGCAGTTCTGTAAAAAGTGGTTGAAATCAAACGGATTGTAGTTTCCTGTGTATCAGTTGTAGAGATGAAATATTAAATAGTGACATATGGCATGCCACAAAAATTCTCTCTACTAAACCAGTCCATAATTAGGTCATTACAGGAGATTGGGCATAACTTTGTCTTGAAGAATCCAAATTAGGTCTGACCTGTGGCATTGGAAAGAGGACTCAGAGGGATAATAAAAGTTATAAATCTATACCTTGAATCTCTAAAATAATAGAGGTAAGTCATATTCGACATATACCTCATAAAAAGCAGGAAAAAGGTGTGTATTTTTTAAACAAGTTTTCATAACATTTGTTTGAAAAATAATTTTGAAGCGATTCCCATGGCATATTCAAGCATCGATATTAGTATTGACTTATGTAATTCTTCCCAAAAATAATTTTACACCCATTAAGTGCTCAGAAATCTCTACTATGATACATGAAGAGGAAGAATTACAGAATGATATAGCAAAATTATGGTACCAAGTGAAACAAATTTCAATGTTACAAAGAGCAATAAAAGATGACATATATGGTTTAAAAGAAGAAATGAAAGCTAATTTGGACAGTTTGAAAGATCAAATGAAAGCTAATATGGATGATAAATTAGTGGAAGATCACATCAAGAATCATTTACAAGTTTTCAAACTCTTAAAGGATAACCTAAGTTTGCTGCAAAATAGAATGAAACAATAGGAAGATCAACATCACAGCGAAAGAAGTTCTGAAGTAGTCAAAGAAATTTTTTTTGACAGTAATGAAATCGATCAATTTCAGAGTATCTCATCAAGTGGAAGAACTTAACAGTTGAAGATTCCACATGGGAGGATGTGAATTTTATACAGAAGCATTCATAAATAATCAAGTGTTGAGGAGAACACTTGTTTGAAGGAGAGGGGCATGTTAGGTCTGTATAATAATGGTGTAGCCCATTAGTATTGTTAGTGCAGCCCCCTTTCTATTACTGTTGTGCCTATGTAGTCTCCATTTTGTTATTATTGTGCCCTCACATTGTTATTGTTATGTCAGCTATTATTATATTGTCACCCCTTGGACTCCTATATATAGAAAGGAGGTTTTGTCATTTCTATCATCCACTAATTGTTCATTTATGTAATGTAAAGAAGGTTGCCCCCTCAAAGTGGCTTATTACTAAGGTGTTGATATCGTGTTTCTTATATTTTTGGAGCTAGTTTCATAAAATTATGTTGAAAAACCTTCCAATCAATATCAAAAATTAAAATTCCCTTGCAAGCTATGTAAGGGCGAACACCTTCTTAGATACTTTCCCAGTATTCCCAAGGTGTTACAACTGTGGTCCACTGGCCTGAATTAGCCTTTCTCATCAGCCTCTAGAGATCATGCTAGTGATGAAATCTCAATTATTGGTAATAAGGTTCATAGAAAAAAGGGTAATGTCAAATTTCCCTGTAGGTTATTTGAAGGCACTCATCCCATTCACCTTTTTCCTTATATGGATGAAGCCTCCAAAGTGTTGGATACCATTATGGATTCTCAGCCCTGCCTTCCGACTGGTTACCAAAATTTTCCCCTAATCCTCCACTAGTTGATCAAGTGATTCATAAAAACTAATCTCTTCTCAATCCCACTATCTCTGAAATTCAATTCCATGAGCCCATTCTCAACCAAACATTGGTTGACAAAATAGTAGACCTCATTTTACCTACGGTTGATCAAGAATTTCCTATAGAGAGTGAATCTCATACCACTTATATTATTTTTGTTTTTTCATATTACTAGGGATTAGAGGTAAATCCTCCCATTCTAGAGATATAAGTCAATGATCCTGCCATTCTCGTAAAATAAGCAGGTATTTCTCTCATTCCCACGGCACCCCCTCCAAGTAGTTTGGTTTCTTCTTTTGATTGGAGTCGACTAACGGTATATCGTCTTCCTTCTTATGTTCCCTTTGAGATCACAGTACAAGCTTATAATGTGGATGTACCTAGCATGATAATAGATGAAGTAACGTATGTTAGTATTCTATCCTCGATCAGGTGATCATGTCCAAGTTGAAAAAATGCTCAAAAATGGAACTGCTTATAATTGGTTGCAATCTGAATGACCGGAAAGGTCTCATCACTGTGATTCTGGCACCATGAATGGGACTCAAATCCAATGTCGTATGTGAAAGATATGAAGGTTTGAAGTCTCCAGTAAACTCCATTTTTTAGCTGACCAAAGTTGACTTGTGAATTTGAAAAAAATTTAAAAAAGAATATTCTAGGAATATTCCTCAAAATATTCCCTAGAATATTCCTTGGAATATTCCCTAGAATATTCCTTGGAATATTCCCTGGAATATTCCACAAGAGAGAATCGAATTTGGATAAGTGGAAATCATTGGTTGGTTGTTTAGTTGACTGTGTAAATTTTTGGCCAATCACGGGCTACCACGTGGCAGACCCGGAGGTTGCCACCTGGCCCGAGGTTGGTGGAAATTTCGTATTATAAAATTATTGTAACTTATGAGGTTTTAACCACGGACCTCGTCCCACAAGCCACACACAATACCATTGTGCCACACATATAAGTCTTAACCTTTATTTCCGTCATATTTATTTGAACCGTTATGTTGATTCTTGTCGGTAGCAAGGGGGCCAGTCCCTAAGGGCCAACCCCCACTTCATAGAACCGCACCCCGCGTCCAAGAAAATAACCTCCAACAGTTGGAAACGGTTTTATAACTATGATATGTGGTTGCTTGGAAGTTTAATTGAAACGGTTATGTTTAATGTTGAAGGCAGACGGTTACTGCAGAACATACGCCATGTGACCACTCAAAGGAATTAAATGCAGTGGTTTTTAAACATAGATTGCAAACTTTATGCCAACAGTTTCGGCGAGGGGTCATGTGACCACCCTGCCTGACATTAATTGTAACCTCAAACTGTTCCACCTATTTTGGAAGCACTCTCACCAATTTTGCAATTTGGCCATTTTTGGTCAGCTTAACTGGAGTTCACCCGCATTTGGTGCGGTTTTCAAGTGACATTGGGAAGTTTTCTTTCGGAGACCATAATTTTCTCAATATTGAGCCAATTTGGACGAAATGTTAGTCAATTTTTGGTTTCTTGAGCATTTTTGAGTGTTAGGGATGGGTTTCAGAGCGAAAATAGGTGTTCTTCAGCCATTTTTTCTTCAGGGAAGAGGAAAGAGCCACCAGGGCCATCAGGGAGATGGAGCGGTATTAGGTTGTACTTCAGTGTTTGAGGTGAAACAAAAGCCATTTTTAGCTTATTTCTGTCTTCTGAAGTCAAATTCACAACGTTTTTTGCCTTTTTAGGCATATATTTCATTGTATAACCATTTTGAGCAACTTAATAGATCAAGGACATGCCTATTGGGAGCCTTGGACCCAATAGATATAGCCCAGGAGGGGTGAACTGCCTCATCCATTTGCTGTGTTATGCTATGATGAATTTCTCTTGCTTTTTATTTATGATATAATATGTTAAACAGTAAACTTAATTAGCATTTCCTCACACAAAAACTCAAAAATAATTACCAAAAACACTTTTTTTAACCTAAAAGACATTGAGAATTCTTTTCTCACCTAATTAAATGGAAATGGATACTTTGCAAAGCATTTACAAATAGTTCCATTTTCATACCGGATGGTATCAGAGCTCAGGATTTGAGCCTTTGTAGCTAGATTTTTACTCTACATTTTTTCTTGTGCAAAGATATAGTTGACTGTTTGAAAGTCTTGATGCTTACTAGGCTTAAACTCAAGAGAGGTGAAGGACACTTGGTTAGAGAACAAAGTAATCCTCAACCAAGAAGGGCCAGAGAGCCACCTCCAAGAGCCATAGAAGAAGCCTCAAGCCTATCTTCAAGGGAAGGAGAAGCTCCTGAAGACATTGATCCCAAAGAAGAGGAACGAGTGTTTCGAAAGGATTTCCTAGACATGACAGAGATGGTGAGGATACTCTACCAAGAAAGGAATGATAGGCTTGTTGGAGAAGGGTATAAACACCGGAAAGAAGGAGAGAGTTCTTTAGGAGGAAAGAAAAGTGATGAAAAGTCAAAGAAAGGACATGGAGGTAATGGTGATCCACCATCCCCATCTTCATCCTCTTCCTCTACATCGTCATCCTCTACCTCGGTGAATCAATCTCAAAGTCTAAAACCACTGGTAAAAGTCCATTTTTAAAGCTTGATGTTAAATTTGAGTTGCCTATGTTTAATGGTGAGGTAAATGTAGAGAAGCTTGAAAATTGGATAAGACAGTTGGAAGTTTACTTGAGGATACAAAACCTTCAGGAAGACGACACCAAGATTCTGTTAGCCTCTTTGATAATGGAAGGAGCAACATTGGTATGGTGGGAAGCCAAGACCAAGGATGAAATTAAAAAGCATGGTAGGATCACTTTATCATGGGCTGAATTTATTTCCACAATTAAGCATCAATTTTATCCATTAGCTCATTTACAAAAGGCTATCATGAATTGGCAAAGTTTTAGACAACTTAAGGGACAAAGTGTTCAAGATTACACTCAAGAGTTTAGAAGAACAACTTTATTACTTCAAATTGATTTGCATAGCCAAGAGACTTTGATGAAATATATAGGTGGTTTACAGAGCTATCTCATTTATACTATACTTATATTCAATCCTACTAGTCCATATGATGTTTGTGTCGAAGCCACGCATTTAGAGGTTAGAGGTACACAATCCTTTTATGGGAATGAGGGTAGTGAATTTAATGGCAAAATGAGAAAAATAAATGGAAACTCTAGGAAAGAAAAAGGAAATTTCTTTCATAAAAACTGTTCCAAAACAAGCCACGATGAATACCATTACTAAAAACTTCAATCGGAGCTGAAGAAAGAAAAATTTAAAACCAAAGATAAGGCCAAAGAAAAAGGAAAAACAGTTGCAATTGTTGAACAAGACTTAGGGTCTAAATCAGGTGATGAAACTAAAATCATAGCCATGGTACTAAGGAACATAAAGGAGAAAGAGATTGTGAATGAAACAAATCCTAGTTCTAGCACTTTAAACTATCACACAGAAACTCGAAATGAAGAGATGAGGATAGAGCTGTTTCATGTGAGGAGAATCTCAAAACACACGAAGATAGACACGTTATTTGATAGTGGGTCACAAGCGAATCTCATCTCAGAATACTTAGTCAAGAAGTTGAAACTTGAGACGATTCCACATCCAAAGCCATATCCACTTGGTTGGATTTGCAAGGATGCTAATTTACAAGTCTCAAGGAAGTGCATGTTGCACTTCGCCATAACAGCTCATTATGTTGACATGGTCAAATTAGATATGGTACTGCTTGACATTACAGGTGTGGTGTTGGGTAGTCCATATTTATATGAAAGAAAAGTGATATTCCATCGCCATGAGAACAAGTATCATCTATTCAAGGATGGCAAAGAGTTTATTGTGAGAGCACATCGAAAGAAGCTAGAATTGTCTTTAGTGAGTGTAGGGTAGTTGAAAAATCTTGTCAATGGAAGTAAAAATATGACTTTGTTGATGATTAAACAAAAATATTTTGTGCATAATCCTTTTCATGTTATTGATGATGTAAATGATGATATTTTTTATTCTTAAATGAGGTCGTCTTTGGAAGAAGATGACAAGATGTTGTAGAAAGTGTCTTTGGTGTCGATCGGTGCAGAGAACAAAGTGTCGGTGCAAGGTGGTAAAAAAATCCAAGAGAGGGTAAAGCATGCAAGAAAATAGGGCACAAAGTTCAACATGGGTCATTGCTGGTTTCAGAATGGCAGGTTGATATGGCGAGAAAACTTTGTCTAGAATCGACCATTGTAGGAGTAGTATGCTTTCTGAAAATTATAGTTTTTTTCTGTAAATTTCAAAAATTTGCATCATGACTCAGTCAAGGTTAGGAACAGTCAGTCCGCAGGTTCAAGGAAGAATTTATCTTTTTATGAGAAGCTCAATTTCATGAAGTCGGGAAGATTTCAGTGGTTCAAGGTTGGAAGAGTGGAGAATCAGTCTCCTCATCTTCAGTTGTTATAATTCAGTGAGCTTTTGGGGTCCAAAAGCTCCCCATTTGGGAGGTGTGATCAGGTGATCATGTCCAAGTTGAAAAAAAGATGAAAAATGGAACTGCTTAGAATTGGTTGCAATCTGAATGACCAAAAAGGTCTCGTCACTATGATTCTGGCACCATGAATGGGAATAAAATCTCACATAATATGTGAAAGTTTTGAAGGTTTTCAATCTCCAGTAAACTCCATTTTTCAGTTGACCAAAGTTGACTTTTGAATTTGAAAAAAATTAAAAAAGAATATTCCAAGAATATTCTAGGAATATTCCTCGAAATATTCCCTAGAATATTCCATAGGAGCGAATCAGATTTGGAAAAGTGGCAATCGTTATTTGGTTGTTTGGTTGACTGTGTAAATTTTTGGTCAATCACAGGCTGCCATGTGGCAGCCTTGGAAGCCGCCACGTGGCCCCAGGCTGGTGGAAATTTCGTATTATAAATTATTGTAACTTATGAGGTTTGAACCAAAGACCTCATCCCACAAGCCGCACACAATACCATTGTGCCATGCATATATGTATTAACCATTGTGTTCGTCATATTTATTTGAACCATTATGTTGATTCTTGCTAGTGGCAAGGGGGCTAGCCCCCACTTCATAGAACCGCACCCCGCATCCAAGCGACTAACCTCCAGTGGTTGGAAACGGTTTTATTACCGTGACATGTGGTTGTTCGAAATTTTAATTGCAACGGTTATGTTTAATGTTGAAGACTGACGGTTACTATAGAACATACACCATGTGACCACTCCAAGGAATTCAATGGGGTGGTTTTTAAATGGACATTGCAAACTTTATGCCAACAGTTTCGGCATGGGTTCATGTGACCACCCCGCCCGATATTAATTATAACCTCAAATTGTTCCACTTATTTTGGAAGCGCTCCCGCCAATTTTGTAGTTCAGCCATTTTTGGTCAGTTTAACTGGAGTTCACCAACATTTGGTGGGCTTTTCAAGTGACATTGGGCAATTTTCTTTGGGAGGCCATAATTTTCTCAATATTGAACCAATTTGGACGACATTTTAGTCAATTTTGGGTTTCTTGAGCATTTTGAAGTGTTTGGGATAGGTTTCCGAGTGAACATAGGTGTTATTCAACCATTTTTTCTTTAGGGAAGAGGAAAGAGCCACAAGTGCCATCATGGAGATGGAGTTGTATTGGGTTGTACTTCACTGTTTGAGGTGAAACAAAAGCCATTTTTAGATTATTTCTATCTTATGAAGTCAAAATCACAACTTGTTTTGCCTTTTTAGGCATATATTTCACTGTATAACCATTTTGAGCAACTTAATAGAGCAAGGACATGCCCATTGGGAGCCTTGGACCCGACAGATGTAGCTTAGGAGGGGTGAACTACCTCATCAATTTGCCGTGTTATGCTATGGTGAATTTCTCTTGCTGTTTATTTCTAATATAATATGTTAAATAGTAAACTTAATTAAAATTTCCTCACACAAAAACTAAGAAACAATTACCAAAGACACTTTTTTTAACCTGCAAGACATGGAGAATACTTTTCACACTTAATTAAATGGAAATGGGTACTTTTCACAACATTTACAAATAGTTCCATTTTTAGATCAATTCTCAACTACCTTTCAATATTTCGGTTCATCGCAGCTTATGCCTCTTAGCCAAAAAATTTTGGTTTTTATCAAAGGAACCATTCAACCGTTATGGATCCTTCCTAAGTTGCCTATTACTTTGGGAGGAAATATTGTCTATATATACATGATGGTTGTCGAAGGCCCCTTGGATTTTAACTTACTCCTTGGGTGTGACTATACTTATGTCATTGGAGCTCTTGTATCTTATTTCTCTCATGTGCTATTTTTTCCACATGAAGGAATAATTGTGACCATTGATCAGTGGTATTTCATTGGTCCTAATTTGTCTCCCAGTCAATCATCATCCCTAAATGGTCCTTACATGCAAGTGGTATCTTCCCCACCACAGTTTAATTATGTGGCAACCCATTCCATGCTCGCATCCGTTGGTGATCTAGTCAATGGTATAGTCCATCATGTACCAGGGGCATTGGACCATGATTTATAGAGTGTTGTTCTCCCATTAGATGAGAACCTCTTGGAATCCATGACTTATTATGAGTTATTATCAAGTTATTCAGAGAAGAGTTCCTTTTCTTTTGTTAAGATCCTTAAAAAATGAAAGAAGGTCTTTAAAACAGAGTTCCTTGTCTTGTGTCAAGCTCCTTAAAAAATGAAACAAGGTTTCCACGACATTTTTCGTTTTCTTGTGTCAAGCTCCTTAAAAATTTAAACAAGCTCTTCAAATTAGAGTTCCTTTTCTTATGTCAAAACATGAAACAAGGTGTCATGAGGATAGTTCTTTTACCGTGTCAACCTCATTAAAAAATGAAATAGGTCACCATGAGCATAGTTCTTTTACTGTGTCAAGCTCATTAAAAAATGAAACAAGTCCCCCTTGAATTCAAGTGTTTGATTAGATCTCGTAAAATCCAAGTCAAGTCTTTCACTTGATCTCGTAAATGAACCTTCATTCCATCCACCTATTAGTAACCAGTAGGTGGATAAAACTAAGTTGGGGGCCATGTACCACGAATTGAGTCACCATGTTGGGCACATGCGAACTTATCTCAATCATAGCTTGTTTCTCTTTCAAGCTTATGTAAAAATGAAACAAGTTTCAAGCATAGTTTTTCTACATGTTTCAAGCTTGTGTAAAAATGAAACCAATTTCAAGTAGAGTTTCCTGTGTTTCAAGATTATGTAAAAATGAAACCATGCTCATTACACTTCTTCTGATTTCCATTTTATCAGCTTGTGTTTTCCAGATGAAACTTGGTTTTCTCATTCCATCATCACCATTTTCTTGGTCGATCATATGCCTTCACTTGGTTGTTTTAACCGTTCCTGAGGAACCGCTGCAATGGGTGGTGTTGTTAGCCAACCTCTTGACCTTTACTTGTTATGAGAAGTTATACCATAATTGGAACCAGTTGCTATCCTTTATACCACTCGTTCCTCTAGCAGGAGTCAACTTTAAGCTCTTTTTGACTCTCAAAAAATTAAAATATTATCAAGTACTTGTCATTTTGAACTTGTTAAAGGTGTTGAGAATGCAACAAGATGATGGAGCTTAGTGGAAAGAAGTCGCCTTCACTAAGTGGGCCCGCAGGGTATTTTTGGCGCAAAGTCTATTTTTAAACATATGGATCATGGTTTATGAGTTGCAGGATGCTATTTTTGGATGGTTGGTCGAGTCGGATAAAATAGATGGACTTCTATTTTTAGACATACTGGGCGGAATCTATTTTTAGATTGCCAGTCTAAAAATAGATATGTCGAATATTATTAGCTCTTAATAATATTTGGACTATAAACATTATCTTATCCTCTTGGAGCACTTCAGTTTGAGCTACGGATGTGGCACATGCAGCTCACAGAAGGAATTATGCTATTCCTAGGGTTTAGTTGAGCTATTGCATGATGGACTTCAGTTAGAACTCAAGTGATTGAGTTTGGTGGAGTTGATTGGGGAGTTAATGGAGTTGTGTTCAGTTTTACTTAGTTGAACTAGTTGTAATTAGTCTAACTGATTAATACACTAGTGATGAGTGGTGTGAATTAATTATTAATTAATTCACTAATTATTAACTCATAAATCAACTAATGAACACATCATTTAACTCATGTGCATGGACAGTTCAGTGGAGACTAGTGGAGAGGTTAGGTGAAAGAGTAGTGTGACTATCAGTTGTGACTATACTTGTGCATGAGATTTTCACACACATTGATAGAGATTTCCAATGAGGATTGTGTAGTACATCTTGGTGGGATTAAAACTTGGATCTCATGCTTATCCATATTGGATTGCGCAGTAGAGGCAGGCAGATAGGTGGAGCAGATTGGAGCATGTGATATGTATGATCTGAGCTTGTTTTGTGTGTAACAATTGGAGATAGTGCTGAGAGATTGTGAGGAGTTTTTACTATGATTGTTACATGTTCTCTATCATTATAATATACAGATAGTTGGGGGTTTTCAGATTTAAGCTTTCCTATAAATCCTGTGTTTATATGTGTGATTGTTTATGTTTTAATGTGCGCATGCGATTGTTTTTAATCCCGCAAATTGATGATCAATGGTAGAAGAGATTATGTATTATGCATGAAGCTCAAATAGTGTGTAATCAGGATAATCACGGTGAATAAGTGATCTATTATTCAAATTTCTACATGGTATCAGAGCGATATTGATCATTGGAGCAATTGCAAAACATTGAAGCGGTTGAGTTTTGTGTTGGTGGAATTCGAATTTGCAGCAGTGTTTTCTTGGTGTTGAAGTTGAGATGTATTTCAACAGATTGCGATTAGAGTATTCCCTTGAGGGAAGCTCGAATTATATTGCATGGAAGGACAGGATGGAGGCAGTGTTAGATGACAATGGGCTGAAGGAGTTCATAGATGCTGAAGTCCCAAAGTTTACTTCTAGCGATGCTGCCGTAATTGAGGCTTGGCAAAAGAAGACAGCAAAGTGTCAAAGGATTCTGTTGGAGGGCGTGAAGGAGCACATTGTGTCCAGCTTGCATGGTAAGGCTTCTCCATTCCTAATGTGGAAAGCCTTGACAGATTTATTCCAAAGCAAGAGCGACCAGAGGAAGTTGGCGCTCAAGGATAAACTCAGAAAAATAAAGATGGAGAAAGGAGACAGTATGCCCAAGTACCTCACGAAGTTCATCCAATGTAGGGATGAGATGGGAAGTGTGGGGGTGATTGTAGATGATGAGGAGTTGGTGAGCTTGGCTCTCCTTGGGCTTCTGAAGAGTTGGCATTCCTATCAGGACTCTGTCAATGGTCGGGAGAAATTTCCAGGATGGGAGCGACTTTGGTCGGATCTTGTGCAAGAGGAGATAAGGTAGAGTACCAGGGACAGATCTTCATCAAAGGCATCTAATGAAGAGAATTTTTCTTTGGCTACCAAAGAAAAGGAGGGGAAGAGCAAGAAAGCTTCTCAGTCTGGTGCGAAAGGCAAGAAGCAGGACCTGTCCAAGGTGAAGTGCTTTCACTGTCACTAACATGGACATTATGCCACAAATTGTCTGTAGAAGAAGAAAAATAAGTAGGTTGCTGGATCTGCAACTGGAGAGGACTTAGCCTCGCAGTTTGAGCTGGAATTTTCACTGATCGCATGCTTGGTCTCAAGTGTGGCGGGATCAGTATGGTTTCTAGACAGTGGTGCGTCTTTTCACATGACAGGAGATCGATATTTGTTTACTGATTTGGATGAGAAAGATCTTGGAGTGCACATCGAGATGGGCGATGATGGTAGATACAGTGCGACCAATATCGGTACCATTTCCTTTGAGAGGGAGTCTGGTAAACCCTTTGTATTGAAGGAAGTGATGCATGTTCCGGGATTGAAGAAGAATCTTATCTCTATGGCGATGTTAGAAGACAAGGGATATGATGTTGTCTTTAGTGAGGGAAAAGCTTTCCTACGCAGTAAGGCAGCTGGTGAGACCCGGAGGATAGGGGTTTGAGTTAAGAACCTTTATCAATTGTAGGTAGATGGCTACGCAGCAATGGCAGGCAAGGCAGAAGGAGTGGTGAGCAGGGATGATGGTGAGTTGTGGCACTAGAGATTAGGCCACCTTCACCATGGAGCTTTGAAGATACTTCAGCAGATTTCTACTGGGCTTCCTAAAGGCACTCTTGCGTAGTCAGATTAGTGCAAGGGGTGTACCTTGGGAAAATTTGTGAAAGCCACTTTTCACGAGAAGGATAGTTGCGCCACGACGATCCTTGAGCGAATTCACATAGACGTGTGTGGACCTTTCTCAGTAGCTTTGACAGCAAAGCACAGGTATTATGTGATCTTTGTTGATGATTTTTCTTGGAAGTGTTGGATCTTCTTCATGGAGAAGAAAAGCGAGACATACTCAAATTTCTGTGAGTTCAAGGCACTGGTTGAGAAAGAAGCGGGGAAGGAGGTGAAGGCTCTGAGGAGCGAAAATGGTGGTGAATTCATCTCTATCGAATTTAAGGAATTTTGCAGCATAGAAGGAATTCGAAGAGAGCTCATAGCACCTCATAACCAATAGCGGAACGGGGTTTCTGAGCAGAAGAACAGAACGATCATGGATGCTGCATGATCAGGGCCGACCCATTCACTTGTGGGCGGAGGTATGCAATACTGCAGTATATGTGCGGAACCGTTGTCCTCACAGGATACTTGGCATGAGTACACCCGAGGAGGCGTTTTCTGGTAAGAGACCTAATATTTCCCATTTGAGGATTTTTGGTTCACCTGTTTACATTCATGTGACGAAGGATTCCAGGAAGAAGCTGGAGCCGATCGTAGAGGTTGTTATTTTTGGGGCACCACACCCCACAACTATCGTGTGTATTTTCCAGACAGTCGCAAGACTGTTGTGTGACCGGATATCAAATTTCATGAGGAGAAAGCCATGAAGTGTTCGCTTGAGAGGGAGCCACACTTGCATGCAGATGAGGAGCTATTAGTTCCTAAGGATGAGCCTCAGGATGGGGATCAACCACAAGAGGAGGTTCATGGAGTGGAAGAAACACCTGGGTGCGCCGCCAACCACTGCTGGTGTGAAGAAGCGCACTTTGCCAGGCCGAGCGACCGGTCGAAGATGCAAGAAGGTTGCAGGGAGCACCCATCACGTTGCAACAAAGATGATCACCTGATCGGTATATCGGATACATGGCTCTTGTGAGCAAGTATCGTGACAAAGCATCCTTCAAGGAAAGCTGTGGAGGACCCCCGCATGGGTAGATGCCATGGTGGAAGAGTATGAATTATTTACGTTGTAGCCGTTGCATTAAAGCAATTGTCCCAAGGCCGCAGGGGAAATTAGTGGGTTCCGAGATGGATCTGCTGCGTTGAAGCAGGCAGTCGACAAGAGTGTGGAGAAGCACAAGGCAAGATTTGTTGCCCGTGGCTTCTCACAGATCGAGGGGATCGATTATGAGGAGACCTTTGCACCTGTCGCAAGGTACTCTTCCATACGGACGATCCCAGCTCTCTCAGCGCAGATGGGATGGCACATCCATCAGATGGATGTGAAGACTGCGTTCCTCAATGGAGTCATTGAGGAGGAGGTGTACATAGAGCAGCCTAAAGGTTTCAAGATTCAGCGGGGCCAGTCGGCGTGTGCTCAAGAGAGTGTTGTATGGGTTGAAACAAGCACCTTGTGCTTGGTACATTACCTGACAGACAAGCATTTCTGGCACCGTACTCTGGATTCTCCAAGAGTGAGGTTATCAACCTATACCAGATTGTGGTGGAGGGTAAGTTGCTGATCATTGTACTTTATGTAGATGATTTGATTTTGACAGGTGATGAGCTGTTGATACTCTCATGCAAGGAGAATCTTGCAAAAGAGTTTGAGATGAAGGACTTGGTCCCCCTTCACTATTTCCTGGTATTGGAAATTTGGCAGCGCAGTGATGGATTGTTTGTTTCTCAGGGTAAGTATGTCGGGAGATACTGGAGAAGTTCAACATGCATGGCTGCAAGCCTGTTGATACTCCTCTTCCTGGTGGTTGGAGGAAGGAGGATGCTACTTCAGCGGAGGTAGTGGATGCCACTGTTTATCAACAGTTGGTGGGGTCGCTTATGTATCTGGTCAATACATGACCTGACATATGCTATGCTGTGAACCAGCTTTCACAAGCTATGGTTAAGCCAACCAAGCTCTTCTGGGGGGCAGACAAGCATGTAGTGGGATATTGCAGAGGCACATCGGGATATGGTTCATGGTACAGACAGGAGGATCAGTTGAGGCAACATGGCTTTAGGGATTGGTATCATCATATCAGAGATTGTGTGCAGCGGAGGATCATGTTACTTTCATACATTCCTATGGAGGATCATGATGATGATATCTTGACGAAGGCGCTCACCAGGAGCAAATTCGAATACCACAGAGGCAGGATAGGGGTTGCAGATAATCCATATCTTGTTGAGAGGGAGTGTTGAGAATGCAACAAGATGATGGAGCTTAGTGGAAAGAAGTCGCCTTCACTAAGTGGGCCCGCAGGGTATTTTTGGCGCAAAGTCTATTTTTAGACATATGGATCATGGTCTATGAGTTGCATGATGCTATTTGTGAATGGTTGGTCGAGTCAGAGAAAATAGATGGAATTCTATTTTTAGACATACTCAGCGGAATCTATTTTTAGATTGCTAGTCTAAAAATAGATATGTCGAATAGTATTAGCTCTTAATAATATTTGGACTATAAACATTATCTTGTCCTCTTGGAGCACTTCAGTTTGAGCTACAGATGTGGCACATGCAGCTGATAGAAGGAATTGCACTATTCCTAGGGTTTAGTTGAGCTATTGCATGATGGAATTCAGTTAGAACTCAGGTGATTGAGTTTGGTGGAGTTGATTGAGGAGTTAATGGAGTTGTGTTCAATTTTACTTAGTTGAATTAGTTGTAATTAGTCTAACTGATTAATACACTAGTGATGAGTGGTGTGAATTAATTATTAATTAATTCACTAATTATTAACTCATAAATAAACTAATGAACACATCAGTTAACTCATGTGCATGGATAGTTCAGTGGAGACCAGTGGAGAGGTTAGGTGAAAGAGCAGTGTGACTATCAGTTATGACTATACTTGTGCATGAGATTTGCACACACATTGATAGAGATTACCAATGAGGATTGCGCAGTACATCTTGGTGGGATTCGAACTTGGATCTCATGCTTATCCATATTGGATTTCGCAGTAGAGACAGGCAGACAAGTGGAGCAGATTGGAGCATGTGATATGTATGATCTGAGCTTGTTTTGTGTGTAACAATTGGAGATAGTGCTGAGAGCTTGTGATGAGTTTGTACTATGATTGTTACATGTTCTCTATCATTATAATATACAGATAGTTGGGGGTTTTCAGCTTTAAGCTTTCCCATAAATCCTGTGTTTATATGTGTGATTGTTTATGTTTTAATGTGTGCATGCGATTGTTTTTAATTCCACAAATTGATGATCAATGGTAGAAGAGATTATGTATTATGCATGAAGCTCAAATAGTGTGTAATCAGGATAATCTCAGTGAATAAGTGATCTATTATTAAAATTTGTACAAATGGAAACAAAACATCGTTTACCGAGTATATGTTTACCCATTTTTTGAGCTGGGATGAACTATTTTTGAAAAAAGGAATACCTTAGTTAATCATGAATAAGAAGTTCTATCGAACATTATTTTCTACCTTTTTGGATTCAAGAGACTATCTATGAAAAGGGACCATTGGAGATTTTTTTTCTGCTTCTTTTTCAAAATCCTTAAACATGAAAAGATGTCGTGTTTTACCTTTAACAAGCTCATTAGAACTAAATGACGTTGGACTTGTCACCATGGCAAGACCGAGTTTCTCCTTTCTAGGGCTCGTAAAATTTACTAGGATTGATTCATCCAAAGGATGAACTTATATGACAAGCATATGATATCACCTTCAAGCTTACATTCAAAAATAGTTGGGGTACTCACTTGAAATGGTGGGGGGGAAATGAAAGCATTTGTTAGTTGTGTCAGCAGTATGTCACTCTTGAACATGACATATCCTCTGTTTTGTGTTGGTTTTAGGTCATCCTTGTAGAAAAGTGTAACTAGGTTGGTATTCATGTAATTATGTATTTAAATAAAGAAGATGTCAAAGATAATAAAATTGTGCTCCTAAGACCTTCTGAAGAAGTTCTCTATCAACCATCATACAATGTTGAATACAAGCTTCATAACATAGTGAAGTTAATTCCTCAACATCGTTGAACACCTCTTAAATTATTGAAGAAAATACAGTCACATCGACCTACATAAGTCAGGCTAAATCACAATTGATGGTCGGCCTAAAAGTAAGATTAGTTCATTATATATATGTATATACCAAGACTGTGGTTCATTGGTAATAGAATAAAACAACATACAAGACCGAATTTTACCATAGGAATAAATTGCGGATAGAAGGCAACACTTATTACAGATCCCTATGAGAAAAATGCGGATCTGTCTTAGGCATCATATTAGTGAGAAAATGTGGATCTGTCTGAGGCATCATAATAGTGATAAAATGCGGATCTGTCCAAGGCATCATAACAGTTAGAAGGTGCTTATCTATTCGAGGCATCATAGCAGTTATATGGTGCGGACCTAAGAACAGAAGTTCGATGCAGATTGAAAGGTATACATTACAAAAGGAGCATAAGTATAGATTGCAGAAGGTACAGGATTACAACATTGCAGAAAGTACAAAGTATAGACTACAAGAGCTGAATTGCGGATATATGCAGAAGGATACTGTGCAGATATACTTATTGAAGGAATTTAATAATGTCAACACAATGATTGTAAGAAGATAGGTTAATCTTAAAGTGGGGAAGGTAAATCAGAGATTTAACTTCCTAACTACATTATATGATATTTAGTTACAAGTGTAAATATCTATGTCTCTACATTCTGACTAAGTACTTTGATAACTGACTTGATGATGGAGTAACTAAGTTAAAGAAGAATACATAAGAAAGCTCACAAGTAGTTATCAAGAAGGGAATTTTTGTATTAATCCTAAGCCCTATAAATTCTCAACATCGATTCAGAGCTATGGTCAAAGGTTATGGCAGTTTGAAGAACACTCATCCATACTTTGAAGTATCTTGAAAGGATAAATTGACAACTCCAGTGAGCCAGTACATTCGCCATATTAAAGACATCAAGTATGGAGAAGAAATAAGTTTAGATCTTTTCCAGGATACAGTCCCAACATTTTCAGTGATGACACAAGTCTTAATGTTTTAGCAAAGGAACAGTCTCAACACTTCTTGAAGGCATTGAATTTTCAGTAAAGAAACAACAAAGATATAACTCTACAATATATAACAAATATGATTTCGGTACTGCTCGAGTGCACCCTTTGACACAGAACATAAGCTCGCACTTCAGATGGTAATTTTAGTGATCTCAGTGAGAGAAGCTTGGATCAGTCTTTAAGTTTAGATATCACTGTACAAAAGTACGGATATCAAAGATGTACACTTGATACAGTCATAGTGAGTCAATTTCGAATCATTTTGATGAATACATATTAAGGTGCAGTACTTCAACAGTTTCATTGTTTCCACAATGTTAAAGGAGCTATCACATAATTTGGATGTAAGGGTTGTAGCAATTCTATGCTCATGATGATACTATAGTCATGATGCTATATAGATTCTCCATGATATCTCAGAAAACGGGTTACAATTATCACAGTACCACTATGATAAGGGTTAAGTTCCTTCACTATGAGAAGGTTTCATTTTCAACACAATGAGAGGGTCTGGATACATAACATTGATGTTATTACAAGGATTTGATATTTTCACATATCCATAGTTTCAGTGATATTACAAGATAACACAATGGTACCTCAGTACTACCACAAAGAGGAAGTTTCGAGACTCCAACAGTGAGACAAGATAGTTTCAATGCCTCCACAGTGACAAAGATCAAAAACTTGATGGAAAGATGATTTCTATAGTAGGCTTCCACATAAAGAAAACTCGGTCATCACATAGAGAATTCGAAATCCATGGAAATCAAAACTGTCAGTCGAAAGAACCAGCTTGAAAAGAATCTAAGTACAAGGAAGCAAGTAAGTATTTTTTTTAATTTTTTAATCAAATTTGGTTAAATGACTTTGTTTTTGTAGGGAGATATATGAGTTGGTTAGGCTACAAAGAATCCCTACATAACAAGGATGTTCACATTCCTCGAAGAAAGTAAAGTCATGAAAAGTCAATAAAGATCAAGATTTATCTGAATATATGGAAAGGGATAGAATGGCTCAAAGAATTATTATGGATTCAGTCAAAGTCCTTACATCCCTTTGTCTATGAAGGACTGAAGACACCAAAAAAATACATGATAGGTTGTAAGAACTATTCTATGCAATATTTTTGAAGGATAACAGACTCAAACATTCACAGAAGGAAAGGGAAAGTTTAAGTAAGAGACTTATGAAAATTACTAATGTAAATCAGTCACCAAGAGAAAAGGTCATCATGGAAACATATTTCTGGGATGTGATGACATATTGATGAAGCATTCCAAGGGAATGAAGCTCTTCATTGTTGAGAAATTGTTACAGGATGACTCAAGGGGAAAATATATGAGGTATGTATATATTTATATGTTGACATTGGATGTTTTGAAGTCATGTCATGTGGTTGCAGGTAATGGACTTCTGAACTTAGAAGTATGATCTATGGAGGAGTATCTCTCAATTCATAGACATATGAAATCAACATAATATGCCCTCATGGAATATGAAGTGGTTGTATATGAACGAGAAACTACAAAAGTTGTACATTTTTGGGAATCAAGAATGTGCAAGAGAGGAAGAGATCATGAAATGAAACCATGTCAAGAGGCTGTTATCATCTAGAGGTTTATAAGATGTGACTAGGAGATATCCTTGAAAGGTATGTAGACTCTGACAAAATTTTGGTAAAGAAGAAGACCCATGGAAAACATATCATTAGGAGATGTGTCAATCTGTATGAAGGATGTCGGTGCTTACATGCAAAAGTCATGGTGAAAAATCATCACTGAGGTAATCTTTGTTTTAAAAGGTTCATATGTAAATGTTTATCTGGATGAATTTGTGTAGGGATGATAATCATGAGAAAGGATGTATGATCCTAGAAGATGATTCGAAGTAAATTAGTATGGCACAATAGTGGACAAGATAATGAAGTCTAGTGAATCACTCTGATAGCTGACAAGACTCAAGATGGAAGTGATGAATGATCTATGCCCTATGAAGCTAAAATATGGATATTTCTCATATCGAAATCCATGACATCGAGGACAGGAATTATTCATGAGCAGCTGGGTGTATTAGCAGTTTTGCTGGAGGTCCCTGATTAAGAGGGAGCTTGACGGTAAGTTTCTTACTTGGAAGAAACTTGGTAATTCCTAAGGTTGAGCTCAGGTACATTCTTTGTATAAGAATGAGTAAATTCCCTTGTGGAATAAGTCCTCCCTAGGAGGGAGAGATAGAGACATCATTCTGGTCTTGGAAAGACAAAATGGAGGATTGGGTAATCATCTGGAATTCGATACTCTTTAAGAATGTGATCGGGAATTCAAGATAAGAGTGATTAAGGACAGATATTCATTGAGGGCCAGCTACCCAAGAGAAGAATATTCCAGGAAGGTCATACTTAAGGAACACCCAGGTGGAGTATGTACCTTGGAGAGACAATGAAAAAGGTGTCTATAAGTCATGTGTCTTGGTAGCATTGAAGGCCATTGTCTCGTTGAAGATATGGGGTTGTTATTCAAGGCCTTTCACTATTACAATGCTAGTTGGAATGATGCTATAGGGATGCGATTACCAATCTGATTTTTCTTATGGGATTCTTCAGTTTGAAAGTAACCATGTATATGTATGAATACCTCCATAGTTAAGAGGGAGTGTTGAAAAGTGTAACTAGGTTGGTATTCATGTAATTATGTATTTAAATAAATAATATGTCAAAGATAGTAAAAATCTGCTCCTCAGACATTGTAAAGAAGCTCTCTATCAGCCATCATACAATGTTCAAGACAAGCTCCATAGCATAGTGAAGTCAATTCCTCAACATCGTTGAGCACATCTTAAATTATTGAAGAAACTACAATCACGTCAGCCTATAGAAGTTGGGCTAAATCACAGTTGATGGTCAGCCTAAAATTAAGATTAGTTCATTATATATATACCAAGACTACGGTTCATTGGTAATAGAATAAAACAGTGTACAAGACCAAAGTCTACCACAAGAATAAATTGCGGATAGAAGGCAGAAATTATTAGAGATCCCTATGAGAAAAATGTGGATCTGTCTAAGGCATCATAACAATGTGAAAATGCAGATCTGTCCGAGGAATCATAACATTGAGAAAATGCGGATCTATCCGGGGCATCATAACAGTTAGAAGGTGCTTATCTGTTCGAGGCATCATAACAGTTATATGGTGCAGATCTAAGAACAAAAGTTCAATGCAGATTGAAAGGTATAAATTACAGAAGGAGCATAAGTATAGATTGCAAAAGGTACATGATTACAAGATTGTGGAAAGTACAGAGTATAGACTACAGAAGCTGAATTGCAGATAGATGCAGACGGATACTGTGTAGATATACTTATTGAAGGAATTTAATAATGTCAAGACAGTGATTATAAGAAGATAGGCTGATCTTAAAGTGAGGAAGGTAAATCAGATATTTACCTTCCTAACTACATTATATGATATTCAGTTACAAGTGTAAATATCTCTATCTCTACATTCTGACTAAGTACTTTGATAACTAACTTTATGATGGAGTAACTAAGTTAAAGAAGAATACATAAGCAAGCTCACAAGTAGTTATCAAGAAGAGAATTTTTGTATTATTCATAAGCCCTATAAATTCTCAATAATCCTCACTTCGTCACTTACCTACCTAGGTTTGGGTTATCCAATTTTGCCTCTAATCTAATCTCTGCTACATCACCATGACCTTTGATCTTGTGTTTTGTCAAAATAATTCCAACATTCGGAGTCATGTCACCGATATGCTCAAGAGAAGTCCCATCTATAGCTTATTCATTACCTAATTCTATGTTCCAGTATTGATTCACAACCATATTGTTTCCTCTATATCGTGTCGATGATGTGGGATACATCATGGCCCTCCTTCGACAGATCACTTCCTGTCGACTTTAACTCATTATCGGGGAAGTTGATCTAGAGACTCCCTTCCAGTACCTTATAGCTTTCATGCCCTAATGGAAATTTCTTCACATTAGATGACATGTTCACATCATTGGCCTTCGATCGAGTGATTTCACGAATTTTTGACTTCAGTTCCTTCTTCACATCTAGTGATTTGTATTGCTGGTACCTTGAGGCCCATTTCCATTATAGGTGGTGCATCTTGCACTTGTTAACAATTTACATCATTAACTGGTAATCATGTAATTTTTTTACATGTTCAACTTCAACGCATTTATTCACATTCTCAAATATGTACTTGATTGGGTCAGGATGAAGTTCAAGACCCTGGGTTTTGTTTTAAAAATTCCACATTTTTTAGCCTTCTTATTCTGGATGGCTATTCTGATACCATGGATCCATTTACATGATCATTTTATGAATAACTGCATCCATGTCTTGTTTTCATGTATTTTTATCAGAGATTTCAGTGATGTGTGTATCTATATGCTTGATTCGCAGGGTTTCCAATGACGGTGTCCTAGTCCTTTTATGTACTCATAAATCATTTCAACCCTCACTCTCATTTTTCCTTCACAATTTAGGGGCTTCTATTACACAAAAAAATTTTACTATCGTTTTACTCCCTGTTCTTAGATTTTGGAGAACTCATACAGTGGTCACTGTGTACTTTTTCCATCACGAAGCACATGCCCTTAAATACCACAAAGTCTAAATATCAATCTCCTTTTGACTCATTTATGGAGAAAATCCTTAAGAACCTATTTTTTTAGGACTAGCGCAACCACCTAGTGTATCACTAGAACTTATGGAAAATCCTTAGCCTATGACCTACACTGATAGGCGCTATTATGGACCCCATACTTATGTTGATCTACCTCTAGAAGTTTTTCAGAAAAGCAAATGAAGCTTCATGGCTTAGAATATTTGAGAGAAGATAGTTGGTTGTTTTTTGATCATGATATCATAGAGCTTTCTCCTTTGGGTTTTTTGTTCCTACAAAAGAGGAACCACCCAAGGGGATAATGCCTCCTCCCATCTTATGAGGACCCATGGCCCCTCCTCCCATGGCTATAAATTGATCCCTTTCCACATGCCTCTACTAGAGTAGAACAGAACATGAAAGAAGAGAAGAGTATTGTGAAGACTGCTTTATCTATAGATGGAGAGATTTGAGATCCTTAGTCTCCTTGTGTTAAGCTTGGAAAATAGTGTTTTGGAGATGTGCTTGTATTCAAACCCATCAAATGAGAGCTCTGACATCAAGGCGAAGGTTGTAACTCCCCTTTATTATTATTAATATAATACAATTGGTTTTTACTTTCCATTTTTGTTTTTTATTATGATAAAAATTATAATACTCCTTAATATGTTAGATATATTTCATTCAATATAAGTATTATTTGTTCTATCTCATTCTGTATTTTATTTTTTCACTTTCCATAGTTCTTGATCATAAAGAGGAGCAAGGAATATGATCTGGAGTGAAAGATAAGTGGATCTACTCCATGGGAACAAGTAGTCAACAAAAGTTTAGGTAGGTACTCCTATCATTTGTTTCCAATTGAATGTAATCTAGGAAAGTAGACATTTGTTTATATTTTTTGTTGCTAGACCCACTCTAGGGATAGAGGGATCGTCTTTGTTTGTAGAGAGGATTTACTGTCAATATGACCATGACCATTATACATTTTGATATTTTATTTATATTGAAATCACATCTAATATGGATGAAACTAGATTTGAGGTCTTCTATCTCATTCACATGAATTTCCAATGTAAAAGTCTAACCATGTGAATCAATGAGCTAGAATCGAACATGGTAGTGACCATCTGATTATCGACTAATGTTGTGAGTCATTAACAAACACAAGAGAGACCAACGATGATGTAAATGGCACTCAAGGTAATCCATTATATTAAATGAGTTAATTTCAAACACAACACAAAATTTACAGTCAAATCCCATTGATGTAAACATGTTTCCAAGAGGAAGGACACTTACCACTGATGCATGCAAGAACCAAGGTATTGAGGGATTTCTCTATGTCAAATTCCTAGATAATGAGTTGATATCGACAGAAAGCAACCTGTCATAGGAGGGCCTTGATATATCCCCCATCAATGACACAAAACGAGTATCGTGATCCTGAGACAAAATGATGATGATATGGAATAGGATTAGGAATGACATACATGGAGCTAATAATTATGAATATTATAGTAGATATTGACTCGATGACTTCTCTTGAACATAGTGGAGAGACTAAATGGAGTTGGAAGCATTTACCCAAAAATCGAAAATGGATCCTTTGAAAATGGTATGATAACCTAAAGACAAGAGGATTATCCAACCCAACAACCACATATATGAAGTGGAAGAGTTTCATGTTTAAGAGCGACTTTCTTCCATTAGAAAATGGAGTACCCTGTTTTCCCAATTTCCCTAACCATATTGGTCAATACATATTTATTTTTTAACAATATTGAGGATGATAACATATTCTTGATCTGTAATTTCATCTTTTAGATGAATCCCTCTAAGTATCTTTAACAAACATTGAGGAGGAGTGGTTCATTGTTGTCATGTTTGACAAGTCTGTAGTTGTTTGATATTTTAACGAGTCCAACGAATGTCAAACTCAACATATTTTTCATGTTTAGAGAGTTTGAAAAAGAGGAGAAAAATAAAAATCTAGATATTCCTTTTCTTAGGTAGTCCCTCGGGCCCAAAAAGGTAGAAAAAAATACTCAAGAGAACCTCTTAGCCATGTTTTACTAAGGTATTCATTTTTCTTAAACTTTCTATCTCAAACTAGAAAAGGATTAAACTTATATTGAATACACATCTTTTCATTTACTTTAACGAGTTCTAAAAGGAAAGTGTTTGATAATATTTTCA
Organism: Pinus albicaulis; assembly: GCA_034641835.2. Lineage (NCBI taxonomy): Eukaryota > Viridiplantae > Streptophyta > Pinopsida > Pinales > Pinaceae > Pinus > Pinus albicaulis. Next base: position 1,609,617,297 of record CM076580.1, read on the forward strand.
TATTTTGGTAGTCTGAAAAGGGCTGAAAGAGGATGCCTCCTAGAGGAATGAGTGGTATAAGGGGTAGCAACTAGTTCTGATCATGATGGAACTTCTCAAAACATGTAGAGTGTTAGGGTCCTATAAATATAGGATTCATAATTTTTGAATTGACTTTGATAGTCTTGTAAATATTTACATACCTTTATTTCTGCAAGTTATTTTCCCATAATTTGAAAAATGAAAAATAATAAAAAATCCAAAAAGAGGGTAAAAAGTCCTAAAATAAATATCAAAGGACTTAGAAAAATATAAACCCCAAAAGAAAAGAGACAAGATCTGAAAGTGAGCAAGTCCAAATTCCACTACTTTTACTTTTTACTGCAAGAATAATGATTATGTGCAGAGTGTCAATAAATTCCATAATCCATGATTAGTTAAACAATTTAATATTAACTTTTCATGTTCTCAATTTCATGTTTTAGTTAGAGAATAAAGATTTGTCAAACAGTTTAAACTTGACAAATCAGTATATAGGTAGAGAATAATTAGGAGCTCAATAGTTTAATCTGAGCCCTCGGATGAAATAAGGTAGATATAGATAGTTTTATGCTTTGAAAGAAAAGTTTTTAAGGTTTCAAGCTTAAATGCACCTACAAAATGAAGAAAAAATGTTAGAAATAAAGTTGGGTAGGTAGAAAGTAGCGGGGCAAGCATGTAAATAAGACATAATTGGGAAAAATCCTTAATTTTCCCTCCCGTATAAGTATTCAGTATTCTAAGCTATCAGTCAAATAGGCTCAGAGCATTTCTCTGACTTTTGTTGGGACTGGACCCAAGGCTCGATGACTGGCTAGTTAAAAATATTGAGTTCTTATGTTAAACCCACATTTATCATCATTTAACCTTCATTCATACATTAAAACCCCTTTTTTCCTAAGTAAAGACACATTCTTACTTAGTAAAATGGAAACCCTAAAATAATTAACTTCATCCCTTCAAAAGCATTCATAAAACTCACAAAATTACATTTATCCTAAGTATTAGTGAACTACATATAAAAATGAGCAATGCTCTATTTTATACTTTACTTAGAGATAATATGTTCTTTGTTTCCCTTTTGTCATATTAACTTTTAACCTATTTTGATTAAATCCCTAAAATTACCCTCTTGGAGTTATTAATTCCATTATATCTAAATAGCCCCCAAAAAACCCACTATTTTAATGTTTAGACCAAAGTCTATTATCCCCACATTCATAAATAAAAACCCCAACTATAATCCCTTCGGTATAAATGTATCATTATTTGAAATACCTCGCCCCTATATTTTTAAAACCATTCAAATGGTTGAAAAAACTATATAATAAACTAAATCCCGCTCCCGCATATGTTTTATTTGAAACATTTCATAAAAATGTTTTGATTTAAAAAAGCATTATATAACGCCTCTGCCATGGTATGTAAATTTATTAAATTTTTTTATTAAAAAAAAGTTTTATAAATCCTGAAACCATTCCCGCCGCAAATGAAACTCCGGTCCTACTACTCTTATCCTAACGCAACTCCCAAACTAAAATGGGCCATTCGCGTTCAACTCTCAGATCCAATGATTGACATCCCAAATCACATGGAAAAGATGCACGATCGCCCAAAAGCCAAAGCCACATGAAATGGGTTGTTTTGGAAAGAATTCTCTCCTCCACATGCCCTCTTTCTATTAGATTGTGTGGGTCGAGCCTAGAATTATTTACCACCAAATCACCGCGCGATAACCAGTTTGGATTTTAATCTGTTAAATCTCTGAAAATGCCTCTACTCTGATATGACATGAGTTCAATGTCGATACTGCTTTAAGCCTAAAACATTATGAAAAATTCATATTGCATGCAGTTAAACCCTTTTATACATTATCTGTCCCTTTTCAAATCTTTTTCAACTCAAAAATTGAGCGCCATCACGCCATTTTTACACTCAAAGAACCTAAAAGCCATTGAAATTTTTGCTAGTAACACTAGAAGCGTCCAATCGACCTCCAAAAAACCTTCAAAAGCCATAAGAAATATTTTGTCAGAAACCCTGTTTCAAGACCTAATACTTTCAAAAATAGGTATTCATCAAGAAAGTAACCTTCTCGTCATCAAAAAGAGCTATTTCTATTAATATTGAACTTTATGAAGCCTATTTATCTGCAGAAAGACCTTAATTACCTTCAAAGAGTGTATTTGTTGTAGAAACCCTTTGAAAGATTCAAATTCATTTACCAATGCTCAAAATCTCGAATTTTCACACCCAATTACTCAGTGCCAACAAAGTTAAACCTCCAAAGTCAAAATTCATTTCACAGGTCTTCCTAATTCATCAAAGCCATTATCCCTTCTTGAAGACCTCTATTTCATTAACAACTTGTTTGAATTTTGCAGGTGATTAGAAAAAGAAGAATTTGGATAACAAAATCTAAATACTAGTTAAAGATATGTTTTACTCCAAAAACTTACAAGGAAATGAATTCAAAGGATTTTCCTTGGAAGATTCCAGGCATTAGAGTTAAAGAATAGTCATCGTGTGAAAGATAAAAGAGAATTTTAATGTAAAGATTAAAACAGGGCATTCATAATAGTCAGGGTAAAAGAAAGAAATCACAATAAAGGTTAAAGTTCAAATTAAAGTAAGAATTCACAGTGACATTGAAAATAGAACAGTCAAGGAGCATCAAAGTTAAGGTGTATCAGATGAAAGTCAGAGTGAAGGTTAAAACAAAGTTACAGAGCAATCAAGGTAAAACATTAAAAGTAAAACATGGAGGCAGTAAATGGTAAATAAATATGAAAATAATTTCAACAGCAATGAAGTTTATCCAAAGTGAAAGTAAAAATAGTTGAAAGAACAGTAAGGTTAAAAACTGAAAACCGAGAAAGAAGGGACATTTTTGCAGAAATTTCATGTTTAAGTTATTATTTTGCAGAAACCATTGTGACCAATCCAAGATGAATTTTTTCAAAACTGAAGGAGGTTTTTGTTCCTAAGAGAATCATTTACACAAACCTATCTCATGTTTTGCACAGGAATTATAGAATGAGAGAACATGCACATATATACAACCTAGTTTTCAGACTGTGGAAAACTTTGTTTTACACATATTTTTGCAGAGCCTATTGTGAATAGCTAGAGCATAATTTTAGGGAACTGAGAGAGTTGTATTGCAAAAACCTATTTATCTACAATAACCGCTTTCACTTTTTACATATCTATTTCATATTGAGAAATAAAAAGGTATCATTGGACCCAAGTTTGCAGAAATGTTGGAGTAGAATGCACAAAGAAAAGAGATAGTTAGTGACTTCGATGCCTCATCATCAACTAAGAGTTGAGATCAAATTGGAATTATCCTCTTTTTCATCACCTATCCATAATAAATAGTTCCAAATAGATGCATTATTTTTTAGTGTCCTTTACTTAAGTTCTATTTATGTAAAATAGTTGGAGATATTTGTAAACCAATCTTGATATTTTTTCAAGATATCCCAGTTTAGAATTTGTATAAATACTTCACTCCTTGAATTATTTTGTGAGGAATAAAATTGTTGGAGATTACTATATATATTTTGTTGACTTGAAGGCTTTGCATTCCGAATTTGAGTAGCAGACTGGATCACCTTTTTGGCATCATACTTCAGGATCCTTGTGATAAGCTATCTGGAGTGAAGTACTCTTTTAAACTTGTCATTTTTATCTTATTTTGTTTCGTGCATGCATCTATGTTTCTAAATCTGAATGTATACCTATGAGTATTACTACAGGACATGTTAATAGCACCCTGTTCTTAACTATTTATCATTTCTTTGTTTTCTTCTGATTTCTGGTGTAGGGAACCCTTAATTGCTCCCTCTCTCATTTGACCTCTATCTTCTACTTCCCTTTTCCAGATTTAAGGATCCTTAAGTGCCATTTATCCCGGTCATACCATATCAAAAACTAATTTTCCCAAGATCTCCAAGGATTATCTGCCTTTCCCGACAGATATTTGACCTTTTAGGCCCTGATCCCAGTTCTGTTAGCTTGACTTAGACTCCATAACCCAATGGACAAGTATATTTCCCTCTATCTACCCTCCAAGTGAAATTTTTCCACCAAATCCAAAAAAACCAAACCAAAATTGCTCTTTCATAGCTAGCTTAATATTCACAAATTAAAACAAATTTAAGCTTTAAATAGAGAGCCCTCTTTGAACCCTAGGAAGGCTCGATCCTAAAGTTTGAAGTAGGTTTGTGGTTACCTCGGTGAGTTCTTCCTTGAACCTAGAGAAATTACTAAGTGATAACATATAGTTCAAGAGGCTAGCTAATAAAACCACTCATCACAGGTGTTCCTTATAAAATGGTAAAAAAAACCAAGTGAAAGTGTATGATCAACCAAGTAGATAGTCACAGTGGAATGATAAAAACAAGGCTCATCTATCAGAAACATGCTGATAAAAATTGAAATCATGAGAGATAGGATGAAAATGGTTTCATTTTGACACAATATTGAAACATGGGAAACTATGCTTGAGAATACTTGAAGATGGTTTCATTTTTTCACAAGCTTGAAACATGAGAAAAACTATTCTTGGAATTGGTTTTATTTTTAGTCAAGCTTGAAACATAGGAAAAAAAAAAAAAATTATTGAGATAAGTTTGCATGCCCCCAGAATAAAGACTCAATTCAACGTACATGCCCCCCAATATTCATTTCATTCACCTAAGTAGACTATTGGTTACTAACAGGCGTATTGAATGAAGGTTTATTTAGGAGATCAAGTGAAAAAATTGATTGCAAATTTACAGGATCTAATCAAAGACTCGAATTAGAAGGGGATTTGTTTTATTTTTTAACGAGATTGACATAGGAAAATAACTATGCTCAAGATTGTTCCATTTTTATGTAATATTGAAATGTAGAGGAAATTATTCTCATAGGAACCTAATTTATTTTTGAGCAAGGTTAACATAGTGAAAGAACTATCCTCATAAAAGCTTGTTTCATTTTTCAACAAGATTGACAGAATAAAGGGAAATCTTCTCCAAAGCATCTTGATTCATTTTTTAATGAGCTTGACACAAGACAAGTAACTCTACTCTAGGACCTTGATCATGGTCCATAAGAGGCAATGGATTCTCCGAGTTTATCATCATATGGGAGAACAACACTTTGGAAGGGATACATATCAAGAGATATAATGGAAAGATTGGGCCCCAATGCCCCCACTACATGATGCACTAAATTACCTACTAGATCATTAGTAGGTGTGGGAATGGAAAATGTTTCCACAAAATTAACCTATGGTGGGGGATATACCAGTTGCATATAAGGAATATTTAGGGATGCTAGTTGATTTGGAGTCAAATTAGGAACAATGAATGAAATTTTTTCAATGCTCATGAATCTTCCTTCATGTGGGAAAAACATCACATCAAAGAGTGAAGATACAAGGGCACCCATTACATAAACATAGTCAGACCCAAGGAGAAAATAAAACTTGAAAGGGCCTTGTAATACCTTCATATCTATATAGACAATATACCCACACAAACTAATAGGAAACATAGGAATGATCCCTAATGATTGGCTAGTTCCACTGTTAAGAGCCTATAGATTCTAGGTAATAGGCACATCTGCGGAGAACCAAAATATTTCCAATTATTTGAGGAAAAAATACCAACATATGTTACTTCACCTATTATTGTGCTAGGTATGAACTCATTATAATAATGTACCTCTTGAGCTATGGAACGGGAAGATTGTCCCCTGTACCATGGGAACGAGAGGATTTCCCCCCATTTCATTAGAATCTAAAGAAATAAGAAGAACCTGAGTGGTATGAGCTTCAATCTCTATGGGAAAGCTAGAATCAACTAAAGGTGAATCGAGTAAACCATTTCATCAACCAATGGTTTTTCTGGAATGATCTCATGGGATTCACATTTAGAGAGAGTGGGATTGATTGTCTTTAGGTTCTAATAAATCACTTCATAAACTAGTGGAGGATTGGGAGAAATATTCTGATAACAAACCAGAAGATGAGGGTAAGAAGTTGTAAGGTTTTCCAATACTTTTGAGGCTTCATCCATATAAGGACAAAGGTGAAAAGGATTATTCCTTTCACATAACTTACAAGGAAATTTCATTTTACCCTTTTTCCCATGGACCTTACTATCACTAATTGAGGGTTTATCACCAACATGATCTCCATAGGCTGATGGAAAAGGTCGATTTGAGCCCATGGGCCACACTTTTCATACATTGGGAATACCATGACAATATCTAAGAAGGTGATTACCCCTACAAAGCATGCAAGGGAATTTAATTTTGCATTGTTGATTGGAAGGTTCCTCCATAGTATTTGCATGGGTAGAAATGGTTGTTTGGTTTCCCCATTTCTTGTTTTGTTTCTTATGCTTCTTCTTCCTTATCTTCTTCTTCTTAACTTCCTATTTAATAGAATCAAGGCTTTCACCAGTTGAGGAGGAAGAAACGGATGAAGAAAAAACAGGTCAAGAAGGAAAAGGGTCAACATTAGGATTGAGTTTTTCAAGTGCAGGAGTACTTGGTTGAGAAGAAGTTTAGGAATTTGGAACCATAGGGGTATAAAATAACCAAACTAGTAAAGAAATGGTAAATATGGGAAGGGAAAACGTTTCCATATAAGGAGCAACAATATTTCCAAAAAGAGGAAATCGACTAGGATTCTCATTAGAGGGATTTACTTAATTGATGAACTCAGGAACTATTGCCATTAGTCTCAACCTAAGTTCTACTAAGGAGGTATTCCATGGGGAGGATGTTATTGCACATGAAATTAATTAATTTTAGAAATTAACAACACAAATATATAAAAAAAAGGGTAACTAGGGAAAATGGTTTACAAAGCAACCTCAAACTATAATATACACCTTGGAGAACCAAGGACTTAACGTATGTGCAGGAAATATCCCTTAATGTTGTGTTCGATATATTACGATATAAAATATTACTAAATCGGTTACCTGTGGTGAGGATGGAAACCTATAATGGACTTCCAAAATATACTCGATGGTATGTGGAAGTGGAGTCTGTAGTAGTGTTGTGTAATGTGTGACTATTCCATTATAGTGTTCCCATATACTTTATGCATGTGGAGTGGCATCTAATATACTCAAAGGTACATGGAGAATGATCCTATACATAGTCATGTATATGGATTGTGATATCACCCCCGTATTATAACTCCGATGAAAAATGATAGCTCCTACATTTAATAATGCTGAAACACATCTCTAACCTAGTCCTTTATATGTGTCTTTAAGTTTCAAATTTTTCTTAGGTTAATTGAAGTGAATTTTAGTACTCATCATGAATTAGATTTCAGTTTCAAGGCTCAAACCTCAATGTAACATGAACATGCCTATGATGCAACTAACATGAAAAAAATAACTCTTTTCATTTTCAATGAAATCTATCTAATGTAGGGAATAAGTGTAAACACTGATGCAATGATCAAATATGCAACAAACAAGAGTTTCCTAATTAGATATTTCAATTTCACTATTCCAATTCAATTCAAAGAATTAAAATATTCCAAACCATGCAATGTAATCGATGCACAATTCCCCTGAAAAATATTGAAATGTAATCTATGCACAATTTCCTTTCCTACTGCAAAAATGACAATTAGATCTATGAAAATGTGATCTATGCAAGAGAATTATTCAAAACAAACACAAGATGATTCTAATGAAACAAAACATAATCCGAGATTTCATGAACAAAGGACTCAAACTGAAATTGGGTGAAAATTTAAAAAATCAAAACATATGACACTTAAAGGTGATTAACACTCATACAAAGAGATGACACTCAAAGGATATTAACACAATGGGGGGGGGGGGAATTTTTGCAAAAAATGAAAGAAAAAAACATGGATTTTTATGCTAGGGATTTCCAATATTCACACACAAAACCCAAGATGACATGCATGAGATTTTTCTTTGTGAACCCTTAATTTTCAAAGATGAAGAAAACTAAGATGAAAAGTTTAATAACGAATTCAAATAATTTTTTTAGAGTGAGGACTAAAACAAAAATTCATCCAAGCAACCAATGATCAAACAAAATCAATTTATAAAAAACTTAATCATAAGAGCAAAGGAAAAACTTATGAAATACTTATCAAAATAAATCAAACAAAAATGAAAACCAAATGGAGGATTTAGAGGGAGCACAAGACACACAAGACTCAAGGAAGAGCTCCTGGAAGTTGTTAGGTCCCTATATTACTAGTATATCCCCTTATTGTTGTTAGTGTAACCCCCTTATTGTTATTATTGCACCCTTGTAACCCCCATTTTGTTATTATTGTGCCCTTAAATTATTATTGTTAGGTCGGCTATGATTACATTGCGGCCCACTAAGATTAAATTATGGCCCCATGGACTCCTATATATAGAAAGGAGGTTTTGTAAATTGTATCATCCAAGAATTGTTCATTCATGTAATGTATTGGAGGTTTCCCCCTCGAAGTGGCTTATTTCTAAGGCGTTGATATCTCTTTTCTTCTATTTTTGGAGCTGGTTTCACAACATTTGGTATCAGAGCTTTGGATTCTAGGGTTTCGCTGCTCCAAATAGGTCATCATGGTATTTTCGTTATAACATTTTTTCTATGAAACTTCAGAAGTTGAAAATTTTAGGGTGCAAAGTCAAAATCTTGAGGAATATCGTCAAAACATTTCAGAGCTTGGTTCATAATATTTTCGGAGATATGATCTATGGAACTCAGGTCATTTTTCAGGCTCCTAAATAGGTCATCGTGGAATTTGCGATATAAAGTTTTTTCTACCAAGGTTCAGAATATGAAATTTTTAGGGTGCGAAGCTGAAATCCCGAGGAATGTCGTCAAAAAATTTCAGATCTTGGTTCGCAATATTTTCGGAGATATGATCTGTGGAAGGTAGTTCTTGTTCAGGCTCCAGAATTTCATCTCAATGAGGTGATCATGGGAAAAGATTCATAAATCTCTCTCTCTAAGAATCGGATTGAAGTTCCATAAAAATTGGTCGCAAGTACATAGACTTTAGTTTCTTGGCTATCAATTTCAGAGACAAAGGATGAAACAGTGACATGTGGCAAGTCGTATAATTTCACTCTACTAAACTAGTCCAAAATTAGGTCATTGTGGGAGATTGGAAATAACTTTGTCTTCAAGAATCCAAATTGGATCAGACCTATGGCAATTTAAAGAAGCTTTAGAGGGCTACTACAGGGCTGAATTTCATATATTGAAGATCCCCAATTACAGAGATAATTCAATTTCAATATCAAGCTCCTCAAAACAAAGTAAAAGGTGTGTATTTTTTTCCGAATTACATAGGTCTTGTTTGAATAATCAAGTTCAATTGATTCCAAGGGCATATTGTAGAATAGATATCAGTATTGGATTATAAAAGGGCCCCTAAAAATAATTTAATTCCCATCAAGCCTTTAGAAGGCTCTACTATGACTCATGAAGATGAAGAATGGCAACATGACATATCAAAATTACAAGAGCATGTGCAACAAATTTTGCTCTCGCAAAGAACAACAAAAAATGAAATGGAAGTTTTGAAGAAAGGTGTGGAAACTAAGATGGATGGTTTGAAGAAAGGCGTGGAAGCTAAGATGGATGGCATGGAAGTGGGCATGGAAGCTAAGATGGATGAAATGAAAGACAACATGGAAAACATGAAAAATGATCTAAAAGCATACATGGAAGGCTTGATGACAAGCTTAAAACAAGAAAAGATTCCTAATGGCTGAAATATAGTAGAAGAACCTCATGATGAGAACAAAATAAATGTTAATCGTGATTTCATAAACTCTAATGTTGGTGGGAAGAACCACCATATTCCAAAAATGGATATGAGGAAGTTTGATGGAAAGGATCCTGTAACATGGATACTATAGATGGAGCAATATTTTGATCTCCATAATGTGCAAAACACACAAAAGGTACGCATTCCCACTTTACATTTAGAACAAAATATATTTGTATGGTATCGATGGCTTTGCTCCCGTAAAAAAATTGTCACTTGGTCAATTTTTACGGAGGAAATGATAGCACATTATGAGGATACAAAGAGCAACACCTTCTTTAGCCAATTGATAAATCTCAAACAAAAGGGTTTAGTGGGGCAGCACATTGAGGACTTCCAAAAATTGAATATAAGGGTGACTGATATTCCAGAGGAACACAGGATTGATCTCTTCATAGGCACTTTAAAGGATAACATCCAACATGAAGTTCGCGTTTTGGAACCTGATTCATTGGAGAAGGCATTCAGGTTGGCAAGAAAAGTTGAATGCAAAATTATGGCGACAAGGAAGCCTACCACTCAATTCTATAAAGAAGGAAGTGTTGCTACGCCTAGATTTCCACAACCTACAAGGTTGACACCACAACAATTGGAAGAAAAAAGAGCAAAAGGGCTTTGCTACAGTTGTGATAGAAAATACACTAAAAGTCATAAGTGTGCTGAGAAGAAATTATTTTACATAGATTGTGAAGAGGAAGAAGAAAATGAACAAGAAGAGGATATACACCAGGAACTAGCCCTAGAAGAGGAAGAAATGAATCTGACCATATCGTGTAATGCACTGGCAAGAATTACCACACCTCAAACTCTCAATACAGAAGGAAATATCAAGAAAAAAAAGGTAATAGTGTTGATTGATTCAGGTAGCACCCATAATTTTATTCATTGTAAGGTAGCCAAGGAATTAAATTGTTTCCTATACCCAACACAAGAATGTCAAGTCATGGTTGCAAATGGAGGAACTATAAATTTCTCTGGAAAATGCCATAATATCAAGCTAACCATGGGGGAATATGTATTGAATAGTCCAATTCTTTCCATTCCCATGGGAGGTGGCGATGTTGTACTAGGAGTACAATGGTTACAATCTTTGGGGACAGTAGCTTTTAATTTTCAAGAACTTTTCTTGAAATTTTTTTCAGAAGGAAAGGAAGTCAAATTACGGGGTATTATTGGGAATCCAGGAAGGATAATAAGCTCTAATGTCATTAAAAAGCTTCTAAAGAAATAACAACGAGATGTAATTGCACAATTATGCTCACTAGAAGGTCCAACATCAAAATCTTCTATTTCTGCAGATCTCCAACAAGTCTTGGACAATCATTCCAAGGTGTTTGAAACTCCCAAAGGAATCCCACCTATTCGTGATCATGATCATGCTATTCATTTGATTCCAGGAAGTGTTCCTCCAAACATCAGGCCTTATAGATATCCTTACGCCCAAAAGAGAAAAATTGAACATATGATTGTAGAAATGTTAGAGGCGGGTATAATTCAACCTAGTCAAAGTTCTTTCTCTGCTCTTGTAGTATTGGTACACAAGAAGGATGGATCATGGTGAATGTGTCCAGATTATAGGGAGCTCAATAAGCTTACCATTAAAGATAAATTTCCCATTCTTGTGATTTATGAATTATTGGATGAATTACATGGAGAAATTTATTTTACCAAGTTGGATCTTCATTCAGGATATCATCAAATTAGAATGAAGACTGAAGATATTCCAAAAACAACATTTTGAACTCATGAGGGTCATTATGAATTTTTGGTCATGCTTTTTGGCCTTACCAATGCACCTTCTACATTTCAAGGGTTGATGAATTCCATTTTCAAACCCTTCCTTAGAAAATTTGTTCTAGTATTTTTTGATGATATACTAATCTACAGTAGGTCTTGGAAGGATCATGTTGAACATGTCTATAGGGTGCTCAAACTATTACAGGAGAAAAAATTATGTGCGAAAACATCCAAATGTTTCTTTGGATTACAAGAGGTGGAATATCTGGGTCATATTGTATCTCACGAGGGTGTTAAAGTAGACCCTAAGAAAATTAAAGCCATTAAGGAATGGAAAGTCCCCACAACCAATAAGCAGTTGTAAGGATTTCTCGGGTTAACAGGGTATTATCGCAAGTTTGTTAAGAATTATGGGAGAATAGTAGCACCTCTAACAACATTATTGAAGAAAGATGCATTTTCATGGAATCCTGAAGAAACTAAGGCCTTTGAACATCTTAAAGAGGCAATGTGCCTAGCACCAGTCTTAGTTATGCCAGACTTCACAAAAACCTTTATTGTGGAATGTGATGCCTCAGGAAATGGAATGGGTGTTGTTTTAATGCAGGAAGGAAGAGCCATTTCTTTTGAAAGTCGTCAAATCAAAGGAAAGTATTTACAGAAACCTATTTATGAGAAGGAAATGTTAGCAATACTGCATGCACTAAAGAAATGGCGAACTTACCTAATGGGAAGACACTTCAAGGTAAAAAATAATCATGATAGTCTTAAACACTTTTTGGAACAAAGACTATCTTTAGAAGAGTAGCAAAAATGGGTCACAAATATGTTGGGTTATGAATTTGAAATAATCTACAAAAAAAGGAAAGCTTAATGTTGTTGCAGATGCACTCTCAAGAAATAATAAAGAGGTGGAAGCATTGCTTTGTGCCATTTCTATTATCCAACCAGATTGGATAACCGAAGCAAGAGATGAATGGAAGAAGGAAAAAGATGTATGGACACTCATTCAAAACTTGCAGCAAGATCCTAGTACATCTGATACATTTAGCTGGAAAAATTATTCCTTATGGTACAAAGATAGCTTATATCTTTGTAAGAATTCCCAACTAAAACAAAATATTCTTCTGGAATTGCACACTTCTCCTTTAGGAGGACACTCAGGATTTTTAAAAAATTACCACAGGTTGAAGAAAGAATTATTTTAGGATGGCCTTATATCTGATATTCAAAATTTTGTGGCAGGATGTTTGGGTTTCCAGCAGAATAAATTTGAGACAATTAAGACCCCGGGACTTGTGCAACCTTTATCCATTCCAATTCAACATTGAGAGGATATTTCAATGGATTTTATCACAGGTTTACCTAAGTCCAAAGGAAAGAGTGTCGTCATGGTGGTAGTTGATAGACTTACCAAGTATGCACACTTTTGTGCATTATCTCATCCATTTAAAGCAAGTACAGTTGCTAGTACATTTATGGATAGAATTCAAAAGCTACATGGAAGCCCAAGAGTTATTGGGAGCGACAGAGATCCCATTTTTATTGGAAAATTTTGGACGGAGTTATTTTCTTGTTTGGGTACTCAATTAGCTCATAGCTCATCTTATCATCCTCAATCTGATGGTCAAACTGAGATAGTAAATAAATGTTTGGAAGGATATCTTCGTTGTTTTGTATCTGATAAACAAACACAATGGGTCAAGTGGTTACCTCTCACCGAATGGTGGTATAACACTTCCTTCCATACTGCAGCAAAAATGACCCCATTTATGGCACTTTATGGATATCATCCACCATCCATCACATCATATTTAAGGGAAAATTCGAAGGTTCAAGCAGTGGAAGATCACATCGAGCATCAGCAAGAAGTTCTCCAACTCTTAAAGGATAACCTGAATTTGACACAAAATCAAATGAAACAACAAGCAGATCAACATCGCAGCGAGAAAAGTTTTGATGTAGGAGATTGGGTATTTTTACGGCTACAACCATACAAACAAATGTCCCTCAAGCGAGCTAAGAAGGATAATAAATTATCACCAAAGTACTATGGTCCTTACAAGGTGTTGCAAAATATTGGTACTATGGCATACAAATTGGAGCTTCCTTCTTCTTCGCGAGTACATCCAGTTTTCCATGTTTCATAATTAAGAAGGTTATAGGTGAAAATCTTCCAGTTCAAACAATATTGCCAGAACTTGATCAGGAAGGTAAAATCATATTGGAACCAGAAACGGTCACGGAAGCAAGAACTCGACAGCTATGAAATCGATCAATTTCAGAGTGTCTCATCAAGTGGAAGAACTTACCCACTGAAGATTCTACATGGGAGGATGATAATTTTATACAGAATCACCCAGAGCTACTCAAGCATTGAGGACAACACTTTTTTGAAGGAGAGGGGCATGTTAGGTCCCTATATTACTAGTATAGCCCCTTATTGTTGTTAGTGTAACCCCCTTATTGTTATTATTGTACCCTTGTGACCCCCATTTTGTTATTATTGTGCCCTTAAATGATTATTTTTAGGTCGGCTATGATTACATTGTGGCCCACTAGGATTACATTATGGCCCCATGGACTCCTATATATAGAAAGGAGGTTTTTTAAATTGTATCATCCAAGAATTTTTCATTCATGTAATGTATTGGAGGTTGCCCCCTCGAAGTGGCTTATTTCTAAGGCGTTGATATCTCTTTTCTTCTATTTTTGGAGTTGGTTTCACAACAGAAGTAGGTTGATAAGAAATGAAATCAATATAAAGGAAAATTTATGCAAGAACAGGGGAAAACGTAGGTGAAAAAGAGGCACCAACTCCTTGCAATGTAGGCACAGAGAGGGCTTTGCGTAAGTGCAATGCTCTGTCCCTAGAACAGAGGGAGAGTTTGTGAATAATAAGGGAGTTCTGGTACAAGTTTTGTAATTGAGTCTCAATGAAAGGGCTTCCTAGGTTTGTTCTTGATTGAAGATTCCAATAAAGGTAAAAAAAATAGGTGAAATAGACACTAAAAACAAAAAAAGCACCAAAGGAAAATACCCATACCTAGTGGAGTCAAGAATTTTTTATCCAAAATCTACGACTGTAGATAGAAGTTTCTTTCCTAGAGTGCATGGCTTATTCTAGAATCATAGAAGGAAAAAGCAGCTATTGTTTTCGTTAAAATAAATAGATAATGGGATGAAGCCTACATGTAATCTGATGTATGCTTCACTCCTTTCTTGGATTGAATGCTCCAATCCTAGCCCTCTTCATGGAAATTAGAACCTGTGCAATCATACAATGCATGCCAATGATATACTAAATCTATGTAGCATCGTCTAAACACTTCATTCAATTGATCAACATGGCATCGAAATACATGAAAGATAAAAGAGCATTTTAATGTAAAGATTAAAACAGGGCATTCATAATAGTCAAGGTAAAAGGAAGAACTCACAGTAAAGGTTAAAGTTCAAATTAAAGTAAGAATTCACAGTGACAGTGAAAATAGAACAGTTAAAGAGCATCAAAGTTAAAGTGTATCAGATGAAAGACAGAGTGAAGGTTAAAACAAAGTTACAGAGCTGTTAAGGTAAAACAGTAAAAGTAAAACATGGAGGCAATAAATGGTAAATAAATATGAAAATACTTTCAACGACAATGAATTTTATCCAAAGTGAAAGTAAAAATAGTTGAGAGAACAGTAAGGTTAAAAATTGAAAACCGAGCAAGAAGGGACATTTTTGCAGAAATTTCATGCTTAAGACATCATTTTGCAGAAACTATTGTGACCAATAAAAGATGAATTTTTCAAAACTGAAGGAGGTTTATGTTTATACGATTTCCAATTACAAAAACCTCTCTCATGTTTCTAACAGAAATTATGGATTTTGAAATATTAAACAATTTTTGAAAGCACGTTTTGTAAAAAATTCCTGTTAAGTCATCATTTTGCAGAGAAGATTGTGGTCAATAAGAAATACATCTTACAAAAATGAAGGATGTTTTTGTTCCTAAGAGAATCATTTACAAAAACCTATCTCACGTTTTTCACAGGAATCATAGAATGAGAGAACATGCACATATATACAACCTAGTTTTCAAACTGTGGAAAACTCTGTTTTACACATCTTTTTGTAGAGCCTATTGTGAATAGTTGGAGCATAATTTTAGGGAAATGAGAGAGGTGTATCGCAAAAACCTATTTATCTACAATAACCACTTTCACTTTTTACATATCTATTTCAGATTGAGAAATAAAAAGGTATCATTGGACCCCAAGTTTGCAGAATTGTTGGAGTAGAATGCACAAAGAAAACAGACAGTTAGTGACTTGGATGCCTCATCGTCAACTAAGAGTTTAGATCAAATTGGAATTCTCCTCTTTGTCATCACCTATACATAATAAATAGTGCCAAATAGATGCATTATTTTTGAGTGTCCTCTACTTAAGTTCTATTTATGTAAAATAGTTGGAGATATTTGCAAACCAATCTCGATATTGTTTCAAGATATTCTAGTTTAGAATTTGTATAAATGCTTCACTCTTTGAATTATTTTGTGTGGAATAAAATATTTTGAGATTACTATAGATATTTTGTTGACTTGAAGGCTTTGGATTCTGAATTTGAGTAGCAGACTAGATCACCTTTTTACCATCATACTTCAGGATCCTTGTGATAAGGTATCTGGAGTGAAGTACTCTGTTAAACTTGTCATTTTTATCTTCATTTGTTTCGTGCATACATCTATGTTTTAATTCTAAATCTAAATGCATACCTAGGAGTATTACTACAGGACATGTTAATAGCACCCTGTTTTTAACTAGTTATCATTTCTTTGTTTTCTTCTGATTTCTGGTGTAGGGAACCCTTAATTGCTCCCTCTCTCATTTGACCTCTATCTTATACTTTCCTTTTCCATATTTAAGGATTCTTAAGTGTCCTTTATCTTGATCATACCATATCAAAAACTAATTTTTCGAAGATCTCTAAGTATTATCTTCCTTGCCCTATAAATATTTGACCTTTTAGGCCCTGATCCCAGTTCTGTTAGCTTGACTTAGACTCTATAACCCAATGGACAAGTATATTTCCCTCTATCTACCCTTCAAGTGAAATTTTCCCACCAAATCCAACAGAACCAAACGAAAATTTCTCTTTCATAGCTAGCCTAATATTCACAAATTAAAAAAAGTTAAACTTTAAAGAGAGAGTCCTCTCTAAACCCTAGGAAGGCTAGATCCTAAAGTTTGAAGTAGGTTTTTTTTCTTATTCTTCTTCATCCTTCTCTTCTTCTTCTTAACTTCCTATTTAATAGAATCAAGGATTTCACCAGGTGAGGAGGAAGAAATGGATGAAGAAACAACAGGTCAAGAAGGAAAAGGGTCAACATTAGGATTGAGTTTTTTAGGTGCAGGACTACTTGGTTGAGAAGCAGTTTGGGAATTTGGAATGATAGGGGTATAAAATAACCAAACTAGTAAACTAATGGTAAATCTGGGAAGGGAAAATGTTTCCATATAAGGAGCAACAATATTTCCAAAAGGAGGAAATGGACTAGGATTCTCATTAGAGGGATTTACTTAATTTTTGAACTCAGGAACTATTGCCATTAGTCTCAACATAAGTTCTAATAAGGAGTTATTACATTGGGAGGATGTTATTGCACATGCAATTAATTAATTTTAGAAACTAACAACACAAATATATAAAAAAAGGGTAACTAGGGAAAATGGTTTACAAAGCAACCTCAAGCTGCAATATACACCTTGGAGAACCAAGGACTTAATGTATGTGCATGGAATATCCTTTAATGTTTTGTTCGATCTATTACGATATAAAAGATGACTAAATCGGTTACCTATGGTGAGGATGGAAACTTATAGTGGAGTTCCAAAATATACTCAATGGTATGTGGAAGTGGAGTCTGTAGTAGTGTTGTGTAATGTGTAACTATTCGATTATAGTGTTCCCATATAATTTATGCATGTGTAGTGGAATCTAATATACTCAAAGGTACGTGGAGAATGATCCTATACATAGTCATGTATATGGATCGTGATATCACCCCCGTATTATAACTCTGATGAAAAATGACAGCTTCTACATTTAATAATGCTGAAACAAATCTCTAACCTAGTCCTCTATATTTGTCTTTAAGTTTCAAATTCTGATTAGGTTAATTGAAGTAAATTTTAGTACTGATCATGAATTAGATTTCAGTTTCAAGGCTCAAACCTCGATGTAACCTGAACATGCCTATGATGCAACTAACATGAAAAAAATAACTCTTTTCATTTTCAATGAAATCTATCTAGTGTAGCGAATAAGTGTAAACAATGATGAAACAATCAAATATGCAACAAACAAGAGCTTCTTAACTAGATATTTCAATTTCACTATTCCAATTCAATTCAAAGAATTAAAATATTCCAAACCATTTAATGTAATCGATGCAATATTCCCTTGAAAAATATTGAAATGTAAGCTATGCACAATTTCATTTCCTGTTGTGAAAATGACAATTCGATCTATGAAAATGTGATCTATGCAAGAGAATTATTCGAAACAAACACAAGAGGATTCCAATGAAACAAAACGTAATCCGAGATTTCATGAACAAAGGACTCAAACTGAAATTGGGTGAAAATTTAAAAAATAAAAACATATGACACTCAAAGGTGATTAACACTCATACAAAGAGATGACACTCAAAGGATATTAACATTGAGGGGGAAAACGTTTTGCAAAAAATGAAAGAAAAAAACATGGATTTTCATACTAGGGATTTCCCATATTCAGACACAAAATGCAAGATGACATGCATGAGATTTTTCTTTTTGATCCCTTAATTTTCAAAGATGAAGAAAACTAAGATGAAAAGTTTAATAACTAATTCAAATATTTTTTTTAGAATCAGGACTAAAACAACAATTCATCCAAGCAACCAATGATTAAACAAAATCAATTTATAAGAAACTTAATCATAATAACAAAGGAAAAACTTATGAAATACTTATCAAAATAAATCAAACAAAAATTAAAACCAAATGGGGGCTTTAGAGGGACCACAAGACACACAAGACTCAAGGAAGACCTCCTGGAAGTAGGTTGATAAGAAATGAAATCAAGATAAAGGAAAATTTATGCAAGAACAAGAGAAAATGCAGGTTAAAAAGAGGCACCAACTCCTTGCAATGTAGGCACAGAGAGGGCTCTGTGTAGGTGCAATGCTCTGTCCCTAGACTAGAGGGAGAGTTTGTGAATAATAAGGGATTTTTGGCACAATTTTTGTAATTGAGTCTCAATGAAAGGGCTTCCTAGGTTTGTTCTTGATTGAAGATTCCAGTAAAGGTAAAAAAAATAGGTGAAATAGACACTAAAAACAAAGAAAGGACCAAAGGAAAATACCCATACCTAGTGGAGTCAACAATTTTTTATACAAAATATACGACTGTAGATAGAAGTTTTTTGCCTAGAGTGCATGGCTTAGTCTAGAATCATAGAAGGAAAAAGAAGCTATTGTTTTCATTAAAATAAATAGATAATGGGATGAAGCCTACATGTAATCTAATGTATGCTTCACTCCTTTCTTGGATTGAATGCTCCAATCCTAGCTCTCGACATGAAAATTAGAACCTGTACAATCATACAATGCACACCAATGATATACAAAATCTATGTAGCATCATCTAAATACTTCATTCAATTGATCAACATGGCATCGAAATACGTGAAAGATAAAAGAGAATTTTAGTGTAAATATTAAAACAGTGCATTCATAATAGTCAGGGTAAAAGGAAGAACTCATAGTAAAGGTTAAAGTTAAAATTAAGGTCAGAGTTCACAGTGACACTAAAAATAGAACATTAAAAAAACATCGAAGTTAAAGTGTATCGGATGAAAGTCAGAGTGAAGGTTAAAACAAAGTTATAGAGCAGTCAAGGTAAAATAGTAAAAGTAAAACATGGAGGCAGTAAATGGTAAATAAATATTAAAATAATTTCAACAAATATGAATTTTATCCAAAGTGAAAGTAAAAACAGTTAAAAGAACAGTAAGGTTAAAAACTGAAAACCGAGCAAGAAGGGACATTTTTGCAAAAAATTCATGTTTAAGTCATTATATTGTAGAGACTATTGTGACCAATCCAAGATGATTTTTCCAAAACTAAAGGAGGTTTATGTTTATAATATTTCCAACTAAAAAAATCTCTCTCACGTTTCTAATATCAATTATGGATTTTGAAATATTAAACAATATTTGAAAGCACGTTTTGCAGAAAATTCTTGTTATGTCATCATTTTGCAGAGAAGATTGTGGTCAATAAGAAATAGATATTACAAAACTAAAGGAGGTTTTTGTTCCTAAGAGAATCATTTACACAAACCTATCTCACGTTTTTCACAGGAATTACAGAATAAGAGAAGATGCACATATATACAACCTAGTTTTCCGACAGTGCAAAACTCTTCTTTACAGATCTTTTTGCAGAGCCTATTGTGAACAACTGGAGCATAATTTTAGGGAACCGAGAGAGGTGTATCGCAAAAACCTATATATCTACAATAACTACTTTCAATTGTTACATATCTATTTTGGATTGAGAAATAAAAAGGTATCATTGGACCCCAAGTTTGCAGAATTGTTGGAGTAGAATGCATAAAGAAAAGTGACAGTTAGTGACTTGGATGCCTCCTCATCAACTAAGAGTTGAGATCAAATTGGAATTCTCCTCTTTGTCATAAATTATCCATAAGAAATAGTGCCAAATAGATGCATTATTTTTTAGTGTCCTTTACTTAAGTTCTATTTATGTAAAATAGTTGGAGATATTTGTAAACCAATCTTGATATTTTTTCAAGATATTCTAGTTTAGAATTTGTATAAATACTTCACTCTTTGAATTATTTTGTGTGGAATAATTTTTTTTGGAGATTACTATAGATATTTTGTTGACTTGAAGGCTTTGGATTCTGAATTTGAGTAACATACTGGATCACCTTTTTGGCATCATACTTCAGGATCCTTGTGATAAGCTTCTAGAGTGAAGTACTCTTTTAAACTTGTCATTGTTATCTTCTTTTGTTTCGTGCATACATCTATGTTTAAATTCTAAATCTGAATGTATGCCTAGGAGTATTACTACAGGACATGTTAATAGCACCTTGTTGTTAACTAGTTATCATTTCTTTGTTTTCTTCTAATTTCTGATGTAGGGAACCCTTAATTTCTCCCTCTCTCATATGACTTCTATCTTCTACTTCCCTTTTCCAGATTTAAGGATTCTTAAGTTCTCTTTATCCCTATAATACCATATCAAAAACTAATTTTCCCAATATCTCCAAGGATTATCTACCTTGCCCTGCAGATATTTGACCTTTTAGGCCCTGATCCTAGTTCTGTTAGCTTGACTTAGACTCCATAACCCAATGGACAAGTAGATTTCCATCTATCTACCCTCCAAGTGAAAATTTCCCACAAAATCCAACAAAACCAAACCAAATTTGCTCTTTCATAGCTAGCTTGATATTCACAAATTAAAACAAAGTTAAACTTTAAAGAGAGAGCCCTCTCTGAACCCTGGGAAGGCTAGATCCTAAAGTTTGAAGTAGGCTTGTGGTTACCTTGGTGAGTTATTCCTTGAACCTAGAGAAATTACTCATTGATAACATATAGTTCAAGAGGCTAGCTAATAAAACCACTCATCATAGGTGTTCCTTAGGAAATGGTAAAAAAAACCAAGTGAAAGTGTATGATCAACCAAGTAGATGGTCACAGTGGAATGATAAAAACAAGGCTCATCTAGTAGAAACATGCTGATAAAAATTGAAATCATGAGAGATAGAATGAAAATGGTTTCATTTTGATACAATATTGAAACATGGGAAACTATGCTTGAGAATACTTGAAGATGGTTTCATTTTTTCAAAATCTTGAAACATGAGAAAAACTATTCTTGGAATTGGTTTCATTTTTAGTGAAGCTTGAAACGTAGGAAAAACAAAACAATTATTGAGATAAGTTCGCATGCCCCCAGAATAAAGAGTCAATTAAACGTACATGCCCCCCAATATTCATTTCATTCACCTAAGTAGAATATCGGTTACTAACAGGAAGATTGAATGAAGGTTTATTTAGGAGACCAAGTGAAAAAATCGATTGGGATTTATAGGATCTAATCAAAGACTCGAGTTAGAAGGAGATTTGTTTTATTTTTTAACGATATTGTTCAATTTTTATGCAATATTGAAATGTAGAGGAAATTATTCTCATAGGAACCTAATTTATTTTTGAACAAGGTTGACATAGTGAAAGAAATATCCTCATAAAAGCTTGTTTTATTTTTCAACAAGCTTGACAGAAGAAAAGGAAGTCTTCACCAAAGCGTCTTTATTCATTCTTTTAATGAGCTTGACACAAGACAAGTAACTCTACTATAGGACCTTGATAATGGTCCATAACAGGAAATGGATTCTCTGAGTTTATCATCATATGTCAGAACAACACTTTGGAAGAGATACAAATCAAGAGATATAATGGAAATATTGGGCCCCAATGCCCCCACTACATGATGCATTACATTACCTACTACATCATTAGTAGGTGTGGGAATGGAAAAGGTTTCCAAAAAATCAACCTATGGTCGGGGATATACAAGTTGCATATAAGGACTATTTAGGGATGCTAGTTGATTTGGAGTAAAATTAGGAACAATGAATGTAATTTTCTCAATGGTCATGAATCTTCCTTCATGCGGGAAAAGCATCACATGAAAGAGTGAAGAGACAAGGGCTCCCATTACATAAACATAGTCAGACCCAAGGAGAAAATAAAACTCGAAAGGGCCTTGTAATACCATCATATCGATATAGACAATATACCCACACAAACTAATAGGAAACATAGGAATGATCCCTAGCTATTGACTAGTTCCTCTGGTAAGAGCCTATAGATTTTGGGTAATAGGCACATCTGCGGAGAACCAAAACATTTCCAATTATTTGAGGAAAAAATACTAACATATGTTCCTTCATGTATAATTTTGCTAGGTATGAACTCATTATAATAATGTACCTCTTCTGCTATGGGAACAGGAAGATTGTCCCCCTGTACCATGGGAATGGGAGGATTTCCCCCCATTTCATTGGAATCTGAAGAAATAAGAAGAACTTGAGTGGTATGAGCTTCACTCCCTATGGGAAAGCTAGAATCAACTAAAGGTGAATCGAGTCAACCATTTTATCAACCAATGGATTTTTTGGAATGATCTCATGGGATTCATGTTTAGAGAGAGTGGTATTGATTGTCTTTAGGCTCTAATAAATCACTTCATAAACTAGTGGAGGATTGGGAGAAATATTTTGATAACAAACCAGAAGACGAGGGTAACAAGTTGTAAGGTTTTCCAATACTTTTGAGGCTTCATCCATATAAGGAAAAAGGTGACTAGGACTATTCCTTTCACATAACTTACAAGGAAATTTCATTTTACCCTTTTTCCCATGGACCTTACTATCATTAATTGAGGGTTTATTACCAGCATGATCTCCGTAGGCTAATGGAAAAGGTCGATTTGAGCACATGGGCCACACTTTTGATACTTTGGGAATACCAAGACAATATCTAAGAAGGTGATTACCCCTACAAAGCATGCAAGGGAATTTAATTTTGTGTTGTTGATTGGAAGGTTCCTCGATACTAGTTGCATGGGTAGAAATGGTTGTTTGGCTGCCCCATTGCTTGTTTTGTTTCTTATTCTTCTTCATCCTTATCTTCTTCTTCTTAACTTCCTATTTAATAGAATCAAGGCTTTCACCAGGTGAGGAGGAAGAAACGGATAAAGAAACAACAGGTCAAGAAGGAAAAGGGTCAACATTAGGATTGAGTTTTTTAGGTGCAGGACTACTTGGTTGAGAAGCAATTTGGGAATTTGGAACCATAGCGGTATAAAATAACCAAACTAGTAAACCAATGGTAAATCTACGAAGGGAAAACGTTTCCATATAAGGAGCAACAATATTTCCAAAAGGAGGAAATGGACTACGATTCTCATTAGAGGGGTTTACTTAATTGCTGAACTCGGGAACTATTGCCATTAGTCTCAACTTAAGTTCTACTAAGGAGGTATTCCATCGGGAGGATGTTATTGCACATGAAATTAATTAATTTTAGAAATTAACAACACAAATATATAAAAAAAGGGTAACTAGGAGAAATGGTTTACAAAGCAACCTCAAGCTGCAATATACACCTTGGAGAACCAAGGACTTAACATATGTGCAGGAAATATCCTTTATTGTTATGTTCGATCTATTACAATATAAAAGATGATTGAATCGGTTACCTATGGTGAGGATGGAAACCTATAGTGGACTTCCAAAATATACTCGATGGTATGTGGAAGTGGAGTCTATACTAGTGTTGTGTAATGTGTAACTATTTGATTAAAGTGTTCCCATATACTTTATGCATGTGGAGTGGCATCTAATATACTCAAAGGTACGTGGAGAATGATCCTATACATAGTCATGTATATGGATCATGATATCACCCCCGTATTGTAACTCTGATGAAAAACGACTACTCCTACATTTAATAATGCTAAAACACATCTCTAACGTAGTCCTCTATATGTGTCTTTAAGTTTCAAAATTTGATTAGGTTAATTGAAGTGAATTTTAGTACTGATCATGAATTAGATTTCAGTTTCAAGGCTCAAACCTCGATGTAACCTGAACATGCATATGATGCAACTAACATGAAAAAAATAACTCTTTTCTTTTTCAATGAAAGCTATCCAGTGTAGGGAATAAGTGTAAACAATGATGCAACAATAAGATATGCAAAAAACAAGAGCTTTCTAACTAGATATTTCAATTTCACTATTCCAATTCAATTCAAAGAATTAAAATATTCCAAACCATGCAATGTAATCGATGCACAAGTCCCCTGAAAAATATTGAAATGCAATCTATGCATAATTTCCTTTCCTGCTATGAAGATGACAATCTAATCTATGAAAATGTGATCTATGCAAGAGAGTTATTCAAAACAAACACAAGAGGATTCCAATGAAACAAAATGTAATCTGATATTTCATGAACAAAGGACTCAAACTAAAATTGGGTGAAATTTTCAAAAATCAAAACATATGACACTCAAAGGTTATTAACACTCATACAAAGAGATGACACTCAAAGGATATTAACATTGATGGGGGAAACATTTTGCAAAAAATGAAAGAAAAAAACATGGATTTTCATACTAGGGATTTCCAATATTCAAACACAAAACCCAAGATGACATGCATGAGATTTTTCTTTTTGATCCATTAATTTTCAAAGATGAAGAAAAATAAGATGAAAAGTTTAATAACTAATTCAAATAAATTTTTTAGAATGAGGA
Organism: Pinus albicaulis; assembly: GCA_034641835.2. Classification (NCBI taxonomy): domain Eukaryota; kingdom Viridiplantae; phylum Streptophyta; class Pinopsida; order Pinales; family Pinaceae; genus Pinus; species Pinus albicaulis. The sequence goes on from CM076580.1 coordinate 1,609,642,273, forward strand.
CTAAAACAACAATCCATCCAAGTAACCAATGATCAAACAAAATCAATTTATAAGAAACTTAATCATAAGAACAAAGGAAAAACTTATGAAATACTTATCAAAATAAACAAAACAAAAATGAAAACAAAATTGAGGCTTTAGAGGGACCACAAGACGCACAAGACTCAAGGAAGAGCTCCTGGAAGTAGGTTGATAAGAAATTAAATCAAGATAAAGAAAAAAATATGCAAGAACAGGGGAAAACACAGGTGAAAAAGAGGCACCAACTCCTTGCAATGTAGGCACATAGAGAACTCTACGTAAGTGCAATGCCCCTAGACCAGAGGGATATTTTGTGAATAATGAGGGAGTTCTAGCACAATTTTTGTAATTGAGTCTCAATGAAAGGGCTTCCTAGGTTTGTTCTTGATTGAAGATTCCAGTAAAGGTAAAAAAAAATAGGTGAAATAGACACTAAAAACAAAGAAATCACCAAAAGAAAATACCCATACCTAGTGGAGTCAAGAATTTTTTATACAAAATCTACGACTGTAGATAGAAGTTTCTTCCCTAGAGTGCATGGCTTAGTCTAGAATCATAAAAGGAAAAAGTAGCTATTGTTTTCATTAAAATAAATAGATAATGGGATAAAGCCTACATGTAATCTTATGTATGCTTCAATCCTTTCTTGGATTGAATGCTCTAATCCTAGCTCTCGTCGTGAAAATTAGAACCTGTACAATCATGCAATGCATGCCAATGATATATGAAATTTGTGTAGCATCGTCTAAATACTTCATTCAATTGATCAACATGGCATCGAAATACATGAAATCATAACATCACATGTAGGGAAACAAATAAATCTTTACATTAATATACATGGAAGGATTTATAACCATAAATAGAATCCAATCTTGTATAAGTTCTCCTCTATGTTGAATTGTTCCTTATTTGTCACAAATTGCACCTCCAATCACCTTGCATCGAAATTTACCACTCTACAACAACAATATAAGGGTATAATTCTATCTTCAAAATCCAACCCCTAGCTTGTGGATGGACACAAATATATAGGTGAGGGGATTAATTTGGGAGCTCTTATCTAGATACCAATCTAAGGCTTTAGGTCCACCTTTGATTTGAGAATGGGATCAAAGGATAAGGGATGAAAACTCCAAGGTAGGATATGATGCAAATATTTTATCTGAGGTAAATTGTTGTAAAAAATTCTATAAGCTTCTGGAATTTCTCTATTTTTATCGAATTTCTAGAACCAACACAGGTGCAAAGGGGAGCAACCTGTAGGTGATCAACACATGCCACAGTGGAGAAACATGTAGGTTAACACTATCCAATAGGAGACGAGGGAGCGGTGTTCCTTAAAATGACTAAAACAAGGTATTTTCAGGAAGAAACTATGGGATATGTGAGTGTCATGCATAGGTATTTGTGCCATGATGATGTCAAGGGTTTAAAGGATGTTGATTGATCCAGTTTTTAGGTCGAGTAAATAGATGTGAAAATTTTTTCTTTAACAGTGTGTAAATACACCTTGTGGAATTTCAAACTGCACAATGACACGGTTGAAGAAAAATAAGGAAGTTTTTTTTCTAGTATTATTATTTGTAGGCATTGCCTCAACTCAATTGGTAAAATAATCAATTGATTCAATGATATATCCATGCCCCTTGACTAAGTGATGGTTGCATGTTATGAAATTAATGACCCATTTTGCAATTGGTCCAACAACAATAACATGATGCAGTGGAATGGGTAAAGAAAAAGATTTACAATCGTATATCTGGCATGCATGACATGTTTACTTGGTGAGGAAACAGTCGTGAATATGGTAGGCCAGGAATAAATAGCACACATAATCTTATATGTGGTAGAATAACTACACATATGACCTGCATATGCCCCAAAATGGAATTCATTTAATATTTTATCGACCTCCTCATGAGTGAGGAACCTTTGAAATACTATATCAACACCATGGCGATAAATGGTGTCACTAATGATAATGTAATATGTGGTTTGATATTTGATATGTTTTTGTTCAAAGTATGAGGCATCAGACTAGAATGTTTGGGTCTGGAGATATATGAAAATGTTTCTATACCATGGGTAAGATGATGAAATAAGGAACAATGGCTCGTTTGGAATAGATCCAACAAATGTTGTCTTAGTTTCAGCAACGAGAGGTCACAAATGAGCTCAACAAAAACTAAGGATTTCTTTGACTTAGATTTTATGAATTCCAAATTGAATTCCTGTAGTATGACGATCCACTTGGAGAATTTTTTCCCCCAATAATTGATGATATAATATGTACATCATTTGGTTATAATAAAAAAAACCATAGTTTTGCAGAGTAATATGTAACGAAGAAATCTATGGATATATTGTACATCTTCCAAACTTCAATTTTTAACATAATTATACTTGAATTCATTATTATTGAGATTATGACTCAAGTAATAAATCAGATGTTCTCTCCTGACATCATCTTCCTGAACCATATAACAATGGTAGTTACCGCGGAAGTGAGGTATAAGAAATAATATCATTGGTAATCTATGGGATATAAAAAGGATTCCCAAATTAGCACATCTTTAAAGGGATCAAACACCTTCTTAGCAGTACCATCCCAACAAAAGGGAACCCCTTTCTTTAAAAAACAAGTAAATCCTTTGTTTAGTTCAACGTAGTTGGGAATGAACCTCTAAAGAAAGTTAGCCTTACCCTGGAGTCGTTGAAGCTAAAGGATGGAAGAAGGAGTAAGTAGATAAATGATCCCCTCTAATTTCAATGGGTCTATATGAATTCTATGTTTTGAAACCATGAAACCAAGAAATTGACTATAACTTACACAAAACACACATTTGTATATGAAATCAATGCATATAAGTTTTCCAACTTCGATTTTAATGGAGGAATCCTCCTGGGATAGAGCGGACGACTGAATTACCAAACTGGTTTAGCATCAAGGTGTATCTTAATTTCATGCACAATGATGTTTGGATAAATACCTAGAATTTATCCATAAGGCCAGCAAAAAGAATATATAAACTCGTTGAATAGGGCTTTATAAGTCTTGATCTCATCAGGAGAACAAGATGCACCAATATGTAGGTTTTCAACAATGTTGGGTTTGATTGAAATGTAGAGAGTGATAGTCTATCAAATGTGCAACATGTTCTTCTCATAATCTTAAATCATGATCTCCATGATGCTCTCATCAGTGGGAAATGTAAGAGATAATGAAACAAAGAATGTGTCATAATGTAAAGAATGGTTAGCCCAATTAATCGATGAGTAAAGGGTAGAGTGTGTTGTACAGGTCGAATAAATGCCTTCATAGTCGATCTCAATGGGAATGAGTACCATACAGTCACCATAACTGTCAAGATTAGATTCATTTGGTGCTATCCAAGGATTAGCTGGAATAATATAAGAAGGTAGGATATTGATATAGGTAATTGATGTATAGGTCTCACGAATGGAAGGAGGAGGATGTGAAAAGGTATCCATGAGATAGGAATCCTTAAGCAGTCCAACCCCGACATGCTGATATAGGTGTGGAGTTTCACCCACGAGAGGGATGCTTCCATTTACTTGAGAACCAAAGGAAAAAAAGGCGATTTGATCAATGGCTACTATACTACCTTTATGAGGAAAATAGATCATTCTAAGATAGATTAAAATAATATCAATCATATCATATTCCCATGTACGACCTATTGGGGTTCTAGTTTTTTGGAAAGATTGGTAAGACCAAAAGACTAGACAACATAAAACCACTTTGGGATCCTAGTATCTAGCCCTCTTGGATCCAGAGAGGGATCTCTCTATAAATGTAAAGAATGATATATCTTTAAGGATCAAAATGAGGTATTAGGCTAGCTATGAAGCATAAGGGTTTGTTTGATTTGGTTGGTTGGATTGGTTGGAGATCATTAACTGAGAAGGTTATGGGAATGAAAGGAACAAAGCAGCAGGATGTTTCGGCAAAAGAAGATAGGTCAAGAAAGTGTCAATCCATTGGGCTATGGAGTCATGAAAGGGGATTACTTGCATAACAACTATCCAAGGTTCTCATAGGGCAAGTCATATATACTAAAGGATATTTTATATAGATGGTGAAATGGAACATTAATAATGGGTGAAGGAGAGCCACAAAGGGTAGCTTAAGATCAAGTCATAGATAATTTAACTCCAGGCCTGCTTTCAGCATACCCTTAAGGAAAAACAATAATATTTAACACAGAGAAAGGCCTAAGATCAGAGAAGGACTTTTAACCTTCAATGCTTTTGACACTTGCCCATGGGATCTTAGAAAGGCCAATCTGTTGGAAAAAGACCCTAGTGGACAGGGCTAACTCTAAATCCCGAGTATCCCAATTCTTCCAACTTAAACCCAACAAGAACATATCAAAACAAATTTTGGATTCTTACATCAATAAGCATGGGTAATACCAACATCTTTGACTGGTTAAATTATATGAATTTTCTCCTAGATACACAATCAACAGAAAACATCAAATATAAGAAGAGCGGGAAAGCATTAGGGTACCATTCAGGGGTATATCCTAAGCTATATTTACTGATTGTTATTAGAGAATAATAAAGAGTATGAAAAATGTAATGAGACAATTGTAGTAAGAAACACATCACCCATAATATAGACCAGGATCTTGTGAAATTTTCTTGATTAATTGATGTGCAAAACCAGTCACATACTCTAAGCTCAATGGCTCATTACATCCCAAACTTCTCTTCCCAGCCTACTAAATTACAAACTACTTGGCCACTTCCCCTAATAATAGTTCTAACAGTCGAAAGAATCCCTACAACCAACAACAACAACAACCTCCTTTACAATGTATTCTTTAGGGGTTCTTATAGGGGAATGAGTGATAGCAGGAGTAGATGTTCCCATTCTACAAAATGGCTCTTCATTAACTGTGTGTACTTTGAATTATGGTCTAAAAGTCTTTGTTAATAACTTTCAAGTATGTTCTTCTGAAGAACTCTAACTGATGGTACTTTGCGTTGATTTCTGGAATAAGTAACATGGATACAAAGTCTACAGGTCTCCATACTTCCTCAACTATGGTTCTGACAGTCTTTAGAAACTTTTTTCAGTGCACTAACTGTTAAGGGCTCGAGGAGGTATGGAGGATGTTGTAGGAAGTCCTTTCAGAGAAAAATGTTCTGCTAATATTAAAACATAGATATGGCTTGTTTATGTGCTTTAGGCTTCATTAACCCTCTTCATCATCTTCTTGGTATTTTTCTACGTCCTTTGATCTTTAAAAATTTTATTACAGGTGTTAAATCTTCAACAACGAGCCTTAAATATCTTAATATATCCTCGGATGCTCTTTTCTGCTGCTTCTAACTGTTTCTAGTGCCTGTGCAGGTTTTGGAGGCACTGGAGGCTTTGAAAAGAGTTAATAACCCCATCATTTGATGAAAACGTGCTCTAAATACCTTCTCAGGCATTTTCCTCTGCTATTTTGGCTTTTAAACATGGCGCTTTGCACTCTATAAAACCCTGTCTTTGATAGTGAGATAAAGTGATTTCATCGTCTGTAACACCTGCAAAACTGATAAAATTGTTATAAAAATCCATGGGATGGGAGTGGAAAGCTACGGAGGCCTATGGAAATGGTGGATGTAGGCGTAAAATGGATGAAAATTGCTGCGTAATGGTGAAAATACGATTTGATGGAGGTCTGGTGCACAGACGGTTCTGGATCGTTGGATTAGACTGGCAGATGATGATCAATGGTTGAGATTCGCCAGTGGGGTTGTTAAGAGATGAATTAGGCAGATGACATGACTTTAGTGTAAAAAAATAAATTTTTAATGTTGGGAGAATTACAAATAAAAAGGAGTAAAATGAATGAAATCAGAGGCGATTTGGTGGTGGGACCGGAAAGGCAGAGGGAGATCGAATGTGGACCATCGGATCAGTGGAGAAATCAATGGTGGAGATATTCTGAATAAGTCCTTTGGAAGCTCCGATGAAAGAGGTGTGGGTGGAACACGATGTAATATGAGTCGTTAGATCAAACAACGGGCGGCTGATATCAAACCAAAAAACACGTGTGGAGGATAGTGGTAAGCGGAAACTGGTAGCGGTTTTCGCGCGGGTGCTGGAGTGGTAAATGGTTTTCACAAAATTCACGCAATATGCTTTGCTTCCTGACACGTGGCAAAAAAAAACCACTTATTTTTCATTTTTCTGGAACGTTAACCTTCAGAAGCAAAAATTATGCGAAACACATTCTCAGTCATTGGATGAGGGCGCTCTGATCGGACGGTGCGGGTTTCTTGAGATAACAGATAAGATGCACGGGTGATTAGGTAGGATGAGGTCAATGGTGGATTAGATCTCGGCTGTTGGATCTATGGTATAGACGGTCAAGATTAAAAGAGGAAGTGGGAAGGAAAAGGGGCAAGTGAATGAGGCGGGAATAAGGAGAGCCGTCAGATCTAAAGGAACAGACAGCGGAGATCTAATCGCATCGGAGAAAGGCAATGGGCCTAAGCTCTGAGGTTTGATTTTGTGATTACACTAGGGCCGTCGAATTAGGATGGTAGATGAACAGTCCATAATCAATCAGAGGGTAATGCAGAGGGGTTAAGCCTTTGCGATTGCACGATTATGTGTGAGCCGTCAGATTAGAGGGGAGATCGATAGTCCACACTTGATCAGAGGTATAAGGGAGAGACGGATGAGCGGGATGTGATCTTTTCACTGGCCGTTAGATCTGTAAAGATCGACGGTGGAGGTTGAATCTAAGGCCGATAGTGCAAAGGCCATCACATCGAAACATTTTCAATTAATAAAGGGAAAAGTGCTCATGGAAAGCTCCGATTGCTATTAGCACCTTGGATTCTAGCGCTTGGTCTTGGGTGCGGGTCATATGCAGAGAAGGGGTTAAGGGCTAGGCCGTAAGGGGCTTAAGCCTGTTATAATGTAAAAAGAGGGTTTTTGGCCAAAAATTAGTGTTTTTGAGCTAGAATGAAGGGTTCTGGTAGAGGGAAAGAGGGGTTTTTAAACCAGATAAAGAATAATATGAGGCTTAAAAAGGGTTTTAGGATGAGATGGAGGGTTAATGAATGGATTTTAGAGGAAGTTTAGTGAGGGGAAAAGGGGTGAAAAATGGGGTTTTGGGGGAATAAAAAGGTCAAATGGAGGCTTTTAAAAGCATTCTCTTTCACACAATCAGAAGGTTTCTTTCATGGAAACAACAATGAGGGCTTCTTCAGAGGACAAAGAGACATGGAGGTTTCAAGGATGAAATATTTTCAAGGGAAATGTTTCTCTTGAAGGCTCAGAAAAATTTTTAGCCACCTGTTTGCTATGCCAAAAATTTATAGGTGGCTAACACGACCCAGTAAAATATTATAATATAATGGTCTATCAATGAATTTGACTTCTATTGATACCATATTGCCACATAATTGTACTTGTAGAGAATTCAAAATTCTACAAGGTTTATAGCTTTTTCCATCAATAGCCTTTAAAGTATTTGGTGATTGAATTTAAATTTGGAGAACCAATAGCATTTGAGCAAGACATGGAATTAATATAGGTTGAGGCACCCTCATCCACAATAGAATGATGGATTTTCTAACCAGAAACAACAACTTCGATCATGAAAGCTAATTGAGTTGGAATTGGAGGTGAATAATTCTTATGATTAAAAAATACTAGGTTGGAATCCGAAGGATTAATACATGTAGTTTCCAATAGAAAATCCTTCTTTTGGGTGGGGAAATTTTGCAACAACTCAAGAGTCGACATAGCTGGAGGAGCCTGAGCCAAATCCTCAACTATGTTATAATTTTGAACAACTATTGTGCTAGGGTTGAATGTCTATTTATGGATACTACCTTTGGGAGGTTTAATCGTTAACTCAGTAGGAACATTATTTGGAGTAGGATTTGATGCAAATGGATTTGAACTAGAAAGTTCACCAGTAGCCTAACCATTCAAAGGATTTAAATTACCATAGTATTTATTTTGGGTGGCCACAAAAATAGCATTTTTGGGCCTAGTAGAGATATGGAGAGCCCTTATTGGCCTAGATTGTCACCTATTGGTACCCAGAACATGAGGTCTTTATAGTGCAGGGGCATCGGATCAAGTTGACAGTCCAGGATATATATTTCCTGACTAGTCTCCCACCACTTGGGATGGTAGGGAATACTCATCCAGTATTACCACGGGGGTGGAATATCATAGAGTTTGTAGAGCGCCATTTTTGACTAGGTCTCCAAGTCAAGAGGACTAGGATACCCATCGGGGATTTGGATAGGTTAGAGACCCATGTTGTGGCCGTAGCAATGTTGCAGATCTTGAGCAACCAAGCACTCCATCACATCATTGGATGAAAGATGATGCTGGTGGAGAGTGTTTTGAGTGGGACCTACTATGGGTGGGCCTAGATGATGTTGTCATCATTGAAATTAAATTTATTGTTATGCAAGCGGCAAGTGAACCATGACTATGCATATGGTACAATTTTTTGCTCGTTCTTATTTGAGAAGATCCTAACCCTTCAACCTCACATATAGCTCCAAGATGGGGGCCAGAGAGAGCCTAGGATGTGTCGATGAGGGCGACTACTATGAAGAGGAGGAGGTGGGGTGGTTGGAAGGCTATTCTGACTCGAGTTCTTTGCTCATTGGGATCAAATGCCACTGTATATAGACGACTATCCCTATAGTGGGATGAGTTATTGTGGGGACCCGGATTTTCCACTACCACTTGATCGAATATGGGGGCCTGATGGTAAGTGAAAATTTGCTAATATTTTATGTGCATGTAAGGGTCTAGAATGTTGTATGTGGTACTGATTCTTTCACTTTTGTTATGCAGATATAGCACTAGTAAAACCAGTTGGATATATGGGACAACCTATAGTATCGGGGACTGTAGGACCTAGTGGAGTGAGGGCACAACAAAATGAGGATGCAGTAACCCTCCTAGAGGACATCCGTCATAGATGTGAGAGGCTTCTGACCGGTGTTTCATAGCGTGGCTGGTAGGACTTAGATGACCAGTACATAGAGCCATGTATTGGTCTACCCTCTGAGTGGTGAGGGGTCATGTTGCGTATGGCGATGGCTGGACAAGGTATGCGTGATCTACGAGTTGCGGGAGCAAAGCCATTGGCTCGGGATCCTCCAGATAGTGATTAGTGTGTAGGGGTGGGTGGTTCCCCTAGTTTTGAGTTTTGTAACATGCTATGGGCATGTCATATGTATCATATTGGATGGACTCTAAAACATTTTATACGATACATATTATGGATATGCATCGTTTTGATATTTTTATGTTAGTGTCTTGTGTTAAATGCATGTGCTAAATGCCAATCTATAATATGGTTTGCAATGCTATGTACATAGTGATTTTGTGCTCTAGGTACATGACTGAATGTAATGATTTCAAATTCATGGATCAAAAGCTTCACTCGTAAATATCTTCTAAAAAGGATAGGATTATGCACATGATAGACACCATTCAATTGCATGACAAGAATAAGGGAATCTAAATGAACATGAAGATGGAGGATGTGATGTGAAAGTGAATTGGCTAATAAAGCTCATACTACATCAGATTCGATTTGGTTATTGGTAGCAGTACCAATGCATACCCCGTTCAAGAGAACAAGGGAGTGCAAGGGGGTAAAAATGGCCCAACCTGTCGAGGCTAGATTCTTGGAGTAGTGACTTGCACCATCAGCAAAATTGATATAAGGTGTGGATAGGAGGTCGATATGAAAGGTTCCACAAGACGATAAATTGGAGGACGATGAATAATGCTGGAAACCTCAGCGCAAAGTAGAAATAAAATCACTTCACAGGAAGGAGTGATCTAGGTAATATGTCTACTACTCACACACCGACTGTGAGGTGGAGTGTGGGAGCTACCAGAGGTGTAGCTTGTGCTGATATCATGAAGGTCACCATAGGCATGGGTAATGCTATCCCATTTATGGGTGGGAAGGATGAAGTCAGGGGTGGAAATGGCTTCCGTGATGTCATCATCGTAATAGAAGATGGAGTGACTAGAGGAAGGGAGACCACATGACACGGCGAAGCTACCTGACTCATCATCAGGAGAAGAAAGGCTCACATGCACATCATCATGGGGGATGATGGAAGAACAAGTAGATAAGGGATCTAATGATGTTGAGCCCAGGGTGATCGTTGAAGGGACGTCAAGCGAAACAACAGTGGAAGATTCGGGGTGAGCTTCCACCCAGGGTCTCATGGATGATGAAAGGTAGAGGATGGTGGCCATAGGCTCCTTCATATCACCATTAGGAGGGGGAATGTCAATGGGAGTAGGTAAATCCTCAGTCTGGCGGGCAGCATACTTTGCAAGTACGAGAGAGATGAATTGGTTTTGTTAAATATCGTACTCCCGAACTACCTCTAACAAGGCACGATAATGCGTAAGGTGAGGACAATGGTGAGAATAATGGCCATGGAGATCACAGAATGCAAAAGGTTGGTTATTGTGAATAGTTTTAGGATTCTTGGCCACAGTTGAGGAAGAAATAGAGGATTCAGAGACTGTAGACTCAGGGAATGCAACTTTAACCATGGGCTTGATACGGGGCAGTTCAGGACAGTTATGCGTGGCATGGCCGACAAAATCACACAAAGCACGGGGCTTTGCGGGCAACAGAAGTGTAGGGGCCATCAGTGCAGCCTTTTCCTTGGAGGCCCTCTTGTGAGCTTTGCCTTTCTTAGCCGAAGCAGTCACAATAGGAGGTGGTTCTTGTTGAGGTGTTTGAGGCACTGTTGCAGTGGGAGAAGTCATGGGGACCGATTGAGCTGGGGTCAAAGAAAGATAAGGTTTATGTTGACCTAGCGGGGTAGCAGTTGGAGGATCAAGGTACTAGATAGGAATCCCAAGGGTCAAGTTAGGAAGAGAAAGGGTAGCCATGATAGGTGCCATATAGAATCTTGGTGGGGGAGCTAGGAACAGTAACTGACCAGAGGGGTAATTGATAGACAGGATGGCTCCTAAATGCTTAAGGCCTGGAGGAACTATTCTAGGAGGGTAAGGAGGCTCATGAGTACCAGATGAGGCCAAGAGGAGGAGGTCCAGAAGGCTGAATCGAAGGGCTAGGATAAGACTATGGAGGGCGAGAAGGCTGGTGACTAGCCGAGGCAAGTCGTTTGAGGGTAGCCCGAGATGATTGCATCATGCAAACATTTGATGAGCTAGGATCAGCGACAAGACGAGGAAGACTAGGAAATGTACCAAGCAATGAGGATTATTTGTAGACTCTGAGTGAAACACTAGTCCAAGGATTGATGGTTTTCTTGTTGGCCATTGAAGAGATAGTGGACTCAGGGGAGGTCTGAGACTTCGGTTCGTAATATGTCCACTGGTCAATGGTGACTATCTTTCTGTTATGAGGGAAGGACATCTTTAGGTGGACCGCGGAAGGGATAGAAAACATCACATAAGTGTAGCTATGACCCAATATAATTTTTTAATCTAAAGGGTCATCGATGACTTCTACATCAATGCAAACAGTCTTTCCCACAAGAGTAATAGGACAAATGCGAAATAAGTCAATGGGCTGGGAGGCATGGCCATCCCACGCTAGGAAAGTGATCATGGAAGGAGCCAACTTAGGTGATCCTAGTTGCTTCCAAACCAAAGCAGACATCACATAGGTGGATTCCCCCTCATTAATAATGCATCAGGAAACGTTAGCGTTCCAGATTTTGACTGGGATTTGGAAGGCCGTAGAAGAAGGGAGAGGAGGATGTTCTGACCGGTCAACATCAAAGACAATCAATCGATCGTAGGAAGGATCTATAGTGCCCATGGTGGATAGTAGAGTTTTTCGTTGTGAAGGGCACGACTGGAGGAGTTCCAGCATTGAAATGGTAGCAGGGGATTATGTCAAATCATCTACTATGTTATATGAATGGGTAGCTTTGCCGGAAGTAGCATTTCGGTGTAGTGGTCCCTTAGGGATCTTGGTAAGAACCTCCACCTCAGGCTGAGGGATCTGTAAGGTACCATTAGGTGTTGAAAGAGGCTCCGTAGAGACCGAAGGAGGTGGCTTGGGAATAGACGTAGCAAGAGGCTTGTTGTACTGAAGAGACCGAGTCTAAAGATTAATGTCTATGGTAAAGGTTGATCAGAGTTCTTCATGAGAGTATGGTAATCAGAAGTACCATATAGAAGAGGTTGAGTGGCCACCTGACCTTCAAGTGGTTGGGTAGCCACAAATCCTTGCTAAGGGAAAGGATCGGTAAGCACAACTAGTTAACTAGGTGCAGGACTGAGAGGAATGGAAGGGACAACTTGTTGTCCACTCAAAGTTGCTTAAGACTCCCATAGTTGCCGCATCTATGGAAAAATATGACAATCTACGTGTAATGACCACAAACACCATAGTAAGAATAGGGCTTGCTCATGCGAACATGCCTGTCTTGCTTGGGCTAAGTGCCATGTTGCTTGTTCGTAGTGTTAGGAGAATTACCTTGATTAGGTATAGGATTACCAGGGGTACCTTGATTTTGAGTTCCTTTCCTCTTATTTTTTGAGGGAGGAGGATTAGTCGTGTTGTTTTGTGCATACACCGGCCCCTGAGGGGGTGGTGGTTGTTGTTGTGGGGGTTGAGAAGGCAAGGGAGGGGAAGGTGCTAATGCTGGAGGAGCTGGAGAACCAAGCTGTGGATATGGATAATAAGGAGGTTGGGTAACAATGTGGTAAACAGGAGGTTGGTTAAAAAGAGGAGGTATGTTGTATCCTGGATACGTGCCACTAGGAGGGGGAAAAGTGCAAGAGGTGCTGGCCCTCCCTGAGGAAAACCATAGCCCATGGGAGGTTGAGCATACATATTAGAGAGAGCTCCAACGATACCGTTGGTGGTGTGAGATGCCCCCGGTGCATTGAAGCCACTAGGCCTAGGAAGATCAGGTAGAACAGTATACACATAACCCGATTGAGTGTAGATCAGATCATATTTTAATGCAATTTGGAGAGCGGCTTCATTGGTTTCAGGAAAGTGAGATGCGACATCTTTCCCGATATGTGGCAAGAGATATCTAAGGAACTAGTCCACGTAGACATGGCCTTCGAAGGTAGGGGCTCGACATAGGCTCTTTCTTCTCCACCATTCCTGGACATGGTCGGATAGGCGGGTTGCAGACAATTGATGGAAAGAAGTCAAGAGTTCGGTACCAGTGTCATAATGAAAGGGAAGCTGGAAGTAAGATGGAAAAGCCCAGGCAAGAGTCACAAAGGTGGTATGAGAAGAAGGGGCCTGATCAACATACCACTTAGAAGCTTCACCTGTAAGCGTTCGTTGGAACAACCGAAGACGGACAGAGTCATCGGTAATGGAGATAGACGAACACCAAATGTGGAATGAACAAACATGATTTGAAGGATCTTCTTGAGCAAGGCCTTTAAACTTTGGGATGTCAGAAGGGATATTTGTCGGCATGGTAGGCCAACTAGCATCATGGTGTATAAGTTCGTTTATCAGCTAGTCAAAATTGGGGAGGCTGAGGCCTGGCATGAAGGAGAGCAAGGGCACAACCGAGGTAGGGTCTATTGCGGTCGCACTAGTGGTATTCCTGGCATGAGGGTCAGGGCTACCACCAGCATTAAGTCTTGCACCAGACATGGTGAAGGTTTCAGGGGGAGAACTGAAGGAAGAACGAGATGGAGAACCCAAAGGACCAGAAGAAGAGTCGGTGTGTGGACTCGATGGAGGACTAACTTGAATCCTACACGGAGGAGTAAGTCTTCCTACCAGAAACTGACGATGAAGGCCAAGAAGTCTCTGGGATAAATGCCTTGGTGGTGCAATGATGATGACACAAACACAACACGAAAGAAAAAGAGACTAACAAGGGCAGGGAGGTGTAGGATCAATTGATTACAATGTCCAAACAAGGGCATAGAGGTGCAGGATCAATTGATTTCAATTTTTTAGAGTCTTTGCTTAGCGGTGTTAACCAAGCCCTTTTTTGCTTAGGGTGTGTGTGTGAATTGTGTAAAATTTAATTTTTAAACCAAGATGTTTGTAGAAAAAAAGAAAAAGTGTGTTGTATAACTGCAAATAAACCTGCAAATGATAGTATATAAGTCTGCTAAAACAAAAAATAAACAGCTAATAATGAAATAATATAAACCCAAGGAGGCGGGCCTTTCAACAAATAGTCTATAGTTGAGTAAAAAAGTAATCAAAACACACTTAAAAATCCAATATATCTAAGGTCAAGAGGGACAGGGATCTAAAGGACAAAATTTGTTGGAAAGTGGTGTAGAAAACAACAACAAATCAGAGGAAAAATTTCCGTAAAAAGTGGTGGCAAAAGGCTATCTCTGGGAGGGAAATGGAGGGAACCCTAGAGGAAAACCCAGAAAAAGCTAAATGAGGTGATTTGGATGGATAAAAAGCTCATCTAAAGCAGATATAAAGGTGAGGTATCAGATCTGAAAAAAGGCTGAAGACTCTGAAATTTCAGACAACCTGCAACAGAAAAACTCTTCCACAAGAAGTGGAGGGTACTGAAGCCCTAGTGGGCTAGGTTCCCACTTATTTGAGAAAAAAAGAAAAATTACAGGTCCAAAACAGGTGGAGATATAGGTCTGACAACACTGAACAGAGGCTCAGAAAAACCTAGAAAACTTTCAGAAAAATCCCTGGAAAAAATCCAGGTCACAATTTCTAACATGTTTTCAGCAGAGGTCATATTTTTTGAGCTGATTCCTACTTCCTGAAGCTCTAGGTCACATTTTCTGGGCCAAAAAGTGTAACCTACACTTTTGGCACTCTCGACGGTAGATTTCAGAAAAAATTGTCGTCTCAGATGCGGCTGATGTCTGTCACTTGCGCAATAGGTTCGAAAACACACGGAAGTTAGAATTTTTATCATTTTAGGGTTTTATAGGTTAAAAAAACATCAAGAAAAGAAAAAATAAGGGGCTGAAGAGAAATCCTAGGGTTTGAAGCACCTTGATATGCAAGGATCAGAAAAAAGACAGTGGTCGTAATCGTAAACCCGTGTGGAGTAGACAGTTGTTAGTATGAATCTTAATTCCAACGTACGAAAAAATACCACTTTGGTTGTGCATAACCAACAACCCTAACAAAAAATATGGTTTTCAATATCTTCAAATCTTCAGTTAGGTGATCAAGATAAATGTTGCAAAAATCTAGATCTAGGCATTAGAAGACATTAAACAGTAGAAAAAACAAGATTTACTCCATGCATCCAATAGAAAAGACAAGAATATGTTGAATGAATTTTGTATTAATGGCACCTGGGAGGAAAACACAGGAGGGTGTTCCTAGTTCTCCTCAATGGGATGGGTTCTTGTAATTCCTCAGCACTTCAGATCTAAAATTTCTCTCTCTTGATGGTGTAGAAAACCCAGACAAAAATGGTAGCAAAATATGACTATGATGGTGGATCAATAGTCAGACAAAAAGTATAGATCCAAAGTCATATTTAGGCAACAAAAGGTCGTAAATGAATGGGAAAACCCTTCTATTTATACAAAATATTGAGTTAGTCTAGATATTGGTCCATAATTGAAATATTATTAATGAAATCAAGATCCAACTTTTATGGAATATTTTATTATATTTGTTGGAGGGAAAAGGAATTTGACTTGGGTCAAATCCCTTTATTTGTAAATAATAAATAAATAGATCATTTATTTATCATTTTAAGGATGTGGTTGAGTAATAATCAAATAAATAATGATTTATTTAATTATTTAAGGGTGATTTAGTCATATTCAACAAATAATATTATTTAAATAAGGTTTAAACAATTATTCTTAGGAAATAATAAGATAAATAATGATTTATCTAATTAATTTCCCTAATTTGGGTTAAATATAACCAGGAATATTGATTAAATTGTTGTTTAACTAATTATTCCTACAGGAGAATCAAACAAATATAAATTTATTTACTATTTCCTCATGGGGTTTCTTGTTTAGACCATAAACAACTTAATAAAGGTGGTTTACTAAGTTATTTTTCATAGTGAATGAAACTTTACTTGGGGTAAAATTGGTCTTAAATGGTGTACTTGGGTCCATCTAATAACAATGGGTTAGATGACCAAAAAATGGTGTAGAAAAATTCATCTCTGTTTGGTCGGAAACACAGTTTGAAAAAACCAACCCTCTGAGTGGAATATGACTTGAATCTTGGAAAGAATTCTCAAAAAATGATGGGGACGTGATGTTTATGAGCTGAAATGACCTCATAATTACCAATACGACCTACCTTATGGCTCTTCTAGTCAAATTTCTCTTTTCCATAGCAAGCCCTAGCTCAGTGGGAGAGGAAATTAGGGTTTGTCAATAATTCTAACTCTAGTACCTCTTTTGTGGTTGTTGGTTCATATATGATGATTTTTCCTCCTTTCTTACACAATTTCTTGTTTGGTGTTTGCTCCTCACCGACACTTTTGTCCTCCTTTTCAAACATTTTGAATTTGAAGGCTTTGGAAACCCTAGGGTAAATGGAATGAGATGAAGGGAGTGAGTGGTGAAATGAATAAGTTAGGAAAATAGAGGGAGTGAATGTAAATGAGAACCCAAATCTATGAAAACCCTAGGATTTAACAATATTTACGACTGATATGTGTTTTAGGAACATGAATATGTATTTACTGCATGAAAATTGGAAGGAAATGGAAACTAGGGTTTCATAGCAATAAGCACTTAAAATTTTCTTATGGAACACCAAATATATTAGAGGAGAGGTATCTTTAGGGTCTACTTACTGATTTAAAGCCTTTTGAAGAAATTGGTGAGGAAATGAAGCTTGCTGGAGGTGGTGAAATGCTTTGAAACCCTCCCTGAGAAAACGCGTAGCGTTCTGGAGGAACGCACAATGCCCAGGAAAACACACAGTGACGATGGGTAAATGCACAGATCCTGTGTTGTTTGGTATGCCGTTATAGGGAAAAGGTGCAACACCTCTGGGTAAATGCGCAACGCCTAGGAAAACACGTAGCACCTAAGTGCAAATGCACAACTCTTTGAAATTGGACTCAAAATGCTTGAAAACTTTGAAATTTCTCCTTTGCTAGAAACTTCTGATGTCTGAATGGAAACAATTACTTTCTTTGAGGTATTTTGAAAGGAGTTATAACATAGTGGATTTAAAATTTTAATTTGAATCGCCCACTTTTATAATGTTCACTTTTCCCTTTGGACTTTGGCACTAATACTCTTTATATTTCTAAATTTTTGGTATTGCAGGTTGATCAAGTCACGGAGTTTGGCTTTCTTTACTTCACTTAGGCTGGATGATTGCATTTATAGATTGTGATTGAATTTATTACATATGAGAACATAAAATTACATTTGGAAAAACATAAGTAAATTACATATTGAATTTTATATCAAAATGTCATTTTGATATAAAAATCATTCAAATAAAAAATTACAACTCTGAAAATATGATAATTTCATCATATATTTGCTGACCTCATCTAAAATGAAGGAGTGACCTTGAAAAATAAAAACCCTAATTACCTAATGGGACTTCTTTGGACCCAAATTTCATGAATGAGATTTGATTTGACAAGACTTCTAGGTGAAAGAGCATTTCCATAGGTGTTGTTATGCTCAAGGAAACATGAGAATGAGTCAGCAATGTGAATATCTGAGGGAAAGTGAAGTTTATTAAAAAATACAATGAGCAGTGTAATAATTTTATATCATGACCTAATGGAATGATGGAAAATTTCTTCAGAGTGGGACACCTAATATGCACATGAAAATGTTTTTTGATCCCTGGTGGAAGTATGCAAATACTGACACTAACCGAAGGTTGAATGAAATTTATCTTCGAAGTAGAAGCCACAGGAGTGGAAAGAGGGCTTTGAGTAGCAAACAAGAGTCAAAACAGATGGTTTACTCATTGACTATTTCCTGGCAGAACCGATCATGTCATCGGTGGCATGTGATTCTGTAATATGAGGTTGTGGCATGATACTAGAAGGTCTTGGAGAATTTGTTATTTTATCATAAAGTGTGCCATGTTGGGTGTGTATGAGATACAAATATAGGGAATGAAAAATTACCTGCTCTTTGGCCATGAAATTTCCCTTGGATAAATCTTTTGTGATTGATGGAAACAAAGAATTTATGAACCATTCAACTAAAAATTGTTCAAGAAAAAAAAATTTAACCAAACGATGATGGTGTCATGAGTCATGAATGTGATATGGAATGTGACTAACATTATTTTGTTTGAAATTGGCTAATATTTATTTTCAAGTCTCATATGTTATGGGTAATTGGAAATTTGTTAGGAATGTGGTGGCTATGGTGCTTAAATTATCAGAACAAGCGTGGCATAGTTTGATATACCATCTCATTGTCATATCAATAAGGGTATGTGTGAAACTACATAATCGAATAGAATCATAATTAATAGAATTGGAAACAACGCCAAAAATGATAAGTCATCCCGTATGTGGATGGGTCTTATCCAAGATTTCCATTGAATTTAAGAATGTCACTCAGAAATTTCGTTGGAATAACTAACCACCAAGGAGAATGAGCTATGGGATCATTGGTGAGCATGTTCAAATTTGGAAATTCAAGGGTTTTTACAAATGGAAACTAGCTATTGAGGTTGTTGATCAACAATTGTCATTGATGTCAACCCAAGCAGCACCAGGGGCTAACTCAATATTGCATGGGAATTTTTACCTACCAAATTAATATATTTTGGGTCAATAATGCCTTTGATGGTTTCTACTTGTTGAGATGTTTCTGTTGATATATGGCATGCCATGTAATTCTTCACGGTTTGAGAGATATTCATGTTTGAAGTTTGTACCCCCAGTTAGTGGGCTAAAACCCAATGGGGTTGGGGCATGGGTCATTAAAAAGTCATAATCAATATTTTTTAAGCTCCTAAAATCCCTCCCATGTTCACTTGTTGAAGCCCCTCTCAACTTAAGCATTCACATAAATTGTGATCTTCATTTCCTCCTTATGTAAGGGATTCGGCCATTGGAAACAGATCATCGTGGAATTTTCACTCTAAATTTTTTTCTACGAAGCTTCAGAAGCTAAAATGTTTATGAGACGAAGCTGAAATCCTGAGGAAGCTGCAGTAACAATTTTAGAGAAATATGCGCAATATGTTTGGAGATATGATCTATGGAATTTGAGGTTTTTGCAGGCTCTTGAAATTCATCTCAAATTAGTGACCTTGGTAAGATCGTCATAACTCTCTCTCTGAGTATCAGATTTGAATTTAGTAAAAAGTGATAGATATTTCTTAGTCTGTAGTTTTCTCTCTATCAATTTCAAAGCCAAATGAAGAAACAGTGACACGTGGCATGCCGTACAAGTGCGCTCTATTGAAACAGTCTATAATTAGGGCATTGTGAAAAATTGGGTATAACTCTCTCTTGAAGAATCCAAATTGGGTCATACCTATGGAATTGGAAATATGACTTAGAGAAATACTATAGGACCAAAAATGAGATATTGAGGATCTCAAATAATAGAGATACACCAGATTCAATATCGAGCTCCTAGAAGACAAGAAAAAGATAGATCATGTGTTGTTAAGGATTGCAAAGGACCAGAATTTCTACGGCAGAAAAGCAAAGCAAGGTGCAGCAGAGGGTAGCATGACAAGAGCAACAACCAAGGTGCATAATAGCAGTAAGAAGTTGATCAACTGAAGTCGTCAAGTGGGCAGCACCGCATACAATCATTGTAAAGGTATCATTGTACTTAGTCATTGTAAATACATTATTGTACAAATTGTACTAGTGTCTATCTGCCAAGGGTTGAAAAGGAAGTGTTGGGAGGTCTAGGATCATCATTAGGTGGTTGTGTCAAATTTGGGGTTATGTTCTAGTATATATTCTTCTTCTCCATCATTCTATATCATTGTAAAGTGGACCATTTTCCCTGGTACAGGATTCCATTCTTCTTTTATTCTTCTATAGGGTGGTAGGGTGGTGCTAGGCTGAGTTGTAGCTCATTGGGTGTTGGGGCATCCGTTCAGTTGACTACTAAAGAATCTTAGACATTCGAGCATCCATCCAGTGGGAGTTGGAGAAGAATGATTTTCTATATTCTAGGAAGTTGGAGCTTTATTTTCAATTGGAGTTTAATATTAAAGAATTATTAGAAAAGCATTAGGTGGTTTTTTTCCCTGAGTGGGTTTCCACCTTAAAAACTGTGTGCATTTGTGTTCCTATCATTGTACAAACACTGATAATAATTGAATATTAACTAATGATCTAATTGAAAAGACTGATTCATGATGTTACAACAATTGGTATCAAAGCTTGGTTCCTTCAATAACAGTTTAACAGCTGGAAGGAGGTCATGGCGCATACCAAGAATGGTGTACCTCTATTCAATGAAAATAATTATGCACTTTGGAAAGGAAGAATGGAGGTCTATCTCTTGGTGCAAGGTTACGTAGTATGGGACACTGTTCAAAATGGATTTACATCAATCGTGGATGAACAAGGTAAGATGAATTTGGTAAATGATGCAAAAGAAAAGAATATTATTATTAGTGGACTTATTGAATCTTCTTATCATAAGGTGTTGGGTTGTAAAACCGCCAAAAATGTATGGGACAATCTTGAGAATATATATGCAAGTGAATGAAATGTCAAAGAAGCAAAGCTTCAAATATATAGAGAAAAATTTGAGCAACTCAGAATGAAAGAAGATTGCAACATTGTTGCATAATTTCAATACGTTGATGAAATAACCAATAATCTGGAAGGATTGCGAGAGCCAGTTGACGAGAAGACTATCAGTCTTAGAATAGAGTGAAAATCTAGACAAACTCAGCAAAGAGGAATTACATGGAGTTCTCATAGCATATGAAATGAGACTTGATGAAGAAGAGGGTACTTCACATCTAGAAATTGCGTTCATTGCATCTAAGAAAACCAATAATGATAAACAACCTTCAATTGAAAATACATGCACCTACAAGTGTGAAGAAAAGGGAGATGATGAAGAAGGTCTTTCAGATGAAGAATATTCTTAATTCATGAGAAAACTACAAATTGGTAAGGGACAATTCAAAGGTAAAATTCCGTTGATATGTTTTAGCTGTAATGAGGTTGGGCCTTTTGGAGAAAAATTTCCAAACAAAAGTAATGGCAACTCAAAAAGAAAGAAAGGCTTTAAGAAATTCAACAAGCAAGGATCCAAAATGAAATTTCTCTCTAAAGAAGATAGCTCATCATCCAATGAAGACAATGATAGTGAAGAAGAAGCTAGTGAGAGAGTATTGTTTATGGCCAAGCAAAATAAACCCACACACAATAAGCAAGAGGTATCAAACAACGAAGAAGAAAGATGGACCATAGACGAATTTTATGAGGAAGAAATCAAGCTTATAAAAGATCTTAAGGTGGATAAGATCCGTTCGAAAACTCTTGAAGAACGAGTTCAACTCTAAAAATTGAAGTTGAAGAACACAAATGCATTGAAGAGTCACTTCAAAATAAGTTGGAAGAAAGAAACCAAGAAAGGGAAGAATTAGAAGCCGAAGTAGTCTCGCTGCGTGAGGAAGTGAATAAAGGAAAAACTATCCAAAACTAAGCCAACAGCTCAAGAGCATTGGAATAACTCATCAACAATCAATGATCTTACAATGACAAAATTAGCATCAGTTACAAAGAAGAAGCAGGACCTTCTACAAAAAAATACAATGAACCTATGAGATCTGACATGCATGTAGACTTCATTGGACAAGATTCACAAGAATAGCCTTGGAAGACAATTCCTCAATGAAAATTTCCATCCAGGCACCAACATATTTTTTATGGCTACTGTTATTCATGTGGAAAATTTGGTCATAAAGCTATAGAATGTCGCACGTACCCTAGGAATGAATACAATTCTAGGAGATCTATCAAATATGAACCTCCCAGGGCTCAGAAAAACATCAATAGATTTGAACATTTCAGAAATAATATTGAATGTTACAAATGTCGAAAATTTGGACACATAGCCAAAGACTGCAGACTTGAAAATGCTCCAGAAGAATATTCGAAGCCACAGAATGAACGAACATGGAAGAAGAAGAAGAATGATAATTGTGCTCTCTCTCTCAAGGCTCAAAAGAACAAAGATGTGTGGTATGTTGATAGCGGTTGCTCAACGCATATGATTGGAGATAGAAATAAATTTGTATCTCTGAAAGAGAAGAAGGATGGAACCATGTCCTTTGGAAATGATGGATCTTCAAATGTTATAGGATCAGGTACTGTCACTCTCAGAAGAAAATATTCTCTAGCCAATAATTTTCTATTGGTTGAAAACATGAATCACAATCTGCTTAGTGTTGGAAAAATGTGTGATCAAGGACAAACAATACAATTCAACTCCACGAAATGTGAAATCAAGAAAGGCGTGTATGGTGAAATTGTGGCTACAGCAAGTCGAGCTCCAAATGACATATATGTTCTTGATGAAGCAACTAATTCATGTCTAATAGCTAAAGAGGATGATACAATAATTGGTAGCAATGATGATCGACTAAGTAAGAAGTTTGCTACAAAGGTGCAAAGTGATTTCAAGATGCCTTTAATTGGTGAGCTGACATACTTCTTAGGGCTTCAAATATCTCAGCAAGAGAAAGGAATATTTATATGTCAAGCCAAGTACATCAAGGAAATGCTCAAGAAATTTAATATGGAAGATTGCAAACCCATCCTTACTTCAATGGTAACAGGTTGGAAATTGAGCATAGACGACTCATCTAAGGATGTGGATCAAAAGTTGTACAGATCTATGATTAGTAGTCTTCTATATGTAACAATCTCCCAACCAGATGTTATGCAAGCAGTTGGACAAGTAGCAAGATGCCAAGCAGCACCAAAAGAATCACATATTAAATATTCGCCAGCATTGGAATATCTTCGCCAAAAGCTTGGGATTCTCCCAAGTTCTCATTAGATTTTCCATTTTTCAGAATATAAAGGGGGAGTGGAAGTGTGTATAGGTTCGCAGGATGGTTGTGTTTTAGGGGGAGTTACCATTTGCCATTGATGTCAAAGGGGGAGAGAATGTTGTCGAAAGAGGTGTCATGATCATAGGGGGAGTACTTGTTGCCATCAATGCCAAAGGGGGAGATTTTTGATCAGCGGTTGTCATTGATGTCAACCCAAGCAGCACCAGGGGCTAACTCAATATTGCATGGTAATTTTGACCTAAAAAATTAATATATTTTGGGTCAATAATGATTTTTATTGTTTCTACTTGTCAAGATGTTTCCGTTGATATATGGCACGCCATGTAATTCTTCACTGTTTGAGAGATTCATGTTTGAAGTTTGTACCCCCAGTTAGTGGGCTAAAACCCCATGGGGTTGGGGCATGGGTCATTGAAAAGTCATAATTAATATTTTTTAAGCTCCTAAATCCCTCCCATGTTCACTTGTTGAAGCCCCTCTCAACTTAAGAATTCATATAAATTGTGATCTTCATTTCCTCCTTATGCAAAGGATTCGGCCATCTGAAACAGGTCATCATGGAATTTTCGCTCTAAATTTTTTTCTACGAAGGTTTAGAAGCTGAAATTTTTATGAGATGAAGCCGAAATCTTGAGAAAGCGACAGTAAAAATTTCAGATCAAGGTGCGCAACATTTTTGGAGATATGATCTGTGGAAGTCAGGGTTTTTGCAGGCTCCTGAAATTCATCTCAAAGAAGTGACCTTGGTAAAATAGTCATAACACTCTCTCTGAGTATCGTATTTTAATTCCATAAAAATTTGAAGATATTGCATAGTCTATATTTTTTTTATATCAATTTCAAAGCCAAATGAAGAAACAATGACACGTGGCATTCAATACAATTGCGCTCTGCAGAAACAGTCCATAATTAGGGCATTGTGAGAAATTGGGTATAACTCTCTCTTGAAGAATCAAAATTGGGTTAGACCTATGGCATTGGAAATATGACTTAGAGAACTACTACGGGACCAAAAATTGGATATTGAGGATCTGAAATAACAAAGATACACCAGATTCAATATCGAGCTCCTAGAAGGAAAGAAAATGCTAGATCGTGTGTTGTCAAGGATTGCAAAGGACCAGAATTTCTACGGAAAAAAAGCAAATCAAGGTGAAGCAGAAGGTAGCATGAAAAGAGCATCAACCAAGGTTCATAACAGCAACAAGAAGTTCATCATATGAAGTCTTCAAGTGGGTTGCACTGCATACAATCATTGTAAAGGTATCATTGTACTTAGTCATTGTAAATACATTATTGTACAAATTGTACTAGTGTCTATCTGCCAAGGGTTGAAGAGGCAGTGTTGGAGGTCTAGGATCATCATTAGGTGATTGTGTCAAATTTGGGGTTATGGTCTAGTATATCTTCTTCTTCTGCATCATTTTATATCATTGTAAAGTGCACCATTTTCCCTGGTACGAGAGTCCATTCTTCTTTTATTCTTCTATAGGGTGGTAGGGTGAGTTGCAGCTCATTAGGTGTTGGGAAATCCATTCAGTTGACTACTAAATAATATTGGTCATTGGAGCATCCATTTAGTGGGAGTTGGAGAAGAATGCTTTTCTAGATTCTAGGAAGTTGGAGCTTTATTTTCAATTGGATTTGAATATTAAAGAATTATTAGAAAAGCATTAGATGGCTTTTGTCCCTGAGTGGGTTTCCACCTTAAAAACTATGTGCATTTATGTTCCTCTTGTTTGGTGTTATCATTGTACAAACACTGATAATAATTGAAGATTAACTAATTCTCTAATCGAAAGGAATATTGATTCACACACCCCCCCCCCCCCCCCCTCTCATTATTTCCAATAGAGGTCTAGTGGAGGGTACCCTGGATGACATGGGATAGAATGAGCAAGAGGTATATGTGTTCCAGGATAAGGAGGATTTTGATAACTAGAAAACATGTAACCTTGGTGCCCAATGCCAGGATAGCCTTATATAGGTTGTAATGGATAGGCTTGGATTTGCTGACCATAAGGTATTTGAGGGATACCTTGATACTATTGATATTTTTTCCCTATGGGATTTTTCATCGTCCCAGCATAAGGAGGGTTAGGTTGTTCCAATGTCATACCATATACATTCTGACTCATTTGAGGAATGACTTGGCGAACCAGATGTGGTTGTAAATAACCTTGAAAAAGTTGTGAATATATGGCTTGGGAGGCACCATATATGAGTAGAATAGGTTGATTTAAAAATGCAGTCTATAAAGGCTGGCTTACCTTCACTTGAGCTTGAACAATTTGAGATAGGGTGTGTTGAACACAGATCTCAGATGTAGGTGGAATGGATTGAGAAACTAAAGATGAATCCAAAACTGAACTAGGTTATACAAGCTTGGTAGATTTATAAACATTAGCAGCCATCCCCGAATGTGGAGGATCTATATGAGGCTGAGTGCTAACTTGACGAGATGAAAATATCCCTGAAGCATGTTTCCCCCTCCCAAAATAAGAGGATAATACATAGGAAACTTCCATGTAATAGGAGGAGGATTTGGCTATTGAAGGTGTTCATACCACTAACATAAGGACCAACCTTATGTTGAACTATAGGAGTAGATGGAGGAGGAAGAGAAAATTGTGTAGTGTTCATCAAACAAGTGCCAAATGGAATTCTAGATGTAGAAGACATGGGAGGGGTAAATTATTGGACGATGCGTCAAAAAAGGTGCTAGATAATGATTGGTAACCTTGTGGGATGAATGGGACACCATAAAAATGTGTCTCTGGTGATGTTACAAACATAGATGAAGTTAAAACTTGGGTTGTCTAAGGCATCGTAGATACGAGATGAGAGAACATAAAAAATTTAGTCATGGTTAACTATCCCAAAGAAAATTTCTGGGAGAAACTCAAGGGTCATTTGAAAGGTAAAAAATAAAGAAAGGAGCTTGGGATGTAGTATGAGGAGAAGAAAAAGGATGGGTCTGATAAATAAGAGTTCCTCTCAAGTGAACAAGAGAGGAGGGTCTAGGCTCTTCCTATGGAATCTATTCAATACTGACAAGATGAGGTGGAAGTGGTTCACCATCAGGTCCAATATATATAGTTTGTGGCCGAGTCTGATACCATTAGGCGAATTTTGAGGTCTAAAAGGGTCGTCCTAATAAAATTATAAAATAATAGTGGAAATAATAAAATAATATTATATTACATCATCAAATTTTAGAGGGAAAAAAGAAAAAAAAAAATCAACCTCTATTTTCAACTTATCTCCCTATGGGTTTACTAATATTTCAAGAAAAACACTCGTTGGATGTAGAATTTGATTCCTCATATAAGGAGAACCCATGTTTTGTACTTCTATGGACCCTACTACATGAAAAATGAGAAACACATGAGAAACATGATTTCAATCACATTTTTTCACGTGTTTCCAATTTTTCGTGTAGAAGGGTCCATCAAAAGTATGCAACATGAGTACTCCTTGGATGAGGAATTATTTTTTCCATCCAACGAGTACTTGCACTCAAAATTTTAGTAAAAACTTAGGGAAATAAGTTGAAAGTATGAGTTGAAAAGGTAGTTTTATTATTTTATTATTTTTAATGTTTTTAGCTTTTTACTCAAAAAATGGTAATTCATCCCCAATGGTTGACATCATCATCTTGAATCCTACTGGTTCTTATAAATTTTATTTTTGTTGTAAATTTTTCTTAGGAGGCCCATCTTAGAACTCAAAATTCCGCTAATGAGAGGAAGAGGAAGGTCCTGAAATAATAGGTGGAGATAAATAAGGTGTCTAAGGTTGTATAACCTCAAGTAATGATATTTCAGGTTCTTTTGTTTCAACTATGTTTGACTCAAGAGCTAATGGAGAAATAATCTTGGGTTTTGTACTCATAGAAAAAAATGATTCTGATGGATCTATCTCATATGGAGGAGCAAAAGTAATAGCTCTGGATGTACTAGATTCAATATTATACATCTTTTTATACCTCTAATGATGGTTGGGAGTTGCATCAAGTGGAAGAAGAGGCTTTTTCCTATGTTCTACGTGAATGATGAAGTGTAGGGTGTTTTTCTTCCATGTTGGTTTACTACATTTTAACAATTAGCAATAAATAGAAGTAAAAAACGATAAACTAGGCATAAAGGTTTACCAAGAACTTCTGAACTACAATGTAGAACCTTGGAGAACAAATTATTTACATACAGGTAGGAAATATTATCAAATGTTGTCTTCAATGTATCACAATATACAAGGTTGTTGACTCTGTTACAAATGGTGAGGATAACAACCTATAGTGGACTTTCAAAATATAATCGACCGTACATGGAAGTGCAGTCCATGCTCGTGTTTTCTAATGCATAATCACATGATGAGACCATTCCCATATACCTTTTATTCATGGAGCACCATCAAATATACCCATAGGTATGTGGAGAACAGTCTGATACACTTACGTACGTGGAATGAGATATCACCCCGGAAATGGAATTTTGGAAAAAAATGACAGCTCCTATGCTTATAGATGTAAGAACCCGTCTCTTTCCTAGACCTTTAGATCTTTGTGTTAATGTTATCACTGATCGTTAAGATTGAATTAGTAAATTTTAAGGTTGATCTTAAATTAAGGTTTAGTTTTCAAGGCTCACCGTGAATTTCAGCTAAATATCCTAAAATGCAATCTAGCATGATAAAATGAAATTTTTATTTTCAATGAAAATCTATGTATAGGAGGGAAGAGAACAAAGAGTATGGAACTTAAAAAATGCAACAAACAATATTTCTGATCAATTCCACTTAATGAAATTGTTCCTAATTCTACTTTCACATAAAAAACCCTAGATGTAATGGAAAATGCATAAGATTTTATTTTTAATTCCACTTAATTTCATATGAAAACAAAGATATTTTCCTAGTCACTAATAAAAAAAAATATTCAAAACAGTGACTAAAACATAAATTCCTTCAAGCAACCCAATTGTGTTACTGTTTTTGTGGTAGTGGAGTACAAAATAACACCCCCTTAACAGTTGGTTTTTCCCTGCAAAGGATCATACATATAGTTGGTGTTGTTACTGGCATAATTTAACAAACAAAAGCATGATTAGTACTAGACATAATTCATGTAAAAACATAAGCCTAAACAAAAGTGACAAATAAAAAAAATACTCAATGAAGAAAACACGTCAATATATCAATGGAGAAAGACACCCTTTATTTACTGTAGGTAGTAGAATAATACAATAGAATTCTAAAACACTTGAAGAGAATCCTTTGAGCTATGGAGCTCAAATATTGTCAGCAAGGAGGCCTCTTTCCTTGGTATATTTGAAATGTTATCCTCTCTCTCAAAATAAGTATCAAGACTCTGCAATGGTGCACTCCCCTTCTCTCACTAAGATGTTGGATTTATTAGAATCAATATGGCCAACATGCTAGTGCTCTCACTTATCTTGATTCAACAGTGAAATGTGGTGTTTCTCTGGTAGAAATCTGGTGAGCATAACAATGTCTCATGTTTTTCTGTTCCCATGGCTTGTTTATATAGAAATTTTTGAACTCATCTTCTTCCCCTTGGCCTAAGAAGGATAGTGATCCAAGAGTAGGACAAGAGGATTCCATTGATGGTTGTATATATTCCAGGAGACCTCAAGTTTGTTTTCCTTGAGTATCCATGACAAAGAATCAACTCCAAAATTGTGGTAAGTGTTCCTGGGAAATGAAATTTCACCCTTCCTAGGACTACGAAACATTTTAAGGAAAATGCGTGTGGTCCGCAGAAACTTCTTTTTGGTGCGTGGTCAAATATTTCTCACATAACCTTAGGAAAATTTTAAATTTTTACCCTTATGTGATGTTCTCTACTGGAAAGACTTCATTTGTACCTTTTTCTAGAAATTTTATAATGTCTCTTGCATTGTACAATTTCTCCCTAATGTATGAGGTATAGGAGCAAGCGTATAGATGAAATAAATCACATTTTATGTTATGACTGAGAGTTTTCATAAAATATTTGAGAGAGAGAGAGAGATAGAGACTAAATTTCTATGGAGATGAGTAGGGGAACCCCTTGTCTGAAGAGAAAGAGTGACCATGATCTATAGGAAACGTTAAGTGATAAAATAAGAATTTTTTCTTCGAGGGGGGCATGTCCCATGCTCGTTATGATGACTAGTTAATACAATCTGACATATAAATTAGGGGAATTTTTATGTCTAAAATGAGCCTCCTAAGTAAAATATAAAATAATAGTGGAAATAATAAAATAAGATTTGATTACATCATCACATTTTAGAGCGAAAAAAGAAAAACTATTTTTTCAACTCGTATTTTAAACTTATACCCCTCAGGGTTTACTGAAATTTCGAGCAGGGATACTTGTTGGATGGAAAATTTAATTCACAATCCTAGGAGTACCAATTTTTCATACTTTTGATGGACTATTTTACATGAAAAACATGATTGCAATCACATTTTTCATGTATTTCTCATTTTTTGTGTAGAAGGGTCCATCAAAAGTATGCAACATGGGTACTCCTTGGATGAGGAATTAAATTTTGCATCCAACGAGTACTTACACTCGAAATTTGAGTAAAGCCTTAGGGAGATAAGTTGAAAATACGAGTTGAAAAGAAGTTTTATTATTTTATTATTTTTTAATATTTTTACTTTTTTACTCCAAAAATGGTGAATCATCCCCCATGGTTGACATGATCATCTTGAATCCTATTGGTTCTCACAAAGTTTATTTTGGTTGTACATTTTTCTTAGGAGGCCCATTTTTTACCACAAAATTCCCCTAATGCGCATTCTGTTAAGTCACATTGTGGTAAGTGACCTACTATTGGTTGGTGATGATGACTATTGATGCCCTAAAGGGTCTTTGTACATTGAAAAAGTAGGCTGAATTTTGTAACCACATGCATTGTTTGGGTGAAGCAATTTTTTATGAGGCGCTCAATATATGCATGGGTTTTCAACTTTTGGGAACATCTTGTGCATTTCTATTTAAGCATTGTAGAAGGAGATTCTTATCAATACATAGGTATTCGACTAAATGGCAGAGCATAGAGGTTATGAAGTATGATACCAACTTGACATGATAATGGCGTTGATGTTGAGTGTCAGTAGGATCAATGACATCAATAATAAATCTTGATTCCTATCATGCCATTTGAGGATGTTCCCTAATTGGGTGGAAACCATCCAAGGTACTACCTCAATCCTGGAATATGTTTGTTGAATTCGACAGGAAAGACGCATCAACCATCCAAAATAAGAGCTGATACAAGGGCTCAGGATTTTTGGTGAAGCAGAGTGTAATATGGTGGGCTAACAAGGCATGATGACAAGAGTTGGCTATAAATTATGTTTATAGACAAGTGGCCCGAGTTCGGAGCTATAAATGCAAGTGGTGGAAGTCAAAACAATTTCAGATAGGGGTAGTCATCCAGATTTATGCAGGAAGACAACAAAAAACACATATAACCATAAATAGAAAGATGCAGTGGAAATAACACTTCATCTCATTAACATCAAAGAACTGAAATTTGTTAGAGACACAATGGAAATAAACTAGCTAGGGCACTGGTATCTTATCTCTAAGAAGAGATGTGGTGGCTTAGGGCCTCTAAAATGTGCTACAATGAGGCTCAAAGGTCTATTTATTTTTGAGAAACAATGGAAAACCCTAAACATCCAAAAACCTAACCCTAAGAGATGAAGCGCCAAAACAATTGGGTCTAGTTTGGGTAAATTGGTACATCGACTTCTCGGGGACGTAACTTTGGCATATGATCTCTATTTTACATGCTCAATACCTCGTTAGAAATATCTATCTGAGGACTACAAATTTTGAGAGAGCAACATGGGTCGGGTATATGATCGATGTTGCTCCTGGTTTTCCCAAAAAACGTCCTTTAGGGCCTCAAAACGGCTTCAGAAGTTTAGGAAAGACAAACTGCTAAAAATAGTAAATTATGTTACCATTAACGAAAATGAAAAACTGAAAGAAACAATGGTGGGTCCCCAAGTAGAATAAGTGGGTGGCCACCAATATCCACCTGGATCTGGTAGCCCTGGAGTCGGTAGGATATCTAGGGTGGGTGTAAGTATGGTCTAAGTAATGTGATTGGGACTTGTTTAAGAATATGTAAGCTTCGACCAAGAGTGACTAAGAACTTCCACGAGGTATGAAACATAAAAACATGTGTGGAATTATTTCTCCTAAAATATATTTGTACACTTTCCAAAAGGATGTAAAAGTGGGCTTCATGTACAAACACGAAGACAGGTGCCCCATTAACATGTATGGTCCTGCATGTTGATGTGAGAAAAATATTTCTTTGCTGAGGGTGAGGGCCCCATTGGTTGGTGTCAGTCTGGGGCTGATGAGGTAGATGAAATGGCACAAATGGTATATGTTCATGAGGGGTTTGATAGGTCAAATGTGAAACAGGGTAATGTGTCTTGCTGATCTATCGTAAAACTATTGGTGCTGGCCCAACATTCAGTTTTAGTATGTAATGAGTGAAGAAAAATAAGGTTACTAATCACAGAGTATAAATGAGGTGGTTCATGGGCCGAAGTGGGTTGTCATGGCTGATGAAAGTGGATGGGGGTCTATGAATATTATGGGAGGCATGGGTAGTGAGGTTCTATTGATCGTTGTGGATGTTTATCATGTGCAAGGTGAGGTGATGATAAACATGGTCGAGATGATGGACCCTATGGTGCACTTTGGAGGAATGATGTTAAGATATGCAAAGCTTAAAATGAAGCTTATCATCATAAGTGTTGAATGATACCTGCTCTTGTACTTTTTATGTTGGGGTGTTGATTGAAGCATGGTGTTTCTGATGTGCCCGAAATATTTATTGCCCAATACCCCAAGTGAAAGTATATTTTTTAATACATATGGATAATTTATGATTACATGAACAAAAAAATGACCAAGCATACCTAGGATGAAGTTTGTAGTGTGCGATAGGCAAAAAAATGATTTTGGTAGTTAACGTAGAAAACACACTTGAGAGGGTTCAAGCGTAGGTTATATTGTCAGCGTCGTTGAAAAACCAAGAGAAGATCTTCCAAATGGTCATAAAATGCCTTGGATCGCACAATGAGGTCATCCAAATACACTAGTACAAAATGGCTAATTAGTTACTAAAAAAGGGACTAAAATTTTCATATAAATGACCATTTTTCAGTTGGTGACCAATAGTAGCTAATTTATAGTATCTTATAACGTGGCCAACTTTTACTCGTTTTTAGCTTGTTCATTATTTGGTTGTCTCAATTTCATCATCTAGTAGTATATTTAGTCATTAATTTGGTCATTAATTTAGTCATTAATTTCCGCAATTAATGACCAAACATAAAATAAAATATATTACTACGATTATCTGAGAAAACAAATTAATGACCAAATAAAATAACCAAAATGTTGGTCGTGTTATAAGATACTGTAAATTAGCTACTAATAATGATATACATGCAAATTTTGGTTATCCTTTGAGACCAATTAATGACCAAAGAAATCTGACTAAATTTTAGTCGTGTTATAAGAAACTGTAAATTATCTACTAATAGTGGTATATATACAAAATTTAGTCATTATTTATAATCACAAATTTATCATTTACAATAGTCATTTATCGTTTTTTGGTAGTTTCATATTCATTGTATAAATGAAAGATTTAATAATTTCAACTCATTTCATTTAATTTCATTCTTAATCACTATAAATGACTAATTTAGTCATATATTCATGTTGTTTGTGTTCATCATTAATCAATATAAACTATTAAATTAAGTAGTTTTAGATTTATTTTATGTTTTCATTATTAATCAACATAGATTAATTAGTAAAGTTTTGCGACTAAATTAAAAAAATGTCATGCAATGTGCACATTCATATAATATGATAATGCAAACATACATATGTTAATTACAAGACTAAATAATATCAAGTGCAAGTATAAATAATTTGAACCACATAAAATTTATTATATGAAATATCAGGTATTACAAGAAGAGTTTCCAACTTAATATTGGTTGGGCTACAATTTACACATGAAATATTGTTTCATCGACATTTCAAAAATTCATCATTGTGTTGTCAAGGCATTGCAAGTGTTTGCCAACTTTGAAGACTCGACCATCATTTTTATGTGTGTGTCTTATGAAATATATTCACTCTAAAGGTATCACTAGACTAGTCCTCTTCTCTCTCTTATTTTTCATTTGTCACTCCAGTGTTATTGTTCTCCTCTTTCTTCAATTCCAGCTTCTTACCATCAATATTGAGCTCCTCTCCGAAAAATGAAAGAATATTCAATGCAGAGTATAAGACCTGAAATATGATGAATACCTAAATATAAAATAATGTAGACTGTAAAATATTTATACGACATATACCTTAACATCAACAATGTCAATTTTATTTTCTCCCATAAAAGCAAGAAACTCAAAAAAAAATTCTTCATTTGGGGATAGTGGCAATTATGTGGCCATATGACCTATATAAACAAAGAAAATAAAATATCACCATAGAAAAGAACACCTTAGTAACTTAGTTATATTCAACCTTTAGAGAAATACTAGGCACAATCATGCCAAAAAAATTACACGTTAAAAAGCTCAAGTTGTAGATATCTTGCTAAAACAAATAATCCAAGGTGTAATGTTTGATCCTTGTCGTTTTATTCACAACAAAATTTCATTCTCTAACACCTAAACTTGGTCAAGTATATTAACAACCTCTGCTAAAATAACAAAATGAAAGTAAACTTTTTTAATATTCATGAATATATTTTAACAGAAAACAACTAAAAGGATTTCAATTAATATCGTGTAATACTAAACTCATTTTCAAGTGTGGGGTGTTTTTTAAATGGACACGATACCAAGTATTTTCAATTTCATAGTTAAAAGACAAAAAAACATCAAAATAAACATTCAAAACACAATAAAACAATAAAGAGAGGATATCATGGATTGAACATTGCAATTATAAGAATTTTGTTTACTTCTCCACCAGTGTCTTGCCTAGCATTCCTAAAACATTTGCTTGCCCAAAATAAACACGGGGTGTAATAATCACAACATTAAAACCCATAGGAATCTCTACTAGAAGCATTTCCAAAGTCGATGGCTCAGGTGCCTGAAGGATCTCCAACAATAAATGAATCATATCCACGATAGGCTCTGTGTTATATCCCCATCCTTTTTCCAATCCCATTTCATGTAACCTGCTGATGGGTCTGCATTTTGTCTTATTTTTATTCAAAATTTCTCTCATGTTGTCGATTGGATAAATGATTATATTCTAAGAGTATTTGTTACTTCCTTGTTTTAACGGGATTAAAATATCACTAATAAAAGTTTAATAAATGATTGTATATCGCAGTTTTAAACCTAGTTCGATCATGCTTTGGACCTGCCTACACCATGTAATGGATTCTTGCACCAGAGAAAGTATAACTTATGCACATAAATGAGTTGATGTCTCAAGGATAGATGGTAAACATCTCATTGAGAAGATCCTGCACGTTACCAAAGAGGACAATGAATGATTCCTAATCAAACTCCAAGATAGACAGAGTGGGTTTAGAACTCCCTAAATTCGAAGTATGGTTCAAGCAATTGATAGTTGATGTAGATGTTTATATTGGAAATAGAGCTCTATGAACTCTAATCAACTCTACAGTCAATACTTTCAAGTGTATCCTCAGATTCACATGACATTACCAAATCATACCAAGATCAGATGCTTGAGTTCATTGATCCAATGCTTTTGCAACTTTTTTTGAAGGTCTCTCAAGACAAACGATTTGTATTTAAAGCTGCTGAGAAATCATTAATTATATGACAACTATGTGTATCTATTCTAATGTATTACTACAAAAATCAGAGCTCTATGTCAAGCACAATGGTGGAATCCACATATTCAAGTTGAGGTGTCTATGTGTATATGCCGGAGTGTTCATAGGCTAGGTGTGGAAGGAATCCAAGAATATGGATTAGATGCATTAAATCAAATGGCTACCACATAACTAAATTACCATCTTCCTGAAGCACGAGAGGCTGCTCAAAAACTTTCCTTGGAAATTTGAGTTGCATATGACAAGTATGTCTTAGATCATCAGACTAAATAAATGTCTAAAGTGATGTCTCACATTAGTTTTGTTGCATGAAGATTTCTCTTGGTAATGCTCAAGTTGTTCTTCGCGTCACGTCTATTGCAATGAGCGTGATCATGGAGGTCAAGGATATGATGACCATCTCCACAGTGGTTGTGATTTTGGTATGGGAAATGACAAGGATCATCCAAGTAGATATAGACATGGGGGAAGGCTGCAAAGTCACAGTCCAGGTCACGAAGTGTCAAATCGCACCCTCCAGCAACAACCACCCCAAGAAAAGAGGAACGATTGAGCTTAATCATTCCCTATTTCAACATTATGTTGTAAAAATAATTTTATTCCCGACGAATTGTTGAGATCGATAATCTGCCTCTTGTATTATGATTAGATGATTGAAAGCACGAAATTTTAATTTGATGTATATATAAATTTCCTGGAGAAAAAAATTAGTTAATTAATAAGGCAGTGAATTAGGAAATCGATCGAGAGGAATCGGGAGGCACGTGCAGGCACAAGAGGAATGCATAGGAGGGAGGAGTATGTCACAATGTAACCTTGCACATTTTATAACCTATGGATCACTCCTTTTTTCTAGATGGAGCTAAGTGTGTATGCATAATGTAAATATTGTATTTCAAGAATTAATTCAAGAAATTTCCAGCATGCTCTATTGATTTATTTATTTCACCTCATGGTTTTAATTTATCAGTGAACCAGGTTATGCATAGAGTGTGCGATCTATTTGGGTTGGCCACTAGACTAGCTCGATGCTGCTCTCCATATCTTAGATTAAATAGAATTCAATTTATTGTTTACTATGTGATTTCATTTAATTATTTTCAGTTTCTTTCCTTCCTCAAGTTAATGTTATTTAATTTGCTGCAATGTCTTATTTTTAGTTTCAAAGTTAATTTGATTTTCTGCAAATTTTTCCTGTAACTGAACTATTTCATTTGCTACATTAATATTTGTGCTTGCACTTTAGATATTTATTCATATCAAATTGCATCTCTCCAGAGCTATAACATGCAACTTGAATTCCTTCAATCGATCCAAACCCATTTAATTTACATTCCAGAGCCTGAGATCGACTTGAGCGTTTATGGTATTGAGAGCCAAAATTTATAAAAAAGGAAACTATCCTATCTTTAAAACAATAACATTTAGTTTCCACTGTAGTTCCCATTTAAGCTAATGGAAAGTTTTACATGATTAAATTTTGGGGACAAGGAAGGCGAGATGTTCACATTAAATCAATTTGTTTTAGAAGCTTATTTACATAGTAAATCTACTTGTTATATTTATCACATTTCAGGTTAATTTCACGTAGAGGTTAATGCAAGAGGAATTAGTGTAGGTAGAATTAGTGTAGCCAGAATGGGTTCGAATTTATTTTGAATTTATTCCAACATTCACAATATTTTGATATTGTGTCGACACTGCTTGGTTTCCTATTATGATTTCCTTTCTATTTTCTCATACTTAGAAGTTCCTTTCACATTGATATAATAGGATTTCCTTTTATATACCGCATGATTTTAATTGTTTGAATTGGTGTTTCTCGAATTCTCTTTTAGTGCAGGATTTCATTTATTGTCAAGATTAATGCGCATGATAGACTAGAATTTGTTTTGCAGGTTGCCAGGGGCTATCCCTGGAATTTTGAGTGTTGCATCTTGAAGTTCACGAACTATCCAGATTGAAAAATTAAATGTTGGTAAATATATAGACCCTATACTTCACCCAAAATTTTGGCTCCGTTTTTGGGGAGACGCTTAGGGGATTGACATTGGTGACCTATTGCTTTTGGTTTTTTTCCTTCACCTAGATTCTCTTACAGGTTTATGTTCTTTGAATTTATTTCTTTTCTGCACCATTGCTTTAAGGTTTCTCATTTTCTTTAATTTTTTAAGAACCCCCCACCCTAGCCACATATATACATGCTATTCATGTGCTAACAAATGTACTAGTGGGCTTCATCAAAATAAGAAAATTGTGTTTTGACGAATCATTCAGTGAGGAGTTTTTATGATGCTACAAATACATAGAACTCATCCAATGAGGAATTAAAAAGTGGAGAGTTTAACATTTTTTTTTAGCATAAAAATGATATTATAAAATGTTTAATTTTGAAATTGGATGATTTGCAGGAAGAGTGGAAGAAATATGAAAACCCACCACTTATATTTTGCACCAATTGTAGAAAGAAACACTTCCTTGGAAATTCTCCACTTAGTAGCATGAAAATTTGTAAATTTTTTTAAGAGGATCATCCAACAGAACATTTCCAATTGCTACCAAGATTATTGCAAGAACTCGCAGAAGCAAGTGAGGAACCGAATTGATTACCAGGTGTAACTCAAAACCCATTATCATTTGATACTTGGAATAATTCTTATTTTCCTGAGTAGGTTTCCCAACATTTTTATAATCCTGTAGTTTCATGGCAAAATTTTTATCCTCCTCCAATTGAATATACTACTTTATGGCCACAGTGGCCCTCTCCTTAGCTCTCATTCTCGAGCCAATTATCTCCATGGCCTCAAGGATCATTTGGATCCTTATCTCTAGGGATATCTCCCATTCAAATTCAATCATATGAGCACCAACAACAAACACTATTTCTTTCCAATACACCATTAAGTTATCCTCCTCCATGGTCCCAACTGCATGTGCAGCCTTACCCTAGCCTTAATCCATACCCTGCCCCTTATTCTAATCCTTACCCTACTTCTTATCCTAACCCATACCCTAACTCTCATTCATAACCTACTCCATATCCTTATTCATACGCTAGTCCTAGTATAAACCATAATCCATACCCTAACCATAGTCCATACCGTAATCCATACCATAGACTTAACCCTATCTCTAATTTAAACCCTAGACCTAATCTTACTTCTAATTTCAAACCTATAGCTAAACCTAATTCAAAGTCTAATCCCAATCCAAATCCAAACCTTAGTCTAGGAATTAACCAAAACCCTAGCCCAAACCACATCCTAAACCCTAATCTAAACCATTAGGTTGCACAACATCTCGAACCATATGTTCTTCCCCTTGATTCCCCTACTGAACAAAATGATACATGTTCCATGTTGGGAAAGAGAATGAATTGGGAAACTTCCCCCATTACCGGAGAAAATTCACCCTAAGAAGATGTAATTCAAATACCACCAGAGGATCAATCTTCCATTGGAACTTGTTCTGAAAAATTTTCTTGAAACTCAAAACCCTAGAACCCCTCTTAACCATTCTTTTCAATCTAAAAATCAAATATTTGAGCTTGAACTTGATGGATTTATATTTTTTCTTTCACCAGATCCTTTATGCCTCCACGGGGTGACTATCAAATTGCGGAAGACTTGAATCAGTTGGAGAATCATAATATGTTGATCTCATTGAATCCTTGTTTCAAACATTCATAAGCACACATTATTCCCTCATCATTCAACAGCTCTTGGTACCATATCAATTGAAGCAATTGGTTTCTCATTCTTTAGTATGTCTTGACGTCTTTTCTTTAAAACTAAGTGTGAGTATAATCAACATTTTGTTATGCACATGGCTTCATTATAAGTACGCCTACACTTAAAGGTGATATTTATTTCTTTAAAAATATGGTAGGGTAATACAAGAATAATGAATAAAGATGTATAACGACATACTTGAAATTTTGATTCCTTAAAACCACAGCTTTTGAAATTTCTATTATCCTGCACTCTTGTGGAAAAACTTGTTAGAATAAATTTACATTTAATATCTCATATTTTAAAGTGAATTTGATTATGGATTAACTTGTTAGTAAAGGATATTGTCATAAGTTACATGCAATTCTTTTCTCATCTTCTAATAAACTATCATCCAAAAAATATTTTTTTATGTCCTCTTCGAAGGGATCAATGAAAACCTCCTATTGTGGACCCCACCTACAAAAATCTAATAAGATTTCATAAATAACCCTGGCATGATCAACTCAATGAATATTTTTTGGTCATCATCAGAGATGTTTTTAAATAAGTTCTTAGGGTAGCATGACCAACTAGTAAAAATTAGTAATAAAAAAAATTTCACGCCATCCTGCACTCTGAAGGAGTATATTTTCTTCCCCACCTATTAAGTAACCTATATAAGGTTAATCATAATCAGAGTTTTTTATAAAAACATAAAAAAAATAATTGAGGGATAGAAGGTCTCATCTCGAGTTGACCTACTATGATCATGGGTCTTAAGGAGAATGACATTACCACACTAGTCACGAAGCCATGGTAATGGCTTTCAATTGAGAAGATAGAAGACAAGATGTATCATCACGAGCCAAATTATTTATTATTGTTAGTTCTTTTGAATGGCACTATCGTTAGCTGGTTACCAAGCCATGTTGTGAAACCATCTCCAAAAATAGAAGAAAATAGATATCAACGCCTTAGAAATAAGCCACTTTGAAGGGGCAACCTCCAATACATTACATGAATGAACAATTCTTGGATGATACAAATGAAAAAACCTACTTTCTATATATAGGAGTCCATGGGGCCATAATGTACTCTAAGTGGGGCGACAATGTAATCCTAGCCGACCTAACAATAATAATGTAAGGGCACAATAATAACAATATGGGGGTTACAGGGTTACAACAATAACTACAAGGGGGTTATAATAACAACAGTAAGGGACCTAACATTCTCCTCTCCTTCAAAAAAGTGTTGTCCTCAATGCTTGATTAGCTCTGGATGCTTTTGTATAAAATTCTCATCCTCCCATGTAGAATCTTCAGTGGGTAAGTTCTTCCATTTGATGAGATATTCTGAAATTGAACGATTTCGTAGCTGTCGAGTTCTTGTTTCCATGACTTCGGGTTCCAATATGGTTTTTCCATATTCATAAATTTCAGGAAATATTGTTTGAACTAGACGTTTGTCCCCTATATCCTTTTTTAAGCATGAAACATGGAAAACTGGATGCACTCGGGAAGAAGCAGGAAGCTCCAATTTGTATGCCATAGTACCAATATTTTGCAACACCTTGTAAGGACCCTAGTACTTTGGTGATAATTTATTATCCTTCTTATCTTTCTTGAGGGACATTTGTTTGTATGGTTGTAGCCGTAAAAATACCCAACCTCCCACATCAAAACTTATCTCACTGCGATGTTGATTTTCCTGTTGTTTCATTCGATTTTGTGCCAAATTTAGGTTATCCTTTAAGAGTTGGAGAGCTTCTTGTTGATGTTCGATGTGATCCTCCACTTCTTGAACGCTATAATTTTCCCTTAAATAAGATGTGATGGAAGGTGGATTATATCCATAAAGTTCCATAAATGGGGTCATTTTTGCTGAAGTATGGAAGGAAGTGTTATACCACCATTCAGCGAGAGGTAACCACTTGACCCATTATGCTTGCTTATCAAATACAAAACAACGAAGATATCCTTCCAAACATTTATTCACTATCTCTGTTTGACCATCAGATTGAGAATGATAAGATGAGCTATGAGCTAGTTGAGTACCCAAACAAGAAAATAATTTCATCCAGAAATTTCCTGTAAAAATGGGATCTTTGTCACTTACAATAATCTTCGGGTTTCCATGTAGCTTTTGAATTGTTTCCATAAATGCAATAGAAATTGTACTTGCTTTAAATGGATGAGATAATGCACAAAAGTTTGCATACTTGGTAAGTATATCAACTACCACCATGATGGCACTCCTTCCTTTGTACTTAGGTAAATATGTGATAAAATCCATTAAAATCTCCTCCCAATGTTGACTTGGAATGGATAAAGTTTTTAGAAGACCTGGGGTCTTAATTGTCTCAACTTTATTTTGTTGGAAAACCAAACATTCTGCCACAAAATTTTGAATATCAAATTTAACGCCATCCCAAAAAAAATCTCTCTTCACCCTGTGGTAAGTTTTTAAAGATCCTGAGTGTCCTCCTAAAGGAGAAGTATGCAATTCCAAAAGAATATTTTGTTTGAGTTGGGAATTATTGAAAATATATAAGCGATCTTTGTACCACAAGGAATCATTTTTCCAACTAAATGTATCAAATGTGCTGGGATCTTGCTGCAACTTTTGAATGAGTTTCCACACTTCTTTGTCCTTCTTCCATTCATCCCTTGCTTCGGTTATCCAATCTGGTTGGATAATAGAAATGGCACAAAGCAATGCTTCCACATCTTCATCCTCTCCTGAGAGTGCATCTACAACACCATTTAGCTTCACTATTTTGTAGATTATTTCAAAGTCATAACCCGGCATCTTTGTGACCCATTTTTTCTGCTCCTCTGAAGATAATATTTGTTCCAAAAAGTGTTTAAGACTATCATGATCAATTTTTACCTTGAAGTTTCTTCCCATTAGGTAAGGTCTCAATTTCTTTAGTCCATGTAGTATTGCCAACATTTCCTTCTCATAAATAGCCTTTTGTAAATACTTTCCTTTGATTGAACGACTTTCAAAAGCAACGAGTCTTCCTTCTGGCATTAAAATAGCACCAATTCCATTTCCTGAGGCATCACATTCCACAATAAAGGTTTTTGTGAAGTATGGCATACCTAAGACTGGTGCTAGGTACATTACCTTTTTAAGATGTTCAAAGGCCTTAGTTGCTTCAGAATTCCATGAAAATGCATCTTTATTAAATAATATTGTTAGAGGTGCTTCTATTCTCCCATAATTCTTAACAAACTTGCGATAATACCCTGTTAACCTGAGAAATCCATGCAACTTCTTTATTGTTGTGGGGACTTTCCATTCCTTAATGGCTTTAATTTTGTTAGGGTCTACACCCTCGTGAGATACAACACGACCCAGATATTCCACCTCTTGTACTCCAAAGAAACATTTGGATGTTTTTGCATATAATTGTTTCTCCTCCAATAGTTTGAGCACCCTGTCGACATGTTGAACATGATCCTTCCAAGACCTACTATAGATTAGTATATCATCAAAAAATACTAGCACAAATTTTTTAAGGAAGGGTTTGAAAATGGAATTCATCAACCCTTGAAATGTAGAAGGTGCATTAGTAAGACCAAAAGGCATGAACAAAAATTCATAATGATCCTCATGAGCTCGAAATGTGGTTTTCGGAATATCTTCAATCTTCATTCTAATTTGATGATATCCAGATTGAAGGTCCAACTTGGTAAAATAAATTTCTCCATGTAATTCATCCAATAATTCATCAATCACATGAATGGGAAATTTATCTTTAATAGTGAGCTTATTGAGCTCCCTATAATCCGGACACATGCACCATGATCCATATTTCTTGTGCACCAATATGACTGGGGCAGAGAAAGAACTTTGACTAGGTTGAATTATACCAACTTCTAACATTTCTGCAATCATACGTTCAATTTCACTCTTTTAGACATAAGGATATCTATAAGGCCTGATGTTTGGAGGAACACTTCCTAGAGTCAAATGAATAGCATGATCATGATCATGAATAGGTGGGAGTCCTTTTGGAGTATCAAACACCATGGAATGATTGTCCAAGACTTATGGGAGATCTGGAGAAATAGATGATTTTGATTTTGGAACTTCTAGTGAGCATTGTCAAACCAGGAGGTAACTCCTCAAATCAGAATGTGTATTAGCTGAAGAATGTACATGTTTTTATACATGGAGGTGAGGCTATTGGGATTCATCTCCCAACGACTCTTGGCCTTCCTTATTTCCTAATATTATTTATTATACAATATTACATATCCACACCCAACCCATAGGATTAGGTGTCAACATTCCCCCCTTTTATCCGAAGGGATGTTGGTGAGTCCAAGCATCGATTTGAACTTTTAAAACTTTTCTCTGCCAAGTTCTTTGGTGAAGATATCAACAGTTTGCTCATTTGTGGAACCATGATGTAGATGGATGGTTTTGGCTTGAACATGATGTTGAATTAGATGGTATTTTGTATTGATGTGCTTTGTTCGATAATGGAACTTTGGGTTCTTGGCCAACTTTATTGAAGAAGTGTTGTCGATCATGAGTGGTGTGGAATACATTTGTTTCATCTGCAAATCTTCCAGGATTTTCCAGAGCCACACAATTTCCGTTGTTGCTTCAGCTGCTGCCACATATTCTACCTTGGCCGTGGAATCTGCTGGAACTGACTGTTTGCGTGATCTCCATGAGACAACTCCTAATCCAGGACTCATCGTGTAACCTGTAGTAGACACCCTTGTTTCTTTGTCACCATAAAAGTCTGAATCAGAGTATATGATCAAGCTAAAGTTGCCTACCTGTGTTTATTTGAGTCCAAAGTCTTGAGTCCCCTTCAAGTACCTTAACACTCTTTTTGTAGCAGACCAATGTCCTTCACAAGGTTTTTGCATGAACCTTGAGAGGATTCCAACAGCAAATGAAATGTCAGGTCTGGTGGTGGTCAGGTAGATAAGACTTCCTACAAGCTGTCTGTACTTAGTTGCATCCTCAAATTCCTTCCCTTCAATAGATGTGAGCTTCAAGTTTTGTTCCATTGGAGTGGTTAAGGGATTACAGTCATCCATGCCAAATTTGTTCAAGAGATCTCCAATGTACTTCTTTTGAAAAAGAAATATAAATTTAGGATGTTGAATTACTTCAATACCCAGATAGTAATGAACATGACCCAAATCAGTCATTTCAAAACCTTTCTTCAATTCTTTCTTCATGGATGCAATATAGCTCTCATTGTTCCCTGTTATCAAAAGATCATCTACATATACCACAAGATATACAACTATTTTTCCAACTTTCTTAACAAACAAAGTTGCATCATCAAGTTAAAAATGTTTGAAGTCAAGTTTCAGAAGA
Organism: Pinus albicaulis; assembly: GCA_034641835.2. Lineage (NCBI taxonomy): Eukaryota > Viridiplantae > Streptophyta > Pinopsida > Pinales > Pinaceae > Pinus > Pinus albicaulis. The sequence goes on from CM076580.1 coordinate 1,609,686,229, forward strand.
TGCTCGGTTAATTTCTCATACCAGGCTCGTGGTGCTTGCTTGAGGCCATACAAGGATTTTATAAGTTTACAAACTTTGTTTTCTTGACCCTTTACCACAAATCCTTCTGGATGGGACATATAAACTTTCTCCTTTAGATCTCCATTCAAAAAAACTATTTTTGCATCCATCTGATGGACTTTCCATCCATTTTGAGCTACTAGGGCAAAGAGAGTTTGAATGGTGGTCCATTTTTATGTGGGAGCAAAATTTTCTTCATAATCGATTCCTTCTTTTTGTGCAAAACCTTTTGCCACAAGCCTGGCCTTGTGCTTGTCAAGTGAGCCATATGCTTTATACTTGTTCTTGTAGACCCACTTACAGCCAATTGGTTTCGTTCCCAAAGGCAGATCAACCAGCTTCCAAGTGCCATTCTTTATCAAGGCATCATACTCCTTCTACATCGCTTCTTTCCATTCATCATGAGAAGTGGCTTCTTTGAAGGAAGTTGGTTCATGATCTGTAGACAAACTCAATTCACAGTTATAAGCAATATCCATATCAACAGGAGAATCAGAATTATCTACATCACCTTTGATTTGTTGAGTGGAACTTCTTGTTCCTGTTTTTCCAACCTCATCAGGATGAACATTCTCCAGTGTCTTTGTCAGCCATTTGGGAGGACCTTTCTGAGATGGCCCAGGCTGCTCATTTGACTGAGTTGGGATTGATTCAAGATTCAATCTCCCAATTCTATCAATCACATCATTCAATGTGTCATCCATGGTTGTTTCTTCATGTGGGGGAGAGAGTGCTTCAGGACATGATTCCACAGTTTGATTCAATATAGGAATCCCCCCTTCAAGATGTGGAATCTGATTATCAAATTCTTGGAAAGACTTTGCATGTGTGAATCTATCCAGGCGATCAAGTTGCCGCTCAACAACCTTGTCACTCTTGGAAGATTCAAGGAATATGAAATCTCTTGCTATTACAAACTTCTTATTTTCTTCATCATAGAGACGATATCCTTTGGAGGTATTGGAGTACCCCAAGAAGATACATTTTCTACTTCTAGCACCAAGTTTGTTCCTTTGACCCTTGGGTATCAAGGCATAACAGGTGGACCCAAAGACCCTGAAATGCTTTACCGAAGGAATGTGGCCATACCACATTTCAAAAGGAGTTTTGTTTCTAATTGAACTTGAAGGACACCTATTCTTTATGTAAACAACACATAGAACTGCATCAGCCCAAAACATCAATTTTACATTCTTGAAAAATAACATGGAGCAAACCATATTTAAAATAGTTCTGTTCATTCTTTCAGCTACACCGTTCTATTGGGGATTATATGGCACAGTTGTTTGATGTTTGATTCCATATTGACGAAGATAATTTTAAAATTCGTTTGAAGTGTATTATTTTCCATTATCAGTACATAGAGACCAAATATATGTTTGTGCATCATTTTCAGTCCATGCATGAAAATTCTCGAATGTTTGAAAAGCATCAGACTTATTCTTCAATAAGTAAATCCAACACATTCTGGTGTAGTCATCATGTATTTATTTCCATTTGCATAAGAAATAAGCATAGGGCCACATAAATCTGAATGAACAAGCTCAAGTTTTCTATGTGCTCTGGAGTGTGAATCACGAAATGGCCATTTGCTATGCTTTCCTAGAATACAAGCATCACATTCCTTAGGTTTTCTAGGAATTTTAGGTAGTCCATTAACACCATTTCTCTTCAAAAAATGAATGCTTTTATAGTTTAAGTGTCCAAATCTAGCATGCCATAAAAGAATTGATGGGAATGTACCTTCATCATGATGTGAACTGAATGCAAAGTTTTGAGCATGAGCAGATGAACCTTTCAGCTTCAAGAGTCTCCATTCTTCTATTCCCTCCATGAAAAGTGAGTGATCTGATGCTTTTTTGACCTCTGCCTTTCCATCAAACAAGTGAATGGAGTGTCCTTGCTGGTGGATTTGAACCAGGGACAACAAGTTTCTCCTCAACTCAGGGAGGTATAGAACCTCATGTAGGATATGATCTAGAAGACCAAGCAACTTAAGCCTGACTGTGCCAAGCCCTGATGGCTTGAGTTTGGATTTATCTGCGAAATATACTGCTCCATCAATTTTTTCAGTGAATTCTTCAAAAAAATATTTTCTAAATGTCATGTGACATCTTGCTCCTGAATCTAGCAACCAATCATCTCTCCATGAAGTAAATGAAACATCAAATAAGTCTTTAGTTACTCCATTGTTACAATGTGCTAGAACATAATGAGCAGATTCAGGTGCTTTACCTTTGTCTTTTTCATTATTTTTACCTTTGTCTTGATTTATTTGCTGCTCAATTTTCTCCCAAGGTGTTCTGCATTTGGATGCATCATGTCCATCTTTATTGCAACGTGTGCAATGAAGTTTGGATTTGTCAGATTGTCTGTCCCCCCTTTCTGTGAAGTTTCTTCTTCCTCTTCCTCTTCTACCACCTCTTCCTCTGGATGAATCTGGAGCATGACTCTTTTCTCTATGTGCCAAGTATGCAATCTCTTCAGAAGACAAAGGGACTGTCATCTTCTTGAAAGCTTTCTCTCTTTCTGCAAACTTTTTCTCAAGTGTATCAAAGGTGATATGCTCAAGGTTCCCACTTGCTTGCAAAGACTCAAGATAATGTGCGTAGGTCAGATATAATGCCTTAACATATGCTATGAGAGATATGTCCATTTTTACACCAGTGCTTTCAATGTCATGCATTATAGATCTTACTTCTAAAGCTAAAGCAATGGGATCATCATTCTTCATATCAAGATTGAACAGCTTAATCATCAATTGAACATTTTCTAATTCTGAATGTGAGTCATAGAGTTCTTTTATCTTGCTCAAGGCATCATAGGCATTTGAGAATGATGAAATATGGCGACTCACCTCTTGATTTACGGAAGTTGCAATCAAGGAATAGGCCTTGCAGTTCTTGTTTTCCCAAATGGCGAGCTCTTTGTCTAAAGTGGGCTTTGTTGGTGGATTTCCTTCTTGTCCTTCACAGATTCCTTTCCACAACTCATTAAAAATGAGTGTGTGCTTGATTTTCCGGGACCATTCAAGATAGTTCTCTTTTCCGGAGAGAACCACCCCAACAATAGATATGAGAGAATAAATTCTTTTGAAGAGGAAAATTTTTTCTAGAAAATCTTCAATTCTGGAAATTTACTCAATTAAAGGGGACAAAAAATCTTGCTGAAAATACTGAATTTTGCACAAATATATATATATATATATTATTTTTTTTTTTTTTTTTATTTGGAGAATTTTTTTTTGTATGGGTACTATATTATATGGTTGGGGAGGAGATGGAGTATAATATGACAGATTTGAATGAACTATGGAGTGAATGACAGGCGGACAGAGAGTAGTATGGAGTGAATGATAGGCGGTGGTATGAAATAGTGGATAGAGGGCGGCTTCTTTAAATGAATGGGGGAGAAAATAGTGGACAGAGGGCGATATTAATGAGTAGAAGGTATGACAGCGTATTACAGGGTGGAGGGGCGGAATAAAACGCTGGAGTGGTGTTAAAAAAATGCGTATTATGTTGAACAGTGGAATAGTGGACAGTGTATTAAATATATATAAGAGAGCGATGTATTGTATATAATACAACAGAGCAGGGGAGGGTCCTCAAGTGATGGGGATAGTGACAGTTAAGACGGAGAGGATTTGTTTAAAATGGACGGGCTGTAGGGAGTGTATGCATGGAGAGGGAGCTCGCGAATGAATAAATGCGTTTGAATGTGGTTTGAGGAGAATGTTGTAGAGAGGGGGGCGTGTAGAATGTAGTGGGGGTGGAGTGATAGCAGAGGTAGGGTAGATATGGAGACGGCACGTTACAGTTGGGCATAATGCTGTAGAGAGGAGAAACGTATTATAACCAGCTATAGGTGGTGGCACTGTATTATTTAAATATGACAAAGCTGTATTGCAGTGAGAGCACTATTATATGGACAGAACGATGCATACCACGTTGTATTATTGACTATGACAGAGTGTTGAATGGAGTAGGGATAGCAGATGGCGGGTGAGGGAAATGTGAGGTGCGTTGGGTAGGTGAGGGAGAAGTTAGGGCGAACGTACTGGGTTGGGTAGGTGAGATTTTGAAATTGCAAGACTTTAATAACTGAATTTGCAGGTGTGTGTAGGGGCTGCAATTTGCAGTATTTCAGGAACTGTAGAATTGCAGAATCTTCAGGAGCTGCAGGAGCTTGTCAGAGCTGTGCAGAGATAAAAACAAATGCAGAATAACAGTATATAGCATCAATTTAATGGAGCAGCAAAACTATACAGAAAAACTAACTGAGAAAAGGAATGAGGGAGTTACACCATAGGAAGAAATGCCAATAGTGGGACTGGCTCTGATACCATGTCAAACCAGGAGGTAACTCCTCAAATCAGAATGTGTATTAGCTGAAGAATGTACATGTATTTATACATGGAGGTGAGGCTATTGGGATTCATCTCCCAATGACTCTTTTCCTTCCTTATTTCGTAATATTATTTAGTATACAATATTACATATCCACACCCAACCCATAGGATTAGGTGTCAACAAGCATAATTGTGCAATTACACCTTGTTTTTCTTTATTCAGAATATTTTTCATGAAATTAGAGCTTATTATCTTTCCTGGCTTCCCTGCAATACCCCGTAATTCGATTTCCTTTCCTTTCGAAAAAATTTCAAGAAAAGTTCTTGAAAATTAAAAGCTATCATCCCTAAAGATTGTAACCATTGTACTCCTAGTACAACATCAACACCTCCCATTGGGATAGAAAGAATTGGACTATTCAATACATATTCCCCCATGGCTAGCTTGATATTATGGCATTTTCCCGAGAAATTTATAGTTCCTCCATTTGTAACCATCATTTGACATTCTGGTGCTAGGTATAGGAAAAAATTTGATTCCTTGGCTACCTTATAATGAATAAAATTATGGGTACTACCCGAATCAATCAACACTATTGCCTTTTTCTTCTTGATATGTCCTTCTATCTTGTGAGTTTGAGGAGTGGTAATTCTTGGCAATGCATTACATGGTATGGTTGGATTCATTTCTTCTTCTTTTAGGGTTTCTTCCTGGTGTAAATCCTATTCTTTTGAAGTTTCTTGTTCATTTTCTTCCTCCTCTTCACAATCTGTGTAAAATAATTTCTTCTCAGGACACTTATGACCTTTAATGTATTTTCTATCAAAACTGTAGCAAATCCCTTTTGCTCTTTTTTATTCCAATTTTTGTGTTGTTAACCTTGTAGGTTGTGGAAGTCTAGGAGTAGCAACACTTCCATCTTTATAGATGTGAGTGGTAGGCTTCCTTGTTGCCATAATTTTACATTCAATTTCTCTTGTCTGCCTGAATTCCTTCTCAAATGAATCAGGCTCCCAAACTCCAACTTCATGTTGGATGCCATTCTTTAAAGTCCCTATGAAAACATCAATCCTGTGTTCCTCTGGAATATCAGTTACCCTTATATTCAATTTTTGGAAGTCCTCAATGTTCTCCCCCACTAAACCATTTTGTTTGAGATTTATAAATTGGCTAAAGAAAGTGTTGCTCTTTGTATCCTCATAATGTGCTATCATTTCCTCCATAAAAATTGACCAAGTGACAATTTTTTTATGGGATCAAAGCAATCGATACCATATAAATGTGTTTTGTTCTAAATGTAAAGTTGCAATGCGTACCTTTTGTGTGTTTTGCACATTATTAAGATCAAAATATTGTTCCATCTGTAGTATCCATGTTACGGGATCCTTGACATCAAACTTCCTCATATCCATTTTTGGAATATGGTGGTTCTTCCATCCAACATTAGAGTTTATGAAATCATGAATAACATTTATTTTTTTCTCATCATGAGTTTCCTCTACTATATTTTAACCATTAGGAAACATTTCTTGTATCAACTTTGTCAAACCTTCTATGTATTTTTTTATATCATTCTTCATATTTTCCATTTTCTCATCGATCTCAGCTTCCATGTCATCCACCTTAGATTCCATGCCAGCTTCCATGCCATCCATATTAGCTTCCATGCCATTCTTCAAACCATCCATCTTAGATTCCATGCCTTTCTTCAAACCATCCATCTTAGTTTGCATGCCTTTCTTCAAAACTTCCATGTCATTTTTTGTTGCTCTTTGCGAGGGCAAAATTGTTGCAGTTGCTCTTGTAATTTTGATATGTCATGTTGCATTTCTTCATCTTCATGAGCCATAGTAGAACCTTATGAGGGCTTAATTGGTGTTGAATTCTTCTTAGGGGGCATTTTAGAACCCAATACCGATATATATTCTATGATATTCCCTTGGAATCAATTCAAATTGATTCTTCAAACAAGAATTATGCAATTCGGAAAAAAAATACACACCTTTTTCTTGCCTTTGAGGAGCTCGATATTGAAATTGAATTATCTCTGTGGTTTTGGATCTTCAATTTCTGAAATTTGGCCCTAAGGTATCCCTCTGAATCCGCTTTCGAATGCCACAGGTCTAACCGGATTTGGATTCATCACGGTAAAGTTATGTCCAATCTTGCACAATGACCCAATCATGGACTGGTTCGGTAGAGTGAGCTTGTATGACTTGCCACGTGTCACTGTTTACTCCTTCCTCTATGAAATTGATAGAAAGGAAACCAAAGTCCGCGTGCTTGCAGCCACTTTTTACAGAATTCCAATATGATTCTCAGAGAGAGAGTTATGAAGATTTTCCCATGATCACCTCTTTGAGATGAAATTTAGGAGCCTGACAAAGACCTAACTTGCATAGACCATATCTCCAAAAATATTGTGAACCAAGCTCTAAAATTTTGCAATGATGTTCCTCAGGATTACAGCTTTGAACCCTAAAAAATTCAGCATCTGAACCTTTGTATTATAGCGAGAATTCCACGATTACCTATTTGGAGCGGTGAAACCCTAGAATCCAAAGCTCTGATAACAAATGTTGTGAAACCAGCTCCAAAAATAGAAGAAAAGAGATATCAATGCCTTAGAAATAAGCCACTTTGAGGGGGAAACCTCAAATATATTACATGAATGAAAAATTCTTGGATGATACAAATGACAAACCTCCTTTCTATATATAGGAGTCCATGGGGCCACAATGTAATCCTAGCCGACCTAACAATAATAATGTAAGGGCACAATAATAACAATATGGGGGTTATAGGGGTACAACAATAACAATAAGGAGGTTACAATAACAACAATAAAGGACCTAACAAGCCAGGACAATGGCCTTCAATTAACTTCTAAAAATAGAAAAAGTAAATGTTCTTAAATAAATCTGAATCTATATCTAATAGGTGGGACAAAATCATTTCATGAGTTTAAAAGGTACCCTTGTCGAGGCTATAGATGCCTGCTGGTAGCAGGGCCATGCCTATGGTATTAAAGTTAATTTTACACTATTATTTACTTGGTTGTTTTTTCCTTTCCTTGAACTCACTATGAATCTCTTTGAGAATGGCTTTAAAATCCTTCTGGTATCATACCTTGGAGTTCTATATTTTTGGAATGATTCTTATGAGCGTGGGACCCTTAGTGCGGGTAGTTCATTGTGACATAGAAGACAAGCTTCAACTATACAAGGATAATGGTAAAAAGATTATTGTGGGAAGGTATTATTATGTTTACTTTTGACACCTTGTTTTTTAAATCATGTCACTCATATTTACAACGAGGATGTTAAAGTGGACCTTCTAATGAGGGATGCCTCTGAGATATTCTTTTGGAAATTTTAAAAGTTGGCTATTTTATTCAAGTAATAACACCATCCTTGCAATTTAGTTTTTCCATGGCAACTTTCATTAGGTTTTCTTGAAAAAATTCTAGGAAAATAAAGAGTCCAACAGACACTCTATTTTTAGAGAAAGGTTTATTTGGCACATGAAATGTGATCACATAGAATTGCAGGTACATCATTTTGAATGCTGATAAATGTTTCTAATTTTTGTTTTTGAGAGGAAGTGAAAGGAACATATTTCCTTGAATGCAACATTCAAGATGGTCAGCATGGGGGGATGTTGGGCCTTCAGTTTTTCTTATTTTTATTCGAAATTTATCTCATTCTATCGATTGGCTAAATTATTTTTTTCCAAGTGTATTTTTTACTTCCTTGTTTTAACAGGATTAAAATATCATTAATAAAAGTTTAATAAAGGCTTGTCTATTGGAGGTTTAAAAACAGTTTGATCATGCTTTGGACCTGCCTGCACCATGCAATGAATTCGAACACCATAGTAGCTAGAGCTAATGCCCATACAGAAGTTGATGTCTCAAGGCTAGATGGGAAACATCTCATTGAGAAGATCCTGAATGTTACCGAAAAGGAAAATGAATTCTTCCTGCTCAAACTATGGGATAGACAGAGTGGGTTTAGAACTCCCCAAAGTTGAAGTATGGTTTGAGCAGTTGATAGATGATGTAGATGTTTATATTTGAAATAGAGCTCTACGAATGCTATTCAACTTTAAAGTCAATACTTTCAAGAGTATCCTCGGCTTCACCTGACCTTACCAAAGCATATCAAGATCAGATGCTTGAATTCATTGATCCAATGCTTTTGCCACTTTTGTTGAAGGCCTCTCAAGACAAATTCTTTGTATGTAAATTTTTTGAGAAAGCATTGATATGAAAAGTATGTGTATCTCTCCTAATCTATTACTACATAAATCATAACTCTATGTCAAGCACAATGGTGGAATCCACGTATTCGAGCTGAGGTGTCTATGTGTATTTGCCGGAGTTTTCATAGGATGGGTGTGGAAGGAATAAAAGAATATGGATTAGATGTATTAAAAGAAATGACTGCCACACGACTAAATTACCATCTTCCTAAAGAACGTGAGGTTGCTCGAAAAAATTCCTTGGAACTTTCAGCTATCTATGACAAGTATGTCTCGAAAGAAATGTCTAAAATTGATGCCTCACAATAGTTCTGTTGCATGAAGCTTTCTTCTGGCAATGCTCAAGTTGTTCTTCACGTCACGTCTACTGCGATGAGGGTGCTCATGGCAGTCGAGGATATGATGACCATCTCCACGGTGGTTGTGATTTTGGTAGGGGAAATGACAAGGATCGTCCAGACATATATAGACATGAGAGAAGGCCACACAATCACAGTCTAGGTCACAAAGTGTCAAGTCACACCTTCCAGCAACTGCCACTCCAAGAAAAGAGGAATGATTCACCAAAATTGTTCTCTATTTCAAAATTTTGTTGTAAAACTATTTTTTTTCCCAACGAATTGTTGAGATTGATAATCCACCTCCTGTATTCTGATTGGCTAATTGAAAGCCCCGAATTGAGATTTGATTTATATATAAGTTTCCTTGAGAAAACAATTAATTAATTAATTAGGAAGTGAATTATTAAATCGATCAAGACGAATTGGGAGGCACACAAGGCACAAGAGAAATGCACAGGAGGGAGGAGTCGGTCCCAATGTAGCCTAACGCATTTTATAACCTGTGGATTTCTCATCTTGTCTGGCTAGAGCTAAGTGTGTCTGCATAATGTAAAGATTGTTTTTCAAAAATTAATTCAAGAAATTTCCAACATGCTCTATTGATTTATTTATTGCACCTCATGGTTTTAATTTATGTGTGAACCATGTTACGCATAGAGTGTATGAACTAGCTAGGTTGGCCACTAGACCAGCTAGACACCGCTCTCCATTTCTTAGATTAAATAGCATTCAATTTATTATTAACTGTGTGAAGTCATTTAATTATTTTTAGTCTCTTTCCTTCCTCAAGTTAATGTTATTTAATTTGTTGCAATGTTTTAATTTCATTTTTAAAGTTAATTTGATTTGCTGCAAATTTTTCCTGTACCTGAACTATTTCATTTCTTGCATTAAGATTTGTGCTTGCACTTGAGATATTTCTTCATATCAAATTATGTTTCTCTGGAGTTGTAACGTGCAACTTGAATTCCTTGAATCAATCCAAACCCATTTAATTTATTTTCCAGAGCGTGATATCGACATGAGTGTTTATGGTCTTGAGAGCTCACATTTATAAAAAAGGAAACTATCTTATGTTGAGAACAATACCATTTATTTTCAATTGTAGTTGTCCTTTAAGCTTCTGGACAGTTTTACACGATTAAATTTTGGGGATAAGGAAGGTGAGATATTCACATTAAATCAATTTCTTTTAGACGCTTGTTTCCAAAGTAAATTTACTTGTTATATTGCTGATGTTTTAGGTTAATTTCATGCAGAGGTTAATGCAAGAAAAATTAGTGTAAGAAGAATTAGTGCAAGCAGAAGTAGTGTAGGAAGAATGGTTTCAAATTGATTTTGAATTTATTCTAGCATTGATAGTCTTTTGATATTTTGTCAACACTGCTTGGTTTCCAGTTATGATTTCCTTTCTGTTTTCTCGTACTTAGAAATTCCTTTCCCATTGATATTATAGGATTTCCTTTTATTTCCCACATGATTTTAATTTTTTCGATTGGAGTTTCTCGAATTCTCTTTTAATGCAGGATTTCATTTATTGTCAAGATTAATGCACAAGATAGACTAGAATTTGTTTTGCATGTTTCCAAGGGCTCTCTTTGGAATTTCTAGTACTGCGTCTCAAAGTTCATGAACTATTCAGATTGACAAATTAAATGTTGGTACATTTATAGACCTTATACCGTAGCCAACAGCCGCCCACACCAGAGTCGAGTAATAATCAAATGAACACATTAAATTTCTTTTTTTATCTTTTATATATATAAATTTTGAATATGATTTGTTTCAAGAAGATATTAATTCATATTTAAAGTCTTGATGTCATGATAATATATAAATCAAGTAGGACATCAGTAAAATAGATCTTAATGAAGTTCTCAAACAATTCCTACAATATCAATATTTTTCTTTCTATGATATCTTGGGTAGAAAAAATAGCATATCTACAAAAGAAAAATCCATATATTACTTGTGTTCAAACTCTGTATATGGTGTATTCGTAGGAAAATTTTTAAGATGTTCTTCTTCCTTTACCAAAGAAGCTTTTAACTTGGTTAAAATCTATATCCTTTCATTGAACATCAATTTCCGCAATGTCACACATTATTCTTTTCAAATTATCAACATGCTACAAATGATATTTTGATAGTCACATAAAACCAAGAGAAAACCCTTTTTCTAACGAAAACAAACAAACAAATAGTGCCTATAATAAAACTTTACGCCTCGAAAATTACTCTGACACGTGCATGGGCTAAATTTGATATTATTTGAACCATATTTAGGTCATACTTAATGGGATATTCATACGTTTACTGTTATGTCAATTTGGTGTTAAAATATATATATAAATCTAGGTTATTATCAATGAAATTCAAGTATAATTCAAAGAAAATAATGTCATTGCAAGGTAGCGTAGAGAGAAATATGTTCATAATTTGGCTTCTCTATTTTAGTTTGATTTGAATTGAGTTTGTATTTGAATATATAAATTTGTATAAAGAAGTGAAATAGAAATATGAGAATCTAAATAGCCCAGACAATCCGAAACCTTCCTTTCCTAGTTACCTATACCTCTCTCCTACCCTTGTTAAAATAACTTGCTTTAAATTATTCAAAGAGTAGAATGAATTTTATACAAAAAAAAATGTGTTCATCATGATATTAATTATATTCTCTACAAAGAAAATTTTCAATTGGGTTTATCTCTTGTGGTTGGGAGGAATGATTGTTATTCTTCTTTCCTAGTTTCAATTTCCATAAGTGACGTGTTGATATCATAAAAAGCATATTGGTGTAATGACATTGAACCTTGTTGTTGACTGACATTCAAAAAGGTAATATTTTGATCACCATTCTTTCTAATTCACTCCAAAAATAATTTCCTAGTTGCTCCATAAGTTATGCCATAACTCCAACTTGTGAATTATTTCCTAGCATATGGCTTGTTTCATCCTAACATTAATCTGTATTACCAAAACATTTGACTTATTTATTTCTTGCATTCAATCAAAAATGTATGTGGTATTGATAGATTCAATTCAACTAAAACACCCATTTTCATCTTTTGAGAATGATCACTAACGATTTTGTGATTCACTCTTCTCCTCAACTACTCTTGTATTGGAAAACCCTAAGATGTAAAAAGTGAATTTCCATAAGTTATTTTTTCTAGAAAATCCTTCACAATCAAATTTTGACATAGTTCTTGCATAATCATCTATTTAATAGCAATTATGTTCGAGCGGTTGTTCTTGAAGGTTGAGATCATTGGAGAATTTTTGTGGTGAAAGGAGGGTGGGTTGACACTTTTGGTGCATGCCGGAATATTGGAGGAGCCTGTTGTAGGTAGCCACAGTCAATTAAAGGGAGGCCGAAGGGCTGGTGAAGGGCTACAACATCCCAACATCACTACCAAGGGTCATATCCCATTATGGAAGGGCATCTGCATCTCCTTTGAACAATTCTAGGCAGAATTAGAGGGTTGTTAGGGGCTAAGTTATGTGCCCTAACCAGGCCTAGGTTGTAGTAGTGAAGCTACAACAAAACAATCAACATAGGTATGTATTTTTGTGAATATTTTATTTGTTGGATCCTTTATTAAGGATTGGTTTTGGATCAGTTCTTTGATATTCCATTGTATTATTCGCCCAATTGAATATCTTGTAATAGTGTTTGATTACAATTATAGTTAAGTTCGAGAAACTAGATTTGTATTTTATAAACCATTGATTATTAACCTGCCTTGGAAGAAAACAATTTCTTTGTGTTGAAATCTAGTAGTACCTTGCATGATCCGAGTGTGGAAATTTGGAATTTCTATGGTACACTGGCCTAAGAGGAGTCACTCTGTGGGAAATGAATTCCATGCAGAGTTTCGCTACAGGGAAAGTACAATTGGATATTGTTGTAAGCGGAGATGAATGCGTTGAGCTAAAACAAACGTCCAAGTGCTGGAAAATCTTAGTGAATTTCGCATTGTTTGTGCTCTGTTTAATGCTTGTTTGGAAAGTTCTTGTACTGAACAAGGACCCAGTTTTTTTCTATGGACCGCTCTAGTAGAAACACTACTAAGATGCTTGATCGATAACCCTCTCTTATAAAAAAACTCGTCAAGATTTGATTACCCCAAAATTGTGTGAGATTACTTTTGGTGCTATAGATTTAACAGGATAAAACTTGATTGACATCAGGTGTTTGAAAGAATGTGGCTTAAATTTTTTCATATGCCCGAAAAGGAAATTTATTAAATCTTTTTAAATTTTGCATGGGGTGAAACTTGCACTATGGGAAAATAAATTCTAATAATTATGAATAGTATGGTTGTTCTCTAAATGAGATTTGTGTTCTTGGTCATCTCCATCAATAATATATAAATTCTTACCAAAGTATCAGTTTTCATAGTTGGCAGAGTTTCTATAGGTGCAACACTTTCTTTAATTGGTTCTAGAGGTGGAGGAGGTGGTGGTGGTGGTGGTGGTGCATCATCTCAGAGTTTTGATTTTTTCTTGTACTCCAGAGATAAAACCTTTGGAGAGGACTTAGTCTTCTATTCAAGAAACAGCAACATATTAGTGAATATTTATTTTAAAAGTAATTATTATTAGAAACATTCACTAGATATTTGGAAATAAAAATCAAAATTCAACTTAGAAGTCTTTAATAAATTGTATAGCCTCTTAAGGTAGATGTTCATACCGACTGCCTACGGACTGATGATTCACTTGGGTCATATCTAACATCCTCTTCCATTGAAAAAATGAATGATGCATGTGGTTTTTCATTCAGTAATTTGATTCACAACAAACAAATTAAGTATAACAATGCATGTCTGCAATGCCCAACAACATAACATTACACTAGAAAATGGCACTGAATGTGATGAAAAAGTTCACAACATATATTTACCTGTTGAAGTGTATGAACTTTAAAACCATGTCCAAGGTCAAGATATTTTCAAACTTCATAAAATCTGATAATATTTCACCCTACAATACAAGTGGAACAAATAATTTCAAAAGTGCCACAAAATGCTACCCAGAGAAATGTTGCTAGAATTTGTTTTATAAAATAAACATTTGGAAATGATAGGAAAGTATGTATATGGAGCATGAGAGGAATTAAATAATGATAAAAACTTAAAACATGTTCATAGCGAATTCCACTAAAGCATTTTTTACATAAAAAAAGTAATGTTGGATCACAATGATCCTTAAAAAACAAAAAAGTACAGGCATATGCACTGTTTTGACAGGGTTTGAAACTCAAGACATCAATTACAACACTTTTGGAACAATATATTTTGCAAATATACATGTTTAGGAGCTCACCTATAAATATCAAGAGCCTTAATAGCATCATGGCATTCAATTTCAAAGAACTGTAGGTAAACAGTTCCAGTCATTAGTAGCTATAGATGAGGTATGATTAAGATACTAATTGAACATAATAAACCATAACATTCTCTACCTTGTCAACAGGTTTGATGGTGCCATCATTAATTGCAGTATAAATTTTAATTATGTCACTTGAAACCCGCAACATTGTACAAAAGACAAATAAGTATCCCCATCATAAAGCACAACATCAACTTTAGCAAGTGAAACCTCTTTCTTCATGCAAGACAACAAAGGAATTTTAACCATCAAAGAGTGAATATTCTACAAACTATTTTGAGTGCATAATGTATCGCATGATTGGATATAGCTACCCCTTCTAGCTACGCATAACTATATAATTACATGATCTCCCCCATACACAACATTATGTAGTTCTTTCAATCCAAAATTACACTCAAATGGCATATAACTCAAAAATTATAAAGAACATTTAATAAGTATCCAACCTACAAAATTAGAGTTACTATTAATTTAACAATGGTAGCTCCTATGTAATACCTCACACCTCATTAGAAGGTAAATATATTGTTGCAAAGTTGGCAGTTGTTCTAGCAATTCAGGAGAGTCCAATTCCCTGGTGCTCTCCAACAAATATGTCTATTGATTGGAATTTTCCATTTTTCGACCATAACATGTTTAGCATAAGGTTTAATATAAGCAAAGGAAATAACTACAACTATCGGGTTCCCAAAAAGGAATTGAAAACAATGTATGTACCAGATAATATAAACTAGTTGATCAATTTGAAACCTCTTCACCATTTCTCTAAGATATTAGGAAGCATTTTTAGTGCACTCCAAGAAAAATGAGAAGGAAATACATCATCGCACTTAATAGGAAAGTTTGATCCACTAAGTCCTCTATCCACAAAAACCATATCAAACCTAGAAATTTTTCATTTGTGTTCAAAATAAATGAAGCCTTTTGTTAGAAATAATGGTCATATTTAGAAATTAGGAGCATTAGAACTTAGAGATATAGTAAAGTCTCAATAATAAAGGAATGTAATCATGAGACATTTAATATAGTAATTAAACTAGTGATTATTACTTGGATATTTTGGAATTACAGTGTAGTACCCTCCTACTATGTAGTCACACATTGCATCCAATGAAGGAATGAAACGACCTTTTCTCATTCAAAATGTGCATTTTTTTCCACACATGTTCGAAAAAATATCATGGTATCAGAGACTTGTTGGGAAGAAGCAACGAAGTTGGTGGAGGATCCAAGGGAATGATATATCTGGTGAAGGAACTGAGGAGCAGATATAACATCTCAAATTGGGAAAAAGATAACAAAGGCTAGCTATCATGGAGTGATTCAATGAGACTTTCTGTATGTATGAAACAAAATTCTGAGAACCATGGGAGTTCATAGAACAAGGAAAAACCCACAAAAATATTAGAAAGGCGAGCCAAAGAATCATGGAATTGATAATATCAAATCAATTTCTCGACTCATGGAGTGACACTAAGTGTAGGAACTTTGTAGGTTTTTCTTTTGTGAATCCTGTCATCACATGGGTAGATATTATCTGCTAAATAACCAAAGAATCAAGTCAGATATGTCGTGAGTGAGTTGGTAGCTGCCAAAATTTATGCCAAAAGGTATATCTTTTGTTAATGGAAGAGCTGTTGAATCAAAGTGATTAAGCAACCAAAAGAGAATCCAACATATAACAGAGGATAACGAAAAACATTGATAGCTTTCATACAAATTTTAACTAATAACCACCTAGAAAATTTGTGAAATTGAGCTTTTAAAGATGCCAAATAGAAGATGTAATTATGAGGCATTTAATATAGTATTAAATGTGGTTTCTATTGGTTAGGTATTTGGGATATATGAAATGTACTCGTGTTCTCCTACTATGCAATGATTCATTGAGATATCACATCATCTAATGAATTAATGAATCCAGTCTTTCTCATTCTATTGTGTATTTATCTCCACATACATGTGTGAAAAAAATAAAAATTTAGAAATGCAAGTGTGGATTTGTGTACACTGTTTCTAGACAAAGGATGGTTACTCATTTATGTTGAGTACGGTGATTATTATAATATTATAATATTTTTACTCCCACAAGAAGACTCCATTTCTTTAACTGGTGATGGAGATGTTCATGAGTGGACTCATGTTGTACCAAATCCCATGGTTGGAGTATATAATGTGCCAGCTACCCCATTGTATGGACACGGTCCTTGCATTCCGCATGGTGATAAGTTGAGGCAGGTATACATTGGGGCTAGTATGTGTGTTGGATTTACATATGGCAGTCGAGTTCATACTTGGAGGACTCTGATGAAGGGTGGGATTATAGGCATATTAGTTCTAGATAAGGAATATTTTACACCACTTGGCCATGAGGAAAGCCACAAGGATACTGCAATTGTTAATCTAGGTTTTTACCTTGGTTTCTGCAAACCAAAATCTCTGTATTAGATTTATTGGTTTTTTTATTTTTATTGTTTTATATTTTTAATGTCAGAATACTTGTTGTTATACTCTCTGAAGGAAGTGTAAGTACTATGTAATATTCCTAAATTAGCATGTATGTAATGGGAATATTATTTTTTCTCTTTACATATAGTTAGATGAATAAATGGGTAATGAGGTCCATAAGTATCTTAAGTAGGCATAAAATCCCTCTTAATGGGAAAAGGGATCATGTTAATAACTAGATCAAGCATCCTCATGTGTGAACAATGTCTCAAATGTGTGGACAAGGTCAATTTTGACCAAGTCAACAACATTAATATGGGATGAGTGGATCATCAAATAAAGACAGCTCAATGTGAATGTAAATCAGTTTAGCTAGTCAGAATAAACACACCCTGGGTGTGAAAAGAGACAATGCATGAAGATGAAGTCAAGGTGGAACAAATCAAACAGAGTTGTAAATAGATGAGTGGGACTAATGGAGACATCTTAATTTTGGAGGAGGAGCCTTTGCATGGAAGTAACCTCATAAATGGGTGGGACCCATGGTGAGGAAGCTCATCAACTATATAATGAAGGGAGTGGAATCCATATGGGGTATGATTTAAGATATGATTTCATGATTGGTTCTGTTTAGAATTATTGCATGCTTCGACTGTTTAGCTAAGTTTGTTGCACTATTTAGTGCAAGGGTTTTCTCAAGCAGGAATTCCCCACACTTACTTGGAGATCTTGTTTAGGAAATCTGGGAGGAGATTTTTGGACTTATTTTCCACTATCTGGCACTTGGCCAAGTAGTCACCTATAGGCACAACACAGTATCTTCGAGGATCTATGTTATTTTACATGGCGTTACAGTGGGAGGGTTTAAACTCTTTTTTTATGAACTGGTTTCCTAAGAGGAGGATCAACCTTTTTCCTAGAAAGTTAGTAGGAGGAGCTACATCCATTTCTTTGAATGATCAGCCATATTTATGTATTTATTCAGCCATTTTTTGTGTTTTTTTGCCATATATCTACAAAATTTACTCTTGTACTTCATGTTTATCAAGACACTCTTGCCGGGTTATCTTGGATTTCAGTAAAAGGGACTAGATGTCTATTTTTGTGCTCCATTGATTAATATATAAGAAGATATATTTTGTCTCTTATTTTTTAGTATAAACCCTCAATAAACTGCATTGTCACTTTCTTCAGTAATTCTGTGTTGCAGTAGTCTTGGGGTTGCAGTGTTTTTGGGCTGTTTTGAGCATGGGAGGCATGTTTAAGTAGGCTATAATGATTTGTTTCTAATTTCCTTTCAGATTTGGTTGTTATAATGTCTAATATAAAGGATCCATGGGCTGTTATTCATTTTTATACCACATATTTCTGAAAAATTCATTTTTAATACATGTATTGCTGCTTTTCCCCATTTGGGAATATTACAGTGGTATCGAAGCTCTAATCTTGGCTCGACCTCTATAATTCAACCATTATGGATTCTTCTCATGGGAAAGAGAGGATCTACAAAAGGGATCAAGTCAAACCCTTATTTTCTATAGGGAATAAGTTCCCAGAACTTCTTCTACAAACTCTGCATGGCATCAGTAAAGACATCAAATAAATGAGGAGGGAAAAACATGGAGATCCCTCAACAAGATTTGGACATGTGGAAAGCTCTATTTCTCATATTATGGGCATGAGTATTCAACCACACCATCATATTTAAAACGCTCTACTAGCTATATGTTCATGAAAAATAAGATGGAGAAAGGAGATGTGCCAAAGAAGGAGACTCTTGGTGATTATTTGCAAGAGTATGAATCTAAATATAAGAGGTTCAAAGATCACTTGAAATTCCAAGGGTTTTGCAAGATCAAGGAATAAATAAGAACAAGAAGCAAGCAACAAGGTGTGGGTATATTCTTTCTATCTACTTGTGATGGCTCACCTAAATGTCCAACTAGGGTTTGGGTGGAGGAGCCAGACACCTATGTGCATCAAAATCAAGTTTTTGAAGATGAATCCATTAAAGTAGTAGCGTTGCATTTTGAAGGTAAGTCTTATGCTTGATGGTTGTTTGAATCCTTTTTCTTAAAGAATGCAAATACATCTACATATGCAAGGTTCACTAGAAGAGTAGTGGAAAGGTTTGATGAAATTTTTTATGAAACACCTTCTATGGAGCCTATCAAATGAAAACAAACAAAACCTTTGCATCAGTTGGAGGGGTCTATAAATCCAACTCCATTTCAGAAAACCATTGAAGGGGATGAAAAATTGTATACAATGCCAAGGGCAAAGTCCCCATTGCATGATGAGCTTTCTTCTCAAGAGAAAGACATGGAGATTTCTCCTTCAATGGAAGACCAAGATCTTAGGTCTCTTATTGTTGATGAGGAATTTTCAACTATTGATGAGTAGGAAGAGAAGGCTAGATATAACAGCACAGTCATATCAAGAGCACATCCAGTACCTCAGGAAGAGGAAGATGGAGCACTTATTCCAAGGAGAGAAACTCTTTCACTCTTGCAATGAGTTTCAATGAATCTCACATATGAGATCATGGTGCAATCCATGTGCATCATGTGCCATCATTGGAAAATGATGAGATCCTGAAGGTACAAGGAGATAAATGGGAGGATAAGCATCATATGTTAAGAAGCACACACCCTTCTTTATTTCAGAAGTTTGATGCACAAAAGAGGAAGGAGGATTTTGGTAATGAAGGCAAGAACAAATCATTCCATACACATATACTTCCTACTATATTCCTTCATGTCTCTTTACATGGAGGTATTCCACCAGGGAGACCTCCTGATGAAAAGATGAATAAAGTGTTCTCTCATCTTGTTGCAGAAATGAAATATTTGGCTAAGGAAGGAGCCTTGGGAGAAGCTAGCACAACGTAGATAATCTTTGATTGGTTCAAAGGAGAGGTAAGAAATTTTCTTAAATGGACATCGTTATCTCCCACTCAGCTATTTGTGCTAGAAAAGGAGGATTCATAAATCATAATGACATGAGCATGATATCAAATGGCCACTCCATATATTTTGGGCAGCCAATGATATTTTCACACACAAGGAAGATTTCTGAATATGACAAGAGGGTATCAACACTCTTGCATGCATGGGCCAAATTAAGGAAGTTTTGGAAGGAAAAAAATTTTCAAGGGGGATGTTGACGTCCATTTACTTCAATATTGTCTTGAGCTAGATCAGCTACAAGAGAGGCAACAAAAATGGAGTTACAACACTCCAACACGTGACTTTGGAATTGAGCATGTCAAAGAGGAGAACCATCATATGATAGGTACTTCATTTCAGATTTCTACAATGTTTTCATTGTTGGAGAGCCTACATCCATATTGGTAATCCCAACTATTGATGGAATATTCCAAGAACCTCCTCACATGTAAGGTTCTTGATGGGAAAGTGATGGATAGGAGGTATAAAGTGGTTGATGGAGTAATTTACTTTCATGATCATATGTATTTGACTAGAGACTCCATTCTCAAGGGAAAAGTACTATATTCAGCCTATGAGATCGTGCTTTATAATCCCACTAGTTTCATTGGAGCATACCGTACTATCTTGGAGGGATTCATTGGGAAAAATTCAAAGATGAGATGCACTATGACATGAGGAAGTGCATAAATCATTTGCTGCTTGAGGAGGAATATAGCTCTTGAGAAGAGTTATCATTACCACCGCCTTATTCATTGGGTGTGAGAGGGATCTCATCCATTAGTTACCTCACTAATTCAAATCAAGTGTATGGTAACGATTTTATTTCTGAACATTATGATGTATTTACTTTATACTTGCATTTTCTTACCATGTATGTGTAGGAAATTACTCTAAGAGGGGGTACTCTTCCTTATTTTCTTCATGGGTTACTTGGGGCCATGAGAAATGGTGATGTTGACCATTCCCTAGAATATTTTGGGGAGATGATGTACTCTTCATGGTGTGATTAATTAACACCAACCATCATACACCTTCTCCAAACATGAAAGAAGAATGGGTCAGAAAATAAGTGGTGGGAGAAACCCTTGTTATATCATATCCTATGGTAGTTAGGAGTAAAAATATGGTGATTGCACATGAGGGACCATTTTCCTTCTCCATTATTACATATGGTAGCTAGCATGACTTTAATTATGATTCCTTATGCTAAAGATGTTCTTATCTTGCTTGGGAACATGATTGGAGTAGAGACACATTGGTTGGATGTGTCCCTGGGGAAAGAAATTTCCCACACCTTTTGAACTACATGCTTCAAGGGGAGCATGGGAGATGATATGGCCACTATAGTAGACCACTTGCTTCTTTATGCAGTGGGCCATATGATTGTTTGGAGCATGCCTCTCATGAACTTTTGGGAGGAGCTTTCTTATGAATTACCAAGCTGGGAGGTGATTCATTTCATTTGGATGATAGCATGGAGATGGGAGTCTTTCATTGGGAATTAATTCCCCCATGATTGTCATCACTTCTACCTTGAGGAGGCCATTGAACAGCAAGAAGGTTTCCATATATATCTTCCATTCTTTCATGATGATGGCTATTTGGTTTATCCACCAAAGGCCAAATTACACATTTGTGAGGAACCATTGGGAGACAGAATTGTTGCAGAATATCTGAAGCAATGGTGGAGACTGTTGGGAGTGAAGCCCAAAAGAGGAGGAGGGGAGATTTTGTAGCACCCTTACAGTTTCTTGAGGTCAAGCAAAATTTTGGAGGGGAAGACTGTAATATTCCTAAATTAGCATGTAGCTAATGGGAATATTAATTTTTCTCTTAACTTCTGGTTAAATGAATAAATCGGCAAGGAGACCCATAAATATTTTAAGTACGCATAAAATCCATCTTAATGTGAAAATGGATCATGTTAATAACTATATCAAGCATCCTCATGTGTGAACAAAGTCTAAAATATGTGGACAAGGTCAAGTTTGACCAAGTCAACAACATTAATATGGGATGAGTGGATCATCAAATAAACACAACTCAATGTGAATGTAGATTAGTTTAGCTAGTCAAAATAAAGACACCTTGGGTGTGAAAAGAGACAATGTATGGAGATCAATTCAAGGTTGACCAAATCAAACAATGTTGTAAATAGATGAGTGGGACTAATGGAGACAGCGTAATTTTGGAGGAGGAGCCTTTGCATGGAAGTAACCTCATAAATGGGTGGGACCCATGGTGAGGAAGCTCATCAACTAAATAATGAATGGAATGGTAGCCATATGGGGTATGATTGAAGAATATGATTTTATGATTGGGTCTATTTATACTTATTGCATGCTTCAGTTTTTTAGGTAAGTTTGCTGCACTTTTTAGTGCAAGGGTTTTCTCATGCCGAAATTCCCCACTCTTTCCTGGAGATATTGTTTAGGAAATCCGAGAGGAGATTTATGGACTTCATTTCCACTATCCAGAATTTTTCCAAGCAATAACCTATAGCCACAATGCAATCTCTTGGAGGATCTGCGTTATTTTACATGGTCTTGCAGTGGGAGGGTTTAAACCATTTTTTATGAACTAGTTTCCCAAGAGGAGGATCAACCTTTTTCCCGGAAAGCTAGTAGGAGGAGCTACAACCATTTCTTTGCATGATCAGATATATTTATGTAGTGATTCATCCATTCTACATAATTTCAGCGATAGATCTATAGCATTTACTCTTGTACTTCATGTTTATCAAGAAACTCTTGCCGAATAATCTTGGATTTCGGTAAAAGGGACTAGATCTCTATTTTTGTGCTCCATTGATTAATATATAAGAAAATATATTGTCTCTTATTTCTGAGTATAAACCCTCAGTAAAATATGCTATCACTTTCTGCAGTAATTATGTGTTGCAGTAGTCTTGGGGTTGCAGTGTTTTTGGGCTGTTTTGAGCATGGGAGGCTTGTTTAACTAGGCTATAATGATTTGATTCTAATTTCCTTTCATATTTGGTTGTTATAATGTCTGATCTAAAGTATCCATGGGCTATTATTCATTTTTATAACACATATTTTCGAAAAATGTGTTTTTAATGTATGTATTGCTTCTTTTCCCCATTTGAGAATATTACATACTAAGAGGCTTTTTCTTAACATTATATTTGTTCGGTAGTAGACATGAATGATATTTGCTTCACTAAATTTATTTTTTCTATGTAATGGGGGTGTAGAAAACAAGAATATTCATTTTTTTGCAGGTCTCAAGACTGCCATGAAAGTGATATGTGTAGCGGGATCCTTGATATTAGTTTTTAAGAAGAAAACCAGAGGTCGAATGGGACCAAGGAAAAAACCAATGGTGCATCATCCTGGGGTTTTTATTTTTTCTTGTAATCCTGTGATAAAATCTTTGGAGCAGACTCAATCTTCTATTAGAGAAGCAACAACATATTAATCAATATTTATTTAAAAAATAATAATTGTTAGAAAATTTCACTAGAGATTTGGAAATAACAAACAAAATGTAACTTCGATGTCTTCAATAGACCATATATTCTCTTAAGGTAGACATTCCTACTGACTCCCTACGAACTGATGATGCTCTTCAGCCATCTCTAACATATTCTTCTAGTGCAAAAATGAATGATGTGGGTGGTTGATCATTCAATAATTTGATTCACAACAAAAAAAGTAAGTATAAAAACGCATGTCTATAATGCCCAACAACATAACATTACACTATAAAATGGCACTAAATATGATGAAAAAGTTCACAAATTATCTTTACATGTTCAAGTGTAGGAAATTTAAAACCACGTCCAAGGGGAATACCTTCACAAACTTCATAAAACTCTGATAATCTTTCAGCCTACCATACAAGTGGAAAATATAATTTCAAAAGTGACACAAAATGCTACTCAGATAAACGATGCCAAAAACATTGTTTCCGTAAACTAAACATTTGGAAATGAATAGGAAAGTATGTATATGCAACCTGAGAGGAAGTAAATAATGATAAAAAATTCAAACGTTTTCAGAGGGAATGCCACTGAAGCATTTGTTTTTGGAAAAAAGTAATGTTGGATCAAAATCATCCTTAAAAAACAAAAAATACAGGTATGTGCATTGTTCTGACAGGGTTTGAAATTGAAGACACCAATTACAACACTTATAGAATAATATATTTCAAACTATACATGTTTACCAACTCGCCTATAGATATCAGGAGCCTTAATAGCATCATGGTGTTGCATTTCAAAGAACTGCAGGTAAACAATTGCTGTCATCAATAGTTATAGATCATGGATTATTAAGATGCTAATTTAATTGTTAAACACATGCATGGTAAACACACACACAAGTAGGGAAAAATTGTGTGAGTTGCTATTATAATTAACATGATGTATATTTATAATACAATGATGTGACTTTTGGATTCCACATGTCAAGGTCACTTGGACTCCTTTTGTCCATTTGGCTTCCACACCTACCCATAGAGGATTAGGTGTCCAACATTCCCCCCTTTAATCTGAAGGGGTATGTGTGAGTCCAAGAAGAGAGTTGTAATAAAAATCTGCAAATTATGCATGGCAGCACTTATGCTGAATCAACTCTCTGAAATGTTGGCGTAAAGAGGTGGTTTAAGGATGACCACCAACACAGGAATGCTTAGTGCAATTCCCGAGACTCTTCCAAATCTGGCAAGAAGTTGAGGGCTTCTGCTAGAGGAAGTGTCCCTCATATTTTGAAGAGGGAGACCTTCAACCTAGAAGAAGGGAGGTCTACAACCTATGATTGTTTAAGGATGACCACCAAAACTAGAATGCTAAATGCATTTCCTGGAACTCAACCAAAAATAGCAAGATGTTGAAGACTTCTGCTAGAGGAAGTGTGCCGAATTATTTTAAGAGGAATAATATCAACCTCGCATAGGTGGTTTAAGGCTTTCCACCAACCAAAGGAATGCTCATGGGTATCCATGTCTCTGGCTACAACTATGAATTTGGAATGACAAGTTGTGGCGTAGGCTCACTTGAGCTACTGTGTCTCTAGCTACAACTCTAAATCTGGAATGAGAGATTGTGGCTTAGGCTCGCTTGAAGTGGCTTCAAATCTTGTATATGACCACCATTTCCCCCCTGTCACGTACAAGATGAGATCATGTTGAAAACTCAATTGCAATATTGTTCAATATTTGAGAACAAGTTCTGACTTGCGAATTATGTTGGGAAAAATACTAAGAGGGGGGGGTGAATCAGTATTTAGAGCTGACTGAAAACTTCTTCTTTTTTGGAGATCTTATTGTGCATTTAACTCTTTACTTAGATTATTGCATGATTCATTCATCAGAAGTTTAGTAAGCAGTAATAACAGAATAAGCCATCACACATAAGCAACACACATGAACACAGGTATTTAAGGTGGAAACCCAATTTGGGAGAAAACCACCACTGCTGTCGTCTATGTCTTCAATATTTATTATAAAGAAAACTTCTTATAATTTTTGTGTTGGCGCAGAATTATACCAGCACGCAAGCACCCACCTGCAGAAGGCTACAACCTTCTCTTGTTCTCTAGTCACTACTGGAGGGGAGCTCCAACCCCCTGATTTTAACACCAACTTGTACTGACAGAAAGTTTCCACTTTCATGCTGAAGACTTCAACCCTCAGATCCACCAAATTTCTTCAATTTCTTCATCAGACTTGCGTCAGGTCTTCATTATTTCTTTGTAGATCTTCCTAGAGATTCATCATTTCTAGATCTAATGATCTTGAACCTCCATCAACTCCATAGGTGCATCATAGATTCAGATTTATCAAAAACAGAGTTCAATCATGCAGATATCTCTTCAAGAGATTTATTTATTAACAACCGCTCCACATACACACGTTGTACTATGATCCTCTTCTCCTTATATATTTTTTTCCTTTATTAATACCATGAGTCAAAACCACTCAACAGCTGATGGTATTCCTGGACGAGATCAAATAGATAATCCAGCGGGGTCTACACAAGCCCCAAAAAACTTCTCATTGTTCTATTTTCTTGGCCTGGAAATTAATTAATCTAAGGCTTTTTAATATCTCAATCTGAGATTGAGATATTAATCCAATTCCTCCTTTAGTTATGAACTCCCCAAGGCATATATATATATATCGACCCCTGGTTTATGTGTTCGTGAGATCAACGCATATATTAACCCACATTCATTTCATCACATGTTTCATATTTCGCCAACTTCACATATTCAACATCCTTTATTAACCCCGCAAACCTTAGTTTAACAGGTCCCAATTAATATAATTTAGAACAGGGCCCATATATATAATCAATGATCCAATCACATACTCACACCGTACCATAGTTATCCATCATTCACCTTCCTCATATGACCACCGTCCGATGGCTCCCCTCCAGATCGACGGCGCACAACAATATCGCGCAGCTTCCTTGGTCGGACATTAACGCACGATGGCGCACAGTGATGGCGGTTTTGTAAATTCGTTCAGGGACGTGTGTCGCTCGTTCTATGGAATCTCTCCCAACCTCTTGAATACTTCTTGCCCGTCGAAAGCAGTGCGATGAAAACTGAAAACCCCCTTCACTATTCATTCCGCTCGTGGTTCCTCTCCTTCGCTCAAGGTTCCATCCGCCTTTATTCCGTCATTGCTACGTTTCTCCATGAAGGCATAAATATGTTTTAATTGTTCTTCCTCTGCAAAATTATGTTAATGTAACTTAGGTTATATATAATTCGAGCTGGTCCATACTTTCAACAGAGATTGGAATGGATAGGCTTCTTTCCTATTTGTGGATGCAAATATATAGTAAAGGGCATCTTTACTAACACAAGTCACATGTATTCCAGCAAACGATCATATGTCCATTCAATTGCATTCTTCAGCAAGCAGGTTAACCCTATCGAATCCACCATACAGAATTACATCCTTTACCGATTAGCTAGCTCATTCTTTTACAGAAATCGAATCCATCAGCCCTTTACTCAGATTTACTCAGCCATACTTAACACATATTGCGAAGAGACCAGCACCCTCCAACTTTAGAGGTTTGTCAGGATATATGAATACACCGAACTTATTCACACATGATTTAACACGTCCTTATTCACATCGATTCTCCCAATTCTTTGATTAATGTACATTCAGTCTTATATTCTGCTTGTATAGAACTACTGATGGTTTTCTGAGTTCTTCATACAGTCATTATCTGCATCCTTTGTCAGAGAGTTGCCATCAAGGACAATCATATAATAGGATACAAGAAACATATTTCCAACAATATCCCCCTTTAGACTTGATGGGAACCATGACCAAAAATACATTCAGCAACATTCTCCCCCTTTGACATCAAGGGCAAAGGGTAGATCAAGATCATTTGTACCGACAATACCATGCTCCCCCTGAAATCATGCTGCATTTTCAAGCATAATATTCAATGAAATAACAGAAATGATTTATAAAATCAAGATAAAAAATTCTCAAGCATGAGATCAGACTAAACAAAATAATTAGAGTGCCAACTGCATCCTTTCCACATGACCAATGCTCCCCCTTAAGTTGTGCATCCAGAGATACTCATCAGCACCGCAGCTGTGCTGAAGAATGCTGACCCAGAAAAACTTTGTCAGCAAATACCCATACACAGTTTTTTGAGTATAAACTTGCTTATATACACGGATGTCCTACAGGAAATCCACATATCCAATTTAATCTTCTGTATTTAAGTAGATCCGATCTTTTGCATGGCAGAGACTACTCCCAGCTTTTGTCTGAGATATTCGAACGCTTCCCTGGGTAGAGGTTTGGTAAATATATCAGCAACTTGTTGTTTGGAGGGAACATACTCCAACTTCACCTTTTGTTCAAGCACTTGTCCATGTAAGAAGTGATACTTGATGGGAATGTGCTTGGTCTTGGAATGCATAATAGGATTCTTTGAGATACTGATGGCACTTGTATTATCACACATAATGGAGATAGGAGGTGAACATTTGATTTGAATTTCTTGTAAGGTTTGCATCATCCAAAGAAGTTGAGTGCAACATGATGCTGCAGCCACATATTCTGATTCTGCTGTAGATAAGGAAATAGATATTTTATTCTTGTTGAACCAAGATATTAACCAGGGCCCCATATAGAATGCACCACCACCAGTGCTTTTCCGATCATCAGCGTTTCCAGCCCAATCTATATCAGTGTAAGCATGAAGAGTGAGGTCAGCATTCTTTGGATACCATAGTCCAAAGTCTTGAGTTCCTTGCAGATATTTGAATATTATTTTGACAGCCTGAAGATGAGACTCTTTTGGATTAGCTTGGAATCGTCCCACAATCCCAACTGCATGCATAATGTCTGGTCTACTCCCAGTGAAATAAAGTAGACTTCCTATCATAGATCTGTATTCTGGTTGATTCACTGTGGGAGAATCATCATGAGAACTGAGATTACATCTAGTTATCATTGGTGTACTTATAGGTTTGCATTCTTCCATGCCATACTTCTTCAGAATTTGCTTACAATATTTTTCTTGTGATAAGAATATGCCATCTGTTGCTTGTTGCACTTGCAAGCCAAGAAAGAATGTTAGTTCCCAAAGTAAAGACATTTCAAATTCTTGCTACATAGCAGAAGAAAATTTCTAACTCATAGACTCCTCATTACTTCCAAAAATGATATCATCAACATATACAACCACAATCAATAGTTTATCATTTTCAGTTTTTGTGTATAAGTTTCTATCAGTAGACCCCTTTGAAAATCCTTGTTGATGAAGATATTTGTCAAGACGATAGTACCATGCCCTTGGAGCTTGTTTGAGACCATATAGAGCCTCTTTAAGTCTACAAACAAGTTTTTCCTCATTTCCCAAAATGAATCCTTCTGGTTGTTCTATATAAACTTCTTCTTCTAGATCACCATTGAGAAAAACAGATTTAACATCCATTTGATAAACTTTGATTTGTTGAAAGCTTGAAAAAGCAAGAAACATTCTTATGGCTTCAAGTCTGGCTATAGGAGCAAAAGTTTATTCAAAGTCTATACCTTCTTGTTGAGCATACCCCTTGCAAACAAGTCTAGCTTTATTTCTTATAACATCTCCATTCTCATTTAACTTATTTTTGAATATCAATTTAGTTCCAATGACATTTTTGTCATGAAGTCTTGGTACTAATTCCCAAGTGTGATTCTTTTCAATTTGATCAAGCTCTTCATTCATGGCTTGAATCCAAAATTTGTCTCTGTTGGCTTGATTGACATTTTGTGGTTCAATAGTGGATAGAAATGCCAGATAGCTAGAAGATCCCACAAGATTCCTTCTTGTTTGTACACCTAATCCCTTTTCTCCCAAAATTTGAGATTCTGGATGATTATTTTGAACATATCTGGATGGAGCTTTTTCAGATAAATCATCTTCGGGTTCTTCATTGGGTTCACTGTCTATATCATTCTTATTTGATGTAGAAGGATATATGTCATCATCATCTTCATCTGTTGTTTGTTTTTCTTCTTTCGGAGCTGCAGGAGACTCATCAATAACAACATCAATACATTCAACAATCTTCCGAAGTCTTTTATTGTAACATTTATATGCCCTACTCCTAGAGGAGTAACCAAGAAATATTCCTTCATCTGCTTTGGGTTCAAACTTGCCAATTTTTCCATCATTATTTTTGATAAATCATTTGCTCCCAAAAACTCTAAAGTGCTTCACAGTGGTAGGATTACCATACCATAGTTCATATGGAGTTTTATCACTATTTACATGAACATGTGCCTTGTTAAGAATATTTACCGCTATATGTGCTGCTTCTCCCTAAAATGTGTCAGGTGTTCTGGAATCATCAAGCATAGCTATAGCCATTTTTTGAACTGTTCTATTCATTCTTTCTGCTATGCCATTTTGTTGTGGAGTTCCAGCTACAGAAAATTGTCTTTTTATGCCATGTTGTTCACAAAATTCAAGGAATTCATTTGATGTATATTCTCCTCCTTGATCAAATCTAAGACACTTGATTTTTAGATATAATTCATTTTCAACCAATGCTTTGAAGATCTGAAATTTCTCAAATGCTTCATCTTTGTGTTTAATCAACCCAATCCAACACATTCTAGAGAAATCATCAATAAATAAGATATAGTATTGTTCACCACGTGGTGAATTTTTCCTCACAGGTCCAGATATGTCAGTATGAATGATTTCAATAGGCTTACTTGATGATCCTTCCTTGGCATTAAGTTGCACTCTGGTTTGCTTACCAAATTGGCAAGATTTTCATATGATATTTTCAGGTAGAGTAATATTGGGAAGATCATGAACAACTTTAAGTCTACTTGATTTGTTTATATGAGAGAAGCTCAGATGCCCCAACCTTCTTTGCCATAGCCATTTTTCTAAATATTTACTCAATTAACATTGTTCTTTGTAGTTCTTCAATACATATAGGTTGCTTGGAGTTCTGTTTCCTTTTATAATTGTTTTACCTGTATCAAGATCACGTACCA
Organism: Pinus albicaulis; assembly: GCA_034641835.2. NCBI lineage: Eukaryota > Viridiplantae > Streptophyta > Pinopsida > Pinales > Pinaceae > Pinus > Pinus albicaulis. Next base: position 1,609,716,555 of record CM076580.1, read on the forward strand.
CAGATTCTTTTGAACTAAAGACAACTTCAGTTCCTTAATCACACATTTGACTTACACTTAATAGGTTATGATTTAATCCATCCACATATATGACATTATTGGCTTTCACATTTTCTTTTAGAAAAACAGACCCTTTTCCCTTAATGACAGCAGAAGTATCATTTCCAAATGTAACATTCTTTTCTTTTTCTAGATCACTATATGCAAGAAGTTTGTTTTTGTCACCTGTCATGTGTTTTGAGCATCCACTATCAATGTACAATTTATTTTCTTCACCTTCTGCAAATAAATCTATGCCACAATTTTCAACCTGTAATTCCTTCTTTTTCCACACTTTGGCGCTTGAAGGGAAATGCTCTTTTGGCTGAACTTTGCTCCTGCATTCAGATTCTTCATGGCCAAATTTATTGCAATAAGCACATTCAACTCCATTTTGAAGAGGAGAAAAGTTGTTATATGTATTCTTATTTGTTCCAATATCAATACTTTTCTTTCTTGCTTCTATTGTCATGATGGTTTTATATGCAACACATTGAACAACTTTATGACGAAAATTGTGACATGAGAAACATTGTCCATTGAAGAAGAAATTTTTGCGATCATGAAATCTTCTACTTGAATTTACCTGTTGATTGGTGTTTCTTTGAAAGATACTCCTGTTAGTGTTCTTTGAATTGAGATGATCATGCTTTATCTGTAAAGATTCTTTATTCCCTTGCAGAGGGGCAGAATGTTGTGTACTGGCTATAGCTGCTTTTAGATAATTTGGTGTTGAAGCCTAAGAAGATTCTCTGATATATCCAAGACCTGTCTTTAGAAGAGGAGAACATTGTACCTTGATAATCTCATCTAAGTTTTCAGATCCTTTACCAAATCTAAGATTCAAAGTCTTTACTTTCTCAATTTCTTTTCATAGACTTACTATTTCACATTCTAATTTCTCATTATGTTTCTCCTTTTCTTGAAGCTGGTTTTTCAGAGTTTCTATGGATATTTTACTTTCTTCTAAGCATATTTTGAGTTGATTGATTTCATCAAGAAAATCATTGTCCTCTAAAGCATCCATAAAAGTATCATTTTCTTCTCTAGACACTTTTTCAAATGCCATGAGAAGTCTAAGATCTTGTTCACATTCTTCCTCACTGTCTGATAACCCATCACTGTCTTCATGAGTATAGTAAATTTTTCTAGTGCTAAACTGATTCTTATTCCTGCTTGCTACTTCCTTTCCTTTTTCATGTGTTTCTTTGTGAGGACACTTAGCAGCATAATGACCAACTCTTCCACAAGAAAAACATTTGAAAGGAAGCTTACCTCTGAACCGTCTTGTACCAAGTTGGATTTTCTTTACAAAATTTACCTCATCTTCTTCTGAGATATACCTAGGTCCTTCTATCTCTTGTACTTCTTTCCCTTTTGTAGAAGCTCTAAAGACGGCTTCTTTGACTTCATATGGTCCTCCTCTTCTCATTTCATATGTAGTTAGTATGCCATGAAGTTGCACCACAGTAAGATTTTGAAGATCCTGCTTTTCTTCAAGAGTAGAAACTTTTGACTCAAATTTTGTCGTTAGTGATCTTAAAACTTTCTCAACCAAAGTAGATTCGGTTATTGTTTCTCCCAAATTTCTCATACGATTTACAATATCATCAAGATGCAAAAATAATTTGGCAATGCTCTCCTCATTATGCATTTTTAGGTTCTCATATTGAATTTTGAGATTTTGGAGTTTAGCACTTTTTACTTTTGCATCACCTTCATAACTTAGAATGATTTTGTCCCATATTGCCTTTTCTATATTCAGCTGCATGACTTTGAAAAATTCTGATTCAGTTAGACTTCCCAATAGAGCATTAACCGCCTTTGCATTTGTTTCATAATTCTTTCTTTCTGTTGGATCTGTTGGTATTGCGGCTGGATATTGATATCCCGCTTCAACAATAGCCCATACATCTGCTCCCAGAGACTGAAGATAGGATCTCATCCTTGTTTTCCAGAAGATTAAATTGTTTCCATTGAAGAGCGGAGGCCTGATAGATGCTATTCCATCTTGATTGCTCATCTTGATTGATCTTCCTTCTAGCGGCTAAGTTTTTCAGAAGGATCTGCTCTGATACCAATTGTTCGGAAAAATACTGAGAGGGTGGGGGGGTGAATCAGTATTTAGAGCTGACTGAAAACGTTTTTTTTTTTGGAGATATTATTGTGAATTTAACTCTTTACTTAGATTATTGCATCATTCATTAATCAGAAGTTTAGTAAGCAGTAATAACAGAATAGTACATCACACATAAGAAACACACATGAACACCAATATTTAAGGTGGAAACCCAATTTGGGAGAAAACCAGCGCTGTTGTCGTCTCTGTCTTCAATAATTATTATAAATACAACCCCCTGATTTTAACACCAGCTTGTACTGACAGAAAGCTTCCACTTTCATGCTGAAGACTTCAACCCTCAGATCCACCAAATTTCTTCAATTTCTTCATCAGACTTGTGTCAGGTCTTCATTATTTCTTTGCAAATCTTCCTAGAGATTCATCATTTCTAGATCTAGAGATCTTGAACCTCCATCAATTCCATAGGTGCATCATAGATTCAGATTTATCAAAGACAGAGTTCAATCATGCAAATATCTCTTAAAGAGATTTATTTATTAACAACCGCTCCACATACACACGTTGTACTATGATCCTCTTCTCCTTATATAGTTTTTTCCTTTATTAATACCATGAGTCAAAACCACTCAACATCTGATGGTATTCCTGGATGAGATCAAATAGATAATCCAGCGGGGTCTACCTAAGCCCCAAACAACTTCTCATTGTTCTATTTTCTTGGTCTGGAAATTAATTAATCTAAGGCTTTTTAATATCTCAATCTGAGATTGAGATATTAATCCAATTCCTCCTTTAGTTATGAACTCCCCAAGGCATATATATATATATATATCGACCCTTGGTTTATGTGTTTGTGAGATCAACGAATATTTTAACCCACGTTCATTTCATCACATGTTTCATATTTCGCCAACTTCACATATTCAACATCCTTTATTAACCCCGCAAACCTTAGTTTAACAGGTCCCAATTAATATAATTTAGAATAGGGCCCACATATATAATCAATGATCCAATCACATACTCGCACCATACCGTGGTTATCCATCGTGCACCTTCCTCATACGGCCGTCGTTCGATGGCTCCCCTCTAGATCGACGGCGCACAACAATATCGCGCAGCTTCCTTGGTCAGACATTAACGCGCGATGGCGCGCACTGATGGTGGTTTTTTAAATTCATTCAGGGACGCGTGTCACTCATTCTATGGAATCACTCCCAACCTCTTGAATACCGCTTGCTCGTCGAAAGCGGTGCAATGAAAACTGGAAACCCCCTTCACTGTTCATTCCACTCGTGGTTCCTCTCCTTCGCTCAAGGTTTCGTCCGCCTTTATTCCGTCATTGCTGCGTTTCTCCGTGAAGGCATAAATCTGTTTTAATTGTTCTTCCTCCACACAATTATGTTAATGTAACTCAGGTTATATATAATTCGAGTTGTTCCATACTTTCAACGGAGATCAGAATGGATAGGATTCTTCCCTATTTGTGGATGAAAATATATATTAAAGGGCATATTTACTAACACGGGTCATATGTATTCCAGCAAATGATCACATGTCCATTCAATTTCATTCTTCAGCAAGCAGGTTAACCCTATTGAATCCACCATACAGAATTACATCCTTTATCGATTAGCTAGCTCGTGCTTTTACAGAAATCGAATCCATTAGCCCTTTACTCAGATTTACTCAGCCATACTTAACACATATTGCAAAGAGACCAGAACCCTCCAACTTTAGAGGTTTTTTAGGATGTATGAATACACCAAACTTATTCACCCATGATTTAACACGTCCTTATTCACATCGATTCTCCCAAAGCTTCGATTAATGTACATTCAGTCTTATATTCTGCTTGTATAGAACTGATGATGGTTTTCTGAGTTCTTAATACAGTCATTATCTGCATCCTTTGTCAGATATTTTCCATCAAAGACAATCATATAATAGGATACAAGAAACATATTTCCAACAACTTAAACATCTTCTTGGTTGTTGACGCCGATTGCCAGGAAGCGATCCATCCAAGATGAATCTTTGTTCTTGCAGGAGGCTTATTTATGAAGCATCTGTGTGAATAATGGGTGTGCCGACCACAGTGCTTGCATGGGTGAAGATCAAAATAGTGATATTTCATATGTCCAACTTGATCACAGTGTTGGAATTTCACAATTTTTTGTTGCTGCTGTGGAAGAGGAGCAGAATCTGGAACAACTGAAGATGAACTACCATAAAGAAATTTGGCAATATGAAATTGAATAGGCTTGGAGTAGTCTGGAATATGAAAGTATAACTCCTTTTCATATCCAAGACTATTTCTGTGCTTTTTTTGGACAAGTTCTTCCCAAGGTCTGATGATGGGCTTGGGAGGTCCATGCTAAATTTCGACACATGCATGCAAATTTTCTCTTGTACTGGCCTCAGTGATCTGACCAATATAATGTTGCTGATGGGATTTTGTCTTTGTATTTTGAACAAAAATAAGTTCAGAATGACAAATATTTTGTTGTAACTCCTCTTGTTGTAGCTCTAACTCCAGTTGCAAAAATTCAATCTTGTCTAGTGCATTTTGCAAGTAGGTTTTAATGTCAAAAAGAGAGATTTTTCTGATTTATACCATCTCATCAACATTAGAATGGATTAGGGAATTCAACACTTCTAATGACTCATCAAGTATGACCATTTATTTTTTTAACTCAACAATAATAAACTGATGAGGGAAAATATACCCACTTGTACTTTTAGTACATTAAAAAATAAGAGAAGATTTCAAGTCTATGATAAGCCTGCCACACAATGAATGCAGTCACGAGTGAAAACTTTGATTTTCAACAAACAAATCGAAATGCGGTTTGAAATTTGAATGGAAATGTGTTTGCATCAGAATTTGATTTCCCTCCACAATGTAATGTTGAATTAGCAGGCTGAGATATGGAATTTTATAAGTCAAATTCTAAGAATATCTCATCATATGAAGCCTCTACTTTTGTGCATATATGGACATGTTAGATGATCCAAATATGTTAATGTAAAGTTAGGATAAAACATTTTTTAAATTAGAATATTTAATAAATATTAAATAATAAAAATATTTATTAAATTAGAATATTTAATAAATATTAGAGATACTTAGAAATAGAATTTTGTTAGTAAAGATAGTACTCTAGAATAGAGTTGTTTCTTAGACTGTAAAATAGGAATAAAGTTAGTAGAGTGGTTAGAAGGTAATTTATTGTAAATGGACACTTTTTTTTTTTCAAGTGATCCATAACTAAATTAAGTTAGGACATATTTCTTATAAATAGGGTAGTCTCCTATTTGCAAGTTAGTAGAATTTTATGTTTGTAAACTCTGCAACTTTTTATGTAATTCCTTTTCCATTATTAATAAAATTATGTTTCTGAGGACACTTCTACCATTAATGTGGTATGAGAGCCACCAGTAATGTAGATGACAAGACAGTGAAGATTTCAGCTTTGCAGACTTTATAAAATTTGGCCAAAAGATGAATTGAGCTAATGGCGAAGAATCAGTGATTTATTAGCCCATGCAGTGATTTATTTTATTAAAGATTTCATTGTCAATTGTTTTCTGAGTTTGCATATATATATATATATATATATATATATATATATATATATATATATATATATATATATATATATATATATATATATATATATATGTAAAAAAGGCATGTGCGGGGTTGGCGCAGCGAACCCGGTGTAACCAACGTTTTTTTAGGACCCACGAGATGAACCAACGCAGAGTAATCTTAAAGTGGCACAAAATCGAGCTTTAATGTTCGTTGAGAGAACTATCATTAGTGCGAATTTAATCAACAACCAACGTGTGCATGTGTATGAATGGGTTGTAGCGCACCGGATCCTTTGAAGCTTATCATTTCCAAGGAATGGGCCGGTGTACGCTCTATGTCGTTAGGAGCGGAGTTGCTCGAGGGTTTCCTTTATCGGTATGGAGAGTGTTGTTGAGTTGAAAATATCATGTTGCAGTGCCTAGAGGGAATCAACAGGCTGATAGATTATTTTGTACAGTCTTTTGATATAAAATTCTTCAAACATGTACAAGGACTGAAAGATCCCAAGACAATAGCAAGTGAAACAGTTTTTAGTGTTAGTGAAGTAGAAGCTCTATATGAGTTGTTTAAGAAGATTACCAGTGTTGTGATTTATGATGGTCTGATCAATAAGGAGGAGTTTCAACTGGCTGTATTCAAGACTAATAAGAAGAAGAGGTTTCTTGCAGACAGAGTGTTTGATTTGTTTGATACAAAGTGTAATGCCCTGTTAGGATTTGAAGAGTTTGCATGTGGCAATCAACCATTGCAGATATGTGAGCAACTAATGCAAGACCTGATCACCGGACGGAGGCATGAATTAAATATGTGATGTTCGAATTGGTAAACACCAATGCCATATAGTCGACAACTACCAGAATTAAATCCATGATGTTTTGAAGCAAAATTAAATCTGTGATGTTTTGAAGCAGAATTACATCTATGATGTTCTAATTAGGAGACTTCAATGCTGTGAAAGCTATGGCACCAGTGTTGAAGGAGTGAGATGCAAGTAGAACGCTACCACCGTGAAGGTATGGGTAGCGTTGTGAATTGAGCACTGTAGATGGATGGTAAGAAACATGTTATTTAAACAACGTTATTTATTTAGTGTGATTTGGATGTGGAAATAGATCTCCTACGATGTTGTGAGTGGAGGCTTCAACCGAAGCTCAAGAAGTTAAATCCCAGCCTATACATTTTTACATCTTCACTTTTTTAAATTGGGTTTGATATTCATAATTTGTGCATTTATTTAATAAATGTATGAAACTGTATGAACCAGTGTAGAGAATATTAGTCCATTTCTGTGGAGATTTTTTTTTATTTTTTTTTTTTCAGATTAATAAGCATTGGGTGGATTGAAGTGTATGTAATTGATGAAACTCTAAAGAAGAACTTGTAGAATTTCCAGCTAGTAAAAAATCAATTACATTTTTATGAAGGACATAAGCTCACTCTTTAAAGAGTGATTTGGGAAAGATAAGGAGTGTTTTTTTTTTTGTACTTTGAGTTATAAGGGAGACAATTGTATTTTTTTCTTTTTTCTTTTCCTGAAGCAATATGGAGAAGTAAAACTCTGTTTTTAGAGGAATAAGAAGAATTTTTTATTTTGGAGAAATAAGGGTCATTATTTGTAACTGAAAGTATCTTTTTACTTTTAGGGGGGGTATAATTTTGCTTTTAAGAAGAGATTTGTAAAGGCATTGTCAAATTTTGCAAAGATTTCATTGTAAACACTCAACGAGAAATTGACTAGAGCCAAGTGAAAAGCTCAGCCATTTTTCTCCTTTTTCAACGACTATACGAGGGTCAAGGCCAAGCCACGATAGATCGTTTTTTGTGTCGCGTGTGTCGTTTTTGCGTGGGGCGTTTCGTGTGATGAGTTGTTCAAATTTTTGTGCTTGATTCTTTTGATGCACTACTTCAACACTACAATGTTGAAGTTAATTAATCTATTCTCTGAATATGATAAGCTAGAAGGAGTGAAATATTATAAGACATGGAAATGTCTAATTGAAAGTACTCTCATATATAGTGAATTTCAGCATGAAATTTTTGATGGAAACATTAAGCCAAATAAACCAATAGATGCAACTTCACTTGCAAAATGGGAAGTAAAAAATGGCAAAGCATTAGATCTTATAAAAGCTTCAGTTAATAATGAAATGTACATACATATTGAAAATTCCTCAGATGCATGGAATGCTTTACGTACATTAAAAGATATCTTTGATACACAACCTGAATCAAAGAAGGTTGATCTTCAATTAAAATTGCTTCAACAGAAATTAAATGAAGGTGGCGATGTCCTTGAATATATTTCATGACTTAAAAACATCAAGCAAGAAATCATAAATGCTAGTTTTCAACCTGTAGATGAAGGCTTCTTGACCACGATTCTAATTTCTAGATTGTCGTCATCATATACACATTTTTTGGAAACTTTGCAAGTCACTGGAAAGTTAGAGAAGCTAAAGTTTTAAGAATTGAGTGACATGTTAGCTCAACATGATAAAACCTTTGCAAAGAAGAAATATATTGGAGAAGATGTATTCTTCACCGAAGCAAGCTCAAGTAACTCCTCAAATGATAGTTCAAGAAACCGAGGAAGAGGAAATTTCAATCAAAATCAAGCAGCCCAAGGTCGTGGTCGCAGTCAAAGCAGAGGAAACAATTCCAACAGAGGCTACAATTAAGGCAGGAGAAATTTTCAAGGCAGAGGAAAAACTCAAAGCAGAGGCCAAGGACAGTCTCAAGGCAGAGGCAATGATTTCAGTCAAATTTTTTTCAAGTGATGTAACAAAATTTGCCATTATGTGGCAGATTGTAGAGCTTCTATTGAGAAGATTCCCAAGTTTCATCCAAACTCTGAACAGTTTGAAAATGATGAATATGATCCTGATGGTTCCAAATATGTCTTCACCAACATAGAAGAAACAACTTTACTTGTTTCAAGCTTTCTCAGAAGTGATTATGAAGATGCATGGATTCTAGATATAGGTGCAACTCAACACATGAAATTTCGGGGTGACTTCTTTTGGATTTTCAAATAATGTCATATGAATTCAATCTATCTTGCCGATAAAACAAAATATACTCCTTCAGAAAAAGGTGTAGTTAAAGTTTTTTTACCAGGAATTGGAGAAAGAATGATTTCAAATGTATGGTATGTCCCAAAATTCAAGAAAAAATTGTTATCTTCAGTCATGATTCGCCAAGTAGGACATATGGTGACTATGGAATATGGCTTAGTTAAAATCAACTCAGTCAAAAAAAACATGAAAACAGTGATGACAGGTTATGAAGATGGAAAACTATTAAGGATGAAAGGGACAGTTATTCCAAGAAATTCTGACTTTGCAGGAGCATCAAGTACATATATTTCACCGATCAGATTGTGGCATGTAAGATATGGGAATCTCAAATTTGAGAGTCTCTCTCAGTTACAAAAACAGGGAATGGTTAAAGGACTTCCAACCTTCAAAAGGGAAAATTCAAAGTTTGAATCTTGCATTTCTGGAAAACAACATCAAGAGAATTTTCCTACAAGTTCATGGTGCGTAAACAGGCATTTGCAGTTGGTTCACAGTGATATTTGTGGACCCTTCCCAACGTTTCTTGGAATTTTCATATATTTCTTACCCTTTATTGATGATTTTAGCAGGATGACTTGGGTATATTTCTTGAAGCAAAAGTCAGAAGCATTTAAAAAGTTCAAAACTTTTCGTCAGCTTATTGAAAATTAAGTAAAGGAGAATATTGGGACTCTTAGAACTGACAATGGCGGAGAATTTACTTCAAATGAATTCAAAAACTATTGCATGGATAATGGCATAAAATAACATATTACCAATGTCTACACTATGTAGTAAAATGAAGTAGTAGAAAGAATGAATCGTACCTTGCTAGGAATGGCACGATCTATGTTAACTTTCAAAAAGTTAAGTCCTTTATATTGGCCTGAAGAAATTCATACCACTGTCTACTTGAGGAACATATCTTCCACTACTTATTTAGATGGAATCACACCTTATGAAGCATGGTTTGGCTTCAAACCTTGGGTAAAACATCTCAGAGTTTTTGGATCAGTCTGCTATGCTTTAGTTCCGAAGGAAAAATTATCTAAGCTTGATGCACGAAGCTTGAAGTACACAATGATCGAGTATTATGATGAGAAGAAAGGATATTGACTTTTGTCGAATGGGAAATTTATTGTAAGAAGAGATGTGATTTTTTATGAAAATGAGAGTAAGAGTTCTGAAGAAGTTGAAAGTCTTATTCAAAAGTTAGAAACAAAAAGTGATAAAAGAAATAGAAATTTACAAAGTCAACCAACTTCAAAAAATTGGTATGAACTTGAGTTTCCTTCATCTGCAACTAATTCATCCAATCCGTCTTCTTCATTAGCACCATCTGGGTCTTCTAGTAGTTCATCCAACTTTCCTAGCAGCAACAGTTCTTCTGACAATGACTCTCTGCCCCCAAAACCTATGGTTGATCAACAAACATCAGTTTATATCAACCCTCTTTACAATGATGGTGATTTTTCACAATCCAAACCAGTGAACATCAATTGCCAAAATGGGCAGTTCGACTTTTGAAGGATGTAAGGCCTAATGAACAAAATAAAACAGGAACAAGGGGATCACAAAGAAATGAAGGAAATTTTTCCTTCATAGCAAATGATTTTACTGAACCTTCTACATACCAAGAGGCAGTAAAAAATAAATAATGGAAACGGGCTATGGTTGATGAATATCAAGCAGTTCAAGACAATAACACTTGGAAACTTGTTGATTGTCCTCAGCATGTTAAACCCATCAGATGCAAATGGGTTTACCACATTAAGTACAAGAAAATGGTGAAATTGAAAAGCATAAAGCATGAGTTGTTGCTAAAGGTTTTCTGCAGCAGGAAGGGATAGATTATGAGGAAACGCTTGCTCCTATAGCTAAATGGAACAAAATTTGACTCACACTTGCCTTAGCATCTCAAAAAGGATGGAAAGTTCATCAAATGGATGTAAAAAGTGCTTTTATCAACAGATATTTACAGGAAGAAGTGTATATGACACAACCACCAGGTTTTGAAATTGAAGGACAGGAGGTCTTGAGCAGTGGTATTATGCTACTAGAAGCTGAGAAGATTCAAATGAGCACAGTGCTAAGGGTCGAGACTAAATATACACACAATGAGGAAGAATGGCACTCATCATGGCTCTGATACCATGTTAAACAAAAGCATGGTAAACACACACACAAGTAGGGAAAATTGGCATGAGTTTCTATTATCATTAACAAGATGTATATTTATAATACAATGATGTGACTCTTGGATTCCACATTCCAAGGTCACTTGGAACCCTTTTGTCCATTTGGCTTCCACACCTACCCATAGAGGATTAGGTGTACAACATGAACATACTAAACCATAGCATTATCTACCTTGTCAACAAGGTTGATGGTGGCATCATTAATTGTAGTATAAATTTTAATGCTCTCCCTTGAAACCTGCAACATTGTAAAAAATACAAATAAATATCCCCATCACAAAGTACAACATCAACTTTAGCAAGTGAAACCTCTTTCTTCATGCAAGACAACAAGTTTTAACCACCAAAGAGTGAAGATTCTAAAAACCACTGTGAGTGCATACTGTATCACAAGATTCGATATAGTTGCCCCTTCTGGCTACACATAATTAGATAATTATATGAGCTCACTCATACACAACATTATGTAGTGATTTTAATCCAAAATCACACTGAAATGAAATATAACTCAAAAATTCTAAAGAACATATAATAAGTAGCCAGCCTAAAAATCATAGTTATTATTAATTTAACAATGGTGGCTCCTATGTAATACTTGACACTCCATTTAGGAAATTGTTCTATTGATCGGAATTTTCCATTTTTCATCCATAACATGTTGAGCATAATTTTTAATATAAGAAAATTAAATAAATACATTTATTAGGTGCCCAAAAAAAAAATGAAAAAAATGTTTGTACCAAAAAATATAAACTAGTTGATTTAAGAAAACAATTTGCCCATATTTACACATACAAAACAGAGGTACGCTAAAATTAGAATGACTTTCCTGTGTAATACTAGGAACAAAGCATCAATTTCAAGCATCTAAACCATTTTTCTAAGATATTAGGAAACATTTTTAGTGCACTACAAGAAAAAGGGTAAGGAAATAGATCACTTCACTTAATATGAAAATTTGACCCACTAAGTCCTTTGTCCACAAAAACCACATCAAACCTAGACATTTTTCAATTGTCTTCAAAATAAGTGGAGCCTTTTGTTAGAAATAACAGTTATATATAGAAATTAGGCACATTAGAACTTATACATATAATAGAGTATTACTAATAAATGAGTGTAATAATGAGGGATTTAATATAGTAATTAATGTAGTGATTATTACTTTGGTATTTTGGAATTACAATGTACTCCTCTCCTACTATGTATTGACACATTGCATCTAATTAAGGAATAAACCGACATTTTCTCATTCAAAATATGCATTCATGTCCACACATGTGTGTGTAAAAATAGCATGCTATCAGAGACTTGATGGGGAGAAGCAATGAAGTTGATGAATGAGCCAAGGGAATGTTATGCCTAGTGAAGGCACTGAGGGGCAGATATAACAGCTCAAATTGGACAAAATATAAGAAAGGAAATCCAACCTGGAGTGAGTCAAAGGGATTGTGTATATGTATGAAATCAAACTGTGAGAACCATGGGAATTCATAGCACAAGGAAAAACCCACAAAAATATTGCAAAAGGCTAGCCAAAGAATCATATAATTTATGATATCAAATTAATTTATGGACTTATGGAGTGAAAATAAGTGTGGGAACTTTGCAAGTTTTCCTTTTGTGAAGCTTGTCATCATGTGGCATAGATATTATCTGTTGAATAACTAAAGAATCAAGTGAGAGATGTCATGAGTGAGTGGGTAGCTTCTAATGGAGATGTCAAAAGGTATAGTTTGTATTCATGGTAGAGCCACTAAATAAAAGTGATTGAGCCACCAAAAGAGAAGACAACCTATAGCAGAGAATACAAAAGAGCATTCAGAGCTTCCATATAAATTTTAACTATTAACTACCTTGAAAATTTGTGAAATTGAGCTGCCAAATAGAAGATGTACATATGAGGCATTTAATATAGTATTAAATGTGATTTTTATTAGTTAGGTATTTGAGAGATATGCAATGTACTCATATTCTCCTACTAAGTAATGACTCAATGAGACATTGCATAATCTAATGATTTAATGAATCCACACTTTATAATTTTCCTGTGTATTCATGTCCACGTACATGTGTGAAAAAATAATACATTTTAGAAATGAAAGTGTGGATTTTTACAGACTGTTTCTAGAGAAAGGATGGATACTCATTTATGTTGAGTGTAATGAGTCTTATAACATTTTAATATTTTCACTCCCACTAGAATAATTCATTTCTCTAACTAGTGATGGAGATTTTCACCAGTGGACTCATGATGTACCAAATCCTATGGCTGGAGTATATAATGTGCTAGCTACCCAATTGTATGGACATGGTCCTTGCATTCCACATGGTGATAAGTTGAGGCATGTATCCATTGGGGTTGGTATGTGTGTTGGAATTATAGATTTTTTCCGAATGCATACTTGGAGGACTGTGATGAAGGGTGGGCTTATAGGCATGATAGTTCCAGAGAAGGAATCTTTGAAACCACTTGCCCATGAGGAAAGCCACAAGGATACTGCACTTGTTAATTTAGGTTTGTAACTTGGTTTCTATAAAGAAAAATCTCTGTATTAGATTTATTGATTTTTAATCTTATTGGTTTATATTTTTAATGTATGTATACTTGTTGTTATACTCTCTAAAGGAAGTCTAAAGACTAAGAGGTTTTTTCTTACCATTATCTTTGTGGGGTAGTAGACATGAAAGATGTTGGATTCGTTGCAACTGTGTTTTATATGTACTAAGGGTTTAGATAAAAAGAATATTAATTATTTTGTAGGTCTCAGGACTGCCACCAAAGTAATGTGTAGCAGGATCCTTGATTGTAGTTGTCAAGAATAAAACTAGAGGTCAAATGGGACCAAGGAAAAAAATAGTGGTGCATCATCCTGAGGTTCTGATTTTTTCTTATACTCCAGAGATAAAACCTTTGGAGCAGACTTAGTCTTCTATTCTAGAAACAACAACCTATTAATGAATATTTATTTAAAAAGGAATAGTTATTACAAAATTTCACTAGAGCTTTGGAAATAACAAATTAAATGCAACTTTGATGTCTTCAATAAACTATATAGTCTCTTAGGGTAGATATTCATACCAACTCCCTACGAACTGATGATTCTCTTGGGGAATCTCTAAAATACTCATCCGTTGTGGAAATTAATGATTTGGGTTCTTATTCATTCAGTAATTTGATTCACAACAAAAAAATTAAGTATAACAACACATGTCTGTAATGCCCAACAACATAAAATTACTCTAGAAAATGGCACTGAATATGATGACAAAGTTCACAAATCATCTTTACCTATTCAAGTGTAGGAAATTTAAAACCATGTCCAAGTTCAAGAAATTTGAAAACTTCATAAAAATATGATAATATTTCAGCCTACCATACAAGTGGAACAAATAATTTCAAAAGTGACACAAAATGCTACTCAGAGAAATGCTTCCAAAAAATTTGTTTCCATAAACTAAAAATTTGGAAATTAATAGGAAAGTATGCATATGTAGCATGAGAGGAAGTAAATAATGATAAAAAATTTCAAACATCTTCAGAGGGAATGCCACTGAAGAGTTTTTTTTGGAAAAAATTAATGTTGGATCACAATCATCCTTAAAAAACAAAAAAGTACATGTATATGCATTGCTTTGATAGGGTTTGAAATAGAAGACATCAATTAAAAAACTTCTGCAATAGTAGATTTACAACTATACATGTTTACCAGATCGCCTGTAGATATAAACAACCTTAATGGAATCATGGCATTGAATTTCAAAGAACTACATGTAAACAATTGTAGTCATCAGTAGCTACAGAATAAGATGCTAATTGAACATACTAAACCATAACATTCTCTACCTTGTCAACAAGGTTGATGGTGGCATCATTAATTGCAGTATAAAGATTAATTATGACCCTTGAAACCTGCAAAATTGTACAAAAGACAGATAAGCATCCCCATCATAAAGTACAACATCAACTTTAGCAAGTGAAACCTCTTTCTTCATGCAAGACAACAAAGGAATTTTAACCACAAAAGAGTGAAGATTCTACAAACTGCTGTGTGTGCATACTGTATCACATGATTGAATATAGTTTCCCCTTCTAGCCCCACATAATTATCAATGAGCTCACCCATACACAAAATTATGTAGTTCTTTCAATCCAAAATCACACTAAAATGATATATTTTAGATTCAACTGCGTTAAGTAAGTCGGGGTGAAGAAGTGGGATTGAAACTAGTGAAATGAATCACATAGCGTAAATAATAATTTTTGGGTCTTGCACCTGGTAACCAAGACTTCCCAAGAGGTCACCCGTCTCAGATCGCCTTTGGATCAAGCGCACTTAACTGTGGATTTTTCCCCACAATCATGTCCACTTAGCTTTCTACCCCATTTGCAAAACCTTAGCATGTATTGTGCCTCATGAAACATTCAAGTAAAGCTCCCTTCACTCTTTGTATTTAAGTATTGAGGGTGTTACGCCATTTTTTGGTCATCTAACCTATTATCATTAGATGGACCCAAGTACATCATGTAAGACCAATTTTACTCCAAGTAAAATTGCTTTCACTATGAAAATAACTTAGTAAATCACCTTTATTAAGTTGTTTATGGTCTAAACAGGAAACCCCATTAGGAAATATTAAATAAATATACATTTGTTTGATTTTCCTCAAGGAATAATTAGTTAAACAATAGTTTAATTAATATTTCTGGTTATATTTAACCCAAAACAAGGAAATTAATTAGATAAATCCTTATTTATCTTATTATTTTCTAAATAATAATTGTTTAAATCTTATTTAAATAATATTCTTTGTTAAATATGACTAATTCACCCTTAAATAATTAAATAAGTCATTTTTTTATTATTATTACTCAACCATATCCTTAAAATGATAAATAAATCATTTATTTATTTATTATTACTTAATTACATCCTTAAAATGATAAATAAATCATTTATTTATTTATTATTTACAAATAAGGGGATTTGTGGCTACCCAAACACCTGAAGGACAGGTGGCCACTCAACCTCTTCCATCTGGTTCCTCCGATTACGATATTTTCATGATGTCCTCTAATCAGCCTTATGAACCTTCTTCTCCTGCCCCTTCACCTTTAGTTTGTACTCATGACCCCCTTTACCCTCCTGGGATGGTTCCTCCCAGCCTCAACCATCTTGGCGTCGTCCCGCCTGGTCATTACCCCTTTGGTCAGATACCGTTCCTAGCACCCCCACCAGGAATATACACAATACCTGTTATGACCACCCTCTATCTTCCTAACCTGATCCTTGGGATTCACGTCTAGTACCTCGATCCTCCAACCACTACCCTACCTAGTCAACCTAAACCTTATCTCGGTTTGACCACGGTTCAATCGGTCCATATGAATTCTCTCACTACAACAGTGCCTCATTCACCTCAACATGAACCACCTCCCGTTGTGACCACTTCGGGTAAGAAGGGTAATGCTCGCAAGGGGGCATCAAAGGATAAGGCTACCATGACAAAACCTACCCCCTCTTGGCCTCCAAAGCGTACCATCCAGTGTGCTTTGTGTGACGTTTTTGGCCACACCACTCATACTTTCCCATAATTGCCTCACCTATGGCGAACCTCCTTCTATTGACATCAAGTCGTTCATTCCAAAAGACAAGTCTAGAGGGCAGTGTACCTTGGTTCTAGCTTCCACTCTAGTTCGGTGCCTCGGATCAGGAAAAGGGACTCCTTATTTCCCTTTAACTTGATTTTTTCTCAGCTCCAGCTCCTTTCAGCATGATCAAGATCCATATGCTTGATGGTTCAGTGATGCAGTAGCTGACATCGATGATTCCCGAGTGTGTGTTAGATGTATCAGCCCTCATGAGGGGGTGGCCCTATAGATAGCCCCCCACACACTCGAATGACTTCTTCATCATAGCCTTCGATGCAAATCCATACATTTGATGATGTTAGCCTCAGCCACTTGTAGTGCCATTTTTTTTGCATGTATCAATCAAATTTTCAGAGACCTTCCCTGTGTTCAGGGGCATCTGGGTTGCATTTATATCTCATGTACTCAGCGATTATTGTACAATACCTGGCTGTTATCCCAGGCACAATATGTATGTGGGATTCATTATCATGTTATTTATCTGGCTCATGTTTAAGCCATCATATCCTATATTATTCCATCCCGTGGTTTTCCGGATGCCTTATTGTTTGTACTATTTCCTCAACTGGCATAGGTGTGCCTCCCTCGCCGCCTATAGCAGGTACTCACTCACTAAAAAGACTTGTCACACCTGCAAGTTGCCTCCTCAGGGTCTAGGTCTTTTAGCACTTTGGTTTACCTTATACTTCTCTCTCTTTGACTTCCCCTTTGATGTCTAGTGATTGAGTTCTTACAACGTACTTTGGTCATACGATTAGCTCCTAACGATCTCACACTGGAGGGAAATCTGTTACACCATTTTTTGGTCATCTAAAATATTATCATTAGATGGACCCAAGTACATCATGTAAGACCAATTTTACTCCAAGTAAAATTGCTTTCACTATGAAAATAACTTAGTAAATCACCTTTATTAAGTTGTTTATGGTCTAAACAGAAAACCCCATAAGGAAATATTAAATAAATATACATTTGTTTGATTTTCCTCAAGGAATAATTAGTTAACTAGTAGCTTAATTAATATTTCTGGTTATATTTAACCCAAAACAAGGAAATTAATTAGATAAATCATTATTTATCTTATTATTTTGTAAAGAATAATTGTTTAAATATTATTTAAATAATATTCTTTGTTAAATATGACTAATTCACCCTTAAATAATTAAATAAATCATTATTTGTTTGATTATTACTCAAACGTATCCTTAAAATGATAAAAAATCATTTATTTATTTATTATTACTTAATCACATCCTTAAAATGATAAATAAATCATTTATTTATTTATTATTTAAAAATAAGGGGATTTGAATCAAGTCAAATTCCTTTTCCCTCCAACAAATATAAGAAAATATTCCATAAAAGTTGGATCTAGATTTGGTTAATAATATTTTAACTATGCACCAATATCTAGACTAACTCAATATTTTGTTATAAATAGAAGGGTTTTCCCATTCATTTGTCACCTTTTGTTCCCTAAAGATCACTCTGGATCTCAACTCTTAGTCTGGCTATTAATCCATTATCATAGCCATATTTTCCATTTTCTTCTGGGTTTTCTACCCCATCAAGAGAGAGAAATTCTAAATCTGAAGTGCTGAGGACTTACAAGAACCCATCCCATTGAGGAGAACAGGGAACACCCTCTTTTGTTTTCCTCCCAGGTGCCATTAATAAAAAATTACATTGGATATATTCGTGTCTTGTCTATTGGATATATGGAGTAAATCTTATTTGTCTACTTTTTAATGTCTTCTAATGCATAGATCTAGATTTTTGCAGCATTTGTCTTGATCATCTAACTGCAGATCTGAAGATATTAGCAGTCATTTCTGCTGTTAGGGCTGTTTGTTATGAGCAGCTAAGTGGTCTTTTTTCGTACACTTAGAATCAAGATTCATACTAATAGAGGGGTTTTTCACAGTGCATTATATTAGATATAATTTTTTTTTTGGATTCAACTATGTTAAGTAAGTCATTAATCTATGACCATTTCCATGAGAGGGAGTCGTAACTAACTAATTTCTCATGATTTTTGAATAGTCCACTTTGCACTCATTGCATCGGGTGATGCTCACAGGGTGAAGAAGTGGGATTGAAAAAAGTGAAATGAATCACATAGCATCAATCATCACTTCCGAGGCTTGGATTGAGTAACCAGGACTTCTCAAGAGGTCACAGATCTTGGTTGGGTGACCTCTTTAGAATTCCTGGTTACCGGGTGCAAGCCACTGATGTGATTATTGACGCTATGTGATTCATTTCACTAGTTTTAATCTCACTTCTTCACCCTTGTGAGCATCACCCAATGCAATTAGTGTTAAGTGGACTATTCAAAAATCATGAGAAATTAGTTAGTTATGACTACCTCTCATGGAAATGGTCATAGATTAATGACTTACTTAATGCAGTTGAATCCAAAAAAAATTGACGTCTAATATAATAAGTAGCCAACCTACAAAATCAGAGTTACTATTCATTTAACAATGGTGGCTCCTATGTAATAAGTAACATACCATTAGATGATAAAGATACTTTTGCAAAGCTGGAAATTGTTATAGAAATTTAGGAGTGTCCATTTCACTAGTCCTCTGCAATACAAATATGTCTATCGATTGGAATTTTCCATTTTTCATCCATAATATTTTGAGCATAAGGTTTAATATAAGAAAAGGAAATAAATAATGTTATCACGTGCCCAAAAATAAAATGCAAAAAAATTATGTACCAAAGAAAATAAATTAGTTGATCTAAGAAAACAATTCGCCCATATTTACACATACAAAACAAAGGTACACTAGAATCAAAATGACTTGTCTGTGTAATACTACGAAGAGAGCATCAATTTGAAGCCTTTGCACAATTTTTATAAGATATTAGGAAACATTTTTACTGCACTCCAAGAAAAATGAGAAGGAAATAGATCACTGCACTTAATAGCCAAGTTTGACCCACTAAGTCATCTGTCCACAAAAACCATATCCAACTTAGAAATTTTTGAATTGTCCTCAAAATAAATGGAGTCTTTTGTTAGAACTAATGTTCATATTTAGAAAATAGGCATATTATAACTTATACATATAATAAATTCTAACTAATAAAGGACTATAATAATGAGCCATTTAATATAGTAATTAATGTAGTGATTATTACTTGGGTATTTGGGAATTGCAGTGTACTCCTCTCCTACTACGTAGTGACACATTGCATCTAATGAAGGAATGAACCCACATTTTCTCCTTCAAAATGTGAATTCCTGTCCACCGATGTGTGTGTAAAAATAATATGGTATCATATACTTGTTGGGGAGAAGCAATGAATTTAGTGAAGGAGCCAAGGGAATGCTATTCCTAGTGAAAGCACTAAGGGGAAAATATAACTGCTCAAATTGGATAGAATATAACAAAGGAAAACCATCCTAGAGTGAGTCAACGGGACTTTGTATATGTATGCAATCAAAATGTGAGAACCATGGTAATTCATAGCACAAGGAAAACCCCATAAAAATATTGCAGAAGGTAGACCAACGAATCATAGAATTGATGATATCAAATCAATTTTTCAACTCATGGAGAGACACTAAGTGTAGGAAATTTTTAGGTTTTCCTTTTGTGAAGCCTATCACCAGATGGGTAGATATTATCTACTGAATAACCAAATGATCAAGTCATAGATATCATAAGTGAGTGGGTAGCTACTAACATAGATGTCAAAAGGTATAGCTTATGTTCATAGTAGAGATGCTAAATCAAACTGATTAAGCCACCAAAAGTGAAGATAACCTATAGTAGAGGATAATGAAGAGAATTGATAGTTGTAATAAAAAAATTAACTCGTCACCACCTAGAAAATTTGTGAAATTGAGCTACCAAAGTTTCCAAATAGAAGATATACTTATCAGGAATTTAATATAGTATTAAATGTGGTTTCTATTAGTTAGGTATTTGGGCGATATGCAATATACTCCTCTTCTCCTAATATGTAGTGACTAATTGAGACATCACATCATGAAATGAATTAATCAATCCACACTTTCTCATTCTACTGTGTATTCATGTCCACGTACATGTTTACAAAAAAAATACATTTTAGAAATGCAAGTGTGAATTTGTGCAGACTGTTTCTATAGAAATGATGAATACTCATGTATGTTGAGTGTAGTGATTATTATAATATTTTAATATTATCACTCCCACCATAATACTTCATTTCTTTAACTAGTGATGGATATTTTCATCAGTGGACTCATGTTGTACCAAATCTTGTTGCCTGAGTATATAATGTCCCAGCTACCCCATTGTATTGATGTGGTCCCTACATTCCACATGGTGATAATTGAGGCAGGTATTCATTGGGGCTAGTATGTGCATTGGAATTACAGATGATGGTCGAGTGCATACTTGGAGGACTACAATGAAGGGTGGGCTTATGGCATGGTAGTTGCAGAGAAGGAAACTTTGACACCACTTGGCCATGAGGAAATCTAGAAGGATATTGCGGTTGTTAATCTAGTTTTGTACCTTGATTTCTATGAAGCACAATCCCTGTATTAGATTTATTGGTTTTGTATATTTATTGGTTTATATTTTTAATGTATGTATACTTTTTGTTATACTCTCTGAAGGAAGTGGAAATACTAAGAGGTTTTTTCTTATCATTATCTTTGTCGGGTAGTATACATGAAAGATGTTGGATTTGCTACAACTGTGGTTTCTAGGTACTAGGGGTTTAGATAACAAGAATATACATTTTGTT
This sequence comes from Pinus albicaulis, assembly GCA_034641835.2. NCBI lineage: Eukaryota > Viridiplantae > Streptophyta > Pinopsida > Pinales > Pinaceae > Pinus > Pinus albicaulis. The sequence continues at coordinate 1,609,737,937 of CM076580.1, forward strand.
GCAGGTCTCGGGACTGCCAAGAAAGTAATATGTGTAGCAAGATCCTTGATAGTTGTTTTCAAGAAGAAAACTAAAGGTAAAATGGGACAAAGGAAGAAACCAGTGAAATCTAATATCGAATCAAGAATAGAAGGGCATTCTTGAATATTCAACTACAATTCCATTTGGTTACAACTCTATTTGGAATTCTATATGTGGATTATCCTTTTTGTAAACCACCCTTATCAATTTATGGCTAATGTACAAATTTGTAAATGATATTCATCTGTTTATTGTATCGAAGAATTTTGAACTGATATGATCCTACTATGAAGCAATGGTAACAAACCTCCTTGCAAGCATTTGTAGGCAACATGCAAGTAATTTTATCTGTTGCGATATAATTGCAAAGAATAGTTCTTCTTATAGCCTCTAAAGGTTGCAAGGATCATTTTATTCTTAATTTTTCACATTCTTAGTTGAATTTTAAAGGAATTTTTTATTTTGACATTAGCTACATGTAGAATGTGGAGCATGTACCCTGTTTAACTAATAACTTGCTACGTCAATTTCCAAAAGGAGGAGGCTATTGAAATTGTAATGACGAATTTTAGTGGGTAATAAAAAATTATATGCTCCATAATTTAAAGAGAATATTGTAGCTTCAAATGCGGGATGGAGCCATTTAGATATCGTATAACAACATTGAAATATGGTCAGAATCTTGACAAATAATCATCTGTCGGAATCTTCTTCCTCATGAAATGTATGTTGGTTTGTCTATAATATAGGGTAGGTTTCTTTTGAATGGATTTGTTGACATCCTTTTAGAGATTCAAGGCTCTATTGCAATTCATATTTCTTCTCTATGTGATCTAACCAAATATGGATTCTAATTTGTGGCATGCAATTTTTAGTGGAAGCTAGCAAAGATGAATTTCACAGTCACATACACTTCGTACACCCTCCTTTAGACATATCATCAAAAAATTGGTGTGCCAATTCTATTTTTCCACATTTGGAATACATATATTTGAGATCATTCCCCACTAAAATATCATACAAAAATCTTGTTCTAATATTATAACCAAGGATCCACTTACCCCATTGCACAACTACTAATTGAGCATAAGCTAGGATCATGTTCATCATGGTGACAGAGTTAGGTTTAACACACGCCAATTGAATTCATATAAGCGAAATCAAATATTAATTTGTGTTCTCATTGACCACATATCCAATAATCAAATCATGGCATTCCAAGAGACCACATCCCTTTCAATCATTTTATCAAACCCAACAAACACAATATATATACTACTACAATTTTCATACATATCGATAAGTGAATTTCCAAAAAAAACATCTAATTCAAACCCACTTCTATTTATTTAATGAATGATCCACATGCCTTGTTGCAAATATCTTAAATTGGTGCAATCCTGGATGACACTCACCCCGATAAACCAATAGGACACCACATCTTCTTTTCGCATTTCCTCAAACAATATTTTTTGACGCTCTCTGCCAGAAGCCAGACCAAAACCTTCAAACCCTGTTGTACCAGAGCTTCATGAATTAGTAGTGATAGATCCTCCAATCCATCGTTCTATTGCAGAAATCACTTGAAAAAAATCCCTCAAAACCTCCGCAAATTCAATCTCATTTTAGTTCAAAAGCCAAAGGTAGAGTTAAAATAGCTCCAAAGCCCCACGGAATGCTTGAAATTTTGATGTCATATATTTACATTTACATGTAAAATGTGCCCATCTCTCTCTATTTGGTTTATTTCTATTCGGTTTCTTTCCAACTTGGTGTTGGTTTCCAATAATTGAATTGTGTGGCGGTGAGAGAAAAAGGCACTTGGAAATGTTGTATGGAAATATACCATTTATATTTCACTTTTTTAAGATTTTCTTTGATTTTTCCCTCAACCACTTTGATTTGGGTTTAGATTTGGGTTTATATATTGAATAGTCTTTAGCTTTTTAAATATATATGAAGTTGTGAATTTGAAGAGAATTTTTTGTTTTTCTTGAAAAATAAGAAAACAAAATTGTAAAATTAGAAAATAGAAAAATAGATTAATTCATCCTTTAATCTATTTTTAAGATTATTTTTTCACCTTTCTTTTAAGTGAATAAAATTATGATTACATTTTTAAAAATTCATTTTGATTAAAGAGATTTTAAAACATGCACTTTTATATCAAAGCATAAGAATATCTAGTAATATATTTATAATTAATTTGTGGTTAATTTTGTTATAATTGTTTTTAACATGTATTCACAAATGTGGAAAATTATCTCTTGAGTATTTTTTGCATGGAAAATAAGGGTTAGCTAAAGAATTTGTTATCATTGTTGATGGGTATTTGGCTAGTTTTACACTATCAAATGCCTAGATCAAATCTCTTGATTAAGGTGTGCCAGTCCACACTAACAATTTTATTGTGGATTCGATCCATGAATGTGGGGAAGTAACCCCTTTGTCTCTAAATTTTAACACTGCAGATGGATTCAGAGACCCCCTTTATCTCAGAATCCATTTGCAGTGTCAAAATTTAGTGAAATGTAACACCTTAATATGAAAATTGCAATCTTCCATTTCTAGAGTGACACAATTATAAATGACTCGCATAAATGACTAAAACATATACTTCTTGTGCTTTCTAGTTGGTCATATTTTTATTCTTGGACTATAGTATTTATTTACATTATTCATTTTTAATTTTGTCACTTATTATCTAGTCATATATTTTAGTCATGGACTAAATTAGTCATTTAGGTTAGTCATTTTTAGTTGGGTCTCTTATTTCCTAGTCTTTTATTTTATCCCTAGACTAAATTAGTCCTTTAAGTTAGTCGTTTTTAGTTGGGCCACTTATTATCGAGTTGTTTATTTTATCCTTGATCCAGCTAGATGTTGGTGGCCACCCGCCTATTCCACTTGGGGCCCCACCATTGTCTGTTTCAATTTTTCAGTTTCCTTAATTATAGCACAGTTTACTATTTTTATTAGTTTTTTGGGTACTGAACTTCCACAGTCGTTTTGAGGCCCTAAATGACGTTTTTTGGAAAAAACAAGAGCAACATGGGTCCATGAACTAATGTTTCTCACTCACAATTTGTATTCCTTGGATATATCTTTCTAACGAGGTATGGTGAGTGTCAAACGAAGATCATATGCCAAATTTACGTCCCCGAAAATTTGATGTAACAATTTACCCAAACGGGGCCCATAGTTTTGGCGCTTCATTTCCTAGTGTTAGGTTTTTGGATATTTAGGGTTTTCCATTGTTTCTCAATAATAAATAGGCCCTCGAGCCTCATTGTAACACATTTCGTAGGCATGTAGCCACCACATCTCTTCTCAGAGATAAGATACCAGCACCCTAGCTAGTTTATTTCCATTCTATCTGTAAGCAAATTTCAGTTATTTGATATTAATGAAATGAAGTGTTATTTCCACTACATATTTGTATTTATGGTTATATATATATTCTGTCACGTTCGTGTATAAATATGAATCAATCCCTGGACTAAATTAGTCTTTTAAGTTAGTCGTTTTGAGTTGGGTCACTTAAAATTGTTCAAATTTAGTAGTAATTCACTTGAAATAGTTGTGGTCACTAACGTTTTTAGTCACCTACTGAGTAATTTAATCATTTTCTACTGCTAATAGGTGAGGATGAGATGAGCCAAGTCATGAAATATGTAGTTCATGGCCTCCTAAAGGTGGTGCCAGCATTTTTAAGACTAAATGGCATAACCTAGTATCAGAAGGTACCCCAAGGGGTGATGAATGTGGTTTTGTATTCATCCATATCTCGAATATGGATTTGATTATACCCTAAGAAGTCATCCATAAAATATAAGGCCTCCTGACATGCACAAGAATCTATGACTTGGTTGATGAATTGTGTGGGGTAATTTTCCCTAGGACAGGATTTGTTCAGATCTTGAAAATCGGTACAAACGCGGATGGTTCCCTATTTTCTCATGACGGGTATCGGGTTAGGAAACCAAGACATGTAAGTGATTGGGTAGATAAAACTAGTTATAATATATTTCCTATTTTATTTCTTCTTCCTTAGAAGGCTGCAATTCACATTGTTTCTCTCGGACGGGAAGGGCATCAGGTCATGTGTCAATATGGTGTTCCATAATAGTGGGGTAGATGGATGGCATCCCTAAGTAATACCACACAAAAATATCCATGTCTTCTTGTAATAGGAAGGTGTATGAGCTACTTCTTCTAAAGACCAGGTTTTCCCTAGGGATATTTCTTAGACCTTTCCAGGTCTTTTTGAAATATTCACCTGAATGATAGGTGAAATATTTTACATGTTATCTTCCTTAAACATGTTGGGTTTTAGGATTGGATTTTTGAACCAATCTACTTTTCTTGATGGTAGGAAATATTTAGCTTCAATGGTGTAGATATCATGGGTTGGTGTGCAGCTAGGCATGAATAATTTTTTTGGTAGAAAAAATGAGCGATGGTGCATAGTGTCCCATGGATGTTTAGGTTCCCTCATGGCCTCAAAAATATATTCATCGAAGTCAAAAATATTATCTAAGGGGAATTGGTTTGTGCAAGGACGTGAGGAGGGAATTAAGGGGTAGCAGTGCTGGTCAACAAAAAATAATATGATTCATTGGTTGATGTTGTAGAACTAGACGGGGTTGAGAAAACACAGATAGGGTGGGCCTACAATGCAGATGGTATTAATACAAGTATGGTAGTTGTAGTGGTCTCGAAACAAAAAAATGATGAGCATATAACACGAATCATGGTGAGATGAATCGTATGTGATGTTGTGTGTTGTCAACATTAAGTGGTTGAAGAATTTCTGTGATTATTTTTGTGTACTAGGTGATGGGGGGTTTGTGTGACCTTCTTGGTGTATAAGGGGAAAATAAATCATCCTCTATAGGAAACTAGCATTGAATCCTAAGATGTCGAAATGTTTGTAACATAGGGCATGCTTCTATTAGTATGAATCCTTATTCCAAGTGTACGAAAAAATACCACTTTAGTTACGCATAACTTATAGCCCTAACAACAAAAATGACTGCTAATATCTTCATATCTGCAGTTATATGATCAAGAAAAATGCTACAAAAATCTAGATATATGCATTAGAAGACATTAAACACTAGAAAAATAAGATTTACTCCATAGATCCAACATACAAGACAAGAATATATCCAATGAATAATTTTATTAATGGTACCTTGGAGGAAAACACAAAAGGGTGTTCCCTATTCTCCTCAATGGGATGGGTTCTTGTGAGTCCTCATCACTTCAGATTTAGAACTTCTCTCTCTTGATGGTGTAGCAAACCCAGACAAAAATGGAAAAGTATCGCTATGATAATGGATCAATAGCCAGACCAAATGTTGAGATCCAGAGTGATATTTAGGCAACAAAAGGTGACAACTGAATGGGAAAACCCTTCTATTTATAACAAAATATTGAGTTAGTCTAGAGATTGGTGCATAATTGAAATATTATTAACCAAATCTAGATCCAACTTTTATGGAATATTTTATTATATTTGTTGGAGGGAAAAGGAATTTTTCTTGAGTAAAATCCCCTTATTTCTAAATAATAAATAAATAAGTGATTTATTTATCATTTTAAGGATGTAGTTGGGTAATAATAAATAAACAAATGATTTATTTATCATTTTAAGGATGTGATTAGGTAATAATAAATAAATAATTGATTTATTTATCATTTTAAGGATATGGTTGAGTAATAATCAAATAAATAATGATTTTTTAAATTATTTATGGGTGTTTTAGTTATATTTAACAAAGACTATTATTTAATAAGGTTTAAATAACTAATCTTTAGGAAATAATAAGATAAATAATGATATATCTAATTAATTTCCTTGTTTTGGGTTAAATATAACTAGGGATATTAATCAAATTGTTGTTTAATTAATTATTCTATGAAGAAAAACAAACAAATATAGATTTATTTAATATTTCCTCATGGGGTTTTCTGTTTAGACCATAAACAACTTAATAAAGGTGATTTACTAAGTTATTTTTCATAGTGAATGAGATTTTACTTGGGGTAAAATCGGTCTTACTTGATGTACTTAGGTCCATTTAATACCAATGGATTAGATGACCAAAAAATGGTGTAACCGCTTCAGTATTGTGAGAGTGACTGGTGAAAATGTAGCACACAGGGCAGTTACTTACTAAATAAATGGTGTGTGAGACAATACTACTCATGACACAAGATGAAGATTCTTGTTTGGGATCATGATATGGATAATTTATGCATGCTTTCCATCTTTGGGTCTTAGTTTTAGCATGATGTTGCTTCCTCGAGTGTTTTTGGTTTAACGATGATATGGCTGCTTGCAATCATAGAAGATATTGACAGTTCTTCGTATGATTAAATTGGGAAAATATGTGACAATAACAATGAGTAATTTTATATTGATTGGAGAGATGTATTGGGGGGATAGGGGTCACTATGAGGAAAATATTAGAGAACCTATTCAACTCGCAACATTGGTTAACTAGGTGGCTGGGTTTATCGCATAGGGAAAATGGGAGGATTGGTTTAGAGCATGCCTTGTTGGGGCATTTGGTCTTCCTCCCATATCTAGAAACGTGATGGTAAAAAGAGGGAATCTGGATTTATGTTGGTTTTCTCTCTTTGAACATGCACAAGATGTACCTAGATTCTTCATTCCCTCGACTTGTGTTACTGTAAAAGTTTCGATTCCAAATTGACTAAGTCAAAAAATTTAGTGATGAATCGACGCATAAAATCTTACATATAGCGGAATCGAGGGAGGTGGGGACAATGATGCACATGATGGTTACTTATAAAAATATGAAAAGTATGTTGTTTGTGTATGGATAATTTTCTTTAGGAAACATGGGTGATACTGATTGGGTATCAAAAATTAAATGCCTTAATTTGGGGCATTGAGTCATTAATTCGCAAAAAGCGCAGACTAGGGCATGAGGTGTAGCCTATGTTTTCCTTCTTGGTGCATGCAAGGTTTGGCATGTTTGGTATGAGCATGATGTTGGTTATTACCACATGGATAAGATGGTTTTGGACCTATCCTCCCCTGTCTACATGGGTGTTATAGATGGATCTTGGGAATTGGATTGTGCGAATGAATGTAATGCATCTTTGTATCGAGGGATTTCATGGAAATGATGGGTATTATGGCCATAATCTACACATATAGCCTATTCATGGTTGGTATGTAATTCCTTACCTTGTATGTTTGTGACATTTTCTCTTTTTTGTAGAGTTGGGGTGATAGTTGGTTTTTTGGCATGTAGAAGAGCTTTGAAATCTTTTAACTCCGGAAAAGTGTTGTTAGCATGGCCAACTACATTGCATAATGCACAAGGTGGAGATGTCCTAAGAACTCTAGGATTGTCCACATTATTCTCTTTTTTATTCTCATTTTTAGTGGTTCTGGTTGGTGTCATTATGAGTGCTTCCTGAGTTATGATGACCTCCTTGGAGGTGATAGGGATAATACTGTAGAGGTGATACATGAGTTTCCTAACATGGCCGATGGGGCCAAATACTAGACCGATATCATGAGAGACATATCTGGTAATGTAATGGTTTCCATGAATTGGTGTGATACAAAACCAAGTGTGGAATATATAAAATGGGGTTGAGGTGATGGCATATGGAAGAAATTCCGAGTGGATGACTAGGACATTTGTAGTATCAGGCTCTAGTTCCTAACTCGGTTCAGTGTTTGATGAAATCACCATTCACACCGCAACTCTTGTATTTACTAAAGCTTCTCCTAGTAATATGGGAGGTTCTTTATAGTATGTTCCTAGGAGTCTAGATATTTTTAATTGACCGGGGGCGAACTCTGTGTATGTTATATCCAACTTCGCATAAGAATCTACATATGGTAGAACACCGTCAAGGGAGGTAACAAGTTTTTTATTGTAATACATGAGTTGTTATATAGTAACAACTTTCCCTTCATGGGGGAACATCATCACTCTGAATATGGAGGATGCTACCATAGTCATTCCATACGTATAACTTCATCCAAGAAGGATGTTATAGTCTAGCTATGCATCCAAAACTTCAATGTCAGTGAGCATAGTCTTGTCAGAGAGATGTACTGGTACGTATTCAAAAATACCCATAGGGGACGATGGGTGCTTATCACATGCTCTAAGCATGATGTCATATTATTTTAGTTCCGGTGATCCTAACTTCTGCCAAACTATTTTTGACATGATACATGTGGATGCTCCTTCACCCATGATACAACGACAAATTGTGATATTCTAGATTGCAATCAGGATTTGAAAGGAAGCTAGAGAAGGGAGTCATGGGATCACTTTATCTAGGTCAAAAACCATTAAGCAAGAATTTTAAGCAACTTTTGAATTATGTCTTGTGCACCTCATGGGAACTTTTACCATTTTTGGCATAGGTTATATAGGTACCCTGGAAATGGTAAATGGTTCTATGGGTACGTTTGTGCCTTAGGCAGATGGGTTGGTGTCTGGCAGAGCTTCATAATTTATATTTCGTGTTTGTAGGAGAATGTGTTCTCCTCCATGTATATACTGTGATGAGAATTTTTATTAGTGTTCCCACCATTGTTGTCTTGATGGGTTGGTTGATGTTGTTGATTATTAACCACTCCTTGATAGGGTCCTTGCCCCCCCTTTCCCCCTATTTCACTAGATTCTTTTTAACTTAGGCGTCTCAGTACAGTGGTGAGTGTAATTACCATACTCCCCACATATGGCACAATAATGATTTTACCTTATACTGGTCATCTTATTTTTCCTTTGAGAGTTGTGATTTGTTGCTTCCTGGTTCTAATTTCGGTTGGGGTTGCCCCCAGCCTGAGTTTGCGGGGGGTGTGCTGATTGCTACCCCCCTATCCAGGATGTCCCTTTCATTTTCTCTTTGGTTTATTATTAGCAACATTGAGAGGATTTTTAGTATTCTCATGGTCGTAAGACAATTGCTGGAGTTTGGTAGGGTTGAACTAAATTAACCCCTATGTTATTTTGTCTAATGGTATATTTTTTTGTTGTGCAAGGAACAAACAGTACTCGTTTCCTTTTCCCTGATTGGCGTACGCATTCTGGAACTATTCTCTCACGCCAATATTCCTAGATGAGTAGTATGGTCCTCCTTGTGAGGGATGATATTGGTTAACCTTGTTAGTTGCATTTTGCAATGGTATAGAATTACTAGGGTAGTATCTTGGGTGCGATACATTCAGATTAATATTGAATGTTTGACTAGAAAATGAATAAGTAGGATATTGGTAATTGTTGTTGGGTTTATTTTGTGTTAAGGGCCCTATCAATACATCAAAATTATTGGATGTGCTTGGTATCTCTTTATAGGTTTGCAAGCATGGGGCATCTGAAACAACATGATAGATGTATCCAGACTGGGTGTATATGAGCTCTAGCTGTTGGGATTTACTAGTGGATTCTTCCTCATTATAGGGAGATGAATTTGCCACATCTATTGATATTTCTAATGTGACGTATCTTAAAAACAAGTCGAGGAGAACTCAACCATAAAAATGTGTTTTGCGCAAGCTACGACAGTTTCGCCATTCATGTATCTGGTCCGATATCTAAAAAATCGGTGTTTGTTTAAAATGGGTGAGGAGTTTGAGTCCTCAGTCGTGCCAAATAGGAAGCTGCAATAATTTAATGAACATAGTAGCTAGGGATTTGAAGCTTCCATGTTTGACAATAGGCTAGTGAGGATACCATTTTGATGTGGGCCCTTTAAGGGTGTGCTGAAATAGTTGCAGACAAATTGTATCATCAATGATACTATTCAACAAAAACCGTAGGTGAAAAGTCATGATAGGGTTACCTGGGTCTTCACCTTAATTCCCTTAGAATTTTGGAATGCATTAAGGGATCTTCGTGGGCATGGATGGCCAATTAAGGCCATGCGTAATTTGTTCATTAATTACCTTAGATATGTTAGATTCAAATATTATAAGAAAGGTATTTGTGAGTTATCCTCCATCTCGAAATTATTTTGGAGAGCTATATGAAAAAGGTTCCTCTATGGGGAGGGCAAAGGAGGACTACCCTGATGGGTGCTGCTAGGGATATCTGTAGGAGTGGAATGTGGGTTCCCCAAAGAGGTAAAAATTATTTACCCTTGTGGTGTTGTGAAAGGTGTATCTTATCCGAGATGGGTCGCAAGAAAAAATTCATCGATAAAGGAATATCCTATAATGGTGGTTACATGACGTCCTCTTTGCCTAAATGGCGAGAGATATGAAACACCTCTTGGTAATGGGGGGAATTATAAAAAATTCCTAGATCGATGGGGTGCCTGTAATATTCCTAAATTAGGATGCAGCTAATAGGAATATTAATTTTTCTTTTAACATCTAGTTAGATTAATAAATGGGCAAGGAGGCTCATAAGTTGCTTAAGTAGGCATAAAATCCCTCATAATGTGAAAAGGGATCGTGATAATAACTAGATAAAACATCCTGATGTGTGAACAAGGCCTAAAATGTTTGGAAAAAGTCAATTTTGACCAATTCAACAACATTATTATATGAGGAGTGGATCATGAATAAAGACAACTCAATGTGAATGAAGATCAACCTAGCTAGTCAAAATGAAGGCACCTTAGGTGTGAAAAGAGACAATTCATGAAGATCAAATCAAGGTTTAATAAATCAAACAACACTATAAAAAGATGATTGGGACTAATGGAGACAACGTAATTTTGGTAGAGGAGCCTTTGCATGGTAGCAACCTCGTAATGGGGTGGGACCCTTGGTGAGGAATCTCATCAACTATATAATGGAGGGAATGGAAACCATATGGGGCATGGCTGAAGAATATATTTTTTATGTGGTATTTTTAGAGCTCTTTAAATTCTTTAGCTGTTTAGATAATTTTTTTGCACAGTTTATTGCAAGGGTTTTCTCATGCGGAAATTCCCCACTCTTTCTTGGAGATCTTATTTAAGAAATATGAGGAGAGAATTTTGTGTTGTATTTTCCACTATTTGGTGTTAGGAAAAGTAGTTATCTTCAGCAACAGAGTATTCCCTTTCATAAATTTCATTATTTCTTAAGGTATTTCAGTGGAGGGGTTTAATACCTTGTTTTGAGAGCTAGTTTCCCAGGGGGGAGGGTCAACCTTTTCCCGGAAAAGCTAGAAAAAGGAGCTAGAGCCATTTCTTTCCATGATCATCCATTTTTATGTAGAGCTTTAGCCATACATCATGCTTCAGCCATAAATTTGCAGCAAATATTTCATGTATATCATTTATGTCAAGAAACCCCTGTCGGGTCATCTTGGATCTATGTAAACGAGACTAGATCTCTGTTTTCAATCTTATTTGATTAATATATGAGAGGATCTATTTTGTCTCTATACTTCAAATTTTAAACCCTCAAATAACTGTGCTATCTCTTTCTGCATTAATTTCTATGTTGTAGTAGTCTGGGGTTTCAGTGTTTTTGGGTTGTTTTGAGCATGGGAGGCCTATTTAACTAGGCTATAATGATTTGTTTCTGACTTCCTTTCAGATGTGGTTGGTATAATGTCAGGTCTAATGGATCCATGGGCTAAATTTTTCATTAATTCTTATATTTCTGAAAAATGCATTTTTCATGCATGTATTGTTGAGTTTTCCCATTTGGGAATATTATAGTGGTATAAGAGCATCAATATTGGCTCAGTCTATGTTCTACAACCATGGTAGAGTCCTCTCATGAGAAGGAGAGGATCTGTAGAAGGGATCAAGTAAAACCCTTATTGTTCGAAGGGAAGAAGTTCTTAAAGCTTCTTCTACACACTTTGCATGGCATCGGAAAAGACATCAAAGAAATGAGGAGGGAAAGGCATGGAAGTCCCTTAACAATAAAGGTACATGAGGAAATATCTATTTCCTCATCTTTTGGGTGTGAGTATTTAGCCACACCATCAGATTTAAAATGCTCTACCAGCCAGTTGTTCATGACAAAGAAGATGGAGAAGGTAGATGTGCCAAAGAAGGAGTCTATTGGTGATTATTTGCAAGAGTATGAAGCTCAATCCAAAGGGTTCAAAGATCACTTGAAATCCCAAGGGTTTTTCAAGATCAAGGAGGAAAGAATCACAAGGAGCAAGCAGCATGGTGTGGGTAGATTCTTTCTATCTATTTTTTATGGATCACCTAAATGTCCAGCTAGGGTTTGGGTGAAGGAGCTAAACACGTGTGCAAAAACATCAAGTTTCAGAAAAGGAAGCCATCAAAGTAGTAGCACTGCATCCTGAGGCTAAGGCTTATGATTCGTGTTTGTTTGAATATTTTTCCTTAGAGAATGCAAATACATCTACTTATGAAAATTTCATTAGAAGAATAGTGGAAAGGTTTGATGAAAAACTTCATGGAACATCTTTGATGGAGAAAATCAAAACAAAACAAACAAAACCTTTGCATGGGTTGGAAGGATCCACAATTACCACTCCATTTCAGAAAATCATTGAAGGGGACGAAAACTTATTTGACACTTTACCAAGGGCAAGATCCCCATTGCACGATGAGCTTTCTTCTCAAAAGAAAGACATGCAGATTCCTCTTTCAATAGAAGACCAGAATCTAAGGTCTCTCATTGTTAATGAGGCATTTTAAACTATTGATGAGGAGGAAGAGAAGGTTGGAGAGAACAGTGCAGTCATATCAAGAGCACATCAAGTATCCCATGAAGAGGAGGATGGAGCACTTGCTCCAAGGAGGGAGACTCTTGCACTCTTGGAAGGAGTTCCAAATAATCTCACATATGGATATCATGGCACAATCCATGTGCAACATGTGCCATCATTGTCAAATGGTGAGATCGTGAAGATAGAAGAAGAAAAACAGGAGGGCAAGCATCATATAATGAGGAGCATACACCCCTCTCTATTTCAGAAATTTGATGTACAAAGGAGGCAGGAGGATTTTTCAGTGAAGGAAAGGACAAATCAATCCACACACATATACATCCTTCTCTATATCTTGATGTCTCTTTTCATGGAGGAATTCTAGCAGGAAGACCCCCTGATTGGAAGAAGAATAAATTTTTCTCTCAACTATGGGCAGAATTTACATATTTTGCTAAAGAGGGAGCCTTAGGAGAAGCTAGCACAATGCAGAGAATATTTTTATGGGTTCAAAGGAGAGGTAGGCAATTTTCTGAAATGGACATTGCTATCTCCCACTCAGCTATTTGCACTAGAAAAGGAGAATTCAAAAATCTATGATGGCATGAGCATGATGTCAAATGGCCACTCCATATCTTTGGCACAACCAATAATATTCTCACACACAAAGAATATTTCTGAACATGACAAGAGTATATCAACACTCTTGCATGCATGGGTCAAATTAAGGAAGTTTTGGAAGACAAGGAATTTCCTAGGGGAGGTTTACTTCCACCTACTTCAATCTTTTCTTGAGAAAGATCAGCTACAAGAGAGACAACAAAAGAAATTTTATAGTACTCCAACATGTGACTTTGTCATCAAGCATGTCAAAGAGGAGAGCCATGTTATGACATGGGCTACATTTCAGATTTCTATAGCGTTTTCATTGTTGGGGAGCCTAGATCCTTATTGGGAGTCCTAGATATTGATGTAATATGCCAACGATCTCTTCACATGTAAGGTTCTTGATGGGAAAGTGATCGATGTGAGGTATAAAGTAGTTGGTGGAGTCATTTATTCTCATGATCAGATCTATTTGGCTAGAGACTCCAAGCTTAAGTATAAACTACTTAATGCAACGTATGAGATCTTGCTTTCCAAACCCATTGGTTTCATTAGAGCATACCGTACTATCTTATATGGATTCGTGTTAAATAACTTCAAAGAGGAAATCCACTCTCATATGAATAAGTGAATAGATCATTTGCTGGTTGAGGAGGAACATAGCTCTTGGGAAGAGTTATCATCATCACCTCCTTATTCATTGGGTGTGAGAGGGAGCTCATCCATGAGTTACGTCACTGATTTGAATCAAGTGTATGGTAACACTTTTATTTATAAACATCATGATGTATCTACTATATTCTTGTATTTTCTTAACACTCATGTACAGGGCTTTCCTCCAAGAGGGGGAAAATTTTCCTATAGGCTTCATGGGCTACTTGGAGCCATGAGCAATGGCGATGTGGACCATTCCCTAAGAATTTTTGTGGAGATGTTGTAATATTCATGGTGTAATTAATTAACACCAACCATAATACACCTCCTCCACACATGTAAGAATAATGGGGCAGCAAACAAGTGGTGGAAAGCACACTTGTTATATCATATTCTATAGCAGTTAGGAGAAAAAATGTGCTAGTTTCACATGAGGGACCATTGTCCTTCTCCTTTACTTCACATGCTAGCTAGCATGACTCTAATTATGATTCCATATGCTAAATATGTTCTTATATTTTTTGGGAACATGGTTGGGAGGAAGACACATTGGTTGGATGTGTCCTTGGGGGAAGAAATTTCCCACACTTTTTGCACTACATGTTTCAAGGGGAGCATGGAAGATTATATGGCCACGATAGTAGATCACGTGTTTTTGTATGAGGTGGGCCATATGATTGTTTGGAGCATTTGGGATATGCTTCTCATGAGCATTTGTGAGGAAATTTTCTATGAATTACCAGGCTGGGAGGTGATTCATTTCATTTGGATGATAGCATGGAGATGGAAGTCTTTCATTGTTAATGAAGTTCCCCATGATTTTCATCACTTCTATCTTGAGGAGACCATTTATCAGTAAGAAGGTTTCCATATAGACCTTACATTCTTTCATGATTAGAGCCATTTGGTTTATACACCAAAGGCCAACTTACACATTTCGGAGGAACCATTTGGAGAAATAATTGTTGCAAAATACTCAAAGCAATGGTGGAGATTGTTAGATGTGGAGGCCCCAAGAGGAGGAGGGGAGATTTTGCAGCACCCTTGTAGTTGCTTGAGGACAAGCAACCTTTGGGAGGGGAAAACTGTAATATTCATAAATTAGCATGCAGCTAATAGGAATATTATTTTTTCTTTCAAAATCTAGTTAGATGAATAAATGGGCAAGGAGGCCCATAAGTTTCTTAAGTAGGCATAAAATCCCTCATAATGTGAAAAGGGATCATGATAATAACTAGATAAAACATCCTCATGTGTTAACAGGGTCTAAAATGTGTGGAAAAATTCAAGTTTTACCAAGTCAATAGCATTATTATATGAGGAGTGGATCATGAAGAAAGACAGCTCAATGTGAATGAAGATCAATCTAGCTAGTCAAAATGAAGGCACCTTAGGTGTGAAAAGAGACAATGCATGAAGATCAAGTAAAGGTTGAATAAATAAAATAGTGCTATAAAATATGATTGGGACTAATGGAGACATCGTAATTTTGGTAGAGGAGCCTTTGCATGGGGGCAACCTCATAATGGGGTGGGACACTTGGTGAGGAAGCTCATCAACTATATAGTGGAGGGAATGGAAACCATATGGGGCATGATTGAAGAATATATTTTTTGTGTGGTATGTTTATACTTCTTTGCATTCTTTGGCTATTTATCTAAGTTTTTTGCACTGTTTAGTGCAATTTTGTTCTCATGCGGGAATTCCCCACTCTTGCTTGGAGATCTTGTTTAAGAAATCTGAGGAGAGCATTTTGTGCTATATTTCCCACTATCTAGTGTTAGGCCAAGTAGTTACCTCTAGAAACAGTACAGTCCCTTTCATAAACTAGGTTATTTCTTAAGGTATTGTAGTTGAGGGCTTTAATCCCTTGTTTTGAGAGCTAGTTTCCTAGGGGGAGGATCAGCCTTTTCCCGGAAAAGCTAGAAAAAGGAGCTACAACCATTTCTTTGCATGATCAGCCATTTTTATGTAGATTTTCAGCCATACAATGTGCTTCAGCCATATATCTATATCAAATATTTCATGTATATCATTTATGTCAAGAAACCCCTGCCTGGGTCATCTTCGATCTATGTAAACGAGACTAGATCTCTGTTTTCGAGATTATTTGATTAATATATGAGAAGATATATTTTTCCTCTATATTTCAAAGTTTAAAACCTCAAATAAATATGTTGTCTCTTTCTGCAGTAATTTCTGTGTTGAAGTAGTCTAGGGTTTCAGTGTTTTTGGGATGTTTTGAGCATGGGAGGTCTGTTTAACTAGGCTATAATGATTTGTTTCTGATTTTCATTCAGATGTGGTTGCTATAGTGTCAAATATAATGGATCCATAAGCTTAATTTTTATTTTAATGTTTATATTTCTAAAAAATGCAGTTTTAATGCATGTATTGCTGAGTTTTCTGATTTGGGAATATTACAGTGCCTTGGGGTCCCCTATGATGTCAATTATTGTAATTTAATTTGTAAATTTGGAGGGAATAAGATCACTATCAATTAAATATAATCACATACATAAATTAAAACAAAAATGGAAAGGTAATTTTCCTTTATATTAATTTATGTGATCGATCAAGCAAAAAATGGTTTTTTGTTTGTTTTCATATGATAAAAATTCTATGTAGACCTTATCGTCCTTACCACTCTCAAAGTAACTAGGCATTACAAAGATATATTCTTATGGGTACTATGACCAATGTCCTGAAAGAACTAGTC
Source organism: Pinus albicaulis (assembly GCA_034641835.2). NCBI lineage: Eukaryota > Viridiplantae > Streptophyta > Pinopsida > Pinales > Pinaceae > Pinus > Pinus albicaulis. Next base: position 1,609,754,575 of record CM076580.1, read on the forward strand.
ATGCCTTCCAGTAGCTGAAGAATCAACTAAGGTAATGGAAACTAGGATCGACTGTTACTGGCACTCTCACCTACAGGGAAATAATTCGAAATATTTTGGTCACTAAAGTACCTTCATCCTACATGAGAATTTGATTCTTTTATTTATTGTTATTTAGTTACTAGTATCGAGCATTAGATGGTTTGGGTAGCTCGAAGGAGCAATGCATGCACTGGACCTAAGTCAGACCCCCTCCGAATCGGGTTTCTGTTATGCTTGGGTAATTTTTTCGTTGGGATGATTGAAGGATTCTTAAGCACCCTAGAAGAAAAATTATATGTTTGATAGATGTAAAATTACCATGGAGGGTTATGGGATGCCTTCCCCCAATGGTCTTAACTTGAACTATTACTTATTTAATGACACTTGTGGGGAGAATTAGTTGGTTCAAGTTATGGTTGCTTTTAATTGTCTTGACATTTCTTAGGGTGTAGATGGTTAAGAAAAGGTAATCTAAGTGCAAAAAATCTTCGGATACCAGATGCCTTATTATGAAAAGCTTAAAAATTCTTAGTGTGTGGAAAATTTAACATACAAAGTATGATAAGAGGTGGATATGTGATTATCCTTTAATATATCCCTCTAATTACAGTAAGTGTTTGATTGTTTTATTCATGAAGTAGAAATGATGTGTAGATAATGGGCTACTTACACTTTTCCTAATTAAAATATGTGGAACTAAAGGGAGATGGGGAATTAAAATTATTTTGAGAAATCGTTCATGTGCAAGCCCAGGTTCACCTAGAGGTGCAAGGGGAGCATAAATTACTTGCCTTCTTTACTAAGATATGACCCTCATCCCAAAACTATTGAAATAAAAAATGAAAAATATCTTGTTTAGTAGCAATATTTGTGGATGTTGGGAAACTTACTCCTTTACTAATTAAACTATGTGATTTTCATAAAACGCAGCAAAATAGTTTTAAAAATATGTTTGGAATTTTGCCACTTACTCTTCTCCATAATTAAGCTATATGTGTTTTTTGCAAATATAAAAAATAAAAAAATCTCTAATTTCTCCACTAATAATGGTTAGCACAATAACTAGGAAAACTAAAAAACATAATACCACAGTGCAAAGGTGAAGGGAATTATCTAAAGGTTTCCCATCACTTGAAAAAGTGGAAAATAAAAGGTTTTTCTGGCTTTCTGGAACACCGCAAGTATTTTTCCAATACAAGCACAGAGTGATGTGTCTACCAAAGAAAAAAGCACGCGGTCGAGAAAAAAGAGTAAATTTTTTTTATTTCTGAAGCCTAGAACGGGTCCAAAATGTCCTGAGAAAATTCTCAGAGAGGTTCTGAGCACCTTGTAGCTAGTTATGCAAACAAAATTTCTTACAAAAAAATGTTAGAACAAAGAAAATACATCAGTGGATTCACCAATTATGGAGTACCAAATAACACCGCCTTAATAGTTAATTGTTCCCTGGAAAGGATCAAAAGATAGTGGGTGATGTCACTGAAAATATTTAAAAATAAAAGCATGATTAATACTAGATGTAATTCATGTATAAACATAAGCATAAAAAAAAGACAAATAAAAAAAATTACTCAATGGAGAAAACATGTCAATATATCAATGGAGAAAGACTCCCTTTATTGACTGCTAGTGGTAGAATAATACAATAGAACGCTAAAACACTTAAAGAGAATCCTTTGAGCTATGGACCTCAAATATCCTCCGTAAGGAGGTCCCTTTTGCTTGGTCTCTTTGCAAGCTTCTTCGTGTATGTCTCTGCTAAGGAGTAAAATTCTTGGGTGGTAGTTGATGTATATCCCTCGTAGGGCTTCCCGATGCCCGAGGTAGATAGTCATATTAGCTGTATAGTTACAAATACATTGCACACATGTTTATACGAAGGCTTAATTGACGAAGTGAGATATTTAAGGATTTCCTCTTTGTAAACAGCAGATCCTTTGGAGAGCACTAAGAGGCGTGGCTAAAGTCCTTCCTCATTGGCTCCAAGTCTAGATCCTCCAAACAAACAAAGCACACACATAATCTTCACAGTGGTATCACTTACTAGCAATTAAACATGTATATAATCAACATTAAAATATGGAAATAAGATCCATTTATATCATACTTCATAAACAAATAAAAAATAAATTTGACACTAAAACATCAAATGGATTAAACAAATACAATTCTATTAATATATAAGGATGAAGATTACAATCGTTGGTTGAACCAAGCCTTCCTTAGTCTTATGACTCCTCTCTCTCCCCTCTATCTCCGAGTGTAATAATACTTGGGCTAGGGGTTCTCAATGAACCTTTCCAATCCTTAAGCCCCACACTAAAAAATGATGTTCTTCTCTACACACAATCAATCCTTCGACCCTTGACCAAGAGCCCAAGCCTCCAATTTATAGGAATTAGGGAGGACAGACCTTGCCAATCCTTTAAATCAATTTAGATGGGGAAAAGTCTTAATTTTTCCTCGCCTTTCCTTGCTTTTTCCCTCTATAGATGTTTAGTTGTGTTTGGAAACATCCAATAAGAGGTTTGTACCATAGGTTGCTACTTTTGAACTGACACATTGTGAGAAAAAGTAGGAAATGCTAGTCAGTTTCTGTGGGATTTTCCCCTTTCTTCATGAAAAAACTGGTAACGCTACCTCTTAGGAAAGACAAAGCATTAACCTAGGCACTAAAACTCCTTTCAAATGGCTGGGATTCCTTATAACTTGACTTTGTTGTCTCAATTGTGCTTTACCTTCGAAAAATGGGTCTCTATCTAGGTCATTTTCTTCCCTCAATGTTTCCTTCTGCTCTGAGTCGATGAGGAGGTCATTTGTCCGGTAATAGATGCCCCCTAAAGTGTGAGGTCAAAGGTGAAGTTGATGGATGAAATAATTTATAATATGTGTAGTATAACGAGAGGAGTTGGAGGACTGCGGAAAACCTGAAACAACAAAATATGTCAGAAATATAAGTATATGTCCTGAGTCGGGGTTTCCCATGCTCAGTAGTTGTATCAAAATGATTTCTATGGAAAGAGATATGACCAGTATGTCGACTGATAAGCACAATGTGGAAGCTTGTGTCATCATATAATCAATCTGATAAGTTGTCTCAAAAAACAATATCGTAGCTTGGGAGAGGAAACAAAATTGAAATGATGTAAGCCTCAACCCAAGATCTTGGTCGCTGCTTCACTAAAATACATATTTCCACACGTGTGAATGAAGGATTTGTATTCAAACATGTGGGAAATTGTCTGATTACAATTAAGTTCTGAAAATTGTTAACAAACACAAGGGTGGCCACTGATAAGGATGATGGTCCCCAAATTCACAGTACAATCTAGTGAGTGTAAATAAAAGGTGTTGATGTCAAAAAATCATAGAATTATTCAACTGGGAGCCAATAATGAGAACCCCCAATCAAACACAAGGTAACCTACCATTGAGGTCTGCAAGTACCTAGGTACTGATGTGTTTCTGAATCAACTTCCTAGATAATATGTTGAAGTCGATAAGAAGAGATGTATCGAATGGTAGGCACTAAGGCGTCCTACATCAATCGACAAAAAACCGGAAAATATGATTTTGTTTTCAAGATAATCAAGAGAAAATGGGAGTAACTGACAAAGAAAAATGATTTCTAGCATATGATGGCTTGGCTAATACAAGAAGTAGTAGATAGCAAGATCTTCTTGAAAAATAGAAGGCACAGTAAAAGGGTACCAGGCAACTTAGGCTTACAAACACCAAACAGTGTCAGGATTCACTAATGCAAGGGCATTGGCATACGAAGGCTAAACTCATAGAATGGTAGGGTTCAGCTAATTATGAGTGAATTTTCTCAGAAGTGCCATGTTCAAGGTTTTTTATTGCCAAATCGACTTTCAAAGCATAACATAATAAGTATCCACTTTGTCCAAATTTTTCCTCATATTATTAAGTTTAACGAGTCTAGACATGTAAACTCAGTGATATTTTCATATTTAGGGAGTTTGAAAAAAATCATAAAAGACAACTCTAGGGCGATACCTTTGTCATGTTTGATAACTGAGGATGACAAAGGGAGAATATTAAGCCAAACATAGTTCCTTTTCCATAATTTTGTCCACTGAATCGGGATAAAGTGATAAAACTATGTTAAATGGACATCTGCCTAATTTTGTTATGAGTACGAGGAGATGGAGTAAACTCAATATTCTTCGTGAATTTTTAATGAGTGATATGAAGAAAAAATCGATCCTCTCTGTGAAATTTTAACAAGCCCAACGGAGAAAAACTCGGTTCTCTCTATGAAATTTTAACGAGTCCGATGGAGAAAAACTCGGTTACTTTTTCTATTTTTTAACGAGCTAGAAAAATATGGAAAATAATAGCTAAAATTTATTTGTCGTGGTAGTTTAATGAGCTCGACGAAGGAAATCGAGTTTTTTTTAGTTTTATAAGCTATAAAAAGTCCCTAAAAAGAAGGCTCGTTGCTTGTTCACGTAAGTTTAACAAGCCCAAAGAAGAGAACTCGATTTTTTTCAGTTTAACGAGAGAGAAAAATACCATAAAAATAATGCTCGAAATTTCTTGATCTCTTTCTTGTCAATAGAAGAATCTATGGTGGGAATTTTCTCGTAACACCAAGTAAAAACATCATCGAACTCCTTAATAAGGGATGTGAAGCGTGCAATTTCCTCAGGACTGCAATCTACTCCTATGATGATCTACCACTTCTATGTCCACGATTATTGTTTTCCCACTAAGTGTAATGGGGTAGATAGAAAGGTAGCCTTTTGGGAGGAAGGTGTGTCCATCGAAATATTTTAGGGAATTCGACAGTGGAGACAAAGTGGGAGAACCCAAAGCGAGCCAACACATAGTTGACATTATGCAGGTTGAAGCACCATCATCAATGACAGTGTGATGGATTGGTCTCCCTTTCAACACAACTTGAACCTGGAAAGCAAGCTGGTGTGAAAGGCAAGGTTTTCATTTTTCCATGTTGAAGAAAGCTACCATAGAATCCTAGGGGTTAATTCTACCAAAGGCTGAAAGGAAATCTTTCCTTTGCACTAGGCAAGTTTGCAACACTTTGGGTGCAGACATAGCTGATGGTGCTTGCATCAAGTATTCTAAAATGTTGTAGTTTTGGGCAGCACGTGAATATGTGTTATGATTTGTGTGTTGAAGGGTCCCTTTGAGAGGACGAATGATAGGGTCAGTAGTAGGCCTTTTGATATGAAAATTGTGAGGCGACGATGGATTCGAACTTGAACTAGGTTCTTGAGCTTCAATTACTATAATTCCATAGATTTTAGCTCAGTTTTGGATTTCAATAGTCTCCATGCCAAAAATGGCAGATGATCCTTCACCGAAAGGATGAGTACCACCATTGACCCTTTTGGGGGGTTGTGTCGGGTTTGCAACCATGTGTTGTTGTTGCTGTTGTGAATTAGGGAAGGAATTATGAAGGACTATAGGTGTCCTTCCAGAGTCCTTTTGTGTAATAAAATTTGTGCATTCCTGCAGCCAATGACATTTATATGTCAAGTGGTCCTCCACACCAATTTTTCAAGGGAATCTCATATTTTTTTCCATTCTTTTTCGTTCCTTGCAGTGTTTCTCTGATTGGGATTATTCTGAGCATGGGGATTCTCTTCAGAAGGAGTGGAATTTGTCTTATTATCCTTGTTCTTTTCGCTAGGATTTTTTGTATACTGCACAGAGTGTACCTCAGTGGCGAGAAGAGCAGTAGATTGGGTAGGGTTGGTGACAGCTGAAGATGGTTGGGAAGTCTGCCCGCTGAGTTGCTTTACAGCTACACCAAAAGTTGCCCCAAAAAGGCCGTTACCATGCGCTCTGGGTAACTGAGTAGTGTGAGGGTTTGGGTTTCCAAGGGCATGGGGGAGTAACTAATACAGTGTGCCATATTGCGAATAGATGAGATCTATATGTTGTGCATGATGGATGGATTTGTATTCCCTGACCACACTAGACAAGAAAATGTCTTTAACAAGGGGTGTTAAGATTGACATACAAAACCAATTCGATAACAGATGATCTGGGATTGGCACTTTGACTAACCTCTACCTACGTCTCCATTCATGAGTGTTATCGAAGACATGGGTAGTGGTGTCTTGGTGTAGCGAGGTTAAGAGCTCAATTCTGGTTTCGTATCGGATAGGTAATTGGAATTTCTTAAGAAATTGTATTTCTAAGGCACCAAAAGTATCGACTACAGCACGTGGTGCCTCAATTTACCATTTGGGAGGATTTCCTATGAGAGTGTGGGGGGAAAGTCAGATCCAGATACTATCGTCCACCATGGAGTTAGAAACTGACCATAGATGAAAGGTGGTTATGTGCATAGCCATATCCTCCCCTTGTTCCCCTTTGAACTTAGGGATGTCAAATGGAATCTTTGTGGTATTGGAGGCCATAGCAGGTTGTGGCTGATAGGATCATTGGTCAATTTATAGAGGTCGGAGATTTCTAATGCTGCCAAAAATGGCAATTGTGTGGTTTCCCCCGAGTCTAGCCTAGGAGGTGTTGGCTGACCATTTGGACTGTAGGGTCCACCCATAAATGTGTTACTAATTGGATAAGTAGAACTTGTTTGATAAAAGTATCCATTGAGTGGAGGTGTAGGGATGTATGGTTGTTGTCCCCAGTGGATGTTGTACTAGGGGGGAAAATGTTGGTTACCCCCAGTGTAATAGTTTCCCCCTTGCCCCAGTTGGTTTTGGGGAAGGTCCGCCCATATGGACGTGATATAGTTAGCTTGTGTCATACTACTATTCGCATAGTTGACCATCAACAATACCCTACACCTAAATTTTGACCACTTAAAGGAATGGCGTTAACAATTGACGGTCCTACTTGTCCTATTGAATGTAGGGGTACCAAAGTTCCCGATGGAATATATGTATTGGTGACACTGCCCCCTGCCATAGCAGCAAGGGGTTTGAAATCAACAATGGGTTCCAACCAAAAGGGTTGCTAAAAGGAACTGAAATGGCCTCACTAGTGGGAGCGAAAACTGTGGGTCTAGGTATAGTCACTATAGGAGCACATCACAAAGGGTTCTAAGGTCCACTTGCAGTTGTGATGATCGGATTAATAAGATTGGTTATAGGCTAGCTACTAGGTTTTCCAATCAGTTTCATATAACTGAAAACCGGTGTGAAAGATGGTGGTGGAATGGGGTTGTCCAGCAATGACACCGACCTTATGTTCTCCGATTGTGAAATGGATGTCGGTGCAGCCGAAGACATGAGTGGCAATAGTGTTACCTGAATTATCAATGGCCTTGATGGGCCAATGAGAGGAGGATGGTAAGGAGGTACAACTCCTTCAGTGAAAGGATCCTCGGGAGACTCCATGTGATAGGGAGATATATGAAAGACAGGGGTTGTCACTGGAGACTACTCTTCCAGAGAAGGCACTAGCCGACCGAGACTAGAGTCCTCCCCTAGTTTCAATAGAGGGAGACCTTGCTTCCATATAGAAAGGTGACGACGGTTGAAGGATGCCACGATGACCTGATAATTTTATCAAATTTTATAGTGATGTATTATGAAGTCTCAGTGATAGTAAACACACACCTAAAAAATAAAAAAGAACCTCTAAAATCAATCAATCTAGCAGCCAGAAGGGGTAAGACCCTGTCTGAGTACTATCATTTGCTAGAGATGAAACCCATTATCATAATAGGATACAGAGAGAGATGGTCCACTGTACAGTAACGATTTCTCTAGAGCTTCGCCTGAACCTCAGACGATGGGTGTAAGAACTCACTTCGAGACGAGTACCCTCCCAAAGACCGAAGATAGAGTAGATTTGTCTATGTCAGGGACCAAGGCAACCCACCCAACTCACCTTGTGTAAGTCCCTAAGAGTATGGAAATTAAAGATACCTAAAATCATATACACTATCAAGGGTGTCACGATCATAGACAACACACTATATGGGCAGAACACCTAGATCCCTGATCTAGTTTTGACATTCCCGAGGGGAACCCCAATATATAGAATGCCCACTATTATGCATTCGAAGGTGGGATACCTTCTCATGCACCCTAGTGTTGTCTCGCGCTTAACTCTAGTAGTAGTGGAGCAATCCCAATAGTATGAGTGCATCAGGATTTTTCTCTTGTTAATGACTCTAGTTTAGAGTTTTTGATCTTGGGTAGTTTTCTCACTTATCCTATCCCAAGGTCCTAGCCTAAAATACTATTGTTGTGAGCTCAAAAAAATATTTAGGTCATTTATTTTATTAGCGCTTGATTTTTCAGTGTAGATGTTTATTAGTATTCTAAGGGGGAGTGGACGTATGAAATGTAATGTGACTCTGACTCAAAACCATGCATAAAATTATCTTAATATTCAATTCGGTGAAGAGTTTATTCTATAGGGAGAGATATTTCATGGCATCCATGTAGAAAAAAAAATTCAAATAACACAGTTCAACCTAATAATATTCAGACTGTTGAAAATGCAGCAAGATGATGGAGCTTAGTGAGATGAAGTCGCCTTCACTAAGTGGGCCCGCAAGCGAATTCTGGCGCAAAGTCTATTTTTAAACTATGTCCATTTTTAGACATATGAAGCATGGTTCGGGGATTCCAGTTTGAGATTATTGGAGCATTGGCCATGTTGGTAAAAATAGATGGGACTCTATTTTTGTGACCTATAGGTCGATAGGTCGATGTCTATTTTTAGACTGCCTATCCTAAAAATAGGGAAGTCAAATATTATTTACCCTTAATAATATTTGGACTCTAAACAACAGTTTACTCTCTTGGAGCACTTCAGTTCGAGCTACAGAAGTGGATCATGCACCTGACAGAGGAATTATGCTATTCCCAAGGGTTTTATGGCATCATGCATGGTTGACTTCAGTTAGGACTTCAGTGGCAAAATTTTGGTGGAGTTAATGAGACAGCTAGTGGAGTTGTGTTCTATTTAATTTAGTTGAACTAGTTGAGATTAGTTTAACTAGCTAATCAATTAGTTATGAGTGGAGTGAATTAAATATTATTTAATTCATTAATTAGTAACTCATTATTCAACTCAAGAACACATCAGTTCACTACAGTGTATGATCAGTTCAGTGGAGACCAGGGAAAGAGGTAGATGAAAGGGTGGAGTTAGCTATCAGTTGTGACTATACTGTTGCTATTTGCAACACACAGATAGGTGGAGTAAGCCCATGAGGATTGCGCAGTTCAGGCTGGTGTTTTATCTATATAAAGAGGCCATCCCATAGCATTGAAACACGCAATAGAGGCAAGGAAATTGGCGGTGAGTTTTGAACCAGTAACCTGTTCAAAACTGAGCTAGATTGTGGGTAACTGTATGAGAAAGTACTGAGTACTTGTGAGGAGTATTGTACTGAGTTTGTTACTTGATTTCTCCATTATGATATACACAATAGCTGCGGGGTTTTCAGCTATAAGCTTTCCCCATACATACTGTGTTAATGTGTATGATGATTTGATGTGTTATCGCTTGATTTTATTTCCGCATGTTTGATGATCTGAGTGGAAGAGATTATGTGTTGCATATAAATTCGAATTGTATGTGATCAGGATAGTCTCGGTGAATAATTGATCATTATTCAACAAATTTCTACATGGTATCGAAGCTATTGAAGCAGAGATTGATCATCACAGTGATTACAAACTTATTTCGGTAGACAGAGTCTGCATGCGGGCCAGGTAGCCTCCGGATTCATCTTTCTTCAAAAAGTGAAAGGTCTGGTAAATGCCCCTTGCAGTCAATCTCTGTGCTAGAAATAATTTGTTCTCACAGATCTAGAGCGGCTGAGCTTTGAGGTGGAATTCGAAATTTTGCAGCAGTTTTGTTTTCTTGGTGCCAATGTTGAAAATGTCTTTCAACGGTTTGCGACTCGAATATGCTCTTGAAGGCAGTTCGAATTATGTTGCATGGAAGGATCGCATGGAGGCAGTATTAGAAGATAATGGTCTGAAGGAGTTTGTAGATACGGATGTCCAAAAGCCCACTGATCCTGCTGAAGTCGATGCATGGCAAAAGAAGATGGCGAAGTGTCGAAGGATCATGTTGGAGGGCGTCAAGGATCATATTGTATCCAGCCTGCATGGAAAGGCTACTCCATATTTAATGTGGAAAGCTTTGACGGATCTATTCCAGAGTAAGAGTGACCAAAGGAAGCTGGCACTCAAAGATAAGCTCAGGAACATCAAGATGGAGAAGGGCGACAGTATCGCCAAATACCCCACGAAGTTCACTCAGTGCAGAGATGAGCTGGGAAGTGTGGGGGTGACTGTCGAAGACGAGGACATGGTCGACCTGGCTCTCCTTGGTCTTCCGAAGGCTTGGCACTCATATCAAGATAGTGTCAATGGTCGGGAGAAGCTGCCGAGATGGGAGCGCCTTTGGGCGGATCTCATGCAGGAGGAGATAAGGAGGACTACTCAAGATGGATCTTCATCAAAGGGAGCTGATGAAGAAAACTGCGCTTTGGTTGCCAAAGAAAAGAAGGGGAAGGGTAAGAAAACCTCTCATTCTGGTGCAAAGGGAAAGAAGCAGGATATGGCGAAAGTGAAGTGTTTTCACTGCCATGATCATGGACATTATGCTACCAATTTTCCAAAGAAGAAGAAGAACAAGCAAGCAGGAAGATCTGCAGATGGAGAAGCTTTGGCTTCACAGTTCGAGCTTGACTTTTCACTTATCGCATGCTTGGTTTCAAGTGTGTTGGGATCGGTATGGTTCTTGGATAGTGGTGCGTCATTTCATATGACGGGAGATTGGAATTTGTTCTCAGATCTGGAGTACAAAGATTTGGGTGTGCACATCGAGATGGGCGATGATGGTAGATACAGTGCGACTAGTATCAGTACCATATCCTTTCAGAGGGAGTCTGGTAAACCCTTTGTATTGAGGGATGTCATGCATGTACTTGGATTGAAGAAGAAATTTATCTCTGTGGCGATGTTGGAGGATAAGGGGTATGATGTGGTCTTCAGCGAAGGAAAAGCCTTCCTGTGTAGTAAGACTACTGGAGAGACCCGGAAGATAGGGGTTCAGACCAAGAAACTTTATCAGTTGCAAGTAGATGGCTGCACAACAATGGCATGCAAGGCGGGAGAAGTGGTGAGCTGGGATGATGAGGGCGAACTGTGGCACAGGAGATTGGGCCACCTTCACCATGGAGCTTTGAAGATTCTGCAGCAGATTTCTAGTGAGCTTCCTAAGGGCACTCTTGCGCAGTCAGATCAGTGCAAGGGGTGTACTTTAGGGAAGTATGTGAAAATCACCTTTCACGAGAAGGATAGTTGCGCCACAATGATCCTTGAGAAAGTTCACACAGACGTGTGTGGTCCTTTCTCAGTTGCTTCGACAGCAAAGCACAGGTATTATGTGATATTTGTTGATGATTTCTCTTGAAAGTGCTGGATCATCTTCATGCAGAAGAAGAGCGATACATTCACGAAGTTCTGTGAGTTTAAAGCACTGGTTGAGAAGGAGTCAGGGAAGAAGGTGATTGCTCTAAGGAGTGATAACGGTGGTGAATTCATCTCGGCTTAATTCAAGGAGTTCTGTAGCGCAGAAGGGATTCAGAGAGAGCTCATCACACCCCATAACCCATAGCAGAACGGGGTGGTTGAGTGGAAGAACAGAATGATCATGGGTGCTGCACGAGCGATGTTGCATGATCAGGGCCTACCCCTTCACTTGTGGGCTGAGGCATGCAATACAACAGTGTATGTGCAGAACCGTTGTCCTCACAAGGTTCTTGGCATGAGTACACCGGAGGAGGCTTATTCTGGCAAGAGGCCCGATATTTCCCATTTGCGGATTTTTGGTTCTCCTGTCTACATGCATGTGACGAAGGATGCGAGAAGGAAGCTGGATCCGACCGCAGAGGTTGGAATATTTGTGGGGTACACTGATACACCTCACAACTACCGGGTATATTTGTTAGATAGTCGCAAGACTGTTGTGCGACGGGATATAAAATTTTAGGAGGAGAAAGCCATGCAGTGTTCGCTTGAGAGGGAGCTACACTTGCATGCAGATGAGGAGCTGTTAGTTCCTAAGGAGGAGCTTCCGGATGTGGATCAGCCATAAGAGGAGGTTCAGGAGGTGGAAGAAACCACCCATGTAGCGCCAACCATCAGAGGGCGCATGCGCACTACAGAAGCTGAGCGACTGGCTCGGGATGCAGAGAAGGTTGTAGGACCACCTACAGCACAGCGCAGACAGAGACAGTCACCGGATCGGTACACTGGATACATGGCTCTTGTGATTCAATGTGTTGTGATGGAGCCATCCTCTTTTGAGGAAGCTATGGAGGAAATCCCATGGGTAGATGCCATGATCAAAGAATATGATTCGATCATCAGGAATAGTGCATGGGAGATTGTCCCAAGACTGGTGGGGAAATCAGTGGTGGGTTCGCGATGGATCTACAAAGTGAAGAAGGCGGCTGACTGGAGTGTGGAGAAGTACAAGGCGAGATTTGTCGCCTGTGGCTTTTCACAGATCGAAGGGATTGATTATGAGGAGACTTTTGCACCTGTCACAAGGTACTCTTCCATACGGATGATCCTTGCTCTCTCAGCGCAGATGGGGTGGCACATTCATCAGATGGATGTGAAGACTGCGTTCCTCAACGAACTCATTGAGGAGGAGGTGTACATAGAGCAGCCTGAAGGTTTTGAGATCTTCAGCAGTGAGTCACATGTGTGCTGACTCAAGAGAGCACTGTACGGGCTTAAGCAAGCACCTCGTGCTTGGTACACTCGGATAGACAGCTACTTCACCGGGCTTGGATTCTCCAAGAGTGAGGTGGATCCAAACCTGTACCAGATTGTAGTGGAGGGGAAGCTGTTGATCATCGTACTGTATGTAGATGATCTGATTTTGACTGGCGATGAGCAGTTGATACTTTCATGCAAGGAGGATCTTGCACGAGAGTTTGAGTTGAAGGACTTGGGCATCCTTCATTATTTCCTGGGATTGGAGATTTGGCAGCGCAGCGGAGGACTGTTTGTTTCTTAGGGCAAGTATGCCCGGGAGATTCTGGAGAGGTTCAACATGCAAGGCTACAAGCCTGTTGACACTCCTCTTCCTGGTGGTTGGAGGAAGGAGGATGCTACTTCAGCGGAGGTAGTGGATGCCACTGTCTATCGACAGTTGGTGGGGTCGCTTATGTATCTGGTCAACACACGACCCGATATATGCTATGCTGTTAACCAGCTTTCGCAAGCTATGGTTAAGCCTACCAAGCTCTTTTGGAAGGCAAGCAAGCATGTATTGCGCTATATTAGAGGCACATCGGGATATGGTCTATGGTACAGACAGGAGGATGGAGCGAAGCTTTCTGGCTTCACTGATGCAGATTGGGCAGGGAGCCCAATGGACCGGAAGAGCACTTCTGGAGGAGTTTTCAGCATTGGGTCGACAGCAGTTTCCTGGTATAGCAGGAAGCAGAGATCCGTGGCACTCAGTTCAGCAGAGGCCGAGTACATGGCAGCAAGTTTGGCTGCATGCGAGGCTATTTGGATGAGGAAGATCCTCGCAGTTTTGTTCAGGTTGCATTTGGAGCCTACAGTGATCTACTGTGATAACCAGAGCTGCATCAAGCTCTCGGCTAATCCAGTATTTCATGATAGGTCCAAACACATTGACATCAGGTACCATCATATCAGAGATTGTGTTCAGCGGAGAATCATGATGCTTTCATATGTTCCCACGGAGGATCAGGATGCCGACATCCTGACGAAGGCGCTCACCAGGAGCAAGTTCGAATTCCACAGAGGCAGGATAGGGGTTGCAGATAATCCATATCTTGGTGAGAGGGAGTGTTGAAAATGCAGCAAGATGATGGAGCTTAGTGAAATGAAGTTTCCTTCACTAAGTGAGCCCACAAGCGAATTCTGGCGCAAAGTCTATTTTTAAACTATGTCTATTTTTAGACATATGGAGCATGGTTAGGGGATTCCAGTTTGAGATTCTTGGAGAATTGGTCATGTTGGTAAAAATAGATGGGACTCTATTTTTGTGACCTATAGGTCGATAGGTCGATGTCTATTTTTAGACTGCCTATCCTAAAAATAGGGAAGTCAAATATTATTTACCCTTAATAATATTTGGACTCTAAACAATAGTTTACTCTCTTGGAGCACTTCAGTTCGAGCCTTGGAAGTGGCTCATGCATCTGACAGAGGAATTACGCTATTCCCAAGGGTTTGATGGCATCATGCATGGTTGAATTTAGTTAGGACTTCAGTGGCAGAAGTTTGGTGGAGTTAATGAGACAGCTAGTGGAGTTGTGTTCGGTTTAATTTAGTTGAACTAGTTGAGATTAGTTTAACTAGCTAATCAATTAGTTATGAGTGGAGTGAATTAAATATTATTTAATTCATTAATTAGTAACTCATTATTCAACTCAAGAACACACCAGTTCACTACAGTGCATGATCAGTTCAGTGGAGACCAGTGAAAGAGGTAGATGAAAGGGTGGAGTTAGCTATCAGTGGCGACATCAGTTGTGCATGAGATTTGCACCACACTTGGAGGAATTGCCCATGATGATTTTGTTGTCAAGCCAAGGAGATTTGAACCTTGGATCTCTATATAGACAGGCCTGGATTGCGCAATAGAGGCAAGGCAATTGGCGGTGAGTTTTGAACCAGTAACCTGTTCAAAACTGAGCTAGATTGTGTGTAACTTCACGAGATAGTACTGAGTACTTGTGAGGAGTATTGTATTGATTTTGTTACATGATTTCTCCATTATAATATACACAATAGCTGCAGGTTTTTTAGCTATAATCTTTCCCCATACATACTGTGTTAATGTGTATGATGATTTGATGTGTTATCGCTTGATTTTATTTCTGCATGTTTGATGATCTGAGTGGAAGAGATTATGTGTTGCATATAAGTTCAAATAGTATGTGACCAGAATAGTCTCAGTGGATAATTGATCATTATTCAGCAAATTTCTACACAGACATCTATTTATCCTCTCTAACAGTTTTTTAACCAAGAAATTCAGAATTAATTCAGCTATTTTTCAGAAAAAATAAAAAAATATTTCCTCTTCAAAAAGTAAATGTGACTAACACTAATTTTTTAAACAAGAAAAAAAAAAATGCTAGTAGGCAGCCAAGCACATGGATCCAAAAAACATAAGCTAATATGGAAGCCAACAACTCCATAGCCAATGGAAGTGTTATCACTCAGGTTTTCCTAGAAGTTGTGCAAGAGGAAAGTATACCCGAGGTAACCACAAACCAACCTTTTAGATGCAGAATCTAGCCAATCTGCATCCAGAGAGGGCTCTCTCTTTATGATTTATCTTTGTTCTTGAAAGGTTTTAGGCTAGTTATAGATTCAAAATTTGTTTTGGGAAATTGGTGGAATCCACAAACTAAGGG
The DNA here is from genome assembly GCA_034641835.2 of Pinus albicaulis. Lineage (NCBI taxonomy): Eukaryota > Viridiplantae > Streptophyta > Pinopsida > Pinales > Pinaceae > Pinus > Pinus albicaulis. Next base: position 1,609,770,002 of record CM076580.1, read on the forward strand.
CAAGGCTGAGAGCTTTCAGTCCATTGGGCTATGGAGTCCAAGGATGGCTTTACTGGATTTCTATTCTACGCACAAGATGGTATTACAGGGCAAGATAGCTAGACAGAGAACAATCCTTAAAATTTAAAGTGGGTGGGATGATCTTGAAGGAATGAAAGGCAACTAAGAATCTTTCACCATGTTCAGAGGAAGAAGTGAATTGACTACAAACAAAGAGCAATAAAGGATTCCTTATTATAGCAATCAACAGTGATTAAATTAGCGAAGCGGGAGCATTTAAGAATTCATGCTTATAGCTAATTTAGAAGAAAACATTTAGGAACAATTACATTTGAAAACAGAGTACAATTAAGCAAATTCTGTTTCAATCTCTTATGTAAATTATTCAGAAATGGATATGATGGTATTAAAAACTAATATAAAATTTCAGACAAAAGGTAGAAACACTTATTGAACTGTAGTCCAACACATGAATCCTGCAACAAGTCCAGTTCTTTCAAATCGTCATCCAGCAAGCCACAAGTAAATTTCTCCAAAAGATTTTATTCCGAAAATCTCAATGTTACAGCAGAGTAATAGAATCCACCCTCAACACTCCCTTTGAGGGTTTATTTATACAAATTCTAAACTAAAATATCTTGAAACAAATATCAAAATTGGTTCACAAATCTCTCCAACTATTTACATAAATAGAACTTAATTAAAGGACACTCAAAATAATGCATCTATTTGGCACTATTTTGTATGGATAGGTGATGACAAAGAGAAGAATTTGAATTTGATCCAACTCTTAGTTGATGATGAGGCATCCAAGTCACTAACTGCTTCCTTTCTTTGTGCAATCTGCTCCAACAATTCTGCAAACTTGGGGTCCAATGATATCTTTTTATTTCTCAATCCGTAATAGATATATAAAAAGTGAAAGAGGTTATTGTAGATAAATATGTTGGTGAGATAAACCTTTTTCATTTTCCCAAAATTCCTCTCCAGCTATGCATAATAGTCTCTGTAAAAACTATGTGTAAAACAGAGTTTTTCAGAGTCTGAAAAATGGCCTCTAAAGATGCACATGTATCTCTCATTATAAAACCACTGTTAAAAAACTGAGATAGGTTTTTGTATATGGGTCTCTTAGGAACAAAAACCCCCTTCAGTTTTGTATGAAGTATTTTTTATTGGCCACAATCCTCTCTGCAAAAGGATGACTTAAACTGGAATTTTCTGCAAAAAGTGCTTTCCAACATTGTTTAATATTTCCAAAACCATAATGGCTGTTAGAAAAGTGAGAGAGGTTTTTGTATATGGCCCTCTTAAGAACATAAACCTCCTTCAGTTTTGTAAAATTCATCTTTTATTGATCACAATAGTTTCTGCAAAACTATGACTAAAATATGCAATTTCTGCAAAAATGTTCCTTCTTGTTGTATTTTTCATCTTTTCACTTTTTTTGTTCCTTTGACTGTTTTACTTTCACTTTAGATAAACTTCAATGTTGGTGAAAGTATTTTCATCTCTTTTTACCATTTTACTGCCTCTGTAATTACTTTTACTGTTTTACCTTTGACTGCTCTGTAACTTCATTTTAACTTTCACTCTGACTTTTACCTGATACACTTTAACCACTGATACTCTTTAATTGTTATGCTTTTCCTATCCCTGTAATTTCTCATTTCACTTTTACCATTCACTGTGCACATTTCATCATTCTAATCTCTCTCTGACTTTGTATACAAACTGTTTGTTGAATGAAAATATTGAATTAAAATCTGAGAATTTGGAGTAACAATTTTGTCAACTAGTATTGAAATTGTTGGTCCAAATCCATATTCTGATGATAACCTGCTAAAATAAAACAATTTGTTAATGAAATCCAGGTCTCTATGAGGGGCATTCAATGGGGTTACATTCAGGGCTGCCGGAGCTTCCATTTTGGTTCTTGTGTATTCAAAATGGAAGTTTCTGGGTTTTCTTCACAGACTGAGCGCGATTTCAGTTTTAATGAAGGAAATTGGCACAATTGCAGGTTCGGGGGGAACAATTCACAGTTTAAAAATCAGGGAATGATCTTAGAAATAAGATTTTAACACTGATCCAGCGGAAAAACAAGGAACAGAGAGTTTCTTTTCAAGTTCGGAGCACAAAGGATAAATACCTGCTTTTAGACGGAAACTGGTTCTTTAACAGGTAACAGGCAATGGCGGGACTGTTCTTCAACACGGGCGCAGCGGAATCTTGGAGTAAATTGGTCAATTGCAGTGGAAATTTGAAAATCGCAGCGGGAGCTCTGTCGTTTTCAGAATAATGAAAATAACTGAAAAAACACGAAAAATGGCTTTATTCGCAAGTTAAAAGTATTTTTTATTTTTTCGAGGTGATGACGTCATCGACGTATGGGGTGACGTAAGCCGGCAGTAAGCGGTAAGCGGTAAGTGGTATTCCCGCACCGCTTTTGATCGAGGATGGTTTTTATCGGAGGGGCAGCGATTCCACAGGTTTCTTGCCACGTGGATGGTTTGACTATTCAAAACCACCCATCCCCCGCTGGTTAAAAAACTTACATGGGATGGGCAGCGGGATCAACGCTGGCCGTTGATCTGCGGGAGGCTGATCCAACGGCTGGGGCGATGGGGAGATAGGCGGGGTTTCATGTGGGCCCGTCGAACTTTTAAACACTTTTTAAATGTTATTTAATCGCTCCGGAGGATATTTAACTGGCGGAAAGAATGAAGGAAATGGGGGGTCGCGGTGGGGTTTTAATCATCAGGGAAATGCCAAGTGGACAAGCCACGTGGGCATAAAACTTCGGATTTATTTTTCTTTGGTATTAAACATATACACCATATGTTTAACGCTTTTTTGAATACATAATTTTATTATATGGTAAACTAATCATATGCAATTAACTTACCATAGGGGCGGATTTATATTATAAAGATATATTTAACCAAAGGGCTTATAAAGCGGGGTTTTTATTTTCAATGTGCGGGGATATAATACTTTGGTAAACATTATAATAAATGGGTTTTTGGGATATTTATAAAAAAGGGAGTTATATACTTAGGAAGGGGTATTTCACTAGGGATTTAATATAATAGAGTTGAATGTTAATATGGCTAAGGACAAGGAAAATCAAAACATTTTTGTACATCTAAGAAAGTGATAACTTGTGAAGTAAATTGCAACATTTTATCTTCAACACTTAAACTTAGAATAACAAGTTATTTTGAGGAATTTTTATGGAATTTTGCATCAGTTTCCTAAGTAAAATAGGATTTTACTTAGGAAAAATTGAAGGTGAATGATTATAATGATGGATTATCTCAAGTACTTAGGTCTTTTTGATCATTAGGCCGAGGGTCCGGTCCCTCCAGAAGTCAAGGAAATGCCTTGAGCCCCTTTGATCTCCAAATACCTTAGTACTTTGGGGGAAATTAGTAAAAATTTTGAGGGGAAAGTGATGAGGGAGGTTAATGAGTTTGACTTTGCTTGCTGTGATTTTGCAGTGTATTTCCTGCTTTATTATTTGTGATGGAAGTAAAGGATCAAAAACATGTAGTAGCATCATTCATCAGATAACACTTTGCAGCACCATCTACCTACCCTATCTACTTGACACTACCATTTTCTCTTCTTTATTAGGGTGCATTTGGACTTGCAAAAACCCTTATCAATCTTCTTTTCTTTTACATGACAAATCTATCTAATTCTACCCTTATTACATCCAAGGGCTCAGATTAAACTGTTGAGCACCTTTTATTAACTCTACCTATCTACTTATCTGCCAAGATTAAACTGTTTGGTCAGATATTTATTCTCTATTCTACAACATGAAATTGAAAAATGAATGAGTCAAGTTTAAACAGTTTGACTCTTCATAAATTGTGGCAAAAGTTTGACAAACTGCACACAATTGCTTTATTACAAAAATGAAATAGTAGTGGCATTTGGATTTGCACACTTTCCTTGGCCTTTCTTTTTGATGGGGTTCATTTCTTTTACTTTTTGGCCATTTTTATTCTTTTTACCCTTTGATTTTTCTTTTAGGGTATACCCTCTTTACATTTTTTAAATTTTTTGATTTTTTGGTTTTTCAAGAATATGGAACACCTTTGTCCAAGAAAAAGGTTTGAACATATTCCATAGTTCAATCAAGACAATCATGAAAAATGACACCTATTGGTATAGGAGTCTAACACTGGCTCCACTTGGGGATGGCTTTTCCTTGTGAAAAGTCAAGAACAGCAGGTCAGATGCCTCAACATGTCTTCAAACTGAACTATGTAATCTCCTTCTTCTGGTAGCTTTATTGTACATATGATAGTGAAACTTTTGAAGCTTAGGGCCTCGCTTCGGGCTTCAACTCCAAGAAGTCACCATCCAATCAAAACTTAAAACTTTGTTGCCCAGTTAGGAATTTTCTGCCTTGTTCCAATCCCAAACATGAATTTGCTATGGCTAGAAATCTTGAATTGAATATAGTCCTTTTTCTGGAACCTGAAATCTGATCTAAAACTAAAACAACACACAAAAATTTTCAAACCAACTTAATGTAAAACTAGCTGAAAATTGAAAAACTAAAAAAAATTGCTCAAAATTCTGAGCTTATTAGCACTCATCTACCTACTCAATCTACTGTTCAACTGCTAGTTAGGTAAAATGAAATAGCCAATGCAACCATTCAAGCATTATGTACTTTGATAGATTTTGTCGCATTTTCTTGTTGATTATCAAAATTGTACTTCTGCAACCTATTAGAAACTTGTCAACAAATGAGAGGATAAAGAAACACTTGATTTCCTTTGTTGACTCTAGAAACTGTACAAAAGGATCTTCTAAAATATATACACTGATGTTTAACTGATCTGAACAACTGTACATCTGTTCTGGATGGCCTCCATACCATGAATATAAAATTTTATTTTCATCTTTATCTCCCTGTAAACTTTCAGATAAGATTTGTGATGATATTCCTACTGATTGTAATGTTTGAGTGTTGAATCCTTTATCATCTTGATTCTGAAAATCATAGTTAGTTAATAGAGGAATGCTTTGAATGCCTTCAATATTCAACATATTTGCTATTGGATCCTGAAAATCTTGGGAAAATTGTTGGAACCTATGACATATAAAATTCCATGGGACTTCATAAACTTCAACAAGTTTCCCATTATTTTCTTTAAATATGTTATACCACATTTCCTTTAAAAGCTGAAATGGTTCAAAACATAGTGGTATGGAACTTTCTTATGTCATTTGATCATTTATTTCAATGGGAACTGATAACTGCAATTGTGAAACTGAAAAATCTTGATCAATAGTTTCATTATCTTCTTTGTTGTCAATCACAATTCCTAAAGATTGCTGATTATTGATGGCATGATAGTTTTCTCTAATGAACTGTAATGAAGCAAAACAAAGAGGTAAAGAATCTTCACTTATTTCCACATTTTCTGCTCTTCCTTCCTGACTCTCATGGCTGATCTGTATTGGCTGATCACTGTCTTCAATCTGCTGAAACTGCATTTCTTCATCTTCCAAACTAGCTTCTGATATCTCTGTAAAGTTAGCTTGACTTTGGAGAACATAACTATCATCATAATGATCATACTCAGGCAAATCATCAAAATAAGGAATGTCATCAAACATACACATTAGAACAACAAATTCCTCTTCCTCATATTGATTTGTAAATTCATTTTCTGATTTATGATAATTTGAATTAAGAGGAATTTGTTCATGGCTATCAACCTCTTCTATTTCTTCATAATGATTTTGAATAAAAAATTCTTCTTTCATAGTGATCTCCTGTGTTATTTCATCTAGTTTTCTTACCAAAAGGTTGAGTTTTACCTCTGCAATGTTTTTCCTTTCCTCTTCTTCTACTTTCAACTTTTCCTGTTTGATTTGGAGATTAACTTCCACATCAACTGCAATATTTTGCATCTGTACAAGTGTTTTTGGATTTCTTTCTCTTAACTGAAATTCTATTTCTGAATCAAAGGCACTTGGATAATGCAAGAGAGCTGAATCATGAGGAGGTCTAATATTTTCTGGCATTGAATAATAAACTTGATTAAATCTGTCAGAAAATTGTTGTATCATTTCATTTGAATGTCTTTTTAATTGATTATATTCTTCCATGATCACAAAATGATTAACTTTGATTATCCATCTATCAAGGAAAAGTTTGATAAATTGTTGGAAATTTGAGATGCTAGCATTAGGTAGATTTTTGAACCAACTCTTTATTCTATTTTGCAAAGAAAGAGCAAAAAGTCTGATTTTAACATAATCTTCATCAATCTCAAATAAATCCAAATAATTTTCAAAACCTTGAATATGTTTTTGGGCAGTGATACCATTTTCTCCATCAAATCTAGGAAGATACTTGCAGTATTTTTTAGGAAAATCATGAAGTATAGGAGGTAAAATAAGGGGCTTATATCTATCTGGAACTTTATATGGCACAGGGATATGTACAGGGATTGTAAGATCAGTCTTGATTATTTGAGGCTTCTTAATTGGATAATGATCATCATTAGATTCATAAGAAAGCTGCTCAAAGAGATTAGGAGAATTATTACTTACAAACTTCAAAGGAAAATAACTAAAAACTAATCTAAGATCTACTATAAAATACAATATACATTGAAAAAATTTCTTAATGAGAAAGAACATAATGTCTTGGATTAAGATCCAAGTTGAAAGCCTGATCTTTCCATATTGTCCTTTGAGGTTCATTCCTCCAGTGGAGTCTTGATTGTGAAATGGATTTGGAGTCGCCAAGTGGATGATTTTAATCTTTGTGTCTAATCCTTGTCCACCATCATAGATCAGATCTAAACCTGTAAAACAATTTTGAAGAAAAAGTTAGTTCTTCAGGAAACCAAATTTTTTGTGAATTTTCAAAACAACTTCTATGATTTCTTTAAGAAATTTAAGATTTTTAATTAAAATTTTCTCAAAGATTTATTGAACTAGAGAGTCTGATTGAATGTTTGAAAATAAAGTTCAGTTATTAAGCTAAACCAGAGATAGACTGAAGCAACATTTATTTACTATGCAATTGCAGAGCAAAAGCATTTCAAAGGCTACCTGGCTGATCTTCAAACTCTGTCTATAGCTTATAAATGAACAATATTAACAATAAAAATGATTCAGAGTCCCCAGTATGGTCGCCACTATGTTATCACTCAGGTTTTCCTAGAAGTTGTGCAAGAGGAAAGTATACCCGAGGTAACCACAAACCAACCTTTTAGATGCAGAATCTAGCCAATCTGCATCCAGAGAGGGCTCTCTCTTTATGATTTATCTTTGTTCTTGAAATGTTTTAGGCTAGTTATAGATTCAAAATTTGTTTTGGGAAATTGGTGGAATCCACAAACTAAGGGCAAGGCTGAGAGCTTTCAGTCCATTGGGCTATGGAGTCAAAGGATGGCTTTACTGGATTTCTATTCTACGCACAAGATGGTCTTACAGGGCAAGATAGCTAGACAGAGAACAATCCTTAAAATTTAAAGTGGGTGGGATGATCTTGAAGGGATGAAAGGCAACTAAGAATCTTTCACCATGTTCAAAAGAAAGAAGAGAAATGACTACAAGCAAAGAGCAATGAAGTATTCTTTGTTATAGTAATCAACAATGATTAAATTAGCGAAACAGGAGCATTTAAGAATTCATGCTTATAACTAATTTAGAAGAAAACATGAAGAATAATTACATTTGAAAACAGAGTACAATTAAGCAAATTCTGTTTCAATCCTTTATGTAAATTATTCAGAAATGGATATGATGGTATTATAAACTAATATAAAATTTCAAACAAAAGGTAGAAACACTTATTGAACTGTAGTCCAACACATGAATCCTGCAACAAGTCCAGTGCTTCAAATCGTTATCCAGCAAGCCACAAGTAAACTTCTCCAAAAGCTTTTATTCCGAAAATCTCAGTGTTACAGCAGAGTAATAGAATCCACCCCAAATGCTTCCAAGAGTGGAGTATTTATACAAATTCTAAACTAAAATATCTTGAAACAAATATCAAAATTGGTTCACAAATCTCTCCAACTATTTTACATAAATAGAACTTAATTAAATGACACTCAAACTAATGCATCTATTTGGCACTATTTTGTATGGATAGGTGATGACAAAGAGGGGAATTCGAATTTGATCCAACTCTTAGTTGATGATGAGGCATCCAAGTCACTAACTGCTTCCTTTCTTTGTGCATTCTGCTCCAACAATTCTGCAAAATTGGGGTCCAATGATATCTTTTTATTTCTCAATCCGTAATATATATGTAAAAAGTGAAAGAGGTTATTGTAGATAAATATGTTGGTGAAATAAACCTCTTTCAGTTTCCCAAAATTCCTCTCCAGATATGCATAATAGTCTCTGTAAAAAATATGTGTAAAACAGAGTTTTACAGAGTCTGAAAAATGGCCTGTAAAGATGCGCATGTATCTCTCATTATAAAACCACTGTGAAAAAACTGAGATAGGTTTTTGTAGATGGGTCTCTTAGGAACAAAAACCTCCTTCAGTTTTGTATGAAGTATTTTGGATTGGCCACAATCCTCTCTGAAAAATGATGACTTAAACTGGAATTTTCTGCAAAAAGTGCTTTCCAACATTGTTTAATATTTCCAAAACCATAATGGATGTTAGAAAAGTGAGAGAGGTTTTTGTAGATGGCCCTCTTAAGAACATAAACCTCCTTCAGTTTTGTAAAATTCATCTTGGATTGATCACAATAGTTTCTGCAAAACTATGACTAAAATATGCAATTTCTGCAAAAATGTTCCTTCTTGTTGTATTTTTCATCTTTTCACTTTTTTTGTTCCTTTGACTGTTTTACTTTCACTTTAGATAAAATTCAATGTTGGTGAAAGTATTTTCATCTCTTTTTACCATTTTACTGCCTCTGTAATTACTTTTACTGTTTTACCTTTGACTGCTCTGTAACTTCATTTTAACTTGCACTCTGACTTTTACCTGATACACTTTAACCACTGATACTCTTTAACTGTTATGCTTTTCCTATCCCTGTAATTTCTCATTTCACTTTTACCATTCATTGGGAACATTTCATCATTCTAATCCCTCTCTGACTTTGTATACAAACTGTTTGTTGAATGAAGATATTGAATTAAAATCTGAGAATTTGGAGTAAACAATTTTGTCAACTAGTATTGAAATTGTTGGTCCAAATCCATTTTCTGATGGTAACCTGCTAAAATCAAACAATTTGTTAATGAAATCCAGGTCTCTATGAGGGGCATTCAATGGGGTTACATTCAAGGCTGCCGGAGCTTCCATTTTGGTTCTTGTGTATTCAAAATGGAAGTTTCTGGGTTTTCTTCACAGACTGAGCGCGATTTCAGTTTTAATGAAGGAAATTGGCACAATTGCAGGTTCGGGGGGAACAATTCACAGTTTAAAAATCAGGGAATGATCTTAGCAATAAGATTTTAACACTGATCCAGCGGAAAAACAAGGAACAGAGAGTTTCTTTTCAAGTTCGGAGCACAAAGGATAAATACCTGCTTTTAGACGGAAACTGGTTCTTTAACAGGTAACAGGCAATGGCGGGACTGTTCTTCAACACGGGCGCAGCGAAATCTTGGAGTAAATTGGTCAATTGCAGTGGAAATTTGAAAATCGCAGCGGGAGCTCTGTCGTTTTCAGAATAATGAAAATAACTGAAAAACACGAAAAAATGGCTTTATTCGCAAGTTAAAAGTATTTTTTATTTTTTCGAGGTGATGACGTCATCGACGTACGGGGTGACGTAAGCCGGCAGTAAGCGGTAAGCGGTAAGTGGTACTCCCGCACCGCTTTTGGTCGAGGATGGTTTTTATCGGAGGGGCAGCGATTCCACAGGTTTCTTGCCACGTGGATGGTTTGACTATTCAAAACCACCCATCCTCCGCTGGTTAAAAAACTTACACGGGATGGGCAGCGGGATCAACGCTGGCCGTTGATCTGCGGGAGGCTGATCCAACGGCTGGGGTGATGGGGAGATAGGCGGGGGTTTCATGTGGGCCCGTCAGACTTTTAAACACTTTTTAAATGTTATTTAATCGCTCCGGGGGATATTTAACTGGCGGAAAGAATGAAGGAAATGGGGGGTCGCGGTGGGGTTTTAATCATCAGGGAAATGCCAAGTGGACAAGCCACGTGGGCATAAAACTTCGGATTTATTTTTCTTTGGTATTAAACATATACACCATATTTTTAACGTTTTTTGGATACATAATTTTATTATATGGTAAAATAATCATATGCAATTAACTTACCATAGGGGCGGATTTATATTATAAAGATATATTTAACCAAAGGGCTTATAAAGCGGGGTTTTTATTTTCAATGTGCGGGGATATAATACTTTGGTAAACATTATAATAAATGGGTTTTTGGGATATTTATAAAAAAGGGAGTTATATACTTAGGAAAGGGTATTTCACTAGGGATTTAATATAATAGAGTTGAATGTTAATATGGCTAAGGACAAGGAAAATCAAAACATTTTTGTACATCTAAGAAAGTGATAACTTGTGAAGTAAATTGCAACATTTTATCTTCAACACTTAAACTTAGAATAACAAGTTATTTTGAGTAATTTTTATGGAATTTTGCATCAGTTTCCTAAGTAAAATAGGATTTTACTTAGGAAAAAGTTAAAGATGGAAGATAAAAATGATGAATTATCTCAAGTGCTTAGGTCTTTTTGATCATTAGGCCGAGGGTCCGGTCCCTCCAGAAGTCAAGGAAATGCCTTGAGCCCTTTTGATCTCCAAATACCTTAGCACTTTTGGGGGAAATTAGTAAAACTTTTGAGGGGAAAGTGATGAGGGAAGTTAATGAGTTTGACTTTGCTTGCTATGATTTTCCAGTGTATTTCCTGCTTTAGTATTTGTGATGAAAGTAAAGGATTAAAAACATGTAGCAGCATCATTCATCAGATAACACTTTGTAGCACCATCTACCTACCCTATCTACTTGACACTACCATTTTCTCTTCTTTATTAGGGTGCATTTAGACTTGCAAACCCTTATCAATCTTTTCTTTTTACATGACAAATCTACCTATTTCTACCCTTATTACATCCAAGGGCTCAGATTAAACTGTTGAGCACCTTTTATTAACTCTACCTATCTACTTATCTGCCAAGATTAAACTGTTTGGTCAGATATTTATTCTCTATTCTACAACATGAAATTGAAAATGAATGAGTCAAGTTTAAACAGTTTGACTTATTCATGAATTGTGGCAAAGGTTTGACAAGCTGCACACAATTTGTTTATTACATCAGAGTAAAAAGTAGTGGCATTTAGACTTGCACACTTTCCTTGGCCTTTGTTTTTGATGGGGTTCATTTCTTTTACTTTGTGGCCATTTTTATTATTTTTACCCTTTGATTTTTCTTTTGGGGTATACCCTCTTTACATTTTTTAAAATTTTTGATTTTTTGGTTTTTCAAGAATATGGAACACCTTTGTCCAAGAAAAAGGTTTGAACATATTCCATAGTTCAATCAAGACAATCATGAAAAATGACACCTATTGGTATAGGAGTCTAACAGGAAGCACATCAAGGGTGTAAACAAAAAAATTTGACTGGGTAATGCTGGCTAGAAGAGGTTACAGATTGTTAATGATAGGACTAATGCACTGTATCTAAGCATCAACAACGTTATAACGCATTGGAACACACCCACGGGATGCGTTACTCAAGGTAAAGTTGTAAAAATGGCTAGGCAAGGTCTGTTCTAGACACTGTGAGCTACTGAGATGGTTACAGAGCGTATAAAGTGATCAGAAGGGGATGTAAGAAGAGTGGGAAATGGAAGAGGGAAAGAGTCAGAGGCTCAGAAATAAACAATCCAGGAACTTACGATTAACTCCCCAGTATGGTCACCAATTCTGCTAAGGGGTAAAATCCTTGGGTGGTAGTTGATTTATATGCCTCTTAGGGCTTCTCAGTGCCCAAGGTAGATAGTTAGATTAGCTGTATAGTTACAAAGACATTGCACATATGTTTATACTAATGCATAATCAACAAAGTGAGGTATTGAAGGATTACCTCTTCGTAAACAACAGATCCTTTGGAGAGCACTAAGTGGTGTGGTTGAAGTCTTTCCTCCCCGGATCCAAGTCTAGATCCTACAAACAAACAAAGAACACGGGTAATCTTCACAGTGGTATCACTTAATAGAAATTAAACAAGTATATAATCAACATTGAACTATGAAAATCTGAGCCATTTATGTCATGCTTCATAGACAAATAAACAATAAATGTGACAATGAAACATCAAGTGGACAAAACATATACAGTTCTATTAATATATAAGGAGGAATAATACAACCATTGGTTGAACCAAGCCTTCCTCAGTCTTTCGAATCTTCTCTCTCTCTCTCCTCTATCTCTGAGTGTAATGATACTTGGGCTAAGAGTTCTGAATGAACCTTGTGAATCCTTAAGCTTCACACTCAACAATGAAGTTTTGCTCTAGATACGATCAACCCTTTGACCCTTGACCATGAGCACAAGCCTATAATTTATATGAATTGGGGAGGACAGACCTTTCCAATCCTTTCAATCAGTTTTAATAGCGAAAAATCTTGATGTTTCCTTGAATTTCCTTGGGTTTTCCCTCTATAAGTGTTCTGTTGTATTTGGAAACATCAAATAAGAGGTTTTTACCATATCTTGCTACTTTTGAACTGAATCATTTTGATAAATATCAAGAAATTCCAGTAAGTTTCTATCGGATTTGTCCCTTTCTTCATGAAAGAATGGGTAACTCTACCCCTTAGGCAAGAAAAAGCATTAACCTAGGCACTAACGCTCCCTTTGAATGGTTTGGATGTGATATAACTTGACCTGGCTATCTCTAGGGTTCGTTACCTTGGAAAAATGGATGTTTGTCTGGGTCATTTTATTCCTTCCACGTTTCCTTATCCTCTGAGCTAATGAGGAGATCGTTTTTCTTGTAACACTCTCAAAATAAATTTGAAGTCTCTCCAATGGTGGACTCATCTTCTCTCACAAAGATGTTGGATTGCTTAGAAGCAATATGGCCAACATGCTAGTGCTCTCACTTCTCTTGCTTCAATAGTGAAATGTGGTGTTTCTCTGGTAGAATTTTGGCCAACATAATAATTTCTCATGTTTTTCTCTTCCTGTGGCTTATTTAGGTAGAAAAGTTTGAACTCATATTCCCTCTCTTGGCACAAGAGTAATAGTGACCTAAGAGTAGGATGCGAGGATTCCATTGAGGGCCTCATATCTTCAAGGTGACCTCAAGTTTGTTGTCCTTGACTAGCCTTGAGTAATAGTGACCTAAGAGTAGGATGCGAGGATTCCATTGAGGGCCTCATATCTTCAGGGTGACCTCAAGTTTATTGTCCTTGACTGGCCTTGAGAGAGAATAAACTCCCCATGTGTGGGAAGTGGTCCCAAAAAATAACACTTATCCCTTCCCAGGAGTGTACGATTTTTAAAGGAAAATGCACTTGGTATGTGCAAACTTCCTTTGCTTCTGGTGTGCGGTCAAATAATTTTCACATAACCTTAGGAATATTTTAAATTTTTATCCTTCATTGAAATTCCTTGCTGGAAAATATTTATTTTTACCTTTTGCTGGAGATTTTATAATGTCTGTCGTAGTGTACAAGTTTCTCATGTTAACACTAATGATCAAAAAATTAGTTCTCTAATGACCTATTTGACAAGAACAAATGAAAATATAAATAAAATCTTATCAAAGGAACTCTAAACCAAAAGGAAATGATATGAAGGCTTCTAAGGAACCAAGAAACACTTAGGGACTTACGGAGGATGAATTGGAACAATGTTAATTAGAGAGAAAATCATGAAAATTATTTTATTTTCATCAAATAAGGGTCAACGCAGGTGTAGATAGGCCACCAATGCTTTGAAATGTAGGTGCCAAGAAGGTTAGAGATAATTGTAATGCTCTGTCTCCAGAATAAGGGGGGCACTGGTTAGGGTAAACATCAATTTCAACCACAAAAAATTGAAAGGAAATCTCAATGAAAGGTATTCCTAAGGAATTCAGACTGAGTGGGGAAATGAAGGTCTCTTGAAGAGGTGAAAAACATAATAAGACAAGGAAAAAATTAATGGAAATAATCAATCCCCAGTGGAGCGGATAATTTGTTATGCGTAATTTATGATTGTGAATAGAAGTATCTTGCCTAGACCTAGTGGACTCATCTAAAACAAGGGACAAGGGAAAACCTGCTAGTTATCATTGCAGGTGCATAATTGAGAAACCTACTAGTTATTTTTGCAGGTGCAGAATGGATAAACCTTTGAGTGAACATAGGTCCCTAAAGGAACAAGGCATGTTGGGCATTAAAATCAAATAAATGAAGTAGTTAAGCCTAGAAACTCAGGGATTTGGGGGATTTGTTCCTAGGGATATATGTAGGAATGATGAAAACGTGTTCATGGATGTTGATTGACCCAGTTTGCAAGCCTATTGAGAATATATGAAAAAATGGCCTATAACAAGGCATGTCCTATTTGAAATTTTATTACAACTCTTGTCTTGGATACCTATCCAATCCTCAAAGAGTGTCCGTCATTTTCCTATCTTGTATTTTTATACTAATGGAAATTAAATATTCTTATCCAATCCTCCATTCTACTTTATCCATTCATGGACTTCAATTATACTTAAATTTATTAGTCTTTGTGAAGTGCATGGCACATGAATTAAAGAATATAAATGTGATTCTTATCATCACTCCCTCTCAAGTAGAGAGGATATCATCATTCCCTATTTATTTTGTAATTGATCCTTTCTCCTTTTCATGTGATCAAGGAGACTCCTTATAGACCCTCTCACTGTATATAAGATATTATTTCATTTCCTTTTAGTTGGGAGGGAATTCTTTGATTTCCTTCTAGTTCATATTCATAGCTGCATGGCTCCATCATTCCTTTTTATCTCAATATATTGATCTTCCTTCTTCCTGGAGCAATCTTCATTTTTCAATACTGTGACATGGACTAGACCGTCAACCTTTCATATCACTTTAATTTATATATAATCAATGAAGGAATTGTATAGAGCCTTCCAAAAATAGTGTTAACCAAGGCTCCATAAAAAATTGATATTCATGAATTATCAGATTATCTTCTTATATTTATACCTTTCAATGTCATGATGATTATGTAAACATGTTGACTACATAATTACCAAAACCATATACTCAATCCATATGTTCTTTGAATTGGGGTTTATACCCAAAGTTGAACTTGCCTCAACTTTCATAATTCATTCTTTCAATATCCTTCCAAGTAGAAAAACAATATGTTAATTAGATGAACAATATAAAAATATTAATATCAAACTTACCTTATAATGATGGCCTTCTCATCAAAGCATCAACTTACTTGAGTTCTTCGATATCAACATCCTTTTGCATGATTCATGTACACATGAATATTTCTTCATTCATTCATTTTAATCATGGTGCACATAAATCAATATTGATTACGAAGATCCAATTTCTTCCTTTTAGGAGTTGTCATTATTAACTCCCTCTCTTCCTTCCAAATACCATACTGGATTTTGACCAATATTATCAAGTTTATGCTAGATTGTGGGAGAGTCTTGACCAAACTTCTTCCTCAAAGCATCAAGTAGCCACATGGAATAATTGATGAGAATATCTTCATATCCAACTCTTCTTTTAGGATTCGTAAATATGAAACCTTATATTAAGGAAGAGTTTACTTAAAGTATGCATACCTTTGATTCCATATAGCCATCCAACCATCCTTTTAATTGAGCTTTCTTTTTATATCCACCAGAGATAGGTTTATTTTCCAAAGAGATAATTTCATAATGCCTTTAACCATTTTCATTACTTCATCCTTCAAGAGTATTGAATCCATCCTAGATGGAATATATATGAGTCATAATGCTTCGTCAAAGAACCTTCCAAAGTGATGGTTCTTATACGATCTTGATGACCCCTCTTTTCAAAATTACCAGCTCTAACATGATGTTATAAAATTCTTGGATGAAAAATAATAGTCAATATGGTCCCAATTTTCTCATTGTTTGATAGATAGATAAATTTTCAAATAAATTGTATAATGTAGAGCATAATTCTAATATCACATGCTTATTTCTATGATGCCATGCTTTAAAATAGTCAAGAGTCTTCTAGAGAATGCAACAATTTATGGTACTCTACTTTCTACTTAATAAAATGAAAGAGAAAATTCATAAATAACTTGAGAGAGATTGAGCTTTCTTCAATAGTAAATATCATTAGGATATTCTCCTTTCAAATTCTTCTTAGGTTCTCCCTTTTCTTTAGTTATGTGAGCCTCACTTCTTTCTTTTCTTTTGTTATATTTATTTTTTTGAAAATCCCTCTTAAAGTGTCCATATTCATTGCATCCATAACATTGAATCACAGTAATATCTAACTTCTTCTTTGACTTTTCAAACCTCTCTTTCTTCAAATTCTTGGTCCTTGCAACAAAGCTTGAGATTTTTTATTTGATTCAGTTTCATACTTTCCCTTTATCCTAGATACATTCATCCCATAATTCATTAAAAGGTGTAGTATCCTTATTTGAGTAGATACTTGTTTCAAAACTACTCCATTTAGGTGGAATTTTTTTTTTACACAAATATTCATCTCAGAGTCTGCAACAATCTCACCAAGCCCTTGCAATTGCTATCTTATCTGTGAGATCTTCATTAGATAAGTTACCAAGTATTCATCCTTTTATTTCCTTATTCTATATAGTTGATTCCTCAAGGAAGCCTTTTTACCTTATGGACTTATAATGGCATAAGTTTCAAAAGTTATCATACATAGCCTTTGTTGTCCTCAAATAGACAATAAAATGGACCATGATGATATTTAATGGATTCAACAATGATCCTTTGTTCCCTTACTTCTCCTTTCTTGTACTTTGATAACTCTTTAGTCTTCTCTTCGTTAGGAAAAAATAATTTTCCAAGGACATGGTCCATGGCTTCATTTTTTTGTGAGTGTTAAGTCAATTATTTTCTTTCATTCTCGGAAGTTTTTTCATCCAATGATCTTGTTTATTTCCTTGAAAAATGTAGCCATGTGATCTATAGATTGAGAGAGAGAAGACGATATAATACTTAATTTTCAACCAAGAGTCCTTCTTGATGATGTATCAAAATATCTTGATACTTTTAATACCTTCCAATAGACTTTAGATATGCCCTATAATGATTACTTCCAGGATTCCTTCAACAATGATTTCTTTGAAAAAATTCGAAGAGGAAAAGACGATAACAAAATTACTTGATGCTTCCTATTCTTCAAAATGATGCACTAGAGAATATTCAAAAAATTCTTGTCCATACTTCCTTTAATGAGATCTTGATGATGAGTTATTATTGAAAGATTGATGTAATAACCCTCCTTATAGATTAATGGGTCTTATTCTTATTTCCTTGTTCCCTTCTGCAAATGATTCCCCTTTATTATGCCAACAACATGATCCTTCAACTATCATCTCTTATTTAACTTACCTTGGATACCATGTTGGATAATGTAGTTTGGAAACTAGTAATTAAAAATATCCTTAACCTTATGTTGATGCTATGATCAACACCCTCCAATTTTTTTCATACACATGAATTTTGGAGCATATCGAGGATCTTACAATATGTTGTTCCATAGTCACTTCATGGTCGATTGATTTTTTGCTGAGAACTCAAGTCGTATTCTCATATTCTTAGTGTCAAATTCACTTACTCAATCATGCTTCATCCTTGATAAATGCATAAGTGCACATTTATTATGCAATCCTGGACAATTGATATTCAGTGCTCACTTTCCATTGACGATCCCTCTCACTTTATTCACAATTGTACTTCTATTTTGGTGAGTTTTACCAAAAAAAAAAAATCATATTTGTTTTCATAAGTTTTGCCTTCTCGTTCATGACTATCATTATTTCTTGTGGTCACTTTAAAAAGTGTTGTTTTCATGTTATATTTTATTTGGCATGTCTCACATTCAATTTATTTCACTTTCACAGTTGTTTCTTACACATTTTCTTACAATTGTAGGTGTTCACTTCTAATTATTTTCACTCTTGTATGTGTTTCACCTTTTCACATTGCTACAGTAAGTTCTTCCACACACTTCTACATTAAATGGTCTTATATATCATGAAATATCCACTAGAAACATTACTACAACTTAGTGCACTTTCTAATCATAGTCGACACTTGTGTTGCAACGTGTATTCTAAGTCTTGTAATGTGAAATTTCAACTGTCGCACATAGAAATAACTATCAATTTGCTATCGTATTAAGGTGTGATTGATATTCATGAGTATTTTGTATCCCTCTCAGTTGTATTGGTGTATATAATGTGTGTGATCCATGTTTTATTCGTGTTCATATGATTTTTCCTCTCTTACTCTATTGGTACCACACTTATCCATTTTGGAGGTCTTCTTAGTCCTCCTACCCAGTTCAAGTTATGGTACCTTAATCCTTCACTAGGTTATGCTATATGCCTATCCATGAGCCTTATTTATGGAATATCTCCCTCCTAGAATTGTTCACTAAGTCTTTGCTAACACCATCTCCTATGACTACACACTAAGAGTATGAAAATCATAGTCACCTAACCCTTGTTGCTTGCACATACTCACTTCATTAAGTTTTTATCATCTCTACCTTGCATAGTGCATGGGGAACTTCTAACTAACAAAAAAAATCTCATCCAACCCCTTGCAAAAGAAAACTACACAATGAAAAGGCTCTCCTCCCTCCACAATGTAGTGAAGCACTTCCTAGGCTAACTGACCTTAATTGTTTTTGTCTCCCTGACTGAACTGCACATATCTTCTTCTAGTGAGCTCTCCCAGGGGAAGAGCACATATTTATTGAATATTAAACCAATATTAAAGAAAAAATTAAACTAGAAGAAGGTCATCCCTTTTATAGCGCACTTATGGAAAAAAAGGACTATCTGATCACACTTTGGGAAAACAAGGACTCTCTGAGTGCACTTATGGAAAACAAGGACCCTATGAAAGGACTTCCAAAAAAAAGGACCTATTGGGTGAACTTCTTGAATCTAGGTACCCATTTTTCCTTCCATAGCACACAATGCACTCTCAAATAATAATCGGTCATCCATGTCCATTTTCACTACTCCCTACACCCTGACTGAGCCCCTTTGGTGCACTAGCACTCTTAAGAAATAATGTGCCCCTCCTTGTCTCTTGTGACTTATCCCTGTGCCCAAGAAATATCTATCTCTCTCCATGAGTGCATGGCACCGTTTTTTTCCACATTCAAGGCCTCCCTTGGTCACTATGAAGCTCAACTATGCTATAACTATATCTTTATCCTTTGAGCCTAGCACATGGAACAACTTTTGTGGGTAAGCTCATCACACTGTCTCTTGCACTTTCCCACTATGCTTGACCCTAAATATACCCCCCTCATATTGCATGGAATAGTATTCATGAATATTGGTGCCCTCTTCAACTATTGTTAAGCTCACTTGTGCTCTCCTCATCAAGCTCTTCCTTCTCAATTCATTTCACGGGTATATCACAAGTATCTTCTTTCTTGAGTAAAGTAAGATATATTAAATGATTTCGGTATTGTTTTCTCCTTTTAATGAGTGAATTTTGTTGGTAGTTGTACCTCATCAACAAGGAAATATGGTTCTCAAGGAAGATTTTAAGGATAAAACAGAAAGAAGAACTTGTAGAGAAGGAGCACAAAGAAGAATAATCATGAATACATGAAGCATATCCTAGACCAATATAGAAAGAAGACAATGCATGATAACTCATAAGGCATCGATATTTATCCAAGAAAATTTATAGGAGGAAGATGAAGATAAAAGAAAATATTTCATGAAGATGAAGTGCTGATCATATCCATCATGAAGAAGTCAAAGTTAAAGAAGCAAAGAGATGAACTAGGCATTGCCACATCATCATGTAACTCCCTGTCATCATTTCCAAGTCATGGCTTGTAAAAGTGTCATAATAATGTCATATGTATCCATTTTTCATGCCACATCATGATGTGGGATGAAATTATGTGTTATAAAAAGGAAAATAACAAATTTAATGTGTGAAATTCCAAGAGTCACATGTGTAATATGAAAAGTAACATATGGAATAATGAGTCAAATAGAAGTTCAAAAGTCATTTAGAAGTCGAAGAGTCACAAGGGTAAATAAAGAGTGATAGGGGATATGAAAGGTCAATCCTCTTGTTATAAAAGAAACCTCATAACTCAAGAAAAAATATTTTGGGAGTGAAGATAATTATTTTGGAGAATCAAGAAGCAACTTAATGCTCCACTACTATAACTCGTGTCTCATCATTGTAACTGTGTACCTAGATATTTCACTTAATAATTGAATCTCATCGAGCCAATATATTTTCATGCATGTGTCATGAATGTTTTAAGACTATTATTTATATGTTTGTGATATATCTTTGCATTATTAAGTACCAAATAAATTGAACTAATTCAATGGATTTGGTAATTATCTTATTGAATGTGCGTTTTAATTACTATCACGAATCCTTGTTATCCTATGAACTAAATTGTAGTTTAATCGAAAATTATTTCCTCACTCTAATGTTCCTGTCTTAGGATAGTAATATTAATTTTATTCTAGAGTCACTTTTATTTCACTCTCGCGAAGCCTCCTTTTACAAATTTCAATTGGTGTTTCACAATGTCAACTTGTTTTTTTCCAAATGTTGTGTGTATAATACCTTATGTTATCCATTGAAACCAAGCTGAACCTTTGGTTAGGGCGAGTGGGTAAATAATTTGGATGGGGCTCTTAATCCAAATGGTGTGATTTCTAATTGGGGCTTCACATCGGGGAGACCCTTTGTATGTTGGCAGAATCTAGCACCGTCAACATTCTGGCGCTAGAAGGAGGGCCAGATGACAAGGTCTTCCTGTTGCGACTATTTTGAGTCTCTTATCCTAAATGGATAATTCCAAAAACATACTCTCTGTGTTAGGTCCCTATAATACTAATGTTCCCCCTTATTTTTATTGTTATTGTATCCCCATTATTATTATTTGTGTTCCCATATAGTCCCCATATTGTTATTATTGTGCCCCATAGAAGCCCAATATTATTATTTTTGTGCCCTTACATTTTTATTGTTATTTAGGATCTAATTATATTATGACCCCTTAGACTCCTATATATAGAAACTATTTTTTTTCATTTGAATCATCCAAGAATTATTCATTTACGTAATGTAAATGAGGATTCACCCTCGAAGAGGCTCATTTTTAAGTCGTTGATTTATCTTTTCTTCTATTTTGTAACTTGGTTGCATAGTGTTTTTACAATAGATTCGATTATAAAATTTTAATCCCCGATGAACCTATTTATAACTTGTATCAATTAAAGTTTGATGGTGAGGGTGAAATATCCTATTGACGGTGCTGGAAATCCATCAACCAAGGGGGTCCCCCGATCTGAAGTCTCAATTAGACCTCACACCATTTGGAATAGAAGCCCAATCTTGAGTGAAGAATTGGCTACCATATATTCTTATATATTTTCCTTTGCTTGACCTGTCAGCAAGAGAGAGAATCATGTATATATTTTCCTTCATATTCTCTCTTGATGATCATATTATCTCTTTAGCTCCATAGGTTTCTTCCAGCATGGTTTGCTTCTCCTTTTCCTCCATCATCATAATGTCATGGTAAGATAGAGTACCTGCAACTCAAATCCATTCATGACAAGATGAAACCAGTCTGAAAACCGCTAATTTAATATGATTCATGAAATCACTTATTAGTGTAGAGATCAGGTGACTAATTGAGTGTTTAACTCATGGATTATGTAGTTCCATAGGCCAAGGTTTGAAATTGATGCCTCAAAAATCTTTGCGTCAATATCGAGGATGACCACCCATTCGGGAAGTTGAAAACTATCCCTATCTGTCTGGAATAGTGGCTCAAAGTGGGGATGATGGGACCAGTTTCCCTTTAAAATATAATTGAGTGGGTGTGAGGTAAAAATAGTGATATGGGAATGATAAATGAGACTGACAATGAACTGAAATATATATATATATATATATATCCCAAGACTTAATTATATTCTTTTTTATACGATTTCAAATATTATCCTTAGTGCATGATAATATAGATTGTCAAACACTTAAATAAGTAAAACTAATTAAAGATAATTAATTTTATTAAATAGTTAATCAAATTAGTGGTTAAATGCATATCACATCAAATAACTATTTGTCTTTTACATATATTTGAAGATGGAAATCTCACATGTTTAGAAGTGAATTAATTCTCAATTGTATTTAGAAAATGTATAGAACAAAACAATTTAAAGAAAAGTATGACTTGTTAGATCTAAGACTTTTGTGATCCATAATGTTGATAAATGTCTTTCAGATTAATAACATCATTAGGATTTGGTCATTGCTAAGGTGGATCACTTCTATTATAGGAAGCTGAGGAAAGCTAATTTAATTGAGAGACATGCTAAGAATCTCAACAGAGATTATGGGCGGAAATTAAGTAATATTTGGACTTCAGCCCTCTCCAGGTGATTTCTCACCCTTGTGTTGGGATTCCTGTCATCTTTGTCTTTATTTCCTTATTCTCTCTTTGGTTTTATTCTCGTTCCTTTGATTATAATTTTTCTCCTTTAATCATTATCATTTAGTTCTCTTTTTATTTGGTTATTGGTTTTATATAATTACAATAGAGTATATATTATCCCTTTAGTTATAATAAATATTCTTAAATTTTTATTAAAATATTTATAAATCAAATTTGATTTTTTTTCTATATTACTAATAACCCGTTATTATTTACCCCACCACCACTTATTATAATAATAAAAAATTTAATAATTTTATTAAATTATTAAATATTAAATTCTTCTATATTATTCATTAACCCATTTTTAATAATATTTCCTAAAAAATAATAAATTTTAATATTATTCCATAACAACTAATTAACTAGCTATGTCAGATAATGACTAGTTTTTAATGGCTAGCTTTAACAACTATCCCCGGGCAATGATGCATCATTACTATTTATTCAATAAGATTGATTTACTTCTTCACCTTGTCTTGAGGATGAACCACATTAGATGGTTCAAAACATCGACCAAATCCTAATGATGTGATTAATCCGGAATACATTTATCTAGAAAAGTATGACTATCAATCACATGTAAACACAACAATCATAGAGAGATAGAAGTACCTGATATATCATAACTATGTTCATGAAAGAAATAGTCTTGTTCTAGCCCTTCAATTAAGATGATTTAGAAAATCACAATAGTGCAACTTTTCCAAGCCTTCCTTATAAAATTTCACAACCTGTTTCCTCACATACATGAAAGGGTTTATATAGCTAAGACTAGGAATGTAAAAATAGAAAATAGATAAAGTGCCAAGGAATTTTTAACAAACCTCCTTAAAATAATATATAACATGACAAAAATAGTGTTTGTTTGAATAATAAGCTTAGGAGTGGGAAACCATCTACTCTCCCATTTTTTGCTTCAGATCGTAAATATCCAACATTAGCTACAATTCAGGAGCCTGTGTCAATATTATGCATATATATCTAGTGTAGACTAGATATGAAACTATAGGAAGCATGTGAGAGGTCGTGTGATAAAGGAATGTCAACATTAGCCATTGGTTATGTGGCTTTACCATATATTTCCAATACTTTTCAAAGTATAACTTTGATAGTTTCTTAATATTATCCTCCTTCTTCTTTGACCCTTCTTGCCATGATTTCATTAATATTTTAACATCAGGAAGAGAACCAACTTGGAATTCTTGGATTAGATTTCCGCCAAACAGATTATCGCTGACAATCTCAGTAATATTACTTGTGGCATCCCTTGCTCTGCAAATGACCCTTTTTTCTTATTTTAACTTTATATCCCAATATGTGAAGAGGATTTATTTGTGTGAATCCTCTATTATAGGAAGGTTTGTTTCTCTTCCCTTTGCACTGTCCTCCCATGTTATAAATTTAGAAATATTCTCATCAATGTCTTCAAAATTTATCCTCATATAGGACAATTGATTCTTTACTGAATCACATTTATTGCATTGATCATTGATGACTTCCACTTTTTGGTAGAAAACAACCTATTGTTGAGCTAAAAGAGCTTTAAATTCTAGATCTTATTTCTTAAAATCTTGAATCTTAGGGCTGTCCTTTAATTTCTCAATTATAGCTTGGAGTTCCTATAGCTGGGCATATTTGATCTTGATATCTGTTTGATATTGAATATTCATTTGATCAAAGTTTTGTTGCAGTTGTGACAACTAAGCTTGCCATTGATGATTAATACTACTCTTTTATTTCAATAAATCTTATTTTAGGTATTTAATTTTGTCATCTTTATTTTTAACCAACTTTTTCACTTCTAATTCTTTGTCAATGGTAGCAGTTGGATAAGAAACTGAAAATTGTGATAGCCTAGTTAAGTCATCAGAGGGGTTGTTTTAAAGATCCTTCCATATGACATCCATTTGTACATCTCTAGGAACTATTGCCCGAGGTTGCTCAACTCTCCTCCGTTTTATTTCTCTACTCATCACAACTCTATGCTTGGGATTGTAAAATATGTCAAGTAGAGGAATCTCTTGAATATTAAGAATAATTTATGTAGAAGTGTATGTCGGTATGAATTAAAAATATTCCATGTTAACAGGCTTGTTAGAAGCCACAATGGTAAGAACTCTTTGCTTATTACCCTCAGGAGTGTTGATTGTTTCTTTTGGCTCAAGGTTTTTTTCTTCTTGCAATCCTTTAATTTTCTTATCAAATTGGTCCCAGAACTTATTTAAATAAATGTTGAATAGTATTTGACCGGTTTCTTTCTCTATAGATGTGGTCTCTTTGGTTCCCTGTGTGACATTGATGTCTTTTGAATATTTTTCCAAATCCTGCTCTATTTGGGAAACTGATTGAGAAACCCTCAATGTGTCAAGAGGGAGATTCTCTAACATTTTATTTATGTGTTCTTTAAACTAATTAAGTTGTTCTAGAATGAGATTGTTTTTTTCCAACTTTTTCAATTGTAGGTATGTTTAGGAAGACTCAACTAGATCATCAAATTCATCAGGCTCATGTAAAAATTATGTCACATTAACAGGAGCTGTAAAATTTTGAGCCACTTTCTTTGGGTCAAATTTTCTGCTAGCGAGGGAGGGAAAATTTAAACATTTTATTTGGTTAATTTCAAGCCCAATGTTCTTGTAATTATGAAAACAATGGATGCCAAAATGGATGGGGAATCATGGCCAATAGGACTTCTTGGCTTCTTTCAGGGCTTTGGTTAGTCCATTTCCTATAGTTTGATAGGAAATATCTATGGAAAAACGTTTATCAGGGTCATCAAGTGGCAGAACATAAGGCCTCACTAAAATACGAAAAAATGTAACATATGTTAACAATTCCTCTCTAGACCATTTTCCTAAAGTAGTGAAATCATCTCTGGATTCATTAGACAACCTTGGGGTTTTTTCACAAAATACATGTTGATGTAAAGGTAACATGACTCCATGGCATATTTTATGAAAATGGGATTGGTAATTAGATTTCCAGAGGTTATGGTGATATATTTGGTTAGGGGTAGGGTATTCCACAGTCCATTTCCATCCCATTGATGGGAAATTAGAGGTAAAGAACATGATGTACATGATATATGCACTCATGTAAAAATGGGACACTATCTTAGTGGTGACTTTTTGGTAGGTACCTATAATACTAGTGTATCCCCTTATTGTTATTATTGATGTAGCACCCTTATTGTTATCGTTGTGACTATGTAGACCCAATATTATTATTATTGTGCCCCATATAAGCCCACTATTATTATTGGTTTTCCCTTACATTGTTATTTTTATTTGGCTAGGATTATATTGTGACCTCATGGACTTCTATATATAGAAAGGAGGTATTTTCATTTGTATCATCCAAGAATTTTTTATTTATGTAATGTAAAGGAGGTTTCACCCTCAAATAAGTTGATTTCTAAGTCATTGATCTATATTTCATTCTATTTTATGAGTTGGTTTCATAAAATTTGGTATAAGAGCTATAGATTCTAGGGTTTCTCTTCTTTAAACATATCATGATGGAAATTTCTCTATAAAAAATTTTCTACAAGGCTTGAAAAGCTAAAATTTTGTAATATCCCAAAATTGGGAGAGAAAAAATATAGCACATAAACTGGAAAAAAACAGTAAATAACAATACATCAAGCATGAGCCAAATATAGATCCACAATATTAAGTATAAGAAAAACAAATGAATATAATATCTTGTGGATCAAGCCCCTCAAGCTAGGCAAGAGAAGCCTCCAATGCAGAAAAAACCCCAAAACATAGAATATAGCTGCTACACAAATACTGAAGCCAATACAACGTATTTTTAATGAATAACACTGCAACTAGAAAATATAAATGAATGGATCTAATAATACAATGCTCAAAAAATAAAAGAAAAATGGAGATATATGCTCCCAAACACTTTTCCTAGATAACCTAGAAAGGGTTTCTGGAAATACCCAAAATGAAAAAATTCCAAGATGCAGCCCTAGGGATGAATAGAAAATACAACTGAATAATTGGAAGGAGGTGGCTGAAACAGATATTAAATGTATACATATCCTCTAATATATCCTCCAAGTGAAAGGCTGATCCCAACACTGAAGATCTAACCCTCCAAATCAAGCACTGAAACATCCACTGCAAATACACAATAAAATAACACAGTCCTTGAGGGAAACTGTGTTGTAGGAGGTGGAAATAGATTGGCCTGGTGCCAAAATATGCAATAAATCTTTGGACCTTCCTTGCTGGCCTCCCAATGGAAATAATTCTTCCTCCATTGAAAAAAATATCAAAAAATGGCCCAAAAAGCCCTCCACTACTTCTACCCTGCAACACAACACAACTCTGAATAGAACCTACACTGTAGCTGAAGACTGAAGCTTGGCCTGTTGCTGAAATGTGGATATGAAGCTCAATGACCTCTCCTGAGTGGGCACTCAAAGTCCCTCGAGGATGAGGGTGGGATTCACGCTTGGGAACACGTGCTAAACATCACAACAAACTTTGCTAAACAACTGAAGAGTGCAAACAGTCATACATACCACAAAATCAATAATCATCTAACATGCCCTCTATGGCTGCCTTCCCATTCATTATATGCATTGTGAGCCTTCTTATCTTGGGTTTCACTCATTAAATCCACTACTCTCATGGAGATTTTCTCCCATTAACACTGTTTTGTCTCGCATTAATGATCCATTATCTCCATACCAACATTGTTGATTTGGTCGGAGGTGCTTTATCCAACTACTAAGATTATCCCTTTTCACATTAAGAGGGATTTAATTCCTACTAAAGAGATTTATGGGTCTTCCTACTCACTTATTCTTCTCTATAAATGACAAAAGAAAAAATTAATATTCCAATTAGCTGCATGCTAATTTTGGAATATCACGGTCCTCCCCTCCCAATTTTGCTTGTCCTCAAGGAACTACAAGGATAGAACTAAAGAGTCTCCTCTCCTCCTCCTGTAGCATCCTCATATGATAAGCTACTCCACTGAACAATATGCTCTCTCATCAATATTTCCCCTATTTGCTCCTCCCAAGAGTACAAGTTAGCCTTTGGTGACAAATCCAAATGGTTATCATCATGAAGAAGTCAGATATCCATGGAGACAACTATATGCTATATAGAGGCCTTCTTAAGGCATGGGATCTGAAAAATGTTGGGAATTTCAATCCCCATGAGAAGCTCCAATCCCCAAGCTATCATCCAAACAAAATGAATCACCCTCCAAAATGGTAATTCATAGAAAAACTCTTCCACCTTTGGCTCCTGTAATGTAGGTAGGCTGCATACCAAATTGGCTACCCCATGTTGTATCTCTCTCCACTTATTATAAGTGTATATTTTCTATTAAAATTGGGCTACAATAAGGTTTCCCTCAAGAGGAAAAAGCACAACTACATCTTCAAAGACCCCCTCTCTAGTTTCATGAATCTTTCTTGCCCAATCCGTCCCACATTGCTGAATAGTACATCATCACAATATGGCATCAATATGAGAAATATACTAAGTGTTTTGTGAGATGTTGGATCATACCAATAGTTTCCCATGTGGTGACTGTGCAATTTTGCTAACTGTTCTTTCAGGACATAATGTCGCAAGTTATCTCCCAACAATTTGCTAGTTCTACATGTTATCTCATCTACTAGAAAATAGTAAATGACATGATGTATAAATTGAGCATACAAATAATAGTACAATACTTTCCAAAATACATACAAGAAATGGATATCTCCATCATAGATTTTGGTCTTAGAAACACCAAGAAGCCCAAATATAATCTTTCCCTCTTGAGGAGAAATGCACTGTATATAGATGGAAAGAGAATGTAAATACTTTGTTAGATGGTCAATAAGTGCAAAAAAAAAATTCTTACAATGTACTAAGAGTAGGCCGATAATGAGATCCATGAATGATCTCTCCATAGTCGTCTGATATGTCTCCATGAGACCTAGGTGAATGAAAATGAATGAACAATGTGATGCATGTAAAGCCTTCTTCTTATGCTTGGAGATCCAAATCAAGAAGATCATATCACAGTAATAGATGTCTCCACCCACCACTCCATAACTCTCACCTCCTACTTGCCTATTAAGTGCATCATATGTTAAGTGATCCGAGGAACAATACCTCAAAAAATCCAAGATCCTAAGTGACAACATTGTTGGCCTTTGTGATAAGGCTCCTGTCATCTCATAACTCCTCTCTTTGACATGCCCAATGCCAATGTCACATACCATAATGTTTCTACATATGGGAGATTCCTTCCAAAGTGGAAGTACCTCTTGATCCTCCAAAGCTAAGGAGTAGCTCCTTTTCACCATGGTTGTGCCACCATTTAATCCTACAACATTATGCAAAGTATGGGAGAAAATCAGCCCATACTCTCCCAAGAGTAACCAAAGCAACAACATCTCTTGTTGCTTCCTCATCTCATCATCATACAGGTCATGGAGTAACATCATGATAGTTGACTTGTAAAAGGCCCCATACAACCAAATATTTTGTTTCCATATCATATGGGTGCCTTGCAATGCCCCAAACCATAACACACCCTTTGAAAAAGGACATGTCACATGATGTCCAAACTCTTTCAAGAGTAACCGGTGCAGCCATGCCTCCTGCTGCCATGTGTCATAGATCTGCAAGTGGCTCACCAACCTCTTTCTCATAATCACCCACACCCATTCATCCAAATGTGGGTTTCTCCTGCCATGATCCAAAGCGGTATCCCTCCAATGGATAATACCATCATCCAAAATCTGATCACTATCTTTGCACTTCATGGGATGTTGAAGTGGAACCTCCTGGAGATCTCCACATGCAGACCACTCATCAATGAACAAGTTAGACTGATAAGATTTCAAATAAGATGTAGGCAAAAACTTCTCTTTGAGCTGTGATGTGATCATCAATAAGGATCCATCATAATAATGGGAGATGTTTTCCATCATAAGATGTATTCCATAAACCATCTGCCTATCCACCGCTACACAAGTGTAATGGTCATCAGAATGTCCCAATAATAGTTGGGCCCCCAACTCATCACTCCTGCTCAATGATAGAGTTTTTTATCTCCATCATGGTGCATCTGCTCTCTCATTATCATGCACAATGTTGAACAAATAGTTTTGCATTGGATTTATTAGGATAGTGCTCATCCTATCCTCCAAAAATCTATATTCCAACCCAAAGTTTTGTGTGCAGTTCAACAATGAAAAGCCAGTGTGGCTATACATATCCTCCTTGAAGCAATCAAGGGTCCTATGAGCAGTGATAGTCTACTACTTGAAATAAATAATGTGCTTTGACCCTAGGTCATGCATTTTCCCTAATGGCATGTTCCCATGTTGAAATAATAGGAAGTGGAAATGTTTGCGTACCTTGGTTAAGCTTAGGAACATCTTGTACAGCTACAAGGGTTCCTCCCATCGGTGTGATGACTTCCCCAACTGCTGGTGATGATGGTTTCTCCTCTACTGATGCACAAGCACTTGTACAAGTCTCCTCCTCCTCATGCATCTCCTAAATAATTCATGGGACTCCAAGTGTCAAGAGATCAAGACCACTTTTCAAAAGTGCAAGTGTTCCTTCTCCTGTTGCAAGTACTCCTGCGGCAAGTGGTGGTGGAATTTGTTCTTATTCTAGTTTTCTTCTATAAAACTTCTTGATCAACCTTTGATTAAAAGTTGCATATGCAGTCACTCTTGCATGTCTCAAATGGCTGAACCACCAAATGTTTTCTTCACCTTCAAGGTGCAGTGCTACAATCTCAACAACTTCTTTTTCTGCTACTAGATTTAGCAGGAAGAATGCGTCTAACTTCCTCATCCAAGCCCTTGTTCTACATGTGGATGACCCATCAATTGTAGATAATATAAATATATTGTGCTTTCTCCTCCTATTGTTGCAAGGTCTCCTCTCTTCCTTGATCTGAATAAATTGCTGCAGAGCTAGATTCTCCTTGGAAGCCCTTGATTGAGGTTTATACTCTGAAATATACTCACTTAGAATCACATGATCTAATTTTCCCCCATATCCATGCCTTTCATCTTCTTCTCCAAAGAAAAGGGGCATAGTAGATTTCTTTGGAGCTCTATGCAATACCTATTTTCTCTTCTGCTGATAGGAACTGCATGGACCTTCCTCATCTTGAAACCCTCTTAAGGTCTCATTGCATCTCTCCATTCTCATCTCCTTCACCTCCTTGAAGAGGTTCTTCATAGATCTAAAAATATATAAGGCAAAGCTCATTCCTTCCATAATTGTAGATATCTTCTTCTTCTTCTTCTTAAAATCTTGATAATATATTAGCTGAAACTCACAAGCTGGGCCAAGATTATACTTTGATACCACTGTAATATCCAAAAATGGAAAAGACAAGAATATAGCACAAAATAATGGAAAATAACAGTGAATATCAATACACAAATATATGAGAAAAATGTAAAGCCATATTATTAAGCATATCAGCCACGAGGAACACAAAATCTTGAGGATCAAGTCACTCAAGGAATACAACAGAAGCCTCCAATAAACAAATATGTCAATGCCTGAAATATACCACTATAAAAATGCCATGAGACAATACAACGCAGTTTTAGAGGATATACTGCTACTGGATGTGTGCAATGATATGGATATGTTTTTATATAGCTCAAATAGTGTCAAGGATAGAGATCTATGCTCCCAAACACTTTTCCTAGATAACCCAGAAAGGGTTTCTGGAAATACCCAAAATGTAACAATGCTCGGATGCAACCCTAGGGCTCAATAGCAACTGCAACTCAATAAATAGGAGGTGGATGAAAATGATATTAAATGTATATATCTCCTCCAATAGATCCTCTAAGTGAAATTCTGATCCCAACACTGAAGATCTAACCCTCCAAATCTAAAGCTGGAACCTCCACTGCAAATACTCAATAAAATAACGCAGTCTTTGAGTGAAACTATGTTGTAGAAGGTGGAAATATATTTTCATGGTACAAAAATATGTAATAAAGATCATGGACCTTCCTTGCTGGCCTACCAATGGAAATAATTCTTCCTCCACTGAAAACAAGCTAATAAAATGGCCCTACAAACCCTCTACTGCTTCTCCCCTACAACACAACACAAATCTGAATAGAAACTATGATGTAGCTGAAGATTGAAGCTTGGCCTAATGTTGGAATGTGGATATGCAGCTCAATGACCTCTCTTGAGTGGGAACTTGAAGTCCCTTGAGGATGAGGCTGGGATTCCCGCTCGGGAACACCCTAGTGCTAAACAGCACAACAAACTCTCCTAAACAACTGAAGAGTGCAAATAGTCATGTATACCACAAAATAAATAATCATATAACATGCCCTCTATGTCTTCCTTTCCCTTCCTTATATGCATTGTGAGACTTATCACCTTGGGTCCCACTTATTAAAGCCACTACACTCGTGGAGACTTTCTCCTATTAACACTGCATTGTCTCCCATTAATATAAACCTCTTAAAATTCATGAAAAATGTGTGTATTTGTTTTTTAAAATTGCATAAATTTTGTTTGAAAAATAGTTTGAAGTGATTCCAAGGAATATTGAATCATAGATATAAGTATTGGATTCTAAAATTCCTCCCAAAAATAATTCCACGCCCATTAAGTCGTCATAAAACTATACTATTAAACATGAAGAGGAAGAAGCATAACATGATATATAAAAGTTATGTATAAAATTAATCAACTAATAAAACACATACAAACATACCAGAGATTTAGAAAACTATATATGGACGAAAATTCCTAAGATCGTTACTGCATTTCTCATTCTCTTCATTATTAAAACAATGGTTATGATACAAATAAATAGATGAGGAAGTTGTCTCAAGATAATGTGTCTATATTGGACAACTTGATTGAGGAAATCTCTCAACCACACACTATTCTAGGAGTCAAGTTAGGTGGCTCTAAACTAACTCCTAATTATGGGAACCAACTTAATCTTCAAAATTAGGCATAAATTCCTATTTTTAAATATTTAATTAATATAGTTATATTTTTATATTTATAATTTTTTTTATCACATGAGAGTGAGGCTAACATTCCCCCCCTCAATGATAAATCCAAAATAAGAATGAGGAACCATCTTCCAAGTTCTCATGTTGATCCTAAAAAACATTACCTTAAAAAATGACAAGGCTAGATGCCAAAAAAACTACAATATGAAGAGACCATGATTACAGAATTTTCGACAACTGCAGTGAGAATTTTTTGACAGAATCAACAAAAGAAATAGCAAATTATTTTTAACGTCATCAACATCATCAGCTAGTGGGAGATCATCATCAACAAATTCACCAGTGGGTGTTCTAAAAAAATTTCAGTGGACAAAGGATGTTTATTTCAGCAAAAGGACATATGGATCCTTTTGTAGCTTGGCACGTGATGGTCTCTTCATATTGTAATCAACTTGTTCTCTTGAATTCAGGCTCGCTTTTCTTGAAATTTCTCATTTTCTTTAAACTTTTTGGATTGAATTGACTCACTTTATTTGAATGACACACTCACTTGCTTTGTTGCTTGAATGACACGCTCACTTGTACTAGCTTTCTTGTGCTTGCTTTCAACACTTGTTTAAGTTTTATAACTTGCTTGCTTAAACTCTTGAACTCATGTTTTCTTGATTTTGATCGCTTGCTTGAACTTTCTTGATTGCTTCACTGACACTTTCTACTTCCTTGAATGTACTCACTTCATTGTGCTTATTTTAAAATGAAGGGTGTCGAACACTATCGAAAATGCACCCAAAAGACAAATGAAAAGTTAAAATAATATGACTCAGTTGAAGAGTTTCTTGACTTAATTGTCTTAGTTTGACCACCTTACCAATTCAAATTTGGGTGTCTATTTCAACCGAGAATTCACCCATACAATTCAACTCAGTTACAAAAATGTTTATCTGCAAGTGATATAAAAGTGTTGTTGATGTTGTCTTGTCTTGGAAGGCTTGATTTTGTAGCGTATTGAACCTGAATTCTTTGTTTGAATGATGTGGAATGTTGTTGTAGAAGACCTCTTTATCAACTTGATGATGTGTTGCACAAATGCATGTGATTGTTTTTTATTTTGTACTTAAGCTTGATTAGAGAAGCTAGATTACTTAGGTTTCATGACTTTTATACTTAAGGTTGCTTGTGTACGTGTAGTTGTTTAAATTTTTGTGGAACATATTACAAAGAGAGTGCAAAAAAAAGTGGGCACAAGTCATGTACATGCATTCACTACACATGGTGTACTTAAGATCCCCTTATTCAATTTCGGGCGGATCTAGGACACATGTAACATAAAAAAATATGGTTTCTTAAGTATGAGGTACATCATATTTCTATATTTACAACATCTCCAGTGAAGCTTTTGGAGAACTCATTGTGATAACTCCTTGTCTTCAAAAGCTGGATGGGCTGACTTAATCTCTCTCAAAGTAAAATGGTACTTTGAATTACAACAATGACCTTCTCTAAAAAAATTCACTTATCACTCCAAATACACCTTATATATGTAACATTTACAAAAAAACTTATCACAATATTCAAATTTACACTCCACAAAATCACTTCAAAACTCTCCACATTTACCTTATTACTCCACACTAAAAAAATCACACATCTTTTCACTAAAAAGTGCACCTTCTCACTCTATTTATAAAACCTTAAAAAAATTCTTTTAAATTCTCATTTAAAATAAATTTAATGAGTCCCTTTAATAAATTGAGTTAAAAAGTGAATTTTACATTCACTTGAAAAATGTGAATGGATATTATTTTGGAAAGGTTAAAAACACACTTGAAACCATTCATTAAGCTCACCCTCAAAATTGGTCTTTTAAAGTTTGTTACTTCCTCCAAGCTGGCACGTTTTACACAAAGAGTGGGTTCACCTCCATAAAAATAACTCAGTGAAGACACTTCAAAAATATAAAGCTTATGTATGTTATTCGATGGAGTTAAAAAGTAAGAGAGTCGTAAATAACCTTTGAGGATTATTTAAGGAAACTTCAAGGAATCAAGGATTTTGCTGAACTTTGAACCACACGCTCACCATGAAAAAACTCATAATTCACACTTTTAAAATACTTTGATGGAGAACTTATTGAATTCGTGAAAGGACCGTGCATCGAGTGTTGCGTTAATTCCCATTGGCATGCACCAGTATGGCTAGGTCAAGGATACAAATCTTAAATTTGAATTTGGAATTGGAACCAGTGGTGCCATGAGAGGAATTATTCACCTCAGAAATCTTAGCATATATTCACTTGAAATTTGACCTCGACTCTGGCTTCCACTTATTGGGTGAGAAATATATAGCTACTCGTTCGACGAAGCTTTCATGATGCGTTCAATCCATCGGTATCCATCGAAATCTTCACCTCGTTGTAACACAGTAAATAAACACAACCCTCATTCACACCCTGCATAACATACCACACAACATTTATCCAAGGTTTCAAACAAACTGGCCAAATGTAGCTCCTTGATCTCACACTTCGTTCATGGTTTTCACACCCTCGCCCATGATTTCTTCTGCTACCTCGAATCCTCGAACCAGAAGATTGAATCATGCAATGATAGGTGTACAGATCTGATGATAGGTGCACAGATATATCGCAAGTTCTTCAATGCTATAATATGTCGCTAATCCCATGTGCAACCATTTCCATCCATGTGCGACCTCGTAGGAATTTCTTCTGCTTTCTTTGCATACACATTCACTAGGAAGGAGCTCGTTTGACCAATATCGAACATGTTTAACACATAAAATAGATAAAATAAATATCTACACCTACTATATGGGGATTTAAACTTAGAATCTGAGCATGCACACACAAATTCCTTGATAATGAAGTTACTCTTATCAGACAAAACAATTGATTCCAAAGTCTCTGCATATATTTCAACTTTATTTTCATCCTCAAGTGCACATGCCTTTTCTTCCTTAATTTTCCAATCAAAACATCTGAGCCTTCATCACAATGTTTATCTATGGCATCTTCGTCATTCAAAAAAAAAATAGTCTTCTCTGAAACTGTCATCAGTAGTATATTGATCTTCGTTTGTAGTATTATTCATTTTCATATGTTTTCTGATTTCCTTCTCCAACATATCAAAATGTGCATCAATCAAGGTAAATGCCTTGGATCTGTAGGTGCTTATGGAATATGTGGCATTTTTCACCACTTTCCCCTACAACTGTAGGTCCAATGCACAGGAAAAAAACTGACTATCTTGGTCTTACCCACAATTTCTTAGCTCCTGGGAAAGCACATCCAACACTGTCAATTTTCTGCTTCTCCATGCTCATTGCACCAGTCTAGCACCATACCATGGATCTGATGAAATCATTCTCGTAGTAGTACACCAAAAAATTAAATGCTAACATGAGTTTTGAACTTAACAATTCTTGGCTTCCTCACAACATATTACTCTACACCCATGAATATTTACACATAGACTTCAACCCTCCATTATTTCCATACATGTTTTCATTCAAAGGAAAATATCATTTCCTCAAAACCATCAAGGATTTGATACCACATGTAGAAAATTAATAAACTAATAAACCACATAAAAACATACCAGATATTTGTAAAACTATACATCGCAGAAAAGGCCTGAGAGACTTACTGCATTCTTCATTCTCTTCATTATTAAAACAATGTTTATGATACAAATACATATATGAGGAAGTTGTCTCAAGATAGTGTGTCTATCGTGGACAACTTGGTTGAGCAAATATCTAAACCACACACTAATCTAGGAGTTAAGTTAGGTGGGCCTAAAATAAATCCTAATTGAGAGGAACCAACTCAATCTTGAAAATTAGGCATAAATTCCTAATTTTCAAGATTTTATTAATTTAATTATATTTTTGGATTTATAATTTTTTTTCTCACATGAGAATGAGGCTAACAAGTTACGAGACCAAGTGAAACACATTTCAGTCTCACCAAGAGAAACCAAAGCTAACATGGATGGTTTAAAAGGTGACATAAATGGTTTAAAATCATACATTGATGGGTTGAAGAATGGCATGGAATGTATAGAAGTAGAATTGAAAGGAAACATGGAAGATTTGAAGAAATACATGGAAGGCTTGAAGGAAGGTTTGACAAAGTTGCTACAAGAAAATATACATAATGGAGAAAAGGTATTAGAGGAAACTTGTGATGAGAACAAAATAAATGTTAACTAGGATTTTATAAACTATAATGTTGGATTGAATACCCAACATATTCCAAAGATCAATATGAGGAAGTTTGATGGCAATGATCCTGTAACATGGATACTACAAATTGAGCAATAGTTTGATCTTTGTAATATGAAAAACACAGAAAAGGTACGTATTGTGAATTTATATTTATAACCCAATACATTTCTATGGTTTTCATGGATTTTCCTTCTTAAATAAATCATCACTTGGTTAATTTCTACGTAGGGAATGATAGCACACTATGAGGATACAAAGAAAAACTCCTTCTTTATCCAATTGATAAATCTCAAACAAAAGAGTTCAGTGGTGGAGCACATTGAGGAATTCCAAAAATTGAATATAAGGGTAAATGATATTCCAGAGGAGCACATGATTAATATCTTCATAGGGAATATTGTATCTTAAGAGACAATCCCTCGGCTGTGAAAGGAATCAATGCTTAAGACATTTTAAAAGTGTGTCACAGAAATAATTTTATCATGAGGTCTTTGTTCTATCCCTCTAGAAAATGGTTTTCTAAAACCCTTAATGATATAGAATAATAAAATATTTCACAATACCATTGACTATTGATATCTGAATGGAAAAGAAGAAGTGTGGAGGAAAGACAAAGTAATATGATGTAAAAACATAATCTATTATTCATGTAAAAACATAATCTATTACTTTTAAGTTTTAGAGAGAATTCATGGAGAGAGAGGAAACTCAAAATAATATGTTGTAAACATAGAATCTATCACTTTTAAGTTTCAGAGAGAATTAATGGAGAGAGAGGAAACTCAAAATAATATGTTGTAAATGCAGAATCTATTACTTTTAAGTTTCAGAGAGAATTGGTGAAGGGAGAGGAGTTGGAGTGAAGGAGCACTTATTAAGACTATTTAACTCTTACTTACAAACGTAAATCAAAGACCAGATACTTATTTACTTCACTTCATTCAAATAAGAAACAACACAAAATGACACAAGAAACACGAATCACCATCAAAATTTGTAGGAAAATTGTTGCTTCTTTCATTCACCCATCAAAAAAATAAGTACAAAATGTAGTCTCCAAGAGGTCCAAAACTTAGAACCCCTCCTCTCTCTTTCTCTCTTCCCTAAATACAAAAAAAAAAAAACATTTTGTAATTTCTCGAGCTTCTTGAAAATCCTAGACTGCCTAAATTGTTAAACTACTTATTACATTGCAATCGAGGAGATAATTTTAGCTTCGATCTTAACAAAGAAAAAAGAATAAAACTTGAAATATAATCCTTTTGCTGAATCTGATTTGTTGATGATGTGTCTCCTTTTGTTTCTGTTGTGATATCCTAACAATCTAGACATACGCATTTCTACCAAACTCTGCCCATGATTTTGCATTTCAAACACTATCATCATGTCACCTATTACCCAACTCTGCCTCTTCCGCTCGTGCCCACATTGTTTAGTCTTTGATTAATGAACTGCAGAAAATAAATACCGATGTTCTGCATGTAGCATCAGGTATTTTCTTACCATAGTTTTCCATATGTTCAAAATTTACTTTGTAACTACCATAAGACTGAAATTTAAAATATATTCAAATTTCCCTTCGAAAACTATTGTGTCCATCCCTTTATCACATTTCACATTTTTCCATTCATAACATATTATTGAGAGCCATTCCTTCTGAACTTGCGATGTGCGATGTGTGATAAAGGTAGGGATGATGTGGCAAGTGGAGGCGAGGCCGATCAAAAATCGCAATTTGCGATATAAAACCTTCTCACATTTTGCAGTTTTACATTCATAACATATTCATGATCACCATTCCTCCTGAGCTTTCAATGTGTGATGTGCAATTGAAATATATTAAATGATAGTTCTTAGTTGCATCGCATCCTCTTCGTTATCCCACTTCGCATTTCGGGGAATCCCGTTATCTTATCATCACTATCCCTTATGAGCTTGTGATATGAGATATGCGAGAGGGTCTCATGGCCATACATTAAATACTTTATTTTTGAGATTAGAACTATATCACATATGATCCTTGTATCGCATTTCACATCTCGGTGATTCAATTTTGTTCTATTCCTCCTAAGCTTTACGATTACGATCAGGCCTTCCACATGTGATTGCGATTAAGGCTTGGAACACTGGTTCTGTACGTATAGTTTCACGACTCGACCCCGACCTGTGTGAAATGTTATGAATGCATCAATCAGCTTGACTCTTGAACTATTTTGCACGTGAGTAAGACTGACTTGACCCTTGCTTCACGATTTTCTTCTTTGCTACTCCTCTGGCTTAGATTACACCTTCAATGCTATTGCTTCCCTAATTTTGGTTCCATTGCACATGTGTTGATGAATCCTTGTTGAGCTTGTGGTTATCCTTTTGAGCATGTGGCAAGTCTTCTTGAAATTTTAACAACTATTCCTCAACAACATTGAATTTCTTAGAACCTCTCTTGAATTTTAGCTGAGTCAAATTATGCTACCACAGGGAATTTAAAGAATAACATCCAACATAAGGTTGACCTTTGGGGACCTGATTCATTGGAGAAGGCATTCAAGATGGCAAGAAAAATTGAAGGCAAAATTATGGTGACACGGAATCCTA
This sequence comes from Pinus albicaulis, assembly GCA_034641835.2. NCBI lineage: Eukaryota > Viridiplantae > Streptophyta > Pinopsida > Pinales > Pinaceae > Pinus > Pinus albicaulis. The sequence goes on from CM076580.1 coordinate 1,609,809,526, forward strand.
CCACTCACAACTATAAAGATGGAAGTGTTGCTACTCCTATACTTCCACAACCTAAAAGGTTGTCACCAAAAAAATTGGATGAAAAAATAGCAAAATGATTTTTCTATAGTTGGGATAGAAAATACACTAAAGGTCATAAGTGTGCTGAGAAGAAATTATTTTACATATATTGTGAAGAGGAGGAAGAAAATGAACAATAAACTTCAAAAGAAGAGGATATAAACCAGGAACCAACCCTAGAGGATGAAGAAATGAATCCGACCATATCCAGTAATGCATTGGCAGGAATTACCACTCCTCAAACTCTCAATATAGAAGGACATATCAAGAAGAAAAATGTAATAGTGCTTATTGATTCATGTAGTTACCATAATTTTTCTCATTGTAAGGGAGCCAAGGAATTGAATTTCTTCATATACTGAACACGAAAGTGTCAATTGATGGTTGCAAATGGAGCAACTATAAATTTTTATTGAAAGTTCCATAACATCAAGCTAACCATGGGGGAATATGTATTGAATATTCTAATGCTATTGATTCCAATGGGTGGGGTTGACGTTGTACTAGGAGTAAAATGGTTACAATATTTAGGGACGGTAGATTTTTATTTTCAAGAAATTTCCTTGAAACTGTTTTCGGAAGGAAAGGAATTTGAATTATGGGGTATCAAAGGGAGGCCGGGAAAGATTGTTATGAAACTAGCTCCCAAATATAAGAAAAGAGAGATCCCTTATAAATAAACCACTTCGAGGGGTGTTACACAGCAATTTGTCACCGTCCCTGCAATTCCCCATCCCACACAATTGGAGGGCTCATTCCGTGACCTGTGAGCAGTGACATGACTTGAAACCACTTTCATGACATCCCTCTGAACATGAGCTTTCATTGCCCTAAAGACAAATCCTTGTAAAAAACCCTAAAAACGCCCCTTTTTGTGTTGGCGCAGGAATCGAGTTCAGTGCCCGTGCCAAAATGGGAAATCCTTCAAATAGGGTGTGCCAATTGGCACTCTGTCTCAGAGTCACACTCGCACCAGCCATTTTAAGGAGTGTTTTTAAAAAATAAATGGCAGAAGTTTCATCCTAACCAATTCATAAACTGGTATCTAATTTGAGTTGGGAGGTTTGGCTCTAGATCTCCATGTAGAGGAAGTGGTTTTCCACCTCTCATGGAAGCTTCCTTGAGGATAGGGCCAATCCCATGATTATAGGGATCCCAACTCCCCAAAGGCCTCCATCTGCATAAGCACTAATGTCAGCACCTGGCTCGTTCCCAAACCATCAGAGCCTTATGCTGCAAGAGCCTTGATTCATTCCCTTAAGGCCAAATCCAAGCAAGGAGATTATTGTCAAGACATCTGAAGAGAGAGGCTTGTCCCATCCCCGACAGGCTTTTTTGAGACGTGTTCCGCTGGCGACCCTCTGAAGGAGAATTTAGCTTCAGAGCTAGGTTGTATCCTCCTTTGATTGATTAATGATAAATGACTATTGGTTATGGTTCCACTCCTGTTGTTGATTATGATGATGATTTATGTCTTCTCTGACTGACATATAGTTGCATATACTGGGTTTTACGCTTGCGTTTGTTGTTTTTCTTGCATGTGTAGGTGTCTGGTCATGGAGATCGTGAGGATCGTGATCTGCCAGAGCTAAGGAATAGGAGCGTTACTTTCTCTACAAGCGACAGCGTTGGATTCCAGGTAAGCCTTCATCGCTAGTTGGTTTATTTGCAATTAGAAACCTGCACTATAGCGTGTGACGATTGTTGCTAGACCCGGTCTGGGCTAGTAGGGATCGCCTCTATCCACAAAGGGGATTTACCTCTTCAACAAGGGGGAAACCTCCTTTACATTACATAAATGAACAATTCTTGGATGATTCAAATGAAAACACCTCCTTTCTATATACCAGAGTCCAATGGGTGACAATATAATCGTAGCGAACCTAATAATAATAGTGTAAGGGCACAAAAATAAAAATAGTGGTGTTTTAAGGGGTACAATAATAATGATATGGGGATTACAGGGGTACAACAATAACAATAAGGGGGCTATAGTAACAACAATAAGGGACTACACTAGTAATATAGGGACCTAACATGCCCCTCTTCTTCAAAAAAGTGTTTTCCTCAACGCTTGAGTAGCTCTAGATTCTTTTGTATAAAATTATCATCCTCCCATGTGGAATCTTTAGTGGGTAAGTTATTTCACTTGATGAGATACTCTGAAATTGATCGATTTCATAGCTTTCAAGTTCTTTTTTCCATGACTGCTTCAGGTTCCAATATGATTTTTCCTTCCTCATCAAGTTCTGGAAGTATTATTTTAACTGGTAGTTTGTCACCTATAACCTTCTTTAAGCATGAAACTTGGAAAACTGGGGGCAGTCGAGAATAAGAAGCAAGCTCCAATTTTTATGACATAGTACCAATATTTTTCAAAACCATGTAATGACCATAGTACTTTGATGATAATTTATTATCCTTCTTAGATTTTTTGAGTGACATTTGTTTGTCTAGTTGTAGCCATAAAAATACCAAGTTTCCTACATGAAAACTTCTCTCACTATGATGTTGATATGATTGTTGTTTCATTCGATTTTGTGCCAAATTTAGGTTATCCTTTATGATTTGGAGAACTTTTTGTTGATGCTCAATGTGATATTCCACTTCTTGAACCTTATAATTTTCTCTTATAGATGATGTGATGGACGGTGGATGATATCCAGAAAGTCACACAAATGGGTTCATTTTTGCTGCAGTATGGAAGGAAGTGTTATACCACCATTCAACCAGAGGTAACCACTTGACCCATTTTGTTTGCTTATCGTACAAAACAACGAAGATATCCTTCCAAACATTTGTTCACTATCTTAGTTTTCCCATTGGATTGAGGATGATAAGATGAGCTATGGGCTAGTTGAGTACACAAATAAGAAAATAATTTTGTCCAAAAATTTCGAGTGAAAATGGGATATCTGTCGCTTATAATAATATTTGGGTTTCCATGTAGCTTTTGAGTTGTTTCCATAAATTAAGTAGTACTTGATTTAAATGAATGAGATACATTGGGCCTCATTTTTGTCTTATTTATTCGAACTTTCTCTCATGATGTCAATGGATAAATGCTTTTTTTTTATGAGTATTTTTTACTTCATTGTTTTAACAGGATTAAAATATCATTAATAAAAGTTTAATTAATATTTGTATGTTGCAGGGTTAAAAAATTAATTTGACTATGCTTTTATAAAGGCTTTGAACCTGCATTTACCTGTCTGCACCATGCAATGGATTCCTGCATCATTTTATGTCTTCCTGCACTTTGAAGGATTCCTTAACTACGTTTGTGTTCCTGCACTAGAATCAAGGTATGTGTAAAAATTCATGCTCAAAGAATTTTCACCAATTTTTAGTTGGGTTCCATGAATCCAATGATTCTGCACTTCTGCTCTCAATTACTTCACCAGTTTCTTTTATCATGAATTTTATGTTCGGTGATGATTTAAAGAGAAGGTATGTTGCTGCCCTTCTAAGGAGGATGGGACGAGCAGGATCGATACTTGAATCTCCCTGCAAGCATATTTATTCAAGCCATCTAGAAGCAAATGGCTGATGCTGAGGACATTCAACCACTCGTATGTGAAAATGGAACTGGGATGATTAAGGCTGGATTTGCAGGTGCATGTTTGAACCTTTCAATGTGTATGTTATGTATGTTTCCATTTAGGAAGTTTTGTCCTTGTATGCAAGTGGTCACACAACTAGTATTGTATAGGATTCTAGGGATGGTGCTAGTCACACACTGCCTATTTGTGAAGGATATGCCTTACCTCTTACTATAATTAGGTTGGATCTTGCGGGGCAATATTTGACAGAAGCATTAATGAAGATCTTGACAGAGAGAGGGTTTTCATTCACCACCACTACGGAGTGTGAAATTGTCTATGATGTGAAGGAAAAGCTTTTCTATGTGGCTCTTGACTATGAATAAGAGCTTGAGACAGCTAAATGAATCTCTTCCATTAACAAAGTTATGAGCTCCACGATGGGTAGGCGATCACCATTGGTGCCGAACGTTTTAGACACCCTGAAGTATTGTTCCAGCCTTTTCTAATTGGGATGGAAGCTACGGGTATCCATGAGACAATGTAAAAATTGATCATCAAGGGTGATGTGGATATCAGAAAGGATCTATATGGAAACATTATGCTTAGTGGTGGGTCTACTATGATCATATGAGTATGGTTCTATTTTTTCATCTCTCAGCACATTCCAACAGATGTGGTAAGCCTTGTGAAAAACATGGCTACACTTACTGGTTCCTTAGACGGATGGATTTATCTATTGATTGAGACAAGCGTGTAACAAAAAACAACATCAAATTTATCTCATTATCATATACTCGTCATGCAGAAGTCAGAAAAATTCGTGCTTATCTTTCTAAGATAATTTCAGTCAAAACGCACCTTCCAACAATAACATCATCCCAAGAAAAGAGGAATGATTTCCCTATTTTGACATTTGGTTGCCTAACTAATTTTATTCTTGGAAAATTGTTAGAACCTAAAATCTCCCATCCTATATTTTTAATCGGCAAATTAAAATCCTAGTTTGTAATTCAATGTGTATATATAAATTACCAGGAGAAAATAAGAATTAATTACGAGTGAATTAGGGAATCAATCAATAGGGAGTCCGAGGCACGCATAGATGCAGAGGGAATGCACAGAAGGTAGGTGAAGCCAGTGCTGAGGTAGCGCCACACATTTATATCTGGTGGATCGCTCCTCTTGTCTTATTAGATCTGAGCGTTGTCAACATAATGTAACAATTGATTTCAAGAATTAATTGAAGAAATTTTTGCCCATGCTCTGTTTATTTACTTGTTGCATCTAATGAATTTAATTTATGTGTAAACCAGGTCACTCATAAAGGGTGCGAGCTGGTTGGGTTGCCCACCAGACTAGCTCAACACTGCTCTCCATATCTTAGATTAAATAGAATTTAGATTATTATTTATTATGTGAATTTATCTGTAATCTCTTTCCGTCTTCAAATAGATGTTATTTAATTTTCTTACAAATTTAAAATTAATCGACTTACCACATTAAGAATTGTTCCCATACTTCAAAATATTTATTTATATGGAATAATAATTGCGTCCCTCTAGAGATATAACTTGCAAAATTGAATTCCTTGAATTGATCAAGACCCATATAATTTATATTGTAGAACTTGAGATCGGTCTGAGTCTTTACGGTCTTGAGAGCTGACATTTATTAAAGGGAAATGCTCTATGCTTGAAATTTATAATGTTTATTTTTCGATGTAATTACCCTTAAGCTTCTCGAAAATTTTACAATATTAATATATGGGGACAAGGAAGGAAAGAGATTCATATTAAATAAATTTATTTATAAATTATTTACACAGTAAATTTACTTGTTATATTGTTGATGCTTTTAGGTTAATTTCACACAGAATTAGTGCAACAAGAATTAGTATAGGAAGAATGGTTTTGAATCTCTTTTGAATTTATTCCAGCATTTACAGTCTTTTGATATTGTGTTGACACTACTTAGTTTCTAGTTCTGATTTCCTTTCTGTTTTCTCACACTTAGAATATTCTTTTGCATTGATAGTATAGGATTGTCTTTTATTTATGGAATAATTTTAATTGTTTGGATTGGTGTTTCTCGAATTCTCTTTTACTGTAGGATTTCACTTATTTCTGAGATTAATGTGTATGATATACTAGAATTTGTTGTGTAGGTCTCCAGGGGCTCTCCCTAGCATTTCCAGTTTTGTGTCTCGAAGTTCACAAACTGTCTGTATTGAAAAATTAAATGTTGGTACTTTTATAGACCCTATACTGCAACCAAAATTTTGGCATCGTTTCTAGGGAAATGCTTAAGGGATTGCCATTGGTGACCTGTTGCATTTGGTTTTTTTCCTTCACCTAGTTTCTCTTGCAATTTTATGTTCTTTGAATTTATTTCTTTCCAATACTGTTGCTTTAAGGTTTCTCATTTTCTTTAATGTTATAAAACCCCCCACCCTACACACATATATACACACACTATTCATGTGCTAACAAATGTACCAGTGGGTTTGTTAAAAAAATGAAAATGGTACTTTGAGGAATCATTTAATGAGGAATTTGTATGCTGCAACAAAGACATACAACTCATCCAATGAGGAATTAAAAAATGTAGAATTTAACATTTTGATTGAAAATAAAAATGATATTATTAAATATTTGATTTCAAAATTGGATGATTTTCAGGAAGAGTGTAAGAAATATGAAAACCCACCACTTATATTTTCCACCAACTGTACAAGGAAAAAATTCCTTGGAAAGTGCCCACTTAGTAGCCTGAAAATTTGCAAAATTTTTGAAGAGGATCATCCAAAATAAGATTGCCCATCTCTACCAAGATTACTGTAGTTACTCAGGGAATCATGTAAGAAATTGAATCGACTACCAGGTATAACTCAAAACCCATTATCATTTGATACTTGGAATAATGCTTATTTTCCTCAGAAGGTTCCTCAACATGTTTATAATCATGCAGTTTCAAGGAAAAATTTTAATCCTCCTCCAAATTAATATCCTACTTCATGGCCGCAGTGGCTCTCTCCTTGGCTCTCTTTCTCGAGCCAGATATCTCCATGGCCTTAAGAATCATTTGGATCCTTATCTCTAGTGAAATCTCCCATGAAAATTCAATCATATGAGCACCAAAAACAACCTCAATTTCTTTCCAATGCACCATTAAGTTATCCTCCTTCATGGTCTCAGCCGCATGTGTAACCTTACCGTAGCCTTAATCCATACCCTAACCCTAGTCCACACCCTAATCCATACCCTAGTCCTAGTCCAAACCCTAATCCATACCCTAACCCTAGTCCATATCCTAATCCATACCCTACCCGTTTTCCCTCTATTCCATACCATATTCCTTATCCTTACCCATACCCTAACCCTCATTCAAACCCTATCCCTAATCCTAGTCCAAACCCTAACCCAAATCCTCAGCATATTCGAAGTCTTAGTCCAAACCATTTCATAAACCCAAATCTAAACCATCAGGTTGCACAGCAGTTTCAAACACCTATTACTCCCATTGATTCCCATGTTGAACATAATGCGACATCTTTCATGTTGGGAAGGGAAATGAATTTTGAAACTTCCCCAATTACTACAGACTATTCACCCTATCAAGATATGATTCAAAGACCACTAGAGGATCAATATTTCATTGGAACTTTTTCTAAAAATGTTGTTGAAACTAGAAACCCTAGAATCCTTCTCAACCATTCTAGTCAATATAAAAATAAAATATTTGAGCCCAAACTTGAGGGATTTATCTCTTGTCTTTCACCAAATCCTTAGTGCCTCCAGGAAAGTGACTATCAAACAGTGGATGACTTGCATCATTTTGAGAATGATAAATATCTGGATTCCATTGAATCCTAGTTTCGAGCAGTCATCAAGCCACCTTATTTTCTCATCATTCGGAAACTCTTGGTACTATATCAATTGAAGAAACTGGTTTCTCATGCTTTGGTATGTCTTGAATTCTATTCTTTAAAAGTAAGTGTGACTATAATCAACATTTTTTATGCAAGTGGCTTCATTGGAAGTACGTCTAGACTTAAAGGTGACATTTCTTTCTTTAAAAATAAGGTAGAGTAATACGAAAATAATGAATAAAGATGTATAACAACACTCTTGAACTTGTGATTCCTTAAAAGAACAACTTTTGAAATTTCTATTATCATGCACTCTTGCAGGGGGACTTGTTAGAAGAAATTCACTCTCAATACCTCATATTTTAAAGTGACTTTGATTATGGATTAACATCTCAGTAAAGGATATTGTTATAAGTTACATGTAACACTTTTCTCCTATTTTAATAAACTATCATCCAAAAAATTGTTTTTAATTCCCCTTCAAACGGATCAATGAAGAACACCCTATGGTGGACCACACCTGCAAAACTCTAATAAGCTTTCATAAAGAATACTGGATTGATTAAATCAAAGAATATTTTTGGTCATTATCTGAGATATCTTAAAATAAGTTCTTGGGGTAGCATGACCAACCAGTAAAGAATAGTAATTAAAATATTTCCATGCCATCCTTCACTCTTAAGCAGTAGATTTTCTTCCCCACCTACTAGTAACCCATCTGAGGTTAATTATAATCAATTTTTTTCTAAAAAAAAACATAGATAAATTTATTGAGGGATAGGAGGTCTCATTGCGAGCCGACCTACTATGATCACGGGTCCTAAGGAGAATGACATTATTGCACTAGTCACCAAGCTAGGGTAATGGATTTCAATTGAAAAGCTGGAAGACAAGAGGTCTCATCATGAGCCAACATGTTCATTCTTGTTATTTATCGTGAATGGTTTTGTTGATAGTTGTTTACCAAGCCAGGCCAGGAGCCTTAAATTAACTTATAAAAAGATAAAAAGTAAATGATCTTAAATGAATCTGAATCTATATCTAATAGGTGGGAAAAAAGCATTTCATAAGGTTAAGAGGTACCCCTGTCGATTATATAGATTTCTGCTGGAAACAAGGCCATGCCTATGGTATTAAAGTTACTTTTACACTATGATTTACTTGCTTTTTTCCTTTCGCTGAAATCACTATCAATCTCTTTGAGAATGGCTTTAAAATCCTTCTGTTCTTATACCTTGGAGTTCTATCTTTTTGGAATAATTTTTATGAGCATGGGACCTTAATGCAGGTAATTCACTGCCCCAGAAAGAGGAGGTTCAAATATATATGGATAATGGTAAAATGATCACTTTGGGAAGAAGGGAAAATTTTAGGGGCTAATATTCAGAGGTGGACTAATTTTCCATTCTTTTTCCAAAAAAAAGATTCGCCAATTTCCATTTATTTGAAAATTGATTCACCCAATTTTTATAGTATAAAATTATTTTACCCTAAAAAACGCCAAAAAATTATATATACTAATACAAAATAATTGAAATCCTAAATATTTTTACAAAAATATAATTACAATTTTTACAATTGTACTAGTAAGATTCGCCAAGGTTTCTAAAATTTAAGATAAATATCCATCCTTAAAATTTTCCTTGGTGGGAAGGTATTGCTATGTCCACTTTTAACACTATAATTTTTAATGTCAAGTCACTCACATTTACAATGAGGATATGAAAGTGAAACTTTTGTTTAGGGATGCCTCTAAGATATTATTTTGGAAATTTTAAAAAGTTGTCTATTTTATTCAAGTAATAACACCATCCTTGCAATTTAGTTTTTCATGGAAGCTTTCATTTTAGGTTTTCTTGAAATCAGTATAAGAAAATCAAGAGTCCAGTAGAGACTCTATTCTAAGAGAAAGCTTTAACTAGCGCCAGAAGTGTGATCACGCAAAATTGCAGGAACATCATTTTGAATGCCTATAAATGTTTCTAATCTTGTTTTTTTACGAGGAAGTGGCAATATCAGATTTCCTTGCATGAGGACATCCAAGATGGTCAGCATGGAGGGATGTTGGGCCTCCATTTTGTCTTATTTATTGAAAATTTCTCTCATGTTGTCGATGTTTAAATGATTATTTTCGAAAAGTATTTGTTACTTCCTTATTTTCACAGGGTTAAAATATCATTAATAAATTTTTAATTAAGGTTTGTATGTTACGGGGTTAAAAAATTAATTTTATTATGCTTTTATAAAGGCTTTAAACCTGCATTTACCTGCCTAAACCATGCAACAGATTCTTGCACCATGTTATGTCTTCCTGCACTTTGAAGGATTCTTGGACTACACTCATGTTCCTTCACTAGAATCAAGGGATGTGTACAATTCCTGCTCAAAGCGTTTTCACCAATGTTTAGTTGGGATTAATGAATCTAATGATTTTGTGCTACTGCCCTCAATTACTTCACCATTTTCTTTTATCATGAATTGTATCTTCGGTGATGAGTTAAAGAGCAGGTATGTTTCTACCCTTCTAAGAATGATCGGATGAGCAGGATCGATAACTGAATCTCTCTGCAATCATCTTTAATCAAGTTATCTAGAAGAAGATGGTTGATGCTGAGGAAATTTTCCCACTCGTATGTGACTATGGAACTGGGATGGATAAGGCTATATTTGCAGGTGCATGTTTGAAACCTTCAATGTGTCTGTTATGTATGTTTCCATTTAGGAAATTCTATCCTTGTACGAAAGTGGTTGCGCAACTAGTATTGTACTAGATTCTAGGGATGGTGTTAGTCACATAGTGCTTATTCATGAATGATATGCCTTTCCTCATGCTATACTTAGGTTGGATCTGGCGGGGTGAGATTTGATAAATTCATTAATGAAGATCTTGACAGAGAGAGGGTATTCATTCACCACCACTGTGGAGCGTGAAATTGTCTGTGATGTGAAGGAAAAGCTTGTGTATGTGGCTCTTGACTATGAAAAGAGAGCTTGAGACAACTAAAAGAAGCTCTTCCATTAAAAAAGTTATGAGCTCCATGATGGGTAGGTGATCACAATTAGTGTTGATCGTTTTAGATGCACTGAAGTATTTTTCTAGCCTTCTCTAATTTGGATGGAAGTTGCAGGTATCCATGAAAAAACGTATGTTACACCAATTTTTGGTCAACTAACCTATTACTATTAGATGGACCAAAGTACACCATGTAAAACCAATTTTACCCTAAGTAAAATTGCTTTCACTATGAAAAATAACTTAGTAATCCATAATTTATTAAGTTGTTTATGGTCTAAACAGGAACCCCATGAGGAAATATTGAATAAATCCATATTTTTTTTATTTTCCTCAACGAATAATTATTTAAAAAATATTTTAATTAATATTCTTTGTCATATTTAACCCAAAACAGGAAAATCAATTAGATAAATCATTATTTATCTTATTATTTTCTAGGAATAAATATTTAAAACTTATTTAAATAATATTCCTTGTTAAATTGACTAAATCATTTAGAAATAATTGAATAAATAATTATTTATTTAACTATTACTCAACCACATCCTTAAAATAATAAATAAATCATTTATTTATTTATTATTTACAAATAAATGGATCTGACCAAATTTCAATTATTTTTCCCTCCAAAAAATATAATAAAATATTCCATAAAAGTTGGATCTAGATTTGGTTAATAATATTTTAATTATGTACCAATATCTAGACTAACTCAATATTTTGTTATAAATATAATGGTTTTACCATTCACTCACTAACTTTTGTTGCCTAAAGATCACTCTGGATCTATACTTTTGGTTTGTCTTTGATCCTCCATCATTGTCATATGTTGCTACCATTTTCTTGTGAGCTCCCTTTTGAGTTCCATTTTTGTATGGGTTTTCTACACCATCAAGCGAGAGAGATCTTAGATTTGAACTGCTAAAGACATACAAGAACCCATCACATTGAGGGCGACCGGTAATAGCTTTCTATGTTCCCTTCCTAGGTGTCAAAAAATAGAAAATTCTTTAAAAATATTCTTCTCTTGTCTATTGGATGCATGGAGCAACTCTTTCTTTTATTTACTGCTTAATGTCTTTTACTGCATAGATCTAGATTTTGTGGCATTTATATTTATCAAATAACTATAGATGTAAAGAAATTGGAATCCATATTTGATGTTAGGGTTGTTTATTATGCGTGGCTAAAGTGAGTTTTTTTCGTACGCTTGCAATTAGAATTCATCCTAACAACTGGCAATTGCACAAGGGTTTACAATTACAACCTCTGTCATTTTTCAAATCCATGCATAACCAACTGCTTCAAACCCTAGGATATTTCTTCAACTTCTTATTTTGATTTTATTGATGTTGCTTTTAACCTATAAAACCCTAAAACAATAAAAATTCTAACTTCCGTGTGTTTTCAGACCTATTGCGCATGTGACAGGTATCGGCTGCAGTTGAGATGACACCTTTTTCTAAAACCTACTCCCAAGAGTGTCGGAAGTGTAGGTTGCACTTTTTGGGCCAAAACATGCGACCTCAACCTTCAGGATGTCGAAAACGGCCTCAAACCTGTGACCTCTGTAGAGAACAGGTCAGAAACTGTGAATTGTACTTTTTGCGGGAAGTTTTCTGAGATTTTTCTCAGCTTGTCTGGGCTACTGTTCAAGGTTGTCTGACCTCCATCTCTACCCATTTTAGACCTGTAATTGATCTGTTTTACTCTTCGAAGTGGGAACCTAGCCCCCTAGGGTAGTGCGCTTCCACCTTTCTAGGAGGAGTTTAGCTGAAGCAGGTCCTCTGAAAATTTATTGTGTTCAGCCATTTTTCAAACTTGATCCTCTACCTTCAGATCCATTTCAGATTGGTTTTTCATCCATCCAAAAAAACTCTTTTCATTTTTTTTTGGTCCTTCTATAGGGTCCCCTCTATTTCCCTTAAGGTTGTAGCCTTTCAACACCTCATTTGCAACACTATTACCTTTGGTATTTTGTTGTTCTCTGCACCTATTTTGAGCAGATCTAACCTTTAAATCATTGTCCCTCCCGACTTTAGATCCATTGGCTATTTTGGTGTGTTTTGACTAGATTTTTCCCACCCATAGACTAGTTGTTTGGAAGCCCGCCTCCTTGGGTTTAGATTGATGCATCTTTAGCTATTTATTTTCTATTATATTCAGTTTAATTTACTGCTATTTGTAGATTTATTTACAGTTATAAAAATCACTTTTTTCTCTTTCTATACACACATCTGGGTTTAAAAATTAAAATTAAAACACTTAGCACACACACCTTAAGTGAAGAGCACCTAGTTTACACCGCCAGGCAAAGAATATAACATTGTAATCATTTGATCTTGCACCTCTCTACCCTTGTTTCGACATTGTAATAATTTGATCCTGCACCTCCTTTCCCTAGTTGGTCTCTCTTCCTTTTGTGATATGTGTTTGTTCTTCCATCTTTGCGCCCCCAAGGTGTTTATTCTAGAGACATCTTGGCCTTCATCCTCATTTTCCGTTAGGAAGACTTACTCCTACACGTAGGATTACAGTTAGTCCTCAAGCAATTCCCCATTCTAACTCCGCTTATGGTTCATTGGGTTATCCTTCTAGTTCCATCCCTGATTCTCCCCCTATCACCTTCACCATGATTGGTTCAGGACCTAACGCTGGTGGTATCCCTAGCCCTAATGTTGGGAATACTACTAGTGGGACCGCAACAGGAACTATCCCAGCTGTTCCCTTTCTCCCTTATATGGCAACCCTCACTCTCCCTGATTTTAACCGGTTGATCAATGACCCCATACATCATGACCCTAGTTGGCCTGCTATGCCAACCAACCACCCTTCCGACATCCCCAACTTTGAAGTTCTTGCTAGAGAAGATCCTACAAACAATGTTCGATCTTTACACATGTGGTGTTCATCTAACTCCATCACCAATAACTCTATCTCTCTTCGGTTGTTCCAATGTACGCTTAGTGAAGAAGATTATAAGTGGTATGTTGACCAGGCCTCCTCCTCTCATACTAATTTTGCGACCCTTTCCTAGGATTTTCTATCTTACTTCCAACTTCCCCTTCGTTCTGACACTGGTACCGAACTTTTGACCTCTTTCCATCGATCATCTATGACCCGCCTATCCGATCATGTCCAATAATGGAAGGAAAGAAAGAGCCTATGTCGTGCCCCTACCTTCAAATACCATGTCTACATGGACTGGTTCCTCAAATCCCTTTTTCCTGTTGTTGGCACGTATGCCGCATCTCATTTCCCTCAGACCGAAGAATATTCTCTCTAGATTGCATTGAAATATGACCTTACCTACGCATAATATGGTTATGTTTATACCATCATTAGACTGGGTGGCGCAAACATGTCAGGGGAATCCCATGCTACTGACAGTATCATTGGAGCCCTTTCTCATTCATACACTCATTGTCTCATGGGTTATGGTTTCCCTCAGGGAGGAACCAGCTCCTCCAACACTTTTCCCTCTCCCTGTAGCATGTATCCAGGATACGACATATCTCCTCCTTTTGCCCAACCTGTTTACCACAATTTTGCCCAAACTCCTCATTATCTGCATCCACAGCCTGGTGCCCCAGCTCCTCCAGCATTAGCATCCACTTCTCCCTTGCCTTCTCGACCCCCACAATAGCAGCTACCACCCCCCAAGTGGTAGGTGTATGCACAGCAGGGTGCAACTAATTCTTCTACTTCTAAAAAGAAGAGGAAGGGCACCCAAAATCAATTTTCCCTAGGTAATCTAGGACCTAATTCCCAAGGGAATTCACCTAACACTGCTAACAAGAAACAGGGCATTCAACCCAAGTAGGACAGGCCTGTTCGCATGAATAAGCCTTGCTCTCCTAAGTTGGCCCCTTCCACTATTACCCTTAGAGAGTAGGATAGCCACTCTTCCTAGCCCATTGGCTTGTTCCGCAATTATCCTATTACTCTTGCAGGCAAGGCTGTCTATGTTGACGTAGAAGTCATTTATTCCCCCTTATATTACAACATTCTATTTGGTCATAGCTACACCTATGCAATGTTTTTTGTCCCATCTACGGTTCATCGCAAGATTTCATTTCCTCATAACGGAAAAATACTCACCATTGACCAGTTGACATACTACGAACCGAAGTCTTAGACCTCCCCTGAGTCCATCATCTCTTTGGTGGCCAATAAGAAAACTGTCGAACCTTCGACTATTGTCTCACCCGAATTTTACAAAGAGTCCTCTTTTCTTTGTTCTTTCCTTGGTCTTCCTCCTCCTATCTCTGATCTCAACTTGTCGAGCGTTTTCATGATGCAATTGTCTCGGGCTTCCCTCAAGTGTCTCGCTTCGATTAGTCAGCACCCTCGTCCTTCGAAACCTACTCCTAGCACTTCGACACAGCCTTCAACACCCCCTCCTCAAGGCCCTTCATCTACAGCTTGTATCCATGAGCCTCTCTACCCTCCCGGCATAGTTCCTCCTAGCCTTAGCCATCTTGGAGATGTCGCGCCTGGCCATTACCCGTCTGGTCAGATACAGTTCTTAGCTCCTCCTCCTGGAGTTTTTTTAGTACCTATTATGGATACCTTATCCCTTCCTAACTTGACCCTGGGGATCCCAGGGCAGTACATCGATCCCCCAACCACTATCTCACTTGGTCAGCCCAAAATTTATCTTGCTTTGACCCTGGTTCAATCGATTCCCATGGCCGCTCCCTCTGCTGCCATGCATCAGCTACGTCAACAGGAACCTCCTCCTATTGTGACAGCCTTGAGTGAAGGGGTAAAAGCTCGCAAGAAGGTACCTAAATACAAGGCTTCCCTGACAAACCCTTCTCCTCCTCAGCCTCCAAAGCGTACCCCCCCCCCCCCCTTGTGTGCTTTGTGTGATGTTTTCGGTCATGCCACCCATCACTATCCCGAATTGCCTCATATCAAGCCCATGGTTAATGTTGTGTTCCCTGATTCTACAGTCCCTAAGCCTCTTTTTCTCCCTCGAATGTAGCCAAGAACCATAAAACTATTCACACCAACCAACCTCATGTTTTGTGTGATCTCCATGGCCATTACAGCCATCGTTTTGCCCACCTCATACATTACCACACCTCTTTGGAGGTAGTTTGGGAGTACAAGATTAAACAGAACCAGTCCACCTCTCCAGTCCTTGAGCTATATGCTTCAGGCCAGCTTGAGGATTTACCCACTCCCATTGACATTCCTGCTCCTAATGTTGAGATGACAGAGCCTGCGGCCACCATCCTCTACGTATCATCATTTGTGAGATCCACGATGGAAGCTCCCTCTGAGACTTCCACTTCTATTTCTCTTGACCTCCCTTCCACAATCACCCTCAGCTCAACATCAGTGGATTCCTTATCTACTTGTTCTTCCATCACCCCCCGTGACGATGCACATGTGAACCTTTCTTCTCATGATGATGAGTCAGGTAGCTTCGCTACGTCATGTGGTCTCTCTTCCTTCAGTCATCCCATCTTCTACTATAATGACGACATCATGGAAGACTTTTCCACCCCAAAATTCATCTTCCCTACCCTGAAGCAGAATGGCACCATCCGTGCCTATGGTGACCTACCCGTTGGTGTGTGGGTGCTAGACATCCTAACGAGAGCACTCCCTCTAGGAGTGTTTGTTTGATCTCTACCTTGTGTTCGGGTTGTCAGCATTGTTCATCATCCTCTCATTTTTTGTCTTGTGGTACCTTTTAGATGGACCCCCTATCCACACCTTATATCTATTACACTGATCGTGCAAGTTGGTACTCCTAGAATCTAGCCTTGGTAGGTTGTGCCATTTTTACCCCCTTAAATTTTCTTGTTCTCTCGAACGGTGTATGCATTGTTACTGCCATGAATAAACAATCCAAATATGATGAAGTGAGAGTTTATTAGCCGATTACCTTTCCCATCGCATCGTATACATTCATTTTCATTTAGATTCCCTCCTTCTTGTCATGCAATTGAATGGTGTCTATCGTGTGAATAATCCTATGCTTGAATTTGAAATCATTACATTCAGTCATGTACCTAGAGCACAAAATCACTATGTAGATAGCATTGCAAACAATATTCTATATTGGCACTTAGCACATGCATTTAACACAACACAATAACATAAAACCATCAAAATGATGCATATCCATTATATGTGTCGTATAAAATGTTTTAGAGTCCATTAACTCAGATACATATGACATGCCCATAGCATGTTAGAAAAAATAAAAAATGGGGGCACAACATGCCCCTACACCTAATCCCTATCCAGAGAATCCCGAGCCAATCTCTCTACTCCTGCAGCTCGTAGATCACACATCCCCTGTTCGGCCATCACCATGCACCGCATGAGATTTCGCCACTCTAAGGGTAGACAAATACATAGCTCTATGCACTGATCATCCAAGTATTTCTAGCTATGCTCTGAAACACCGATCAAAAGCCTCTCACATATACGACAGATGTCCTCCAAGAGGGCCACTGCATCCTCATTTTGTGGTGCTCTCGATCCACTAGGTCCTGCAGCTCTAGATACTGTAGTTCGTCTTGTGTACCCATCTAGTTTTACTGGTGCTATATCTGCATACCAAAAGTGAATGAATCAGTACCATATAAAATATTCTAAAACTTTAAAGTGCACATAAAATATTAACAACTTATCACTTACCATTGGGCCCCCATACTCGACTAGGCGGTAGTGGCAAGTCTGGGTCCCCACAATAACTCATCCCACTATAGGGATAGTCGTCTATGTACAGTGGCATCTCATCCCAATGTGAAAATAATTCAGGTCAGAACACCTGTCTAACTACCCCACCTCCCTCTCTGAATAGTAGCCACCCCCACTGATGCATCATTGGCTCCCTTGGACCTCCATCTTGGATCTCTATGTGAGGTCAAACTGTAGAGATATTCTCAAAGAAGAGCGAGCACAACACTGTGCCATATTAATAGTCATGGTTCACTTACCACTTACATAGTAACAAATGCCATTTCAATGACAATAAAATCATTTGGGTTGATCCATTGTATGTCCTGCTGAACACACTCACAACAAGCATCATATAACCCCACTGATGTGGTGGAGTGCCTGGTTGCCCAGGATCCACAGCACCGCTGAGGCCACAGCACAAGTCTCTAGCCTCTCTAGATCCCCGACTGGTATTAGCATCCCCTTGACCTAGAGACCTCGTCAGCAATGTCTCTCTACAAACTCCATGATGTTCTACCCTTGTGGTAGCACTGGCTACATATTCCCCACCATCCCAAGTGGTGGGAGACCAGTCAGGAAATATATGTCCTAGACCGTCAACTCGATCTGGTGCCCCTGCACTATAGAGACCTCATGGTCTAGATCATAGTAACTGACAATCCAGGCCAACAAGGGCTCTCCAAATCTCATCAAAGGTTTCTACGCAAACTTCAACACCCTAAACCTGGCCAATGTAGTACGGACACCATGATCCTCTCGGATCTCTGACTACAATGTGTCCAGGTCTCTCTCTCTCCAGTTGATCTTCAATTCTTCCATATCTGCACAAAGCCACCATATTTTTCAGTGTACAGAAAGGAAAGACTTCTTTCAACCATAAAAACCTAGTTCTTAGCTAAGAAACAACATTGTGATACCCCTCTCTGTTAGCTTGCACTTTTCAGGAAAAATCCTAGGATAGGTTGCAGTTTTCTGCCCAAAAACTGCTACCCAGGTCGTAGATATTGCCCCAAAATGTGTGACCCAACTGTGAAGCAAAGCATGGGTCTGTTCCTAAGCTCTGGGCACCTAAACTGAACTTTCAATCCACTAAAATGAAAGGGTAGGGTTAGGCCTCTTACCTCAACTTATGGATCTTGATTCCAACGGTCGGTTTGTCTACTATGATCGCTGCAAGATTTATGGCCTTTCCTCCTCTCTACACTCACAATAGCTACACTTAAAAATAAGTGAATATGGAGGGAAAATGACTTAATAAAAGAAAAACCCTTGATTTTTATTTTTCCCGTTGCAACCAAACCATATCTTAGCTTGAAAAACTGTCCATATCATTGGAAAGCTTACACCGAGCTCTAAAATGGGTATCTGTTAGTTTTTTATGAATTGATACTTCATCACGACACATTTTTTCCAAGAAGGGTCACTCAACCACTCCTCATTATCAAATTTCTTCACTTGAAACACTTGTACTTGGGGCACCACTTAGCCTTAATACTTTTCCACGCTCGCATTGAATTTCGTTGTGAGTACCCACCTTGTACTCATGTTTTTATGGTCCCCACTGGGCCTATTCTGTGTGGTAGCATCATCGAGTCACCATTTTTTAGAGCATCTAAGGTGATTCATCATCGCATCCATGGAGTTTATCCTGAGTCCCTTTATATCCCGTTATAGTCCTCCATCCTTAATTGCCTGGTTCCTCTCTCGTGTCGCACATTATGGCCTTCAGTTCTACTCTCCCCTATCCTGTTTGATATTATGTCAGTTGCTGTCAGGTCATCCATGCCCTTCATGCTCTAACAAGGACATTCGTTAGCCCGCTACTCAGTACCCCCCATTTCATCATCATCCCTGGTGTCAGTCTGTCAGTCTCTCTACTATTATCTCTTGTGCCTTAGTTTAGGATCCCTTTCTGCCTCACCTATCGCGGACCTCCTTCTATTTACCTCATCTCATTCATTCCAAAATATAGGTCTAGAGGGTGGTGTACCTTAGTTCTAGCTTCCACTCTTCTTTGGTGCCTTGGATCGAGAAAAGGGACTCCTTATTTCCCTTTGACTTGATTGTTTCTCAGCTCCAACTTCTTATGGCATGATCGAGATCCGTATACTTGATGGTTCAGTGATGCAGAAGATTATACCATTTATTCTCGGGTGTGTGTGAGATGTTTCAGACCTCATGAGTAGGTGGCCCTTCAAGTAGCCCCACACATGCCCAGACGACCTCTTCATTACATCCTTCGATGCAGCTCCCTAGATTTGATAATTCCAGCCTTAGCCACTTGCAGCACCTATTTATTTTGCATGTGTCATTCATATTTTCAGAGCCCTCTCCTCTTTACAGAGCCTCTTTGGTTGTACTTATATCTCATGTACTCAGATATTATTTTATAAGGCCTCGCTGTCATCCCAGGAGAAGTATATATGTGGGATTCATTATCATGTCTTTATCTGGCTCATGTTTATGCTAGCATGTACTATATAGTTCAGTCCCTTGTTTACAATGTTAGTCATCAGTAATTTTTTTTCTTTCTATATATGACTAAATGTTTATCCCATATTTATAGAAACAAAATTCATCAATATTGTGAATTCTAGAAATCTCACTGCCTTCATTATCCTCATGATAAATTCTTCACTATTTTACTACTCTACCAAATCATGGCCAACATACCACTCCCAGAAGACCTATCACAGTGTCAAGATACTCATCTTCACTATGTTTTGACATCTTTGACCTTAGCACCCATTTTGGCCTTGCTTGACCCCTCCATTTGCCATCTATGATCACCAACCAACCTTCTTTTTCCCATGTTTACCAGATATCTTAAACTATTGATGGTCTCAAAATCCCTCTATAAGTTCTTTGGATCATTCAATTTCATCCATTTCTATATTCTCAAATACACTCGTTGATCAAGAAGCTATGATTTTACACTGTCAATATCCCAAGCCTAATCTCAGTCAAGGATCAAGTCCAAGGAATTTCCCACTAGGTCACTAGGTTTTCTCAAATTGTAGGGTTGTTTTGAATGCTCTTAATCAGTTTTTTTCATGTGTCAAGAGGCTGCAATCAAAGAGGAATAAAGTTAGCATATGATTGTCCAAAAGGTATCAAAAAATCCTTCAAGAAAGGCCTCTTTGGTCAAAGCACAAATCTTGCAAAATACAACTGCCCATATTAGACATTTCTACAGGAATGAATGAGATAGCCATCAACAGAAAAAGAGGTAAGTAAAGAGGAAAATAATCCCTAAGGGCAGCCACAAAAAAGGAGAGGGGGTAGGCCTATGAACAAATAAAATTAGGGTTTTTATGACTGATTGGCTAAAAAGTGTTTCTAGGCAAGGAGCCAAAGCCAAAACCACAAGGATAGAGGTACATCAGCACAACTGTGCATAAACTGAAGATTTATTAAAACTAGAAATGAAGATGAGAGACCTCTGTTACACATTATTTTTTCACCATGACATTTTACTATCTATATGGGTTCATGAATACCTATATATTGCTACCTTAGAGGTATAAAACCCTAAAGTTCCTAAACCAAGTCTTGGATTTGGAGAAAATCTCATAAAAATCATAAAAACCATAGTTTCACACTTTTCCTAGCCATTACCTGTGGTACTGCACCTTTTTTAAAGAAACACTGCAGTACCTACTGCAAATTTTGTGTATTAAAACTGCGGACCCCCGTAAAAGGTAAAATGGAAGAAAAAAGTAAGTTCTAGAAGCCCATCTGGTTAAATATTCTCCCAACTGGAAGCTTCTAGAAGGCATTATCTGGTCGAAGCTTCACTCCCTCCATTCATGAACCTTTATCCCTTCATTAAAGGAGCCTATCCCTTGGTATTTGGAGCTTAATCCCTTTATGAGAGGAATTATCCCTTCCTTTTTGGAATTGAAACCGCTTCCTTTCTCCTATAAATTGAAGCCATGGTTCAGTCTCAAGGGTAGATATTGATATGTAAAAAAGTACTTTATTTGTACTTCATACTACATTAGAGAAGAGAATTGCTGAAGAAACATACTCTTTTTGCTAGCCATTATCCATGTGAGAACGATTACACACTCAAATTTAGGTTGGTTCAAAGAGTGGAAGGGCTTGTCAGACCAAAGGAAAATGCTTGTTTCAGACCTCGGAAGGACCTGTACGACATCAAGGTGAACTCAGTTTTAAGACTCATTTTTTTATTTAAAGATAGTACAAATGGATCATGTTTTCTCAATAAGTTGTTTATGTGTTACTTGAATGACTTATTTCTTAAATTCCTTGATCATTAAGATAGATTTATGATTTATGAATTAGTATATTGTGCAAGTGCTTTTGATTCTGTTCCATGTCTTTGATTGCAGGTCTTAAGAGGTGAATTCTTTGGAGCGACAAAAAGAAGAATACAACTAGCATTGGATCACAGGTAGGTCCTTTCTTCATCATAGAAAATTCTAAATCATACATAATCTAGAGAAAGTAGTTTAAATTTGTCCTGTTTGTTTCTAGCTATCCTTGTGATACTAGGGATATCCTTCTTGTTTGCAAGAGTGATTTACCTGCCTAACAAACTCCATAATGACAACAGGAAGAAGTTGAAAATGATATCAGAAGATGACTTACATGATTTGTCAAGGCAACACTGTTTCACAGCATCAAAGGGAGAAATTGTAAATAGTATTAGTGTGAGGAAGTGTAAGCCTTCAAGTACAGTAAATATCTTTAAAATGGTCAAAAGAAGGAAAGCAAGAGGTTAAGTGTCAAATAAGAAATCAAATTGAGCATGATTTCTACTATTAAGTGATTAAGGTGTCAAACTCCAAAGGAAGTTTAAGAAGACCAAAACACTATGTTATGGCACCTGAAGCAAGAAGAAGTTTCCAAGGGGAGGTAATGACAAACTTGATTAAAAATACTAAGGTCATTATGCAGGACATACCCATTATACCTCTAGAAAATCAGTAAGAAGGGGAAGAACTTTGTTTTAAGACCACTTACACTCTGGGGTCTCGAAGAGGGATAATATATGCTTCTGTTAGTCTCTCAATAAAAAGGGGTTCAAAACATGAGAATGGTTAAAACACAGTGAAACCATACAATTCCAACAAGCTCCTAGAAAAACAAGTTTTAAGAAATATCAACAGGCCAAAGAGAGCTAAATCCATCACCTCAGTTACCTAAGTGTTACACAACATTTTTTCACTGTCCCTACTATCCCCAACTCAGACATTGGAGGGTCGTTTCTATGACTAATATGCAATTTCATGCTTTGCAAATACCATCCTTGCATCCCTTTTGATGAAAACAACATTCTTCTTGTTTCCATTTCCCTAAGCAGAGCTGTGAAAATCCTTTTTTTTTCCTTGGCGCGAGTAGCTCGTTACATCCTCGCACTGACCAGGAAATTTAACACTGAGCCCATGCCACTTGGCACTCTATGCCAGTTACACACATGCACCATGATGTTTATGGAATGTTTTTTAAAAAGAGAGGCAGAGGTTCCATTCCAACCACCTTGGGGATGAGTCATTAGGAGTGGTTGAACTGAAACAACCACAGACTCCTTTCTTTAGCTAGTAGTTTCCACCTCCCTTGGAACTCTCCTAAAGAATAGGACTCCCTCCCACCTTTGTAGGGATCCCAAACTCCTCTCTTCCCTCTATATAACAAACTATCTCCCTTAGTAGAAGCTAGCTAAACACATTATAGCGAAATAGCTGAATGAATGAATAGCTTAACAAAGAGAATTATACTATAGCAAAATAGCTGAACGACTAAATAGTTGAACTAAGAGAATTATACTATAGCAAAATAGTTGAATGGATGAATAGATAAACTAAGAGAATCATACTATAGATAAGCTGCTAGAGGAGATGGAGTAAGAAATATTGTGTTGAGAGAGCTCGAGTCGATGACTTCTAAGAGAGCCTGAGTCTGAATTCTATGACCAGCAGTTGAGACACGTTTCGTCTGAACCCCACTGGAGGAGATTGCAACGTCAAAGCATCGGTCTTACTCTTCCTTATACTCATTAATATACATGACTATTGTTTGGTTCCACTATTGTGTTATGACGTTTATTTGATGCGATATTTTTAGCCCTTTTTGATTGGCTAATAGTTGTGAGTGAAACCATTATGTCATATGTTGTTCTTGTTCTTTGTCCTATGTGCAGGTATCTGAGTGTGACAGCGAACGAATCGTGACTTGCCAAGGCAGAAGCGAGAGACCACTACTCTTTCTGCAACATCGACATCATTTGATTCAAGGTAGGTCAATCTACCATGTCTTTTGTTCATTTATTAACGAGGAAGCAACACTTTACCGTGTCCTTTTGTTACTAGACCCACCCTAGGGCTAGAGGGATCGTCTATGTCCGTAGAGAGGATTTACCTTCATAACAAATTGGTGACTCCACTGGGGATCAGTGCCAGTTTCTCGTGTCATCCTGTTGGGTTACTTTCAATTCTTGGTTTATTTCTCTATCTTTTTCTGGTTTGTTTTCTTTCCATTCTCTATTCAGCTCAAGAGAGTCAAGGTTGACTTTTTCTCATTAGGTTAGGGTTTTTCCTCTTTTTCCCATAGTTATCTAGCTTGGTGCATTTTTTTGTCTAGATAGTCATGCCGATTGGTGTAGGTTTCTATTTTAGCACTCGCGCAAACCTCTGTATGGCGTGGATTATAGCCTTACAATTGCATCAATCCTTGTAGGTTTTGGTTTGACCTCTTTAATGCGTTTTTGGTCATTTGATCTTTTTTCTGGGTTATGTTTGATTGTCTTTAAGCCTTTTCAAACTATGTTGACTACTATAGACTTATTTACCTTAGTGATTTCTCCGTTGTCTTGTCAGTGTCAGTTAAGACCTTAGGGCTTCTAGGTGTTCTTGCACACCAAGCCTTCTGTTCAGGAACAAGTCTCTTTGATTGTTAGTAGTCTCATTTCAAGTTTTTAGAATGAGTTTTCTTGATCCTTTCTCTTTGTTGATTGAATGGTCTTTTAATTTTTCGATTATTCCTTCTTCTTCAATACTTTGAGCATCAATTACCTTTCTTGTTTGGGTCGTTTTGAGAGCTCTCTTTCTTGATTGAAAGTTTTCTTCATTAGCTTGCATGTTTTTGTGTTGTTTTGCTTTGGTTGAGTCACTCAATCTCAAAAATTTACATTCGCAAAACTCAAACTAGTGTTTATTTTGCTTTCCATTGAATTAGTACAATGTGTGCTTCATTTCATTGAAAATTCAACAAAAAATCAAAAACTATATTTTCATTCTTTTGTTGCATCAAAAAGTGAAACATTCCTTTACATAACTAGCATTTCTCAATCTAGGAAGGAATTTCATTTTTGCTTGATTGCATTAGAGGCATTAGAAGTTTCTTCGCATATTTTTCTTGCTTGCTTGCTTAAAATATTTTTGTCCTTCTTCTAGCTAGCATTCATCGAATTGAAATGATATTCATTTGCATATAGCTTGCATTTAGGAAGTTGAGCTCCACATTCAATAGGGCCTGAAATTGAAACATAATTCAAGATTAAATTTAAAATTTACTCAATTAACCTAAGGAAACATTGGAACTTAATGAAAAATTTCTAGTGGTCTAGGCTAGAGATGTGTTTCAGCGTCTTAAAACCTAGTAGTTTTCGCTTGCCTCTTGGCTTTAGACAGCACTAGTATGGACTTGTGTTCCCCATATCGTCGCGTATAGAAAGGGATACCCCTCTAGATTGCAATCCTTTTATCCATAGGAAGCTGAGTCTACCACCTTGTAACCGTGATACACTGAACACAGCATTCGGGGAGACTACCTGTACGTACGTCAAGCCCTTGGTAATTTCTGTTTCATTTGATGACCAAGGTGTATATGGAAGTTCACGGAAACCTGGTACACCCTCTTTCTTAGAATACCTGAGTAGTCATTTCGACCTTTTCGTGACTCTTTAAATAAGTAAAATATCATCGAGCACTTGTCCTTTCATGCTCGTTTCAAATTGAAAGAGACTAGAGTCATATTTTGTCTGTTTCTTGACTCTTAAAACATGAAACAACAGATTTTGGTTTCAATGTTATAAAATTAATCACCTACGATTACACGCCAATTAAAGTTTGTTACTTGGTATGATTGATTTCCTTGGTTCTTGATTTTGGTACTTTAGATTAGTTATTTATTTTCCTTCCTGTTCTGATTTATAGTCAAAGTGGCGGAACATCTATTTTTGTCATCCTCACTGCCTCCCAGTGGTTGCTCTTTTCCGGATGCTTCTTTTGAAACCCCTCAATCCACTAGGTCTGTCGAGTTTTCGCAGCCTATTCTACCCTCTATCCAGCCCCTTGCTACTCGATCTTCTCTTGACGAGCCGGTTGAGTTCAATTGGCCTCCTTCAAGTGCTTGGTCTGGTTTTGAGGACGAAGGAGAATTTCGTCCTCTCATGTCCAGATCACCTTTTGTTGCTGCTGCGATACCTCCTAGTCCCCATAGTCTTTTTGAAGATCTTATGGAAGACTCAGATATGGATTCCTCTAGTCCTATTGGCAGTGAAGGAATGCCTGTATCCATAGGAGAATATCAACTCTTTCCTGAAGATCTTTCTCATGCCTCTTTCCAATATTTTTCGCCTTCAGTGTCACTTCCAGTGAGCTATAGGTCTCTGAGTCAGATTATGTCTGGTATTTCATCCATTTCACAATCTACCATAGTAACTCCTCCTTATATTTTGGTCCAATATTCGTCAGTACTGTTACCTTCGGCATCAAATCCGTCAGTTATTGTTACATCTGTTCTAGTCTAACCTACAGTCTGTGTGGATTCTAGTTCAATTTCCACTTCTCCTATGATTCTTTGTGGTTTCAATTTTGAAGAATATATATTATATTTTCAACAGAGTTCTCAGGGTTCTCAACAGCCCCCGCCTCCTAGAAATCCTCGTTTTCATCACTATGATGATGTTGGTAATCCCACATATGTATATCCGCACCATAATGATGAACATGGGAATCCAGTTTATATGCCTCCTATAAATCCTTCTCAGGCTGTTTATGATCCTTATCATTATGTTACTCATTTGGGACCTACTTTGCCTATGAAACCCTCTGGCTTACAAGGAAAAACCTCTTAGGGACAACCTTCAGCTCAGCAGGGCCCTGCTTTTGGTCCACAGGGACAACCATACAGTCCAAAAGGCCAACCTTTACAAGGAAAACCTTTGGTCCAACATGGACAACCCTCTAGTCACTCGGGTCAACCTCTGGTTCAACTAGAATAATATTTTGGTCTTGGGGGGAAAGTTTATCAACCATAAAGACAACTTGTTGCACCTCATCATAGCCACATGTGTAGTATGGCCCAAATTTTGTGCAACCAGGACAATCCTATGGTCCTTCTACAGGTCCACCTGGTTACCAGGGACATCCTGGACTATCTCAACCATCAGACCAACCTTTATCACAAATTCAACTTGGTGGCCCTCAACAAACGGTTCAACCAGCTCAGCAACCGCTGCAACCTGCCCACCAGCAGATTCCTTCATTTCCGCAGTTGGTTTTACCTGTTTATCCTGCTTAGAAACCTGCTCAACCTACTCCAAAAGGTCAACCTGTACAACCATAGGGTTCTTATTACCCTCAAGTTTCCTATCAACTGGTATATAATGCACTCCAAATTCCGTACCCTCAAAATAAACCAATATATAGTGCACTTCAAATTCCGTACCCTCAAAATCAACCTATGTATCAACAACCTCAAATTCATAGCTAAATTTTGCAGTAGAATCTTTACGCTACTCAGCAATGACCTCAGTTGTCTGCTTCGACTCAATATCCTAGTCCTCAATCCCAGTATCAACCGAATTATCCTGTTTTTAATCCCTATGATCCGAATTCTTCAGGACAGAATATATGAGGACAAAATTTTGTTCAGACTGGGTGGAATGTACATACAGGTCCTTATCAAAGACCTCTAATGACTTTCAATACTCAGTTACTGTTTCTTGCTACGTTGGAATTACCTGATGTGTCAAAGTTGAAAAATGATCCTATTATTCATAATCCATATTGGCCTCCGGTTCTGACCAAGATTCCTAGTGATTTTCCTAAATTTGAGGGTAAACCTGGTGAAGACCCCCAAACACATGTGATGACTTGCCATTTGTGGTGTTCTTCTAATTCTTGGGTTGATGATTCTATTCGTCTCCGTCTTTTCCAGCGAACTCTTACTGCTGCTGCTGTAAAGTCGTAGATTGAGCTGCCTTGTGGAGTTTTCCAAGATTTCAATTATTTGGCCATGGCATTCCTTACACATTTTCAGTTACCTATCTGCTATGAGACTGGGACGCACCTCCTCACCTCATTGAAACAGCTTCGAGCTACTCATATCTCATATCATAATCATGAGTGGCGGCATCATCGTCACATGATCAAATTTGAGATACCTGATCAGGTTCTGACTCATTGGTTCACTACCTCCTTTTTCACTCAGATTGCCAAAGACATTGCTATGGGGGCATGTGTAATCGAGGAACAAGCCATTTCTTATGCCCAGTACCTTGATCTCATGTGTTCTCACTCTGGTGCATTGTATGATATCTTGCCTAATGCTCCTCGACCTAGAACCTTTAAACCACTAGCGAATCCATCCGTTGATGGTATTATTGGTTCTATATCGTAAACTTCTCAGAAGTCTCCTTCATCTAACTATGGGAAGAAGAAGTCTACTTCTTCCACTAATGTAGGTTCTCAGTCAAATTCAAATTCTGGCACACCCATAGAAGTGAATACTATTCAGGCCAATCCTACATATAACACTTCCAAAGGTAAGAATAAGGGTAAAGGTAAGGCCAAAGTTGATACCTCGAAACAGGATTCTCCAAAACCTCATTCTTTTCATAGTTCTCTACATAAGCCAAAGTATCCTTGTTTGATTTTTGATGATGAGCACTTCACCAAGGACTGTCCTCGACTGTCTGAAGTGAGTCAATTTCTCAAAGGCACCCAAGGAGCTCCAGCCATTCTTAAGGAACCCTTCCCTCAGTAGACTCAAATGGTAGAGCACCCTCAGTCCTCTACTCCATCTGGTTCGCAAGTGTTCATGATGAACGGTTCCGCACCTGTTTCTATTGCTACTCGATCGAAAGATTATTATGGTTTGCATCAGGCAGCGGGGAAAGAGATCGTAGATGGTCCTCCTCCCCCTCCTATTTCTAGTTGCCTTGAGATTGAATGGCCTAAAACTGAATCCGTTGTGTGACCACCTTCCAAAGGTGTGCTCTGTAAGTCTTTGTACAATCCCAACGCCCATGCCACTCAGCATTACAGTATTGTTGAAGATTTGGCTCAGGCATTTTCCACAATGTCTACATTAGAATTACTTCGGATTTTTCCTTCACAATGGAAATCTTTACAATCTACGATAGGTGTGATTGATCCTGCCGATACTAGTTTGCTCGCTTTCAATTTAGAGGATTTCATCCCGTGACTCCCATACCAAATTGCGCTCATCATTCAAGTTGGTATTAATGGTTTGAATATTCACCGGGCTGTCGTGGATGAGGGTGCATCTACCTGTGTTATGTCATCTACTTGTTGGAAATTCATTGGTTCTCCAACTCTAACCTCCTCACCCAATTCCCTTGAAGCATTTGATGGAAGAGAATATAAACCTCTTGGTGTTCTCGCTAGTTTACCAATCACATTAGAAGGAAAGATAGTCAATGTCATGGTCGAAGTCATTGATTCAAAACTCAATTATAATCTCCTCCTCGGATGCAGTTGGAATGACGCCATATTGTGTGTTCTATCGACTCTCGTTTGTGTTTTGAAGTTTCTGCATGAAGGAAAGATTATTACTGTTGATCAATTGTCTTTTTTCACTTTTTCTTCTGAGAAAAACGTTTCATACGTGGAAAATATTCCTACTCCTTACGAGAGTGTAGGGCCAGGCCTTTTCAAGGATTGCCCTCATTGGTGTTTTCCATCTTACACCACCAAATACTGTTCAAGCCAACATCATTTCTCGAACCAATGACCCCTGGGTTATCCCTTCTCCTGAACAAATCGATTCGTTCAGCAATTCGATGCCTTTGGGTCTGATGAAAATTGATTATTGTGAACTCATTGCTGCATCAAATTCTAATTCTGATTCTGCTCCTTCGAGTGTGACTCTTGACATCTACTCTCAATCCCCTTGGCTTGGTGATTTTGATTCACCAGATCCTTTGAAATAAGTTTTTCATTTTGATGAGGCTATCGTGGAAACTCTGTCTCTCACCGATCTACCGTGGGATGATGGTCATCATTGTTCCCCATTTCTACCAAGCCTCGGAGCCATGTCTACTTGTCTTGAGTGTTTTTCCTCTCAGGCTCTTTCTCCTCCACTTCAAACACCTGTTCAGGTCCATGGAGTTGATTCCATACTCCAGTGATGTTTGACTCTCGAGGAAGCTGAGAAAGCTCTAAATTATTGTCACAATGGCACCTGTGGTGGTCACATGTCTGGTTATGCTACTGCACAGAAGATTCTTCATGCTGTTTATTTTTGGCCTTCTATTTTCAAAGGCTATATTGTCGCAGTTCGTAAATGGCATGATTTCCAAATTTATCAATGCCAGTTGCATGCGCCACCCATTCCTCTTCATCCTGTCATTACCGTTGGTCCCTTTGCAAAATGGGGCATCGATTTTATGATGTGTAACCCTCACTCGGCTAGGGGGCGTGCTTATATTATCATAGCCATGACTACTTCACCAAATGGGCCAAAGCAATGCCTACACTTGCCGCTGACTGTAAGACAACTGCTCAGTTCATATTCAATCATATTATTTCTAGGTTTGGTGTCCCTCAAGCCATTGTTATCAATCATGGTTCCCATTTTCGGCATTATATGGTCGCAGAGTTGACTTCTAAGTTGGGTCTGCATCACAACAGCTCAACACCATACTACCCTCAAGCCAATGGCTAGGTTGATCCTATGAAAAGAGTTCTTGTCACAATGCTTCAATGTACGATTGGGATCCACAAATCAAATTGGCATCTCATGTTATTTTTGGCTCTTTAGTCATACCGAACCTCAGTAAAAAATGCAACTGGGTTCACTCCCTTCCAGTTGGTTTATGTCCTCGAAGCTACTCTTCTGATTGAATTTGAAATACCTTTGCTCAAGTTTGCTATTGAATTACTGCCAAATACTTCACCAGAAGAAGAGTTTCTCCTTTATTTATAAAGGGTGGATGAAACCCACCGCTTTGCTGCTCTCGTTATCGAAGCATAGAAAAATCAAGTCAAAACTCATTTTGATCAATCAGTTTCCCCTCATTCTTTCATTGAAGGAGATATCGTCCTCCTATATGACCAAGCTCGTGATAAGCTAGAGCCAGGAAAATTTCAACCTATGTGGCATGGACCCCACATTGTTAAACATGTGTTGCAGAATGGGGCCTATGAGCTAATTGGATACGAAGGTCATCCTCTTGAATAGCCCAGAAATGGGTTGTATCTCAAAAAATATTATGCGTGAGTCATTCATGTGTAATAAGTGTACATAGGTGCTTTTTTCATTTTTGTACATTTTTTCTGGTTTGATGTACTTTGTGAGAATTTTCCTACTTATTGGTTCTTGCTTATTGTGTAGATGTATATTATCCCTTATGTCAGTTTTGCGGATGGTGCTTCCCACAGTACCAAGAATTTTTCATCGGCAGCCTGGGTAATTTATGATCCTACTAGTGAGTTGATAGATCTGCAAGGTATTTGTCTAGGATGAGCTACAAACAATTTCGTTGAATATAACACTATCATTGAGCTATTAACCGAGGCAATCAACCTTGTTATATGCGCATTTCTTGTAAATATATATTCACAACTTGATGTTCTGCAACTCAATAATCATTATTCAGTTAGAAATCCGCACATTCTGAGATTGTATTTATGTATTCGTTTGTTGGAAATATATTTTGATTTTATTACCTATCAACATATTCCTAGACGAATGAACACATTATTAGATAGAAATTTGCATCATTTGTAAAAGCATCATCATATGTAAAAGATCCATGTAGGGAAATAAGATATACATATATATATATATATATATATCGCATATTTGCAACCACATGCATCATAACTTCAAAAATATATGTGTGTTTCTATTACATCCTGAGACATCATGTCTCTCAAATATGCAGATAAAATAAAACCTAGGTGTCTAATGAGCATGGTGCTCGTGATAACATGTCACGGCCCATACTAGCCGCCTCAGCAAGTGGTGAATTCCACTGGGTACCCCTACGGTATGTCTTTGGTAGGCGCAAGGAACATCATAAAAGCGTGCATAATCCAACACTCTTCATGTGATCCCCTTTAGGTTGCACACTATCTTATCTCCCTCGCCGCCCTCGCCTTGGGGGTCAAAATTGCAAGGGATTCGCCTTGCTATCGGTGACATACTAGCAGGTCTCTCTAGGCCAAAATATGCATCACATGGATTTAATGACAGAACATGCATAAAAATAAAAAATCATAATACTCATAAAACTTAAAAATGGGTCTCACCCAAATCTTCATCCCAATATTCTCCCTCTGGGAGTGGGAGGTCTAGATCATCAGTGAAATTTGTGCCATAGTAGGGCTATTACTCCACGAAAATCAGTTGTCTATGGAGCCAATCAAATAATTATAGTCTCCAGGACATCTGTTATCTGCCCCTACCCTTGGCATCAAATTTTCCCATTGAGACATCCATGGTTCTCTCGCTGGTGGTGTTGGGACTATAACCTCTTGTCGCTGAAAAATGGGTAGTCATTCCAAAAAGAACAATACCAGAATAGATCCATAACCAAATTGTTTCAGTTTGGTCTTCTTGCATTTGGTTAGTTGGTCTTCATGTTTATGGTCATGGCCTCTGCCTAGTTGTAGATGGTCAGTGCCATGCAGTCTGTTGGTTCTGATAGAGGTGACTTTTTACTGACAACTCTAGTGCTTCCTCATTTAATTATGAACCTGGGGTAAGTCTTTTTATTCCAAGAGTGTCAACACAATATATGCGAGTCAGCTTGTCTAACATATGTTCCTTGAAAATTATGAGGAAGAATTTAATAACTTCCTGAACTTGATTATCCTATAAGGGTTGGCTTGGATAGGTTTTTAACCTAAGATTGAGCAACAGGATTTTGCGTTTATCTAATGGAATTAAACAACAGCTTAACTAAACCGAACAACAACCTAGATAAACCAAGAAAACATTGAATTGAATTCGACAGTCAACTGAACAATGATGGAATTGAATGGAACAATAGTCTAACTAAGCTAATCAGTAATGGAATCGAATTGAATCAGGAGTCTAGCTAACTAAGCAATAATGGAACAATAGTATAACTAGCTGAGCAGTAATGGAATAGCAGGATAACTAAGCTGAACAGTAATGGAATAGTAGTATGACTGAATAGAATTAAATAACTCGTAGAACAAGTAATTAAGTAATTTTGCAATGGAGTTCTCTTTGTGACTTAATTAATCAACATTGATCGATGGTTGAACGCTTCGTTATGCTAGAAGGAGAACACAATTCATAAAGACAAATAACACTAAAATCAACTTATTCTACGATCTGTAATTCAAATGCAATGATATTAAAAGAACTGTAACTATCTATTAATAACAAAGCATTGTCGTAAGTCGAAAAATATGATTGTCATTGTCCTACTTCAAGAACGCAGTTTCTCACAATCCTGAGGAAAGAGAATTGTATTTGTATTGAATGGAAATATACTTACAACTAAATTAGATTCTTAAGCATTGGTTCTGCAACTACACAGAGTATGAAAACTTGTGTGGAGCTTCCAGAGGTTGGGCCCAGACCACCAGAAGCCCTAGCACCGTAAAAACTTCAAAAGATGATTGTTCAAAGCTCTATATTACATCCAGTGATGTTACAAAAACACAATTAGACAGATTGTTTCTGATTTTTCTATTACAGAATTAATTTCATGTCTTGTCCCTGACTCCCCTTCTCCTCTGTTCTTTGCCCTTTTAAAGGCGATTTCAAAATTCGAAAGTTTTTTCCAAACGACAGCCTGCTACACGTGGCTGTCGTTTGAGTTCTTGGACTTGAATTCATCTGTCTACCTTCTACCGTCCACTGTAAATTACTAGGATTTAATATGCTTGCGTCCATTGGTTGGCTTCCATTTCCTATTTTTCCTTGCATTCTGCCTTCTTGCATGCGGAGATAAGAGAAGTCAATTTTCTATTACAAAAACATCATTTTCATAATTAGCTCGATTGTTCCCATTTTCATAATCTCTTATTCTTTATTCTTAATATGAAGAGGGATTCCACCAAAATTATAACATAATTTGAAGTACTTACAGGGTGAGAATCATACCTTAATTTGGGCCCAACATACTCCCCTTCTTACCCAGTTGCATGTCCTCATGCAAACAGATGATTGAGATGTAGTTGTGTTAACGAGTAGGCAGGGTAGGCCTTTTCGTTGTGTGCTCTAAAGCCTTGTTTTTATTTCATGAGTGCAAAGGAAGCACTTGTGGTTCCTTCTGGTAATTCGTAATTGTGATTATAATCCTTGGGAAGATGCCAGAGGAGAGGGTTTTTGTATCTTCATCCCAACTAGGCAGGCCCCATGTTGTAGACTAGGTTGTTCTATGAAAGGAACCTAGAGGCAACAGCCTTGAAATTCCTGTAATTAAATGGCTCCATATTCTTCACATTGTTTATGGAGGCCATCCATATTTTCTTAGCTACTGCTATGGATGCTTCACGAATTTCCTCAAAGTATTCTCATACATTTTCTATGATATCTTTATGGATGGGTCCCAGCCTAGTCCTCACACCTGGCCTTCTCATGAAGTTTTTCTGTTGGATGATCAGTTGCAGGGGTTTTGTAGGCTCCCCCTGACCCATAAATCTAGACTATGCTCTCTTTTCTAGAAGATGTCATAGGCTTTGGCCCACCTGATTTGGTTTTTAGCAAATGAAAGGAAGGCCTGTAGTTGTACATCCCCTATGAAGGGGCTAGGGTTGTTGTCTGTGTCTTCTTCTAGGAAGAAATTATGCATGTAAAGCTCACACAAGAGGCACTATAATTTCTCATCCTGATCATTTCAACATTGGAAAAATTCTTCTATTGTACTGAAGGTAGTGGGTTTCCCTGCCGCAACATCTTTAACTTTCAAGAGTAAATATCGTTCTGTTAGGAACAAAGCATAGTTGGTTGCTGGAGCTCTGCATGATAGCGCATCATTATATAGAGAGAAAATTGTAAATATTTTCTTCTTAGCTTTCTCTACCTACTCTTTTACCACTTTAACCCTTGCCTACTCTTCTCTAAGTTGGGTGAATGTCTCATCTTCTGTGATGGAGAGGTCTGTGAAATTCTTTTGCAGTGCCTGATATTCTTGTAATGGCACCACCTCCTTCCTACACTATGTTAGTTCATGGTGTAGTTGCACTAGTTCATTTTGTAATCTTTGGTTGGTAGCTATCTCTACTAGATGGGCATAGGCAGGGACTTCCTCTATTTGGGTCCCCTTTCCCTCTATAACCTTTTGCTTAGTTTGGGTGGAGGCTTCGATGATGTTTGCCAGTTCCATCTGCACTTTAGCCTTAGTGGTGTCTACCATGTTGGTCTGTATTTCAGTTTCAGTAGTAGTTATCAAATTGGTTTGTATTCCAGTTTCCATGGTGTTGGCTAAGTTAGTTTGCATTTCACTTTCGACAGTATTTACTGGTTCTATTTGAGTTCCTGAAATAGAGGTTTATGTCCTTGGCTTCCAGGCCCTTCTTTATTTTTTCAGTGGTTTCCTCAAATATTTTACCAATTTTTCTAATCTCTCGCAGGTCCTTCTTAGCTTCTCACTTCTCCTTTCATCTGAACCTTCACCTGTTCTTATTTCAGCAGGTGATAGGGGAGCGAAATTCTCTTTTTCAGCGATAGAATCTATAATGGTGTTTCTGATTATGTCTTCAGAATTGACCTCAATGTGAGGGTCCTGACTAGGAGGAGTGATGCTACCTCCTAGTGGCAAAGGGGTTGTATCTGTATGTGTGCTCTGCTCCACAAGGAAGATGTCACCTGAATAATCCTATGATTCCAATCTCTCCTCTGCCTATCCATCACTATACACTTCGTAATTATCAATACGAGAGAGAGTCTCCTCATATCATTGTTTCTCTTGGTCAGGTAGGATGTTAGTGTGACCAGAGCTGCTGGGGGTGGCGGTTTTATCAACAAGTTTTTCTTTCTCCCCTGATTCCAATGGGTTTCTCAATTACTAGTTTGTCCTTATTTGTCCTAGGACTCGGGCCATTTCCTCGTCGAATTCTTGCAAGGGTGCATGGGATGGTTCTGCTTCCTCCATGAGGTTCAAGGTTATTTTTCTTCTTGGAGGATTTAGCCTAGGGGGCTCAATTTTCATTCCATCATGGTTTACTTCTAGTTCCTGTGCCTCAGAGTTGACAAAATTATCCCATGTTATTTGCTACCTATCTAGCTCATGAATGATGATTAGTTTTATTAAGCCCTGGTGACTAACCACTGCTTGGGGCTTATTGGCCTTCCTCAATCAAATGACAGTACCATGCAATACAGAATTCAAAAAGGCAGGTTGATTAATTGAATTTTTTTTTAAGTGCAGCTAAAAGTTTGAGCTGTCGAGGTTTTACCACATCTCAACATCCTTCGCATGTAATAAATTTCTCGATGAATGACACCAACTCCTGCCATAGTTGGTTAAAGAGGCAGGGTTAATCCCTTTATTTTTTCATTCCAATGGTTCATCCAGGTCCCGGTGTACTACTACTTCTTCTCTCAGGAGGAGATGTTTTTCTGCTCATCTTTCTCCTTGCGCTGGTATTCCATAAACTTTCGCGATAATTCCCTCTGTAACTGGTATATTTCATCCATTAACTCTGGTTTTCCCTTCCTACATATTTTTCAGAAAATTGATTTCAATTCTCGTGTTTGATCCTTGTAGTCTGTGTATATATGTCAGCCATCTAGCTCGCTGAAGGATGGCACTCGCTACCTCTGAAATTAGAAATTTTGTAGGCTCACTTCGAAGGGTATTTCCTCCCATAATTGATATGCTCTTCTCCTTTGATTATTTTTCTTCTTAGCTCTGTTGTTCAACTGGATGTTTTCTGCAAGTGAAAGAGAGATTGTGGCTCTACGTAAATAATATTCATTTCTTAATTGTATATTTTATCGATGCGTCTGACGAGATTTGTGCATGGATTTCACATGCTTGCCGAATTAAGGCCAATTACACGCCCTCCCTCGAAGAAAGGGCACCCACGCCCTCAAGTACAGGAGAGATTTGGCCAGTTATGAATGCGGATAGGGGAATGTCAGAATTTGATAAATATGTGTGTGAAGGATCGGAGGTTGAGTAATTACTACATATGCAGTAAAAAGGTCAGATTTAGAAGTCTTTATAATTGTATCTTGTGTAGAAGTGACCGGAAACCGAGAGGAAATAGCATTTCCATTATTGCGATATGATGTCCTTGCATGACTGAAAAGTTATGACGGAAGCAAGACTGAGTCAAGTAATGATTGGTGTTGTCATTCCAAAGTTCAAAATATGTAAACACATATTTGTTAGTTATTCTTATGGTAAGTCATGTTTGTTACTAATTCGAGTAATAGCTTTGTGGTTGCAAAAAAAAATGGAAGAAAAGGTGTATATAAAAGCAATTGGCTATTGAAGGAGCATTATTTCATACCATAAGCAGAGCCACTGCTTCTAGTAGGCATTCATAGCCTTGACAAGGTTGCTATTTTAACCCGAAAAATGAGCCAAGATCCTTATGTAAGAATAGTTGTTTTTCCAATTTTATGGAGAGATCACCATGCTGGTATGGTGGCTAGGTAAACATGGTGCCACTCTCTAGAGTTGTAGAAAAGTGATCAGACCGGCTTGTGATGAGACCTCTTTTCCTTCAAGTTATTAAGAAGGTCATTACCCTAGTGTGGTGGCCATAATGGGCATGTCAATTGCTATACTCTTATGAACATGATAGGCTAGCTCGTGATGAGACCCCCTATCCTCTCTTAATATTTTCATGTAAATGTATTAATTTCTTTTGAATTGTAACATTTTGATCTATAAGGAGGTCACTTTGCTGGTGTGGTAGCCAGATAGTCACAATGCCATTCACTAGAATTGTAACAGAGTGATCAGGCCATCTCGTGATGAGACCTCCTGTCCTTCTAGTAGATGAAAAGGTCATTACCCTGGTGTGCTAGCCATAATGGGCATGTCACTTGTTAAATCCTTATGATCATGGTAGGCTGGCTTGTAATAATACACCCTATCCTATTAAAGATGAACACATAATGATTGTTAAGGGAGGCTCATTGACTCCTTAAGAGTGAGGGATGGTGAAAGAAGCAGGAAAAAACTAATACCATTAATACCCCTTGTTCTATTTCTTCATGTTGTAGGGACATATTACTCGAATAGTGCAAAAAGACATATCATGATAAGGTCCTGAATTGTTTGATATCATATTTGAACTGTGGGTGACTTAGACTTTTGTTTCATTTGTGCATAATGTCAGCTTCATGTTTAAGAATTATAGTGCCAAAGGGTCATGATATTTGTAATATTACCATTTTCCCTCTCTCTTCCAACTACATTCCCTGCTCAAAGTTACTCAATTATAGAAAGAATGGCTATTTAAGTTCGTCGGATAACATCTATTCAGAGATTGAGCAGCAGTTGTTCAAAGATTTCTCGACATTAAAAAACGCTCAAAAAAATCTATTAAATTTGAATGAACAACAACCGTTCAAAGATAGAATAACAACTGTTCCCGAATTGAACAACAAAAATAAAAACACAGCAATGAACAACTATTCAGTTTTTCCAAAAAACAACCATCCAAGAAATGAATAGCAGTTATTCAGGAATTGAACATCAGATTTAAAAACGTGAAACGATTGTTCAATTGTGATTGAATCGGCAGCCGTTCAAAAATTGAACAACATCTATCCACGAATTGAATAGAAAAATTAAAAACACGGCAAAAAAATATTCAGTTTGGTTGAACTGCAGCCATTCAAAAATTGAATAGTAGCTGTCCACGAATTGAAAAGAAAAATTAAAAAAACAGCAAAAGGTTGTTCAATTTGGTTGAATCACAGCCATTCAAAAATTGAACAGCCTCTGTTCATGAATTGAACAACAAAACATCAAAAAGCTATTCAATTTGGTTGAACCGCGGCTGTTGAACAGTAGTTGTTCTTGAATTAAACAACAAAAATAAAAACAAAAATGAATAGCTGTTCAGCTTGGCTAAACAGCAGCCATTCAAATACTGAACAATATTTGTTCACAAATTGAACAACAAAGTAAAAAAATGTAAAAAATGACTTCAATTTTGATTGAATCAACGACCATTCAAAGATTGAACAGTCGTTGTTCTAGAGTTGAACAACAAAAAATAAAAACACATTCATTGGTTGTTCAATTCGACCGAACAACAAATGTTCAAATATTGAACAACAAATGTCCGCGAATCGAACAGAAAAAATGAAAAAAGACACAGCAAATTGACGGATGTTCAATTTGAACAACATTCGTTCAAAGATAGAACATCAGCTGTTTTCGAATTGAGCAGAAATTAAAACACAATCTTACAAGGAAAATGAATTGCAAGTGGGAAGTATGTACAACAAAACAATTATGTACATTATTTACAAGTGATGTTGTCAAACCTCTCATGTACTCAAGTTTGTGGGGTTGTCACCTCCTTGCACCACAACTTGGACGGTGGGATAGTTTCATGCCTATTGACAGAAAGATTCTTTCGTGAGAGGTTTGAGATAGAGGCGTACTATGTGCCTGTTAACTTGAAATGTTGAACTAGACCCATCTATGGTGGTCAAGGTGAGGGTACCATTGCTATGAACTTCTTGAATCTCATATGGACCGAGCCACCTTGTTTGCAGTTTTCCTGGAAAGACTTGGAATCTGGAGTCATAGAGGAGTGTCCAATATCCTTTTTGAAATACCTTCCTCTTTATTAGGTTTTCATGCCACTTGGCTCATTGTTGTTGAATGATCACTGTGCATTGCATGGCAATCAGTTGAATTTCATCCAGTTCATTTATTTGCTGGAGTATTTTATCTTGAGTGTTTGTTAAGTCCAATCCCACTTCCTGGGTTATTCTCAGAGTTTTAATTTTGAACTCAATAGGTAATATAGGTTCTCTCCCAAATAGTAGCTGATATGGTGAATACCCAGTGATATTTTTCCAGGTTGTTCGATAAGCCCATAAGGCTTTTGGTAGTCTAGTGCTACATTCTCGGTGGTGTGCTGCTACTATCTTTGTAAGGATTGCCTCCAGGAATTTGTTAGTGCTATCAACTTGCCCATTGGCCTGTGGGTGGTAAGGAGACATAACTCTGTGAATGATATGGTGATTTCTTAAGGTAGATGTGATCTTATTTTCTGTGAATTGTGCCCCCCCATCGGTTATCACTTCCCTTGGCAAGCCGTATTGTACGAATAGTTCAAAGAGAAACTTAATTATTGATTCTTCCATGGCTCTTGACAAGGCCACTACTTCCACCCATTTGCTGACATAATCCATGGCAACTAATGTGTGGGATTTTTTATTTGATGGTGGGTTGAATGGCCCAACAAAGTCCAACGCCCACCGTTCAAATGGTTCCACCACCAATTGTGGTTGTAGTGGCATTTCATTAACTTAGCCTGGGTGGCCTATTATTTGGAAACTATCGAAAGCCTGGACATACTTCTTTGCGTCTTTGAAAATCCTAGGAAAATAATAGCCTAATTGCAACACTTTATGCCCTGTCCATCGTTCTACGAAGTTGCCACCACAGGGTTCATCGTGAGAAGCTCATAAGATGTCATAGATTTCGTCTTCCCTTATGCATTTGTGTATGTGCTTATCAGCCCCTGTATGGAATAGGTATCCTCCAATCCAAGAGAATCTTGCACTACGCTATACAATCAATTTTCATTCTCTTGCCATTAAATTTCTGGGTAGCTTCCCCACTTCCAGTTAATTTTCCACATCTGCATAGCATGGCGTTTTGATCGCTACAGCAAATAGGTGTTCATTGATCGTCAACTGTTAGCGTGTCATCTTTCTTGGGGACTCTGGATAGGAAGTCTGTGACCACGTTATCCTTCCCTAGATGGTCTTTGATTGTCATATCGAATTCCTAAAACAACAGTAGCCAACGAGTTATTCTTCCATTCGTGATTGGTTTATTAGCTAAATATCTAATAGCAGAGTGGTCAGTGTATAGGAACACTTGATATCCAGTTATATAGTGCCTGAATTTATTGATAACATAAATGAAAGCCAGGAATTCTTTTTCGGTCACTGTATAGTTTAATTCGGCAGGAGTAAGGTTTTTGCTGATATTATAAATATCATACGACTTTCGGTCTTCTTCTTGGCCAAGAACTACTCCTATTGTTGTATCAGATGCATCGAAAGAGATGTGAAAGGGCAGTTTCCTGTTAGGACCCCATAGGATTGGCACTGTTTAGAGCAGCCTCTTCAAGTTTGTAAAAGCGGTGTCACATTTTTTCAGTCCAATGGAATTCAACATTCCCAGTTAATGCATACAGAGGTGCAGCTATCTGTGAATTTTTTTTTTATAAATCTATGATAATATCCTACATATCCCGGAAAACTGCGTACCTTTGTTTGTATACAAGGTGTGGCCGACAGAAGGATTACCTCCTCAGTTATCATCATGTGGCATTTTTCGTTGCTTAGACATAGTCTAGTAGCAATACATCATTCTAACACTTTTTCTAATGTTTCTAGAGCTTGATCAAAGTCTTCCCCATAGGGTGTAAAATCATCCGTATAAATTTTGAGTCCTCCATTTATTAAGTCAGAAAAAATGCTAATTATGGCTCTCTGAAATGTTTTTGGGGCATTACATAATCTAAACGGTAAAACTCTGTAAGAGAAATTGCCCCATGGGTAGGTAAAGGTTGTCTTATCTTGGTATTCGAGAGCTATTTGGATTTGATTGTATCCACTGAATCCATCAAGAAAAGAGAAGAACCCTTTCCCAGCCAATGTGTCAAGGACTAGGTCAATGAAGGGAAGGGGGAAATGGTCTTTCTGAGTTGCTTTATTTGATTCTTTGTAATATACACAAATTCTCCAATTCCCATTCTTTTTAGGGATGACCACCAAAGGGGAGACCCGTTTTCTATCTAAGATAAGATGAATGAAATTTACATCTAACAATTTTTACAGCTCCTCTTTTATAATCTCTTTTAAATGTGGGTTTAGCCTTCGTTGGGGTTGTCTAACAGGGTGCGTTTCCCTATCAGTATAGATGTGGTGCATGCAAAGTTGTGGTTCCAAGCCCTTCATGTCTTGGTAGTCCCACGCAAATGCACTTTGGTGCTTCTGGAGGAATTTTATGAGTTTTTTATTTTGGTTGTCATCCGAGTTTCCATTAATATTTAGAACCTTTCCTGGTTCGATCTTAATAGGTATATTGTTACGAACAACATTTTAGGAGCTATGTTGAGTCTCGAAGTTGGCCACAGGATCCTCTTGACCTTCATTTTCAAGGATTGTTTTCATCATTTGGCATTTCAAATTTTCATCCTTGGGTGACTGATTCATAAAGTTATTAATCACATCATCTTCAGTTTGATCCTTGAATTCGAGGGATTCTACTAGTGTCAGAGGTGGATGGATGTTTTGCTCCCAATAAGTATCTAGGTGTTTGTGAATTTTTATCATGGGTAGACTTGGTTTGAAAGGTGGATAAATAATGATATTTTTTACAGAGTTGCCTCTAATGATAGTCATGCTACCTACTTGACATCCTATGTAAGCATCTGTTGTGGCCAGCCAAGGCTGCCCAAGAATCAATGGGTGCCCTTCCATCTTGTTTTTTGGATTAATGACTAAAAATTCAGCTGGGTATTCCCATGATTCCACAAAGACCATGATGTCTTGCACTATACCTTTCGTCTGATAATAGATCTTTCAGCTACTTCCAGAAGTGTAGCTGTAGGTTCTAAAGCTGATATGCCCAGTTTTTCGCAAGATCCAGTAGTTAGGATGTTAATGGCTTCCCCTAGTTCAACTAATGTGTTTGGAAATGAGTGTCCAAAAATTTGCATGGTTACAATGGGGTTTAATGGGTCTTCATATTTTACAGGTGATTCCCTACTTAACAGAAAGTCAGATAGCATTCCTACCACATGAACAGTGGGTGTAGCCATTGTTTTCTTAAAAAAAAATTTCCACATAATTATTTGATTGTCTTTGCATAGATGGGAATGTCTTGGAAAAGAGGAATTTTTATACAAAGGTTTCTTAATTCCCCCAGGATGTCAAAATCTGGAGTGATTATAGTTCTGTGTACGTTTAATCTCTCAGGAAAGGGAGGTGGAATCACCCTAAGTTCTTCAGGTCTTTGTTGATCAATTGTTTCCTTATCTTTACCTGTTTCTATTATATTCGTTAGGCTAGGCTCTATGGATGTTTCAACTTGGGAATCAGGTGGAGTTGTGGCCTCTATAGGTAATATGGTACGTCCTGATCTTAACCTCAATTCGTTGCACTGTTTTTGTTCGGCATTGGGTTCTAGATTTTCTATGATCTGAATTAGTTGAACCGGTCTGTTATTGCGATTAGGATTGGGTTGGGCTAGTAATTAAGGGAATATGGTAGGCTGTTGGTTATTCTGAATTAGGTAGGAAGCTAGAAATTGTTGGGTTCCTACTCCTATCAGCAGATTGACCATTCCCGTAGGTTGCTGTCAGTTCCAGTTGGTGTTTTGAGTAGGAGGGTTTGGCCATTGGTTTTGATATAGAAATTCTGCCAATAAGGGGGAGAGCTAGGCAAGTTTTTCCAATTACTCCCTGATGGAGGTTGCGTAGGCCAAGTTGGCATAGGAAATTATTGGTTTGGCCAAGTTGGGAAGGGGTTTTGAGTCTGCCAAGTTGTTGCAGGGTTTTTCTGGCTGAACCGCGGCAATGGAAAGTATTCAGGCATGTCTTGTGGTATGCCAGGTCGTGCTTTCCATTGCCGAAGCTGAGTCATTAAATAGACTGGATTTGTTTCTTCTTCTGCTTCCTTGTAGATGGCTTTCAGCCCGGGAAGTGAAGGACACTGGTTCGTAGTATGATCCTTAGTGTAGATAGCACAAGTTTGGACTATGTCTAAAGGACACTTCTTTTGGCTGTGCTTCTTACAACATCTTGGGAAAAATATGGCCAGGTTTTGTTTGACTATAGCTTGTTTTTGCTTGGCTTGTAAAACATCAAGTTGCGTTGTCAAAGTACCCAGGCTATCATTTTTCAAATTTTCTAACCGATTTCCAAATTCTGCTCTGGTTACATTTCCATTGGTTTGCTTAAGATCCTTCTTCATAGAATCATGCCCAACAGGTCTATTGCGTGAGCTACCTCGGGAGCATCTAATACATAAGGAAATAATCTCATCATATTCTTCCTGATAAATATCTCTCTTCCCCAATATGTTAAGCATCTCAACCTAGTCTTCCTCCATCCCT
This sequence comes from Pinus albicaulis, assembly GCA_034641835.2. Taxonomy (NCBI): domain Eukaryota; kingdom Viridiplantae; phylum Streptophyta; class Pinopsida; order Pinales; family Pinaceae; genus Pinus; species Pinus albicaulis. Next base: position 1,609,853,259 of record CM076580.1, read on the forward strand.
TTAAGCATTGTGGCTTTTAAAATGTCCTTGGAAAACGTGGTATATGGGGATCTTTGTAAATTGTATTGAAATATTTCTACGTATTCCTCTAATGTTTCATTGTATTTTGCAGACATGTTAAAGATTTCGTCTTTTAGGTCTTGGGTTTGACAATAGTCTTGGTATTTGGTAAGAAAATTAATCTTCATTTGGTCCTAGTTGTTTATAGTTCCCCCTCCTAACCCCATGAGCCAGCAGAGTGCAGTTCCTTTTAGGGTAGAGGGAAATAGTTTTAGTTTTTGGGGATCGGTGGTGTAGTCATATCCTCTGCATAAGACATCAAATTCAAATATGAATACATCAGGATCTTCTATGGTTAACCCATGAAAGGTGGGGATGTTGTGCAAGTGAATGGCTTTCATAGGGGCATTGGCAGCATGATCAACAATAGGGTATTCTAATGTTGATGTCTGCCTCTGATTATGATTTTTATTATTTTCCATCTGATCAAAGAGGTGTCAAAAATATTCGGGAACTTCTTGATCTGGAGGAGAGATTTTAATAGGATTGGGAAGTGAATGCAGTGGGGGTTTTACAGTACTTCCCTGATCTGGGATCCTAAGAACTTATATTTTGATTACTTCTTTAAGGGACTTAGGTTATGATATCTCTATGTGAATCCCTCCACTAGTTTCTCCCCCTCCTTCTTGTAGGTTGCAAGAGCCTCCAACTTTTGAAGGGTCAATTCCTCTATGAATGAAAGTCTGCAAGCTTTGCTCAAACCCCTCTGTCTTATAGTGAATCTCGCCATAGGCTACAGATGGTGAGGCTTCTGCCTGAGGGAGTGCATTAGGAATTTGAATGGAAACAGTTCTGGGTCCTATACATGCCTGAGATTCAGCTTTCCTAATGATTTCTTATATATATGTTGTTCTTCCAAGGATAACTGGTCCTTTGGGTTGTGAGGATGATTGCGAATGATTTCAGATTGTTTCTATATTTTTATTCCTAGACATAAAAAAAGAGCACCTATCCTACTGTTCTTTTTAAAACTTGCTGGTGAGCAGGCTAAAGGGAAAGCATGTTTCTTGCCGGTACGCAGGTTCCTACCTCTCGTTTTCAATACCCAATTCTTCACAGTAATGGAGAAAGATGAATAAAGGAGATGACTCTTAACACTCTCCATGGAAATGGTGCCAAAATTTTGGTTTTGATAGAGGTGAGTTTTTATTGACAACTCTAGTGCTACCTCATTTAATTATCAACCTGGGGTAAGTCATTTTATTCCAAGAGTGTCGGCACAATATATGCAAGTCATTTCATCTAACAGATGTTCCTTGTCAATTATGAGGAAGAATTTACTAACTTCCTAAACTTTCTTATCCTATGAGGGGTGGCTTGGATATGTTTTTAACCTAAGATTGAGAAACAAGATTTTGTGTTTATCTAATGGAATTAAAAAATAGCTTAACTAAACCGAACAACAACCTAGATAAACCAAGCAGACATTGAATTGAATTCGAAAATCAATTGAACATCGATGGAATTGAATGAAACATTAGTCTAACTAAGCTAATCAGTAATGGAATTGAATTGCATTAGAAGTCTAGCCAACTGAGAAATAATGGAACAACAGTATAACTAGCTGAGCAGTAATGGAACAATAGGATAACTAAGTTGAACAGTAATGGAATAGCAGTATGATTGTAGCAAGTAACTAAGTAATTTTGCAATGGAGTTCTATTTATGACTTAATTAATCAACATTGATCGATGGTTGAACGCTCCGTTATGCTAGAAGGAGAACACAATCCATAAAGACAAATAATACTAAAATCAACTTTTTCTATGATCTGTAATTCAAACGCAATGATATTAAAAGAACTAGAACTATTTATTGATAACAAAGCATTGTCGTAAATTGAAAAATATGATTGCGACTATCCAACTTCAATAACGCAGTTTCTAACAATCCTGAAGAAAGAGAACTATATTTGTATTGAATGGAAATATACTTTACAACTGCATCAGATTCTTAAGCATTGGTTCTGCAACTACACAGAGTATGGAAACTTGTGTGAATCTTCCAAAGGTTGGGTCCAGACCACCAGAAACCCTACCACCGTAAAAAATTCAAAACATGATTGTTCAAAGCTCTATATTACATCCAGTGATGTTACAAAAACACAATTAGGAAGATTTTTTCTAATTTGTCTATTACAGAATGAATTTCTTGTGTTGTATTCGACTCCCCTTCTCCTCCCTCATTTTCCCTTTTAAAGAAAATTTCGAAAATTCGAAAGTGTTTTCCAAACGACAACTTGCTGCGCGTGGCTATCGTTTGATTTCTTGGACTTGAATTTGTCTGTCTGCCTTCTACCAGTCACTGGAAATTAGTAGGATTTCATATGCTTGCGTTTGTTGGTTGGCTTCCATTTCCTATTGGACCAGGCATTCTACCTTCCTACATGCGGAGATAAGAGAAGTCAATTTTCTATTACAAAAAATCCTTTTTATCATTAGTCTGATTGTTCCTGTTTTCATAATCTTTTATTCTTTATTGTTAATATGAAGAGGGATTCCCTCAAAATTATAACATAATTTGAAGTACTTACAGGGTGAAAATCATACCTTAGTTTGGGCCCAACACAATCTACAGCAAGAAGCAACTGTCTTTATTGCTTCATGCGGTGCTTGTGATCCTGCAGCCCAGGTGATGGTATGAAATAACACGCGTAGTGTTAAATCTGGGATAGTTTGTATATCAAATTTCCCACTACCTGATCCCTTCCATGCTCCTCGACATACCCTGTCTATCACCATGGTCATGTTTTCCATGCAGGGCCGGGTGCCAGTTAGGATTGGTGTTTCACCCATCCGTGATAATCCTGTGATGAAGTACACGTCAAAGACATCAATCTCAAATTCTTGATCTCGTAGGATGAACTTCTCTTGATTTTCATACCATATACTCATCAGATACTACAGTAATTCTATTTGGTCTTGGAGACATGGTATTAGGAGGAAATTTTTTAGACCACAGTTTCTGAGAGCTTCCATGACTCCCTAATTTTCCATGGCTAGCTCATCTTCTTCGTTTTGTTCCCGTTATTTCCACTCAATGACCATTTTTCCTCTTTCTATCTACAAACACACACACATGAGTGGTATTGGTTGATTTTTAACCTTTAACTGTAAACAATTTGGGTATTTGATGAGCATTTTTTTCTATAAATGGTTTGCGCCGTTGGCGCGACTATTTCCAAAATAGTCGCGCCAATGGGAGCACCCTGGAGTTAAAAATTGAGCAGTTGGCGTGACTCCGTGCCCGAAACCCACGCCAACCGTAGAGCCCTAATTTTTACATTTCTTCCCCAAAAATTTGAAACTGACAATTGCAGGAAGTAAGAAATGACTTAAAATTATGAGGGATCTCAACTCTTACCTGGAGTTGACAGATTTTCAATTGATCTGTTGGATTGGCTGCTATTGTCACCACAAGGTTGCACAGTAAAATGGGTAACTATTGCTCCACAAGAGGTAAAAAATGAAAAGTAATTAATTTTACCATTTTTGGCATTTTATAACTTTTTCACAAGCCTAATTAGGTTTTAAGGCATATTTTTCGATCATTTTATTATATTATTTTCAAGAAATGGGTTTTACATATGTATCGTGCAGCAACAAGTTTTTCATGCGACAATGATGAAGTAATGAGTTGTATTTTATACTTTTTCAGACTCGGTAAAAACACGAAAAAGTCACTACTGGAGTAATATTTGAGCTCTTTTCTTACTCTCTAAAATTGGAAATATTCCCAAGATTCTTGTCATTTTGAACTCATTAAATGGCCACGAAATGATATCTACCCAGTATATGTTTAACCCTTTTTCAGGTTGGGATGGATTATTTACAAAAAAGGAATACCTTAGCCTATAGCGACTAAGATGTTGTCGCAGACACAATTTTCTACCTTTTTGGATCTGTGAGACTACCTACAAAAAGGGAATGCTGGAGTTTTCATTTCTTCCTTCTTTTCAAACTCTCTAAGTATGAAAAGATGCTGAGTTCTCCCTTTTTCAGACTCGTTAAACCTTGATGACATTGAACTTCATCGCCATGATGTTATTTCGATTTCCTCCTTCCTAGGGCTTGTAAAATGTACTAGGTTGGATTTGTCTGAAGGAGGAACTTACAGTACAAGCATATGCTATCCCCTTCAAGCTTGTTTTAAAAAATAATTGGGGTAATCGATAGAAATGGTGGGGGAACATGGAAGCAACTTTTAGCTATGTCGGTTGTATGTCGCTCTTGAACATGCATTTTTTCCTCCATGGGTTTGGGTAGTCTCTTTTGACCTCTCATCTTCTCTTTTCTCGGTCATCATGACCTCAGATCCTTTGATGTCAAATACTACCAAATCTAGTGTCATGTTATTGATATGTTCAAGAGACGTTTGCCTCTGCAGTTGTAAACCTTCCTCTGATCTCCTATTGGTTCTGATCTAATTTCATCATGTTCCTCTGTTTCGTGTCGATGATGTGGGAAACATTATGGCCCTCCTTCGACTTGATCACTTTCTGTCGACTTCAGCTCATTATCCACGAATTTGATCTAGAGAATTTCTTCTCGTACATTGGAGCCTGCATGCCTCAATGGCAGGTTTTTCACATTCAAAGCAAGGTTCACATCATTGGCCTTCAATCGAGTGACTCTTTGGATGTTTGACGTCAGATCACTTTTCACAATCTGTAGATTGTACCTTTTGTACCTTGAGGGCCATCATCATCATTGGTGGTTTTTTACCATGTCTGTTAACAAATTTCATCATTGGTTGGTAATCAGACGATTTTCTTGCATGTTCGACTTCAGCTCATACATTCACATGCTCGAAATTGTACTTTTTCGGGTCGAGATGGAGCACAAGACCCTGGATTTTGTTTGATAAACTCTAGGCTGTGGAATTTTGTGGATTATGATGACTTATTGCATGAATATCTTGATTGGATGTCTGCGACCATACTTGAGTCTATTTATTGATCCTTCCTTTTGGATGGCTATGTCCATACCTCGGATCTCAGTTTTTATATATTCTATTATGGTTGGTTGCGCCCATGCCACATGATTCATGTATCATAGATATCAGTTGTATTTTTAATTGTAGGTCTTATGACAATGCTATTTGGTTTGAACGCATTCTCATAAAGCATTTCACCCCTCCCTCTCTCTCAGACTTCATACTTTAATGGGCATCTATTACAAAAAAAAATTTCGCTGTCCTTGCAATCCCCAACTCGCACGTTGGAGGGTCATTTATGTGACCAATACACATCGTTATGCTTTGCAAATACCATCCTTGCATCCATTTTGATGAAAAAAACATTATTCTTCTTGAAATTTCCCTAAGCAAAGCTATGAAAATCCATATTTTTTCCTTGGCACGAGTAGCCCATTACATCCTCACGCTGAACAAGAAATTTAACACTAAACCTGCGCCACTTGGCGCTATGTGCCTGTTATACAACTGCGCCAAGTTGTTTATGGAATGTTTTTTAAAAATAGGGGTGGAGGTTCCATTCCAACCACCTCGGGGATGAGCCATTGGGAGTGGTTGAACTGAAACAACCACAGAATCCTTCCTTTAGTTAGTAGTTTCCACCTCCCTTGGAACTCTCCTAAAGGATAGGACTCCCTCCCACCTTTGTAGGGATCCAAACCTCCTCTCTTCCCTCTAAATAAGAAACTATCTCCTTTAGTATAAGCTAGCTAAAGACATTATAGAAAAATAACTGAATGGTTGAATCGTTGAACTAAGAGAATTATACTATAGCAAAATAGCTAAACTAAGAGAATTATACTATACCAAAATAGCTGAACGACTAAATAGCTGAACTAAGATAATCATACTATAGATAAGCAGCTAGAGGAGATAGAGTAAGAAATATTGTGTTGAGAGAGCTCAAGACGATGACTTCTAACAGAGCCTGAGTCTGAACTCCTTGACCGACAGTTGAGACGCATTTTGTCTGAACCCCGCTAGAGGAGATTGCGATGTCAAAGCATTGGTTGTACTCTTCCTTCTACTCATTAATATACATGGCTACTATTTGCTTCCACTTTTGTGTTATGATTTTTATTTGATGCGATATGTTTAGCCCTCTTTGACTGGCTAATAGTTGTGAGTGAAACTATTTTTTCATATGTTCTTCTTGTTCTTTGTCCTATGTGCAGGTATCTGAGCATGACAAGGAATGGATTGTGACTTTCTAAGGTAGGAGTGAGAGACCACTACTATTTCCACAACTTTGATAGCGTTGGATTCAAGTTAGGTCAATCTATCATGTCTTTTGTTCATTCATTAACTAGGAAGCAACACTTTAGCATGTCCTTTTGTTACTAGAGCCACCCTAGGGCTAGAGGGATCGTCTATGTCCACAAAGAGGATTTACATTCATAACACTAAGGACACTCAAGAAGAAAGGTTGAGATGATAAAGGATCATTTTTTATGTTTTAAGTCACCTCTTGCAAAAGAAAAATATTTCAGTAATAAAGTGACAATGGTAAAAAAAGAAAAAATTAGCAAAGGTGAATTTTTTGTTTTAATTATTTTTCCAAAGGTATAAAAAGCCATTGTTTATCACTCAAGACCATTTTTCATTTGCAAAAAGGAGTGGAAAGTTTTCAAATAATTTTTTGAGTTCCTGGAAGACCTCAAGCATAAAAATCCAAGTGCTTCGCTCCTGGAAAAGCATGCTACATGCCTATGTGTGCCCTCTTTTCAAATTGTAATGGAGCGCTACACACCTATAGAAGTGCGATACCCTCTCACAGTGTAGGGAACGTTCTGCAGGTAACACCCGAAAACCCGTTCAAATCCACCTGACAGGACTAGACAACATGTAAACTTTGCCTATGTTGTGTGTTTTCCCTACCCTTCCACACTGCACGAAGACCCGACTGAATCGGGCACTACGCACAGGGCCATAGGTTGACTAGATAGTGCGTGCAGCTCTGCCCAGGTGGTATGCGCCTGTCCGTTCTACACTACATGAGGAGTGCCTAATAGGACCCGAGTGCTGTGCCTTCCTGTGCTACGTTCAGGGCCGAACCGACAACCCGTGCAGGGCTGACCCAACTGACCCAACGCTGCACTCTTGTGCTACACGTTTAGCCAGAAATATTTACAAGATGTGGAAGCCTCCAAATTTGTTCAAATATCCTCCATGTTTCTTCTTGGCACCTCCTGAGGAATCTTTAAGAGGTATTTAGATATATCGCCCCCTTTCATACTGTTTTAAATGGTGAACTTAGAGAGAAAGGTAAAAAAAACCCTAAAGGAAGAGAAAGGCTTGATCACCATGCTAAAAAAATCTGTTGATTGAAGAACACTCACCCATCTACATGATAAAGATACACTAAGACTACTTTTCTAATCACTCATCATTTTCCTTCACTTACGAATCACTTCCATTCTCATTATCATCTCATTTTCCCTCTCCATATCATTTCACAAGTAGTTCAGGGTTTTGTTTTCAAAGCAAGAGTAAAAAAAAAAATGTCTAGAGAAGGCAGTAGTGACAGTGCAAAGGGAGGCCAAAGGCGCAGGAGACCACAGAGAAGGGGTGGAAAAGTAAACAGGTTTGAGCCTTTGACCACCATGGAGTTTAAAACCTCCCCTACCACAATTTAATATTTCCAAGAGGTAGGTTGTTTTGATTTCTGTTAGAAGGTACAAAGAGTCCAAAGTCACCCTTAGTTGACCAAACTTTTTGTCCTCAACCTCCATGACCATCAAGTGCATCTAGCTATGGTAAACATTGAGCTATCAACCAATACAATTTCTATGGCCACTAGAATACCTTTTATGGGAGAAAAATGGTTCAAACAGGTGAATTTGGACTTGAGCCATTATCAGCCTTTCTTGAAACCACGATACCAAGCTGATTACGAAAATATTTTTCCCTTTTTCCATTTATTAGAAAGATATGCCCCTTGAATGAAATTCGTCATGAAGTATTTTACATGTGAGGGGAGGTTTTCTAGACTTTATTCCTACCATATAAGACTGCGTACGCACTTCACTAGGGAAAATCTACTACGTTTTCCCTATTACATTTATAGAAGTATTTATAAGATGTCATACATTGTGAAAAAGAGGCCTCCTTCACAACAAATGCAGAGTATTTTCCATCATTCTCTTATCAAGATGATTGTATTGCATCAATTAGAGCAACAAGGTATCCCATGGGAAGTGTTCATTTCCCATGATGTTTTCACAAATCCATAGCCTCTTCCTCTGCAAAGTTTACCCTCATCATCTCATCCACATTCCTCCATTCCTCCATCACCCCTCACTGACCATGAATCATCCTCTCCACATGAATCCTCTCCCCAAGAGAACTTTCCTCCTTCACCTTCCCCTGAAGCATCAGAACAATAAGTGATGAAGAGCAAGAGGAAAATGACAGGGAGGAAGAAGAAAAAAATGATGAGACAAAAAGTGACTGTCATGAAGAAGGTAGTGAGCTAAATAATGAGGTAGAAACATATGCAAGCAAGGAATAAAATGTTGATGAGGAGGATGATGATGAAAATCAAGAGACATGGGTATATTATGAGGAAGAAGACAGTTTAGAACAAGAAAGTAGTAATAAATAAGATAATGCAGAGAATGATGAAGACAAAGGTAGTGAGCCAAACAGTGAAGAGGAAAACAAAGAAAATGAGAAAAACAATGAAGAAGAAGGAGAGGGAAGTGAGCCAAAGAGTGAAGAAGAAGCAGATGCAAGAAATGAAGAAGAGGATGATAATGTAGAAAATATGGAAGAGGAGGATGATGTTGAAGATCATGAAGATAAAGAAACATATGAAGAAGAGACAGAGGCAGTATTAGAAGAAGAGGACAGTGAACATGATAGTGATAAATATGAAAACATTGAGCATGAGATTGGGAAAAACAATGACAATGATGCAAAGGACAGTGTAGAACAAAATGACAATGCAAAAGATATGGAAGAGGATTGTAATGATGAAAATGCTCAAAATAGTAAGGAAGACACTAACAAAGACACCTCTTATAGTGACAACACATAAAATGATGATGGTAATGATAATGTTGCAAACACAGAAGAGGATGATGGAGAAGAAAACATGATGACTGATAGCCCTAATAATTATGACAACAGTGACACTATGAACCAAAAGGACAGTTAAGAGGTGGATGACAGTGGCGAAGATCATGACAGTGATGTTAATATGGAGGAAAGTGCAAGTGACTCTCAAGAGGGTAGCCAAGAACAAAATGCAGGAGACATAAATATAGAGATCATTGATGAAACGAAAGGTAGTCTTGAGGTCAATCACGGTAAGAAAATTCTAGTAAACCAATTTTGGTTTCTCCCTCTCTGTTTCGGGGAAAATCACCCTAGAGGTTTGTTGGGTCAAAACCTCCACAGAGAAGGGCATGCTATTCAGAAGGACTCACACACAACCATACTTGAATGCAAAAAAATAGATAACAACGATAGCAGAACTCACCCGTAGTCCTACGTTCGATGTAGATCCCGTGGGGTTCAAACCCCCAGCAACTCTTCTTCCTCCTTCAACCTGGAAAACAACAAAGAATGTGCACGGAAACCTAGTTGTACAACATATACTTCTCCTCAACGTTAGTGCAATCCATGTGAAACATTATATAAACCATAATAAATGCTTAAATGATAATCTTTACACACATATAAGTAAACATTAACACACGAGTTCAGGAACAAGATGGTTCTTCATTATCACGAACAGCATGTATAGTAGTAAAAGTGGAGAGATCACCTAAATCCTTCCACGATCTTCGAGCAGACCATCGTTCGGATTCGTCCCGCCCTTGCCTCGCTAAGATACTTTCAAGACTTGTGCACTCGAGATGTCATATAAATGGATGAGCATCTCCAGGAAACAAGGGTTTCCTGTATAAATCTGGGAAAGTGCAGGAGGCACGGGGAATCAGACTTGAACTGGGATTCAAACAGAGTATAATGTCTATAAAATTTCTCTCTCCCTTAGGCCATGCACATGAGGGGCTTTTATACTCCCTCAAAGTAGTTTCAATCAGTTGGAAACAGTTGGCCACGTGCTGGGGTGGTTGAACTACCAGAGTAACCATCAACCTAGCCTGAAAATAGGGATTTTTTATATATTTTTTAATGATTTTAATGGCATACACGGAAAAGTACATGTGGACTCGCGTATACACGCGGAAAAGTCTGGGCATAACCGCGTATGGGGATTTTAACATTGTTTTTTAGTGAATTTTGTCCAAGTCTGTAGGAATGGGTGCCCAAAGCCATAAAAGCAATCATGAATCATATGAGGGTGAGAAATGATGCTATAACAGATGCCCCCTAATATATGAGGTCAGAAGGGGTACATGATGGCCGAAATGTATTATGCACATAGAAAGAACTTCGCAAGGACAAGAGAGGACTTCACCAGATTTCAGCCTGCCAAAAACCAATGAAAGAAAATAGAGAGTCAACTCATGCTGAGGCGGGCATACCCATGCTCAATAAAAAATATAGCATATCGAAAGTATTGAATAGATCCAACATGTATACAAGTATAGCTGAACTGAAAGTACAAAATGGATCATATGAGCATGGCCCGAAAGTATAAGTCTGAATCAATGTCCAAGTATCACATATAGAAAGTTGATCAATGATGCTGCAACTGGATGTCTGATCATATAAGTAACTGAATCTCCAAGTACCAAATCATAAGGGGTGGAACTCATGGTACAATCATGCAACTCGGGAGCCAACATATAAAATTCTTTTGTACTGAACTGCAACATATAAGGGTGAACGGCATCACTGGAAGAAACTGAATGGACTGTCAAAAGTGAACCGAAAGATGTTGATGCAACCCGAGGTCTTCACCGATCTCGACGGCACAATTCTACACAATGGGAATAAATGAGCTGAAGTCGACCATGTGAGAAATCATTGGATTACCGGTCAATGATGAATATCGTTAACAAATGCGATACAACCCACCAATAATGAAAATGAGTGTCAAGGTGCCCCAGTACAATCTAACAAGTGCAAATGAATGATTTGAAGTCGAACACTTGAAAGAATATACCAATCAGGAGGCAATGATGAATCCCCACTGTCGATAGCGAAGAGTCTGCCACTAATTACTGCAAACCCTAAGGTACTGACAAAAAGACTCTAGACCTTATTCTCAGAGCAATGAGTCGGAGTTGATGGGAAAAGATCTACTGGAAGGAAGGCATTAAGGCATCCCACATCAGTCCAGCATGAGTGTAACCCACAGGCCAAGATTTGGAAGGAATCGGACGAAGTAGAGTGACGGAACCAAACCAAAGTACGTTTCCGAAATGCACAAGATGAAGCTAGCGCATGGAAGAAACCCTCTGAACCAACCAATAATGAAAGCTAACATATAGGGGAGAAATCCACCGATAGGGTCAAATGGAAATCAAGGTATTGCATGAATCCCAAGTGTGATAATGTATGTTGACGTTGAACACAGGGGAAACCACTCAGTCAAAGACCCATAATGATGATCAAATGCTGAGCACAAGGTCACCTATTAATGATGGAAATAGGGCTAGGGTGCAGCTCTAGGTTTGCTCTCAGAGCAATGTGTCGTAGTCGATAAGAGACAAACCCGCCAGGAAGAAGTCAATGGAGACTTTCTCAAACCAGCATGAGCAGAGGACCAAAACATTTGATGTGATAGAACAAGATACTGACAAGACCAGGAAGGCCAAATGAATAATGAGTCAAGAGACACCGCAGAATGGCCGACTCTGGTTAAACTTCCCTTGAACAAAATCATGACTCGTGATGACCATGGTAGTAAAAAGTGACACTGTATAAGTCTGTTATGCAGGAGGAAGAACAAACTCTCCATATGATTGGAAGAGATGACCAACCGGGGGAGAACTGACAAGTGAAACAAGGTAAAGGCTGAACCTAGGTCAAAAACTAAAACCATCCCAAATGGAGGAAAGTGTATATGCTTTGTTCAAGGGTGACAAACTGACACTGTACTGCCATCAAATTATGAAGTTACATCTCGTTCCCGCTCTTTTTGTTATATTTTATTTTTTTGTCTTTTTCATATAATAAGCATGAAAAATAATAAAAGAATGTTATGGTACAATGGATAGAATGAGTATCAAGAAACAGATGCACTAGTTCCTGGGATTGCAACGATCCTATGCTCAATGCAAGGTGGCGGAAACTGGTAAGCGATACTCAGAGGAATGTTCCATCCATGGGTAAAAGGGTGTCAAGTCACGATAGCTAAGTGCATGTAATGGTTTAACTTGTACAGATATACAAGGTCAAAATTTGGCTTAAACATTGAGTCCAAATGAAGTCGGCCAAAGGCCAGGATAAACAAGTAGCCAATATGCAATGCAGTAATACAACTCAACAACACTAGGGAGCCTCTAGGGTAAAAGCCAGAAAAATGATAATGAAGAAGAAGAAGAATGAAGCTTCAACACATAAGTGATGGTGGGACTAAAGAGGACTCCTGAGCCTACATAAAACGCAGCATGGGCAACAAGTGATAGCGAGGAACTAACTAGAAGCCCATGTAAAGGAAGGCTCTACCACCAAGTCATGATTAAATAATCGACGAGTGAAATGGGTGTAATACTCATGACCTGATGGGATCGACCCTATGGCAAGTGATCAGAATGGAGGCTAGTATGCAAAATTCAACGGAAAGTGGATTCCCTAACCTATATTCTAATGAAGATCATATACCTGCCATGATGGGTCAACAATCATGGATCAAAAACTAGGAAAAGTCTCAAATTCGTCAAAATGTACCTGAAAAAATACCAATCTGGGCACTTCCAAGCATCCGGGTTATGCAACTTAAGACAGATTGAAAAAAAAAAACATAACAAATTTTTCGAAAATTTTCAACTTTTTGGGCATAAATAGACAAATTACCTCATATTTGGTTCATTATTACATTGCTGATTCGGAAAAAAGTGCTCTAGAGAAAAAAGATTCTTTCGTCAAAACAGGAGCAACCGACCGTCAAATTCCACCGAATTTCTCAGGTTAGCTCTTCATTCATCCTTGCTATTCATTTTTTCCGTTCATAAGTTAAAAATTAGGAATTTTAACCGTTAAATCTCTTGCTAAAATTCACGGGTTTGTGCATACGCGGGTTTGTAATGACCAAGTCGCGTATACACGCGACTGTGCACAAATGAAGTCGTGTATGCGCAACCCAAAAATCAAGAATGCGTAGCTAATGAATGGATTATTGAAATTTGACAGGATGACCATATCATGGAGAGAGCGTGAACACAGTGCTATTGACAATGAAGTCATGCAGAACCAAGCATCACTAAATATTCTTCGGAATTGTGGATTACTCAAGTTTTTCAAAATGAAAAATATGAAGAGCAATGTCGGGTTGCTCGAAATGCTTGTGAACTATTGGGAACTGGAAGAGGACTGCTTTATGATAGATCAAATGCCTGTACGCATTGAAGTGGAAGACATATATTTTATCACTGGACTCTCCCAGAGGGGAGAGCCAGTAGACTTTCATGGTAAGCCTTTGGGAGGGCTAACCATGGAAGATTACATCCACGTGTACTGCGTAGAGGGTTACAAGAAAGTTGGAACTCAAATTGCAATCAAATATTTAAGGGATTTGCACATGAAAATCCTCCTTTTCACCATTGGCAGGGTGGCAGGATCTGCTTCCCTACACCAGGCATCCAGGATGCAAATGAGCATAGCAGTGGAATGCTTAACTCATGTATATGATTGGTGCACAGCCCTACTGATGAACATGAAGCAGCAACTGACCTCTATCCACCAAGTAAAGACAAAAAAATTTGGATATGGTACAATTTTGATGACATTCTTCTTTGAGAAGATTCCAGTACTAAGACCCAGAGTGATCTCTACCATCAGCAGCCTGAGAGACCCAAGAATTGCCCATTGGGCAGACATGATGAAGAGATTGGGGGGAAGTGAAGTTCCCCGGACCACTTGGGATGATGAGTTCTTCCAATGGTGGAGAGAACAAATCATCGCGGTGGATGACTATCCCTATGCCGGGATGGAATTTCGTGGCGATCCAGATCTTGTCCTTCCACCAGTCGCAGCATGGGGTATAGTCAGTAAGTTTACAATTTTTTGACTTATATAATTTTTTTTGAATTTTTTCAATATGTATGAAAAATGTGAAAAATAGACATGTTTTTGATTGGATTCAAATGACTTACAATTTTAAAATGATCATGAAACAGATATTGGACCAGTTCAACCTGAGAAATACCCACGACATAAGCGTCGCAGAGGCGAAGTGGATATAATAGATCCAGACAGAACCCTCCAGGCTGTACAGAGGAACTCGGAGGGCTTAACTCGCCAGGTACCTATGGCTGCAGTGGAAGATCTGCCTGAAGCCATCCAGAGGCAGGTGGTAGGAGTACCCCGCGACTGGGTACGGTTATTCTGTCGTGTTGCCATTGCGATCATGTTCTATAGGAACACAACTTCTGGGCAGGGACCTCAGTAGTAGATAGATATGATGTATCAGATGACTGTATATTTTTTGAGACTGAACATGGTCGGGCATAAGCCCAAGTTTTTGTATGACCTATGGATCCAAATTTTTGTATAGTTTTTTGAACACTCTGATGATATATATACAACGATGTTTGATGTGATGTGACAAATGTATCAAAATGTATTATGTTTTTGATGATTAAATTTTATTGTATGGAATGATTAATATGCCAATCAATTGCTTGATTAGCTAATGAGTCTGCCAACCAATTGTCAGCTCGAGGAATATGAATGAAAGTTAAAAATTGAAATGATCTTTGTAACAAACGTACCCTCAAGAACAACCGGAGTAAAAATGGATCTCGAACTCGATAAGTATTGTTCAACTGTGACACCACCAGCTGAGAATCCAAGAAAACTACCAACGAATCAACACCCAAAGATATTGCCTCCGAGAGTAGATAAACAACTGCAGTGTATTCTGCTATGTTATTGGAAGCAGGACCAATGCAGACCCCTCTTGATACTAACAACTGACCGGATGGATAATGAAGCACCCAAGCCATGGAAGCTAAGTTCTAGGTGTGTCTACTAGCACCATCGGTGAAACCAAAATGACTCATGACATCCAACACAACCTGCCAAAGCATATCAAAAACATCACCATCCCATCAAAGATCAAAAAACAACTAGATATGTACAAAGAAAAACTACTATATACAAAAGCAACATGCCAAGTCGAAGCCTAGGCATAATACTTCTTCAAATAGAGCCCATTTCTGGGCTCCGGCAACTCGTTCCCTTCAAAATCAAGCAATGTATATGCTCCTTTCTTAAGGAATTTTTTAATGATAAAGGGGCCATACCACATAGACTTAAATTTTCCTGCCCCCAGGGCATATTTTTCTTGGGCATAGACAAAAACAAGGTCACCTTCTGAAAAAACCCTAGGTTTGACCGTCTTATCGTACTGAGCTTTAACTCGGCTTTTATGTGCTTCATTCATTGTGGAGGCATCCCGACGTTGCTCATCGAGATGCTCCAGATGAAGGAGACGTTCTTCAAGACTAGAAGTGTCAGGAAGAAGTTCAACAACTAACTTAAGAGAAGGAATCTCACATTCAATGGGAAATACGGATTCCAACTCATGCACTAGCTGAAACAGAGTAAAGCCAGTTGCAGTTTTCACTGACATCCTGTATGACCAAAGTGCAGGATATAGCATAATATGCTAGTTGGATCGAGCTTTATCAATTTTCCTTTGAAGAATTGTCTTCAAGGATTTATTCATGGCTTCCACTCACCCATTGGCTTGAGGATAATACGGAGATGAATGCTCCTGCTGGAAACCTAATTTTAGAGCCAACTCAGCCATCATGCTATTCTAAAAATGACTGCCATAATCAGTGACAATCTCTCTAGGAACACCAAAATGACCAATAACCTGGTTGAAAAGAAAAAGAGCTGTAGTCTCACCATCATTCCCAAAAGTAGGCATAGCCTCGACCCACTTCCTAAAGTAGTCTACTACTATAATAATGTACTTGTGACCTTTAGCCAAAGGCGGGTTACAAGTAGTATAATCAATACCCCATTTTTTAAAGGGACCGACAGTAATGACTGGAAAAAGCGGTGCTGGATGAGCGCACATTTTTCGAGTATAAACTTGACACGGATGACACTTTTTGACCGACAACATACAATCCTTGAAAATCGAAGGCCAAAAGTACCCAGCACGCAAGATCTTTTGGGCTGTAGCAAGCCCAGATTAATGACCACCATGAGCTCCACTGTGGCAATCATTCAGCACAGCCTCAGCTTCTTCGAGAGTTAAGCAGTGTCTCAGGATTGAATCAACCCCTCGACGGTATAAAGCATCACCAATAATCAAGTAATTCTTAGCTAAGTGACGCAACTTACGACGCTCATCTTTCGAAAAAGTAGAGGGAAACTTCACAGTCTGAAGATACACAATGATATCTCCATACTAAGGATCCTGTGAAGAGATAAGAAACAAATGTTTATCTGGGAAGGATTCGTCATAAATCATTTCTTCCCCACAGGGCAACTCGGAGATCAATTCTACAAAAACTAATGATTTCTTGGACTTGGCAGACATAAACTCAAGATCAAATTCCTGCAAAATCACAATCCATCTATTGTATTTGCCCCCAATCACTCGCCTACTGAGGAAAAAATGAAATGGATTGGCTGCTACCAAAACATAAGTTTTTTGTAGAATAATGTAATGCCGGAGTCGCTGCACAGCATGAACAGCTACCAAAGCTAGCTTTTCTATCAGAGTGTACCGGAGTTCAGGTCCTACCAAGCCTCGACTAAGATATTAAATAACATGCTCTGCAAGAGCATCATCTTCTTGAACCAGAACCATACCAATAGTAGATTCTGCTGCTGTCAGATACAAAAGGAAATCCCTGCTATAATCGGGTGGACTCAATAAAGGAGCAGAGGTCAATGCTTTTTTCAAAGCATCGAATGAGCGTTGAGTGAACTCATCCCAAAGAAATGGAACTCCCTTCTTCAACAATCTCATAAATCCCTTGGTAACGTCAGCATAATTTACGATAAATCTCCGAAGAAAATTAGACTTTCCTTGTAGACTTTGAATTTGACGGACAGAGGACAGGGGAGGCAACCAAAGTATTGCCTCAACCTTGAAGGGATCTACCCTAATCCCTTCCCTAGACACTATGGATCCCAATAACTGACTGGATGTAACTGCGAAAACACACTTGTTCGGATTCAACCTAATATTATAGAAATGACAGCGTTCAAATATTTGATGGAGGTGAGCAGGATGATCCATTCTCTTTCGAGAATGAGCAGCTAAATCATCCAAATACGCCTCGTTAATATTTTTGATGTCATGGAAGGCATATGACATGGCCCGCTGAAATGTAGCCCCAGCATTTTTAAGACCAAAAGGCATCTTCTTGTATGCAAAAGTACCCCAGGGACAAATAAAGGCAGTCTTATGCTGATCTTCAGGACGGATAATAATCTGATTATATTCGGAGAAACCGTCCATGAAGGAGAAAATCTCATTACCAGCACACTCGTCAATGATCTGATTGATAAATGGTGTGGGGTAATTATCTTTAGGAAATTATTTATTGAGGTCTCTGAAATCAATGCAAACTCGAATTGTTCCTTGTTTTTTATCTACGGGAACAGGGTTTGAAACCCATTCAGTCAAAGGAACAGGGAAAATTAATCCCGCCTTAAGCAGCTTCTCCACCTCAGCTTTGATAGCTGCTGCCTTCCTAGGATTGACCAGACGAATTTTTTGCCTCACAGGCTTAGCGTTTTCGTAAGTCTTGATCTCATGCTGGACAATAGATGGATCTATACCAGGCATTTCCTCATAAGACCAAGAGAATACATCCCTATACTCTTTAAAGAGCTCGGTGTAAATCTGAATCTCTTCACGAGAACATTCAGCTCCGATGAAGACATTCTCAATAATATTGGGATCCCTGGAAATGTTCACCGAGATAGTAGGAGAAATCACAGCCATGTTCCCTTCAGCATAAACCTGTGTTGGTGCTAAAGGGTTCAGGACTGGGCGAACAGGACCAGGAGACGGAGGACTTGGAAAACTCGTTTCAACTTCACTCAAATCAGGTAAAAAGTAAGACCGATGATGCAAATCATCCCACGGTCTATCTATACCAGTCATAGCTTCCAGGATGGCCTCTTCAGATGGAAGAGTGGTATCAAGGCAATCCTGGGCAGAAGAAAAACTAAGTGCCCAAGCCGGAGCCACATCTCCATCCAACTCTTTCGGTGAGAGAGGAGCTGGGATGGATTCTGCAGATTCAACAATAGACTGATAAGCAATATCAGCTGCAGACTTTGGAAATGCCATTCCACCCACTTGACCTTCCGCTAATGTGGCAGTAGGGGAAGGTAAGGTCTAAGGGTCCGAAAAATAATGAGTTTTGAAGAACTCTCTTCGAAGAGGAGCCTTGGAGGACGAAATTGCATTAATATGAACAGTAGGAGGAGGAATATCGAAAGTACCCATCAAGGAATAATACATTCCAACCCCTAGATTCTCAACAGGTGCCTTATTATTATCCAACTTTGGAACAGATGAGTCAGTAGACGCATTCAGGTCTACAGGAGGACAGTCCAGTTGATCCACTGTAACAATCCTCCCTTCGTGAGGGAAACAAATAATCTGAAATAATGAGGATGCAATGGCATCCATCTCATAAATCCAGTTTCTCCCCAACAGAAGTTTGTATTCCAATCTTGCATCAACTACCTCAACCTCTATATTCACAGTTTTGCCCCCAACACAGATAGGCAAAGCTGGGACAATACCATGCGGTCTGTGAGAATGACCATCAAACGCAGTCAGAAGAGTGGTAGATGGAACAACTTTGGGAGATCCAATCGTCTTCCAACATGTGAGAGACATCACGCATGTGGAAGCACCCTCATCAACAACTGTTCGAAAGATATTGCACTTCCGGTACGTTGATTTAATATGAAAAGCCATATGATGGGGGAGTCTCTTCTTAAAATTAGTCATATCAAATGTAATCAGAAAATAATTTTTTTGATCAATAGCCCCAATGGCAGTGAGCAAAGCACTGCGTTAAGCCGGACAAGACTGGAGCACCTCTAAAGCTGACATAACACAAGGAATCTATGCCAAATCTTCCATAATAGAGTAGTTCTGGGCAGCCCTAGTGTTTGGATTAATCGTCGAACACTTAGTGGATGCTTTGGGCATCCGAGGCATAGGCTCAGCAGTAGGCCTTGTAATGTGAAGCGGCTCAGTAGCATCAGGAGCATCCTTAGCTTTCGAAGACTCTTCTTCGCCATAATCACAGGATCTCGTAGTGACATCCACATGAGCATTCATCATGAATATGTTCGATGGAATTTCCCCTTCCTGGGTGCCCCCAGAGGAAGCCCCAGGATTTTGATTCGCGCCAACAACTAGTTGTTGCCCTTGGGGAAAAGGGTTTGTTAACACATCCTGGGAACTAGAAGAACCCTGCTGAACTAACAAGCATTGCACATCCTGAATTTTAGGGCAAAGGTGCGTAAGATGGTCTCTAGCACACAGCTTGCATGGAAACTTCACTTTCTTTTTATCCTTTTGACCCTCACCAACATGCTCGTTGGTTTTATTCGCATTACCCTTCCCATTCTTACCCTTTTTCTTATTATTTCGTCCCTTCTTCTCCCCTTCGGATTGTTGATTTCCTTTGGGATCAGAAGCTTGGACAAAATTTATGGACAAAGAGGGGGAAGGCGATGACTCAGCAGGCACAGCCTGACCAGAAGGAGAAGATTGCAAAGACAACTGCTACAATTGAGTAAGCAGGCTGGTTGCACCACTATTGATCGACCCAATAAGTCCATCACCATGAGGACTAGGCTTAGTTTTGGATAAATATAATTTGGAGCGAGGAGCATTGGGAAAATATTTATGGAGGACCCCAGACTGAGAATATATCAGTTCCAACTGCTAGGCCTTAAAAATGGCCTTCTCCTCAGAAAATACCCCGGAGAGGGATACATCTTTCGAAATATCTGACTGTGGAGATTTCAGAAACCATTCCAACAGGAATTCTCCTAGAATATGAGCTTTAATAAGCCTCTTCCTTCTCCGCCATTCCTGAATATGGTCAGAAATGTGGGTTGTGTCATCCTGTTTAAAATTATCCAGGAGTTCAGTCCCGGCATCATAACGGACGGGCAACTGGAAATGGTTTATAAATGTAATATCCAGTTCTCCAAATGTAGCAAAACTGCCCCCAGTTAGCTCAATATACCATTTGGTAGCGTTTCCAGTTAGGGTGCGTTGAAACAATCTCAACCTAATCGAATCATCGATCAGGGAGTTCGAAGAACACCATAAATGGAAGGTGGTGATGTGGTCAGCCGGATCTTCTCCATTCTTGCCTTCAAACTTTGGAATGTCTGAAGGAAGTTTGGTGGGAACCGGAGGCCACCCCGGACTATAACGGATCGGTTCATTAGTCAATTTCGACAGATCTCGCAAGTTTAACGTTGCCAGAAAAGGTAAACGAGGCGGAGCCTGAGGATTCCATCCTTGATAGGATAAATTCCAAACATTCTGAAAAGAACACCCTGGATTTGATGAGGCACCAAGTTGCCAGAAAGAACTCGTAGAAAAAGGAGAAGAACCTCCTCCCAATGCAGAGTTACCAAAGACCGGACCAGTTCCCCCCACTGAAGTATGAAATGAAGAGGAAAGCCCCTGAAAGGGGTTCCGGGCATTAGAAAGAGGGGAAAAGGTCTGATAAGCACTTGACGAAGGGAAAGAAGCATTCCCTTGGTGACCAGTGTAAAACTGATTCCCTACCCCCACTGTAGTGAATATAGGGTTCCAACCTGTAAAAGTAGTCGAATTCTGAGCTCCAGACCAAGGGTTGAAACTCTGGGTCTGAGAAGTAAACAGAAAGGACCCTAAAGAAGGATTGGAACTAGGAATGTTCCTAGTTCCAAAGGGTAACCCCTGAAAAGAAGTTGATCCACTAGCCATGGAAGACATGGGTGTAGATCCAGCTGCAGCAGCGGAAAAGGAAAAAGAAGGAATCCCACTAGTGGGCATTCCAAAACTGAAGGGACTAGATTGAGAAGCATGTGCTTGGGTGAAACCAGAGCCAAACACAGCAGCACTAGAAGCAATTGAAGATATAGCAATAGTGCCCCCTCCTTCAACAAAAGCAGGAGTCTAAATGCCTGCAGCACTCACAGCAGAAGCCACGTTCCCAGTCGTGTCCATCGAAAGGTATGTATAATACGGAGGATCTTCTGCTCTCTCTGACTCAGGTCTGATGTATTAAAAAATGAATGGATAATCAGGAGGAAGAGGACATGGAAGTGACAGAGAAGGTTCAGGTACTTCCTCTATTTGAACTTCTTCTTCCTACGAAAATAAAACTCGCGAGGTGACCGGAGCTCTCCTCTCAGAACCAATACCAGAATCAGCTACGAAACCTTTAGACCCTTGTGGAGGATCTCTCTCCACTGCGTCAGACGCCACAGGGTGATACTCACCTGCTAAACTACTCCTACGCCTTCTTGAAGAAGGCTCTGGACTCGTGGGAGATAACCCCCGGATTCTCCTCGATCGCCGAGGCGCTTGATCAGCCACTTTAACAAATTTTAATTAGACTCAAAAAATATAAAGCTAAGCAAGCTAGGAGCAAAGAGCACTCACTACAAGAAAAATCCCTCAGATACAATTAAGCAAACAGCCTTCAAGTATTTCCGCTCTGGGTGATTAGGACCAGACACCAAAATACAGGAAAGCGAAATATAGGACCTCTCGAAAGTAGTCTGGGATAATTACAGCCTAGGCCTACTAGCAAACGTAACAGAAACAGTTACGACGACCTCCTAACAACAGCCTTTGCTGGCACAAGTACCCAAGCTTCGCAAGGTCACCCCCCAGAAGTATTGCTGAAAGTGATACAACATCTGCCTCAGGTACCATGGGTATTCCCCCCCGCAGTCACCTATGTGGAACCTAGGAGTGGCAACTATGGGCACCAATTTGTGTCAGAAGCCGGGCGGAATGGTCTTGAGGTCAGATTCAACAAATCAAAGAGGGGGTATCTCTCTTCTCAGCCTTCACTTCCTCTCGCGCTTGACTCTCTGGAGGACATCTTTCCCGATCCACCTAACAGAGTTGGATTTCGCTCAATTAATCAACTTCTATGTTTTGTTTGAGCGGCCTTGGAGAGTTAACTCTCCACTCACCTAATCCAAGGCCCTACAACCTAGCTAGTTGGTGTATGACACTTAATAAAAATTTGCTAGTTGCTTTTAAATTATATCGCTTATTTTAATTGGTTGATATGTTAAGTCAAAGGGATATGGAAATGAAACTTGTGGTGTTTTGACGCAGAAAAGAAATTAATAAAAACAAAACTACATGCAAATGCAGTTATTTTCTTTTGATGAAAAGCAACTTCTACACAGGTTCTATGAGATTAAAAAATTTTGTTTTTCTTTTCAGATAAAAAACTTCACACTCACAAAAACTATGAAAATGACTAAATGCTTAAGTGCACCTGATGAAAATCACTAAGAGCATGCAAATTCTAAGATGAAAAATCTACTAAAGCAGAGAGAAATTTCCCAAAGATCCTTCAGTTTTATCTCTTTTTGGTTGTCCAGAAAGCTAGTTCCCAAAATCAGAAACTCTTAATATAAAGACACCAAAAATGCTTGAAACAAGAGGAAGAAACTAATGACAATTCCTTTCCAAAATCAAGTCAAAAACAAAAAGCAAGAAACCTCAACAAAGCTTCAACAGATATAACAAAACAAAAACAAAAGCAAATGAAAAAACAAAATGTTTTTTGAGCTTTTGAGTTTTATAAAAAGGAAGAGCTCGAAAAGACCAAGAAAAACTATCAAATCCCAAGCCAAACAACTCTGAATTTCAAGAAAAAACTTCAAAAATGCTCTAAACCTTATAGGGATAGCTATTAGGAAGATTTATATGAGCAAAAGAAGACAAGAAACTCAATCACTCAGCCTAGAAGAATAGTACAACCTTGCAGCAAACAAAAACTTCAAAGAACCAAGAAAGACTCTTCAAAAATCGCAACAAGACCTAGTCAACTGAACTCAAGAAAACCAACCAAAAAATGGGAAAAAATCGAAGCACAAAGCAAGACACAAAGGTAGGAAAGAGTAAATGAGCAGAAGCTCTCTATTCTGATGAAGCAGAACAACCAAGAATCCCCAGAAAGAGATCTTGGTACTCGAACCAGAAATGCCAGCACAAGAAACAAGATTTTCCAGATAAGCTAGTTTTTAATCAAACAAGAGAGAGAAAATACCAAATACCACTTTCAACACAATCCATAGGACACAAAGACACTACAGGAACAGGTCTCCATAGTCAGACAAGAATAAAAAGCCAAGAAACCTAAAATTTCAAAATTGACCCAGATATACATGACTTTACAGTTTTGAAACAAGCGTGCATACGCGACTGTGCTAAAGGAAACCCGCGTATACATGACTCCCTTTAACAAAAACTATGTGTATATGCGTCTGCGTGCAAAAAAACCCGCGTATACAAAGGTAAATAATGAAAAATGAAAAGGATCAAGATTGGATAAGAAACCAGGACTTCAGTCTGACTGAGAAAGAGTTAAATGGACTGGAAATAAAAGTTAAAACTGTTAGAAACCTATCAAACAGCTGAAACCACCCAACAGGGGAATCACAAGAATGTGTTCCCCAGCGGAGTCACCAGTTCTGTTTCGGGGAAAATCACCCTAGAGGCTTGTTGGGTCAAAACCTCCACAAAGCAGGGCATGCTATTCAGAAGGACTCACACACAACCATACTTGAATGAAAAACACTAGATAACAACGATAGTAGAACTCACCCGTAGTCCTACGTTTGATGTAGATCCCACGGGGTTCAAACCCCCAGCAACTCTTCTTCCTCCTTCAACCTATAAAACAACAAAAAATGTGCACGGAAACCTAGTTGTACAGCATATACTTCTCCTAAACGTTAGTGAAATCCATGTGAAACATTATATAAACCATAATAAATGCTTAAATGATAATCTTTACACACATATAAGTAAACATTAACACACGAGTTCAGGAACAAGATGGTTCTTCATTATCATGAACAGCATGTACAGTAGTAAAATTGGAGAGATCACCTGAATCCTTCCACGATCTTCGAGCAGACTATCGTCCAGATTCGTCCCGCCCTTGCCTCGCTAAGATACTTTCAAGAATTGTGCACTCGAGATGGCATATAAATGGATGAACATCTCCAGGAAACAAGGTTTTCCCGTATAAATCTGGGAAAGTGTAGGAGGCACGGGGAATCAGACTTTAACTGGGATTCCAACAGAGTATAATGTCTATAAAATTTCTCTCTCCCTTAGGCCATGCACATGAGGGGCTTTTATACTCCCTCAAAGTAATTTCAATCAGTTGGAAACAGTTGGCCACGTGCTGGGGTGGTTGAACTACTGGAGTAACCATCAACCCAGCCCAAAAATAGGGATTTTTTATATATTTTTTAATTATTTTAATGGCATATGCGGAAAAGTACATATGGACTCGCGTATACACGTGGAAAATTCTGGGCATAACCGCGTATGGGAATTTTAACACTGTTTTTTAGTGAATTTTCTTCAAGTCTGTAGGAATGGGTGCCCAAAGCCATAAAGACAATCATGAATCACCTGAGGGTGAGAAATGATGCTATAACACTCTCGCATATCAAAAAGGATCAAGGCTAGTTTTTTTTGCCTCCAAGAGGCAAGGGATCATGACATCCTCCTCACCTCAGCCACTAGACAAAAGGAAACAAAGGGTAAAGGAAGAAGAAGAAGACCATGAGGTGGAGAGGGAGTTTGAGATCATTCAAGTGGATATTGATCAGGAGAATGAAGCAAGAATCACAAACTTTCTCCTCCATGAAAGAAACGCATAAATAAAATACCTCCAAGCACATTTGGATAGGGCCAAGAGTATAAATGATGCCCCTGACTTGGAGAATAGGCAGTTGGGAGCATGAATTCCAATCTATGAAGTTAGAGCCCTCAAGGCCTAGAAAGAAGCCCAAAAGGCACAGATGAAAATAAAATATTTGACAGGCACTTATGAGGAGAGTAGTGATGAGGAAAGACAATATAGGAGAATACCTAGATCCATGGGATTGAAGAAAGCATTGGCTAAACAAAGGGAGGAAGAATTAGACCTAGTAGAACAACTCCCTTTAGATGAGATTTTGGCTATAGAGATAGCCCATGACTGGGAGCCTTGGTTGGAGATATCCAACATACACTTGAAGGCTAAATTGAACAAAGAAAATCAAGATCTTGACCTCCAAAGAAGAATGACTAAACATTATGCCCAAAGGAACCAAATTGCAAGCGCTAAACTGAAAAATGGTCAAGATAAGCTCCAGGCACTAAAAGTAGAAAAATGCCAATCTAGGCTTGGAATCTTGGCAGAAGCCTCCCTACAGGTCTCTCAAAACCCATGAGGCACTCACTCACTAAATTTGGGAGGATCTTGACAAGTTTTTGTTTTTTGCTAATTTTGAGGGCCAAGGGGGTAGCACACCTGGTGCTATGCTTTCTCTTAGAGCATCTTCAGGAGGAAAGGCTCACATTTTTGCAATCCTCATCTCAAATGTAGCATGCTCAAAATTTTTTAAGTCAATTGGATTTGTTTTGGTCCTCCAAAAGGGTAAAAAACACTCTAATTTTCACCATTCTACCTGCTTTCAAGGACATGTGTTGCGCCTTTACCAGCCTTGGAATTTTTTCTTTTTGAATAGGTTGCAGAGGTAAAATCAAATAAACAAGTGTAGATCTGGAAATTAGACTCAAAGGGCTTTCCAATGGGCCATCACAGAGCCTTTTTCAACATCGGGAAGGCTTTCAAAGCACTGCTGTAAGTTGACCTAGTTTTCCTACTCCTGTGCTACGCCCTTGGCATGGAAATTCCTCCTAGAACACAATGTTGCACCCTTAGCAGAGGGAAAGTAAAAAATGTATGATTGGAAAATTTTAGGAGGCTTTTCTGACCTCAAATAATATTTTCTTTGCTAAAAATGTTCGAAAAGATATTTTGTGCCTCGGGCCTTGCAAGGTCTCAAGGACAATAGTGACATTTCTGATTAGCCAATATGCTTCTAGATACTCTATTAGGTTTTTCTCCTCCTTTCTGATTAAATATAGCATTGAGGACTCATTTTTAATGTTGGAATTTGATGAGTTTTGAGAGCAATACATGGTTCTTTGAGGTTGAAGAGCAATTTGGTTTTATGGAGCTTGTGAATGATTTGCTTTGATTGATGATGATGCAAGATTTCTTGCAAGATCCCTGAGATTGGTGAATGGTGATTTTTCTCTAATTTTTTCATGTTTTCTTGTTTATCATTATGTCCATCCTTCTATTTTGCAATATATCAGAAAATTATAAGCTAATAAATGTTGTTTGAGGCACCTTAGTCGTTCCTATTATTATTGTCTTTATGTTTTCCTCTACTAGGTGTGTTGAAGGAATTCTTAGCTACTCCTTAGGCCTCCTTATGCTTTTTTATTTCATCAATGGATTAATATGCTAGTTTCCAAATATGTTTTATGGAAATACATGCTTATTTGATGCTATCTAAAATCTATTTTGAAATCTCTCTTTGAAGTATTACTTGTTAGGTTAAGCCAAGGAGGTCTTTTTCTAATCTTTCCCTTTTTCCATACTTATCAGTTTCCCTCAAGTTTGTTTACATCTTGATTGATGATGTATAAGAGTTCCCTCTTCATTAATTAATGTTATTTTTCATCTTATATGTTTTCTAACTTTTAAGGTCAAATCACTAAAGCTAGATAGGATTTCTTGCTTTATGTGTTTCACTAAATTGTTCATCTTGGATGTCTATTTGTTTAAGTATTGTCATTGAGTTAATGGTTTGCCCTATCTCATGATTATTATATTTTTCTTATCAGTATTTGAGACCTTATTTTTATGGGTATATGATAAAGGATTCTCAACTTCCCTTTGCCCTACCTTGTTTTCCCAACTTAATGTCCATTTCACTTCACACATAACCTTAAAAAGATCCATTGACCATACTAGATTTGCCCTGTGATGCACTCTGAATCATTTTTCAGATATCCATGACTTTCATAGACTCCATGGCCCAACGATTTGATGACCTCTGATTCCACCTATTCCACTTGATCATTTTACCCAACCCAACCAAAAGAACAAAACCATAAATCTCACAACTAGCCTAAAATCAACCATATAAAGCAAACAAGTTCACATCTTTTGCATACAATAGAGATATCCCTCTCTGAACCTAAGAAGGCTAGGTCCTAGGACTCCAAATAATATTTTCATGTTACCCTGTGCATTTTGTATACAAATATGCTAAATCACGGGACACTAACATTCAGGCAATCACGGTGGGACCCTGAGAAAATAACATCCTAAGCCCTCCTTAGAATTTCAGAAACACTCTTGTCAAGTAGTATCTATTGATTTATCGCCACCTCATCACCATCCTAACATTTTGGTGATCATGGTGGGACTTCTGAGTCAGTTAAAATCTAAGTATCCATTAGGACTTCAGAGACCCTTATCAAATCATAGAGAACTCAAACTGTCATCCAAGAGTAGAATTTGGTTGTTTCCCCATCTTAGCAAAATTATGAAACAGTTATAAGGCACTTCTAAAATACTTAGGGCTACACAAAGGAACTCAGAAAACCCCAAAACATTCTTATATTGTTTTATTGTCAATTATTGGTGGTGGACCATAAACATACATCCTTAAAACAACAAAAAATATCCACTTGGTGACTTCGCTAGCCTCCTGTAGGCATATTACTTCATTAGCTCTCATTTATACTCCTTGGGATTGTGTCAAATCAGCCCTGAGAAGTTTAGAAGCCTATTTCTACACTGTGTAAGTTTACCAAGCAACTAAGAGAGGTAAGCCTTCCTAAAACAGTCCTAAACTTTTAGCCTCTCTACACTTTGAGTTTGAAATCTGGCTTCACAAAGGATAAGTACTAGATATCATCTGGACCCAAATCCTCCTACCATATTTGATGACCTAGAAAATATTTTTTGGAAAACTTATAAATCTAGAAGCTTGACTACTGTTAGGACCATTCATAGAGCAAGCTCTGACCCTGAACATATTACAGCTTTGTGATCCCTAGTTTGACTTGTATCACACAAAGAACCTTTTTAGAACCAAGTCACAAAGAGATATTGATCATACTAAACTTGAGCCCATATGTTTGCAGCAGAGTTCTAGCAGAGAAGCCCCTCCATCCACAGCACCTGACTTTCAGCTTCTCCATCACTTTAGCTCTTTCCATATTAAATCTATTTAGAATCAGTTTTTCGATCCAAATAATTCCACCACACCCATCCATACCACCAGTGCAAACCACTCCACTTCATCCTATACTCCCTTTCACAAACTCTCCTCTTGTAAATCCTCCATTAGCTCCCATATTGGTAGCTTGGTATGCCCCCCTAGTTTTACCACAACATTTGGTACCTTTACCAAATGACTACCAATCCAGAATTCCCCACTTCACCAGAGTTGAATCCATCACTGCACAACAACATGTAGATAGGATAAATTATGATTTTGACTACATGGAATTAGAAGAGGAAACAATTAAAATGAGGATTTTTGCACAAAGCCTAGGAGGAGAGGCTAAGAAATGGTTTAAAGTCTTAGCTCTTAATAGCATACATGATCTCCCTTCACTCTACCAATACTTCGTAAACAAGTGGGAAATCAAGAAAAACCCCCTCCAAATCCTTTCTGAATATAACAATATTAAGAGGAATGTGGGGGAATGTGTGCAAGATTATTGCAGCAAGTTTAACAGTGACTACAATGCCCTCCCCCCTCACATGAAACCCCCACAAGGACTAACACTAGTGAATTTTTTGAAGGCTTTGATCCGGACATGAAATACCAATTAAGAGAGAGGGACCCCAAAAATTTAGAAGAAATGCAAAGGGAAGCTATTAGTGCAGAAGCCAACTTGATTGAAAAGAGAGCTAGGACAAGGTCGGAAAAAAGAGTCACTTAGAATGATGAAATCATAGCCTCAACCTATTCTTCTGATGCCAATATAGAAAACCTAGTTAGAACCATGGAGAGAATTATGGAAAGGATAAACTTGATTGAATGAGAACCTCCTAGGGAAAATCAACCAAATCCCCGAAACAGAAATAGAACTCGAAACTTCAGAAGATACCCTCCCCAAAATAGGCCACGAGACAATGACCAAAAAACCAGGCCTCCTTTCCAAGACATTTATCTTGATGAAGAGGGAAGAGAGAATGTAGAACCTAAAGAAATTCATGTAAACTTAATAGGTTTGGATAATAAAGATAATTTTTTCCTCACAAAATAAGAACAAGATTTATTTTCCCCAGATCAATCTGAAATTAACTATGAATATTCTGAAGACTATGGGTTGGGATTTGAAAATGAAATAATGGAAGCCAGATGCAATATGACCTTAGGAGAAAAGGGAGCCAAGGTGCCCCAAGAAAAACCAAACAGACATCGCTGCTAGGAAAACCCCTCAAAATATTCCTAAAAAGATAGCAGACAACACCAACACCATGGCTGAGAAAACTAATCCAAACAAAGATAAAACTAGCCAACCAAGTGGTGACACAAGCTGCCCTAGTACCTCTACTAGTGGCCCTAAGAAAACTCTTTTTCTCCAAAGCCCCAAATCATAATCAGAAAATTAAAAATGTAGAAAAGTTCATGGTTGATAAAACTGATGTAAATATGCCCAAAACCCAAGTACCTTTAAGTTTTGAAGGAGAGATTTCTAAAATCAAGATAACCATAACTCTCACTGAATTGGTAACTCAGGATATGTATAGGTCCCAAGTTTTGAAAGTTTTGAACATAGGAAATGATACAGACACTCTATACTTTACTAATGACAAACTGGAACTGTTTTTTGGCCCCGAAGTTGAGGGAAAATGCCAAGAAGGAATTGTTCTTCCTTTCTATGTTAGCCTAAACATACATGAAAAAATATTACACAATGCTATGCTAGATTCTGGTGCCTCCCACAACCTCATTCCTAAGGTAGTAATGGAAATATTAGGCCTAGAAATAACCAAACCTTATAAAGACTTATACTCTTTCAATTCGAGTAGATTCAAGTGTTTGGGCCTAATCAAGGATCGTTGTGTCAATCTAGCACAAATACCTGATAAGAGTCTATTCATGGACATAGTTGTTGCTAATATTCCCCCAAAGTATGGCACGCTTTTGTCCAGATCATGGGGAACCAAACTTCAAGGTAGCCTCCAAATGGACATGTCATATGCTAATATCCCTATCTTCAATCAAATTAGGAGATTATACTGGGAATCTCACATGAAGTATATGGTAAGTAGCCTAGATAGGCCAAAAAACACCCCTATTTATTCCATTCATTCATATTTGGACACTTTCATATTATATAATGAAAATTACATTGGTAAACAGGTGAAAGAAAATGAGAAAGAACAAGGCTCTCCAAAACACTGATAGTCCCCCTCAAATGAAGAACATGATAGCAAGAACTCTAGCAGCTTTGAACAACAACACAATGACATATATGAACTAGAAACACTTTGAAACATAAGATTTGATGGCTCTTCTGGAAAGGTTGGTTCAGGAGTTGGTGTCTGGATACATAATACAAATGAGGGCCATTCATACAAACTAGACTTTCAGTGCACTAATAACATTGCAGAGTATGAGGCTCTCCTCCTCGGTTTGCACTTGCTTGAAGAATTAGGAGCTAAGAAAATATCTATCCAAGGAGATTCAGAACTTATCATTAAAAAAATCAAAGGTGAGTACTCAACAAATAATCCAATATTAAGAGAGTACAGAAATGCAGCCCTAGATCTCCTCAAAATTTTTTAGAAATATGAACTCATTTACATTCCTAGAGCCCAAAATAGTCTGGCCAATGAGCTTTCCTTTGCTACCATCAATTGCCAAATACCCCATGCAAGTAAAAAATACACTTTCAAAGTCAAACGCCATCCTATAGTACCTGACAACCTTAACCATTGACAAGTGTTTGAGGGTGATGAACAAATTGATGACTTTTTGCAATCTAGGAATGGATTTACAAGAACAAAACCAAGCCTAGAACATGATGAAGTGGTTTTTGCTAAAGAACAAGCTCATAAAACAGAGTTTTCCTCTACTACTGATATAAATCTGATTGCACATCCTTGTGAAGCAGAATTGTTTGAGGATCTAGACCAAAGGGACCTTGATGTCTCAAAATGTAAAGATGATACAATACCAAGGGGACTTGCACCTTTAGAAGAGTTGTTCGATTTTAATGATGTGGCTAAAAAAAAAAAGATCAAATCCACCAAGAATGATGTAGAGGAGTATAACATAGGCAGCCAAAAGGAACCCAAAATAATCAAACTCTCCAAATATCTCCCTCCTCACATAAAACAGAGATATATTTAACTTTTTCAAGGCTTTAAAGATGTGTTTGTATGGGGGTATGAGTATTTGAAATCATATGATGCAAGCATTATTCAAGATAAGATTCCTCTTAAGGAAAATCAGAAACCTTTCAAACAAAAGTTGAGAAGAATAAACCCCGTCTTACTACCTTTAGTTGAGAAAGAGATTAAAAAAATGTATGATGCAGAGATCATAGTTTCCATTAGATACTCAGAGTGGGTTTCCAACCTTGTGTCAATTAGGAAGAAGACCAGGAAGATTAGACTTTGCATTGACTTTAGAAATCTGAACAAGGCCTCCTTGAAAGATAATTACCCCTTGCATAAAATGGATCACATACTTCAAAAGGTAGTTATCTGTAAGAGAATCTCATTGCTTGACTATTTTTTCGGTTACAACCAAGTGCTAGTATTCCCAAGTGATCAACACAAAAATGGCTTCACCACACCTTTTGGTACATTCATGTATGTCAAAATTCCATTTGGGTTGATGAATGCGGGGGCCAATTTCCAAAGGGCCATGGACACAGCTTTTTCAGAAGACATAGGCTACTTCATAGTCATTTACCTTGATGACATCACTATTTAATCTCAGACTGATGAAGAACACTTAGTCCACTAGAGAAAAGTTTTTGAAAAGTGTAGGAAATAAGGCCTATCTTTGAATCCCAAGAAAACATTGTTTGGTCTCCAGGAAGGAAATATCCTAGGCCACATCATCTTCGAAGAGGGAATCATAGTAGACCCCAAAAATATTGAAGGTATATTGCAAATTAACCATCCTAGAAAGATCAAGGAATTGCATTCATTCATTGGGAAAATCAACTTTTTGAGGAGGTTCATCCCCAACCTTGCTGAACTCTTCAGGAATATTACAAACATGCTTAAAAAGGAGATAGGAGTTAAGTGGACTTTGGAAGCCAAACAATCTTTTGGACTAGTTAAGAAAGCACTCACCCAAACACCAGTTCAAATCAGTCCTGATTTTACCAAAGACTTCTATATTTTCTCATTTGCATCTGAACATACCATGGCTGCAGTGTTGTTACAAAAGAACCTGATGGAGCAAGAATAGCCCATAGCCTTATTTAGCAAAGCCCTTAGAGATGATCCTATAAAGTACAACATCATGGAGAAACAAGCCTTTTCCTTGATTAAGGCATTAAAAGACTTTAGAGTTTATATATTACATTCTCATATCATTGCTTTTGTTCCACACACAGTTGCCAAAGACATTTTGAATTAGGACCCCAATGTAAAAGGGGAAACTGGATCGCTATTATCTTAGAATATGACTTAGAAATCAGACCCACTAAGTTGGTTAAAGGACAAGGACTTGCAAAACTTATGGCTAAATCAAATTTTACATTAGATATGAATATGGTTGATGTTTGAGAAGAACAAGAAGAGTGCACAACCCCACATGTTGAAGAATTATTTATGAGTTCATCTTGGTATGTTGATATCCTATATGTGCTTTTCTATCTCAATGCTCCTCTAACATTATCAAAGACAAAAGCTAGATTCCTCAAACAAAAAGCTTTAAAATTCTGCATTTTAGATGGAATATTATATTGGAAGAATCCTATTCATATATTGATTAATTGTTTGCTTGAGGATGATGCAGGTAAGATCATGCATGAATTGCATGAGGGAGAATTTGGAGGCCATATTTACTGCAAAACCATAGCCAAAAATATCCGTAGAGCTGGTTACTATTGGCCCACCCTTTTTTCTGACACCCACAAACTAGTCATGACTTACCATAAGTGCCAAATATTTTATGGCAAGAGAAAACTATTACCTTTGCCTTTGCATCCCATTACTATTGAAGTTCCTTTTCAACAATGGGGTTTAGACTTCATTTGCGAGATTCACCCCACCTCATCTACCCAACATAAGTGGATCCTCACTGCTACTGATTAATTTACCAAGTGGATAGAAGCCATCCCCTATAGGAATGCCACCGACTCGGTCATTATCAAATTTATTGAGACAAACATCCTGTCTAGATTTGGTTGCCCCAGAAAGAAGCATCAGCAAAGGAGAAGAAGTAAAAATATTCCCAATGGATGAGGCAATAGTCTTCATAAAACCATAGATTTTATGTTCTGGACACCTCCTGAAAATGAGCTTCCCTCCCCAAGTGGAGCCACTATTAGTCATCAGTAATTTTTTTCTTTTTATAGATGACTAAATGTTTATCCCAGATTTCTAGAAACAAAATTCATCAATATTATGAGTTCTAGAAATCTCACCGCCTTCGTTATCCTCAGGATACATTCTTCACTATTTTACTACTCTACCAAACCATGGCCAGCATACCACTCCCAGAAGACCCATCATGGGCTCAAGCTACTCATCTTCACTGTGTTTTGACACCTTTGACCTTATCACCCATTTTGGCCTTGCCTGAACCCTCCATTTTCCATCTATGATCACCAACCAACCTTCTTTTTCCCATGTTTACCAAATATCTTAAAGTATTGATGGTCTCAAAATCCCTCTATAAGCTCTTTATATCAGTCAATTTCATCCATTTCTATATCATCATTGATCAAGAAGCTCTGGTTTTACACTGTTAAGATCGCAAGCCTAATCTCACTCAAGGATCAAGTCCAAGGAATTTCCCACTAGGCCACTAGGGTTTTAAAAATTGTAGGGTTATTTTGAATTCTCTTAATCAGTGTTTTTCATGTGCCAAGAGTGTAATATCCCAAAATAGGGAAAATTTACAAGGTTGGGAATATCTTATAATATCCAAAGATTGGAGATACAACAATATTTAAACACAATAATGGAGTAGCAATGATACATTAACACATAGAATGTCATAAGATCCAAATAGAGATCATATTATATCATAGCAGCAAAAGGTATACAAATACTTGAGGAAAAATTCACTCAAGTTGGGCAATGTAACCCTCAATAGACCATATACATGATAAATGAAGAAAACTGCTACATGAAGAAAGCCCCAGGCTATTACTACATAGTCTATGAGGAAAAGCTGCTGTAAAATGATGTCAATACATAAATATATAAATATACATCTCATGCAATATGGGGAGTAAAGATATAGACTCCCAAAGGCAATTTCTAGACAATCCTAGAAGGATTGGCTGAAATTTGCAAAAACACAAAATGCCAGAGTTGCAGGGGCAAGAATGAATAGCAGCTACAACTCATGAACTAGATGGGATGGCTTAATATGATTTTCAATCTGAAATATACCTCCTCCAATGGATCTTCCAAGTGAGAGGCTAATCCAATCACTGAAGATCTCACCCTCCAAACTAGTAATGCAAACCCCCACTGGAGATAGTCTCAGAAATAACGCAGTCAAGGAGAGGGACTGAACTGTAGGTGATTGGAAATGCTTGGCCTAATGCCAAATATGTGCAATAAGCTCCTAAATCTTCCTCACTAACCTCTCAGAGGAATAGAAGCTCCCTCCTCTGAAATATAAGCTCTAGAAGTGGTGTTGTGGAACCGTCCATTGTAATACCTTGCAACACAATGTTTCCTGCTATAGGAATAACGTTGTAGCTGAAGGAGGTGGCTTGGCCTTGAGCCTGAATGTGGAAAAATGAAGTACGGATCCCTAAATAGGCCTCTAAATAAGGGAGAAGGATTCATAAACAAGAAATCCTTGTGCTAAGAAGCACATCAATCTCAGTTAAACAACTGGATAAAGAAAATAGTCATGCAGACAAAAATAAATACTCAATAACATGTTCTCCTATGGTTGCCTTGTCATCCCTTTATACAAATGAAATCCTTCTTACCTTGGCCCCCACACATTAGGGTTTCCTCCACAAAATTATATTGCCTCCATTCATACTACGCTATCTTCTCAAGTGATCCACTCCCTCTATGGCAGCATTGTTGACTTGGTCAAACTTGACCTTGTCTTCATGCACTTGCCCCCTTTTCACTCTGGAAGGTGAAAAATCTAGCTATTTTGATGATCCCTTTCATGCTATGAGGGATTTTATTCCTATTCATGGGCCTCCTTACCTATTTATTCCTCTCCTAAATGGAAACAGAAAAATTTAATATTCCAATTAGCTGCATGCTAATTTTGGAATATTACAATCCTCCCCTCGCAAATGTTGCTTGTCCTTAAGAAACTGCAAGCATAGAACTGAAGGGCCTTATTTAGGCATGAGGGCTGATATGAATTGGGATCTAGCATCCCCATATGAATCTCCCATCTGCAAGAAATCACCCATACAAAATGAGTTACCTCCCAACATGGCAACTCCTGAAAGTCTTCCTCTACCTTTGGCTCATGCAAAGTAGGTGGGCTGAAAATCTGATCATGGTAGACAAGGTAGTCTACCCCATGTTTTCCTTCTCTCCACTCATGATAAGTGTATATTATGTGATGATATTGGGCTGCAATATTATTTCCCTTAAGTGGCAAAATGAAGAACAATCTTCCAAGGATCTCCTCTCCAACATTGAAGAACAAGCTGGCCCAAAACATCTCCTCCATGATGAATAGGACATGATCATCATAGGGTATCCAAATGAGAAGTTTTCTGAAGGTTTTACATGATGCTGCATGATACAAACAATGTCTCAAGTGGACACAGCACAGTCTTTCCCACTGCAACTTCAAAAAATAGCATGGCAAGTGATGTTTTGACAAATGGCTAGTTATGTGAATGATCACATCTACTAGTGAATAGTAAATGGGTGAATGTGTCAACTGAGAATACAAGAAATAATCATACACTTGCCCATGGTTATAAAAATTATGGTTTTCTCCATCATAATAGTTGAAATTTTTTTTTTTTATGGGATTCAACAATAAACTTGCCCTCTTTTGGAGAAATGCACTGTATGATAATGGTAAGAAGATGCAAATACTATGTTACATAATCAATAGATGCAAAAACAACATTCTCACCATGTTTTCAAAGTAAAGTGATGCATGAATACATGAATAAGTCCATGCCTCAATGGAACAATGCTGCTAGACTATGTAGATAGGCTCCTGCCAACTCATAGCTCATTTCCTTAACATGATCCTTGTCAAAGACTCCTCTAGTAATGCTGCTGAAAAGATGGAATTCCTCCCAAGATGGAAGTACTTCCTGATAATCTAAGGCCAAGGAGTAGCCCCTTTGCAAAATGATATTTCCATCTCCTACCCCTACAACATCATGCAACATGTGAGAGAAATTCTTCCCCTGCTCTCTCAAATACAACCCAAGAAACAAAATCTTTTGCTGCCTCCTCATACTCTCATCATACAAATTATGTGATGAAAACATAATGAATGATATGAATATCACATCAACGCCATGCATCCATATTTGTTTATACTCAATGATGAAAGCATATTTCCACATATTCTCCATCCCCATACCCTTAGGAAGAGTATATGCCAAGTGATGGCCAAACTCCTTCAAGAGTAACTAGCGTAGCCAAGCTTCCTGCTGCTTGGTGTCATAGATCTACAAGTGGCTTACTAGCCTCTTTTTCTTCATCCACATCCACTCAATCACATGGGGATTTCTCCTTCCATCCTCCATCTTGTTACTCCTCCCACGAGGGCTACCATCCTCCCTGTGTTGATGAACCTTGCACTTCATGATATGTTGAAGTGCATCTCTAATGGAATATCCGGATGAGACCTCCTCCTCATGCATGGCCTTCCAAAACCAAAGATGCCTTAGATCTGCTGCAAGTAGAAGTCTCTCTTTGAGCTATTTCATGCTCATTGAGAGAGTGTCATATAGAGAGGAGAAAAATTTTCTCATCTCAAGATGTCTACCCCTTCTTACTGCTTCCTTCATTGCTTCCATAATGAAGCTTCCATTTGAATGCTCCCATGAGGAATGGGTCCTCTTTTCTTCATCACTGCTCTTGTACAACGCAATGTAAATCTATTGATCTAGATCATCTGTACATAATGATGTAGATCCCTCCATAGTATTTACTGAAATGACAAGAGATGGAAACTTAATCAAACCTTGGTGAAATTTGGAAGCTCCTTGCAGGGCTGCAAGAGTTTCTTCCTCATATGTGTTGGCTTTCCAAACTGCTGAAGATGAAGGCTTCTCCTCCATGGTTACAACAGTGCTGGTACATGCCTCTTCAACTGGTGGTGAGGGATTCTCCCTCCTCTTTCCAGATCTCTTGATCATCCTTTGAGAAACCTCAACAAGAGTAGATACCCTTGCATGGCTCAAATGGTTGAACCACCAAATATTAGCTTCACCTTCAAGGTGCAGCACTGCAATTTCTACAGCTTCTTTCTCCACTACCAGATGTAGTAGGAATAAATCCTCTAGCTTCATTACCCAAGCCTTTGCTACAAATTTGAGTGACGCATCAAAAGTGGACAATATAAATCTATTGCCTCTCATCATCCCATAGTTGTAGAGTCTTCTTTCTTCTTTCAGCTGAATGAAATGTGGTAAAGCTAGAGTCTCCTTGGAGGCTCTAGATTTATCTTTGTATTCAGAAAGGTATTCACTTAGAATTTTAGATTCCAAGTGTTCTTCATGCTTCTTGTCTTCTTCCCTTTGATAATAGTAAGTGCATGGCCCTTCCTCTTCTTGAAACCCTCTAGGAGTTTCACTGCAACTCTTCTTCTTTTTCTGATTAACCTCCTTGGAGAGGTTCTTCCTAGATCTCAAAAGTGATGAGAGAAAGCTCATTATTTTCATCATCTTGATCTCTTATATCTTCTTATGGCTGAAACTCACAAGCTAAGCCAAATATCATGCTCCGATACCACTTTAATATCCAAAAATAGGGAAAATCTACAAGGTTGGGAATATCTTATAATATCCCAAGATTAGAGATACAACAATATGTAAACACAATAATGGAGTAGAAGTGATACATTAAAAAATAGAATTCCAGAAGATCCAAATATCCATCATATTATATCATAGCAGCAAAAGGTATACAAATCCTTTAGGAAACATTCACTCAAGTTGTGCAATGTAACCCTCAACAGAACATATACATGATAAATGAAGAACATTGTTACATGAAGAAAGCCCCAGGCTATGACTACACGGTCTATGAGGAATAACTACCAAAAAAAGATGTCAATACATTAATATATCAATATACAGCTCATACAATACGGGGAGAAAAGATATATACTCCAAAGGCAATTTCTAGACAATCTTGGAAGGATTTGCTGAAATATGCAAAAGCACAAAATGTTGGATTTGCAGGGGAAAGAATGAATAGCAGCTGAAATTCATGAACTGGATGGCATGGATGAATATTATTTCCAATCTGAAATAGACCTCCTCCAATGGATCTTCCAAGTGAGAGGCGGATCCAATCACTGAAGATCTCACCCTCCAAACTAGTAATGCAAACCCCCACTGCAAATACTCTCATAAATAACACATTCAAGGAGAGGGAATGCATTGTAGGTAATAAGAAATTATTTTCTTGATGAAAAATATGTGCAATTAGCTCCTGAATCTTCATCACTGACCTCCCAGAGGAATAGAAGCTCCCACCTTTTAAAGATAAGCTCTAGAAGTGGCGTTGTGGAACCCTCCACTACAACACCCTGCAACACAACATTTCCTGCTACAGGAATAATGTTGTAGCTAAAGGAGGTGGCTTGGCCTTGAGCTTGAATGTGGATAAATTAAGTACATATCCCTCAAGAGGCCTCTCAAGAAGGTGTTATCACCCAAAAATTCTCAAAACATCATTGTGTCAACTCTGATTTTGGTCATGATTTCAAGGAGGTCTTAGATAGGTTTTGAGTCATTTCATGATTGAAAGGGTAAGTGATAGGCTTAGAGTCTCAAAAATTTCATCTTTAATTTCCAAATAAATTTTAGAAGTCTTATTCCATGGTTTAAATATCCCATCATCCATTTAGAAGTTTTAAAAGGTCAGTTTTCATTTTCAAATAAAGTCCTTTAGGTTCACTTCATGGTCAAATAGGTCATATTTTTCATTCAGGGGTCATGCCATGAATTTTTGGGTTAAATTTTTGC
Source organism: Pinus albicaulis (assembly GCA_034641835.2). Taxonomy (NCBI): domain Eukaryota; kingdom Viridiplantae; phylum Streptophyta; class Pinopsida; order Pinales; family Pinaceae; genus Pinus; species Pinus albicaulis. Next base: position 1,609,892,866 of record CM076580.1, read on the forward strand.
AATAATATAGGAATCCACATTTTCATAGTGCATCTAGTTAAAAAAAGGTGATTTGCGCTACAAAAACAAGTTGTTTTCGTAGCGCACTATGAGGCAAAAAACCTGTTTTTCTTTTTTTAGTAGTCAACTTCCAAGCAGGTTCCTGAGCAACTGAAAACTCATTTTTAAATACTGAAAGAGGTATTTATTCCTAACATACCTAACTACAAAACCTATCTCATTTTCTTTAAATTCATTGTGAAGTAGGAGAAACTAATGACTCAACTTGCGCTACAAAACTGTTGAAAGTCATTGAGAGAAAAACTTTGCTTTCGGGTTTTAGTAGTTCACTTCAAGATCATTTTTTGGCTACAAGAAAAGGTGTTTTGATATTATGAGGGAGTTTAATCTTCATAAAATATCCATATACAATAACATATCTCAATTTTCTCACAATTTTTACCAGTTGGGAGGTACAAGGCTTTCCTTAAAGCCATATTTTCAGAAATCAGAATTTTCTAGTTTTACACAAGTTATTCAAAGATAGTTTCTGGGTAGTAGGAGAGGTATTTCAAAAAAGGAAGAGAGGTTTTTATTCAATAAAATTTTTTCTCCAAAATCCTCCTTCATTTTTTCAAAATACATTATGGGTTAGAAGATAAAATCTCTGTCTTAACATCTATTTTTCGGATGAAAACATGCAACAAATGATAAACCTTTGAAACAGTTTTTTCATGAAGATAAAGATCATTTTTGAAGGAGAACATCCAATAAATCCATTTTATGTTGATATAAATCCTTAAAAAATCTTAAATATTCTTAAAACTGTATATTTTTTGAAAAAATTGTGTTAAAGGAGCATACACTGCAGTTTCCTAGCGTGCTACGAAACTGTTGAAGGTGAAGTTTCGGCATGTTTTTCATGTAATTGGGAGGTAAGGACTGCTAGTTTTCAGATTTTTATATTACTAGTGGAAATATTAAGGTAAAAAATGAAGTTTCAGATTGAAAATAAGGAGAAATAATGGTCAAAGGAAGTACTTTTACAGTGGTATAAAAACTATGCTACGAAAACAGGTTATTTTTGTAGTGCAGTCATATTTCATCTCCTTTTCATTTTTTCAAAATTTTCTTTTTTCACAGGTGGAAGGTTGAAGTGTTTATGGAATGTTAACACATGTTACATATACAAAAAATTCATCAAGGCTAGCAAATCCATTCGAAGACAAGCATGGATGTTAACAGATAAAAATCAAGACACTCTGTCTCATGGTTTTTAGGACAGTTAGGTCATGAATCAACAGGGTTTATAACAAGACTAAAGGAATCATCCAAATTCGACCTCATGAGGTTGCAGCTATGAAAGGAAGAATTAAAGTTTAGATAACCTTGTTTCAAGCATATTTATGAGTTTCACTCATATTTGGATTAGGACTCTTCCAAGACTATTTACTTGTCATTTTGTAATTAAAAGTTTGTTTTATGGTTATATTAAGTGTCATGGATGGGAATTTGAATTCTCATAGTGATGGATCATGGAATCCAAGATTTTAAAGGCTATATATGAAGCATTAGGTCAAATTAGCAAAGGGTTGGAGACTTTTTGGCCCAGCTGCTACTTTATGTTATGGACTATAATCAGTAATATAGAGAGGTTTTTTTCTTCTTGACAGATCTGAGTTTCTCATGGGGTTTAATGTTTTATTGATCTATATGTTACTTTAAATTACTTGCAGTAGATATTATTAATATTATTCATAATTCACAACCATGTGCTCTAACTTCCTTTAGTAATGGGATGACTGTGTTTTTCCTGTATCTTGTGAGTAAACTACCTTTGAACCACTAGCACTATATTTCATTGCTATTACTCAAAATTAATAATCATATGCTCTGACTTCCTTTAGTAATGGAATTATTTTTTTTAGCAGTAGATCTCATCGCTATTACTCAGAATTCATAATCCTATTCTCTGACTTCCTTTAGTAATGGAATGACTATTTTGACCTATGTTATTAAGTGAATTGTCTTTGTTAAAAACCCTATTTGTCTCAGCTTCCATGTCAAGAGATGTTGCCACTGAATCTACTGACTTGTTGAATCCATATCCCAATGGTAGTAAGCCTTCATCTTTCAACCTATAAACATACAAAATCACAAACCACGGAGTTATCCATCTATCTATATCTTATATCATTAACCCTTGAGAGAGCCCTCTCAGGCTGAGGAGGCTAAGCCTTAGCCAAAATATTGGTTTGAAATAGTTACACTGAAGTGGTCTGATCAGCTGCCTATCAGGTCCTATTTTGATGATAACAAAAGGGAGAAGAATTCCTAAATAGGAAATCCTTGTGCTAAGCAGCACAACAATATTAGTTAAACAACTGGATAAAGCAAATAGTCATGCAGACCAAAATCAGTACTTAATAACATGTTCTCCTATGGCTACCTTGTCCTCCCTTTATACAAATGAGAGCCTTCTTGCCTTGGTCCCCAAAAATTAGGGTTTCCTCCACCAAATGATCTTCCCTCCATTCATACTGTGTTGTCTTCCCAAGTGATCCACTCCCTCTATGGCAACACTGTTGACTTGGTCAAACTTGACCTTGTCCTCATGCATTTACTCCCTTTTAACACTGGAAGGTGCAAAATATAGCTATTCTGATGATCCATTTCATGATATGAGGGATTTTATTCCTACTTGTGGACCTCCTTACCCATTTATTACTCTGCTAAATGGAAACAACAAAATTTAATATTCCAATTAGTTGCATGCTAATTTTGGAATATTACAAAGAGGCTGCAATCAAAGAGGAATAAGTTTAGCATATGATTGTCCAAAAGGTATCAAAAAATCCTTCAATAAATGCTTCTTTTGTCAAAGCACAACTTCTGCAAAAGACAACAGCCCATCTTAGACATTTTTGCAGGAATGAATGAGATGGTCATCAGTAGAAAAAGAGGTAAGTAAAGAGGAAAATCATCCCTAAGGGCAGCCACAACAAAGGAGAGGAAGTAGGCCTATGAACAAAGAAAATCAGTGCTTTTATGACTGATTGGCTAAAAAGTGTTTCCAGGCAAGGAGCCAAAGCCAAAACCACAAGGACAAGGGTGCATCATCACAACTGTGCATAAATTGAAGATTTATTGAAACTAGAAATGAAGATGAGAGACCTCCATGATGAAAGTACGCAGAAGTTGAAAATGATATCAGAAGATGACTTACATGATTTGTCAAGGCAACACTATTTCACTACATCAAAGGGAAAAATTGTAAAGAGTATCAATGTGAGGAATTCTAAGCCTTCAAGTACAGTCAGATATCTTCAAAATGGTCAAAAGAAGGAAAGCATGAGATTAAGTGTCAAATAGGAAATAAAATTGAGCATGAGTTCTACTATTGAGTGATTAAGGTGCCAAACTCCAAAGAAATTTTAAGAAGACCAAAACACTGTGTTATGGCACCTGCAGCAAGCAGGAGTGGCCAAGGGGAGGTAATGACAAACTTGATTAAAAATACTAAGGTCACTGTGCAAGACAAACCCATTATACCTCTGGAAAATTAGTAAGAAGGGGAGGAACCCTTTTTTAAGACCACTTACACTCTAGGATCTCAAAGAGGGATAATATATGCTTCTATCAGTCTCTCAATAAAAAGGGGTTGAAAACATGAGAAGGGTTAAAACACAGTCAAACCATACAACTCCAACAGGCACCTAGCAAAACAAGTTTTAAGAAATATCAATAGGCCAAAGAGAGCTAAAATCCATCACCTCAGTTACCTAAGGACACCCAAGAAGAAAGGTTGAGATGATAAAGGATCATTTTTATTGTTTTAAGTCACCTCCTGCAAAAGAAAAAAATATCAGTAATAAAGTGACAATGGTAAAAAAGCAAACATTGGCAAAGGTGGGTTTTGGGTTTTAATTATTTTTCCAAAGGTATAAAAAGCCATTTTTTATCACTCAATCCCATTTTTTATTTGCAAAAAGGAGTGGAAGGTTTTCAAATAAATTTCTGAGTTCCTGGCAGACATCGGGCAGAAAAATCTCGGTGCTACGCTCCTGGAAAAGCATGCAATGTGCCTGTGTGTGCCCTCTTTGCAAATTGTAATGGAGCGCTACGCGCCTGTAGAAGTGTGCTACCCACTCATAGTGCAGGGCACGTTCATCAGGAAACACCCAACAACTCGTTCAAATCCACCCGACAAGACCAAAAAGTGTGCAAACTCTACGTGTGTTGCGTGTTTTCCTTACCCTTCCACACTGCACAAAGACTCGACTGACCCAAGCGCTATGCACAAGGCCATAGGTCGACCTGTCAGCGTGTGCATCTTAGCCCGGGTGCTACACGCCTCTACGTTCAACAATGCACGAGGACCACCCGACAGGACCCGACCGTTGCACCTTCCTGTGCTATGTTCAAAGCTGACCCAACAGCCCATGCAGGGCTGACTTGACTGGCCCAATGCTACACTCCTTTGCTATGTGTTTAGCTAGGAAGCTTTTCAAGCTATGCAAGCCTCCAAATTTTTTCAGAGCTCCTCCATGTCTCTGCTTGGCACCTCCTGAGGGTTTTTCAAGAGGTATTTAAATCTATTTCCCCATTTCATACTGTTTTAAATGGTGAACTTAGAGAGAAAGGTAAAAAAACCCTAAAGGAAGAGAAAGGCTTGGTCACCATGCTAAAAAACTATGTTGATCGAAGAACACTCACCCATATACATGATAAAGATACACTGAGACTACTTTGATAATCAGTCATCATTTTCCTTCACTTACAAATCACTGCCATTCTCATTATCATCTCGCTTGCCCTCTCCGTATCATTTCACAAGTAGTTTATGGTTTTCTTTTCAAAGCAAGGGTAAAAAAATAAAATGTCTAGAGAAGGCAATAGTGACAGTGGCAAGGGAGGCCAAAGGCCTAGGAGACCACAGAGAAAGGGTGGAAAAGTGAACAGGTTTGAGCCTTTGAACACCAAGGAGTTGACAGCCTCCCCTACCACAGTTTCATATTTCCAAGAGGTAGGTTGTTTTGATTTCTGTGAGAAGGTACAAAGAGTCCAAAGTCACCCTGAGTTGACCACACTTTTTGTCCTCAACCTCCATGACCATCAAGTTCATCTAGCTGGGGTAAATTTTGAGCTATCCATAATTATAATTTCTATGGCCACTGGAATACCTTGTATGGGAGAAAAATGGTTCAAACAGGTGAATTTGGACTTGAGACATTATCAGCCTTTCTTGAAACCAAGATACCAAGTTGATTGAAAAATTATTTTTCCCTTTTCCCATTTGTTGGAAAGATATTCCCCTTTAATGAAAGTAATCATGAAGTATTTTACATGCAAGGAGAGGTCTTATAGACTTTATTCCTACCATATAAGACTCCTTATGCACTTCACTAGGGCCAAGCTACTACATTTTCCCTATTACCTTTATAGAAGTATTGATAAGATGTCATACATTGTGCAAAAGAGGCCTCCTTCACAACAAATGAAAAGTCTTTTCCATCATTCTCTTATCAAGATGATTGTGTTCCATCAATTGAAGAAATAGGGTATCCCATGGGAAGTGTTCGTTGCCCATGATGTTTTCACAGATCCACAGCCTCTTCCTTTGCAAAGTGTTATTGTCCCATAATTTGGCAGATTGGTAAACCAAATGGTAGGGTAACATCAAACCAATCTTTGGAGTCCTAGGATCTAGCCTTCCTGGACTCAGAGAGGGCTCTCTCTATTATGCGAAGGATGTGAACTTGTTCGCTTTATATGTTTGATTTTAGGCTAGTCATTACGTATATTTTGGTTTGTTTTCGGTTTGAGGTAAGCTGATCAAGTAGGAGAAATAGAAAGAGAGTTTATCAAATCAACATGGCTATGGGGTCAGATGAAGTCAAGGTTGACTAAATGATGGACAAGGTGTATTGCAGGGCAGATTTAGCAAGGTCAATGGATCCTTTGGGTGAGGTGTAATATGAAATGAACATTAAGTTTGTGAAGAGACAAAGAATTCTTAAGCATATATAGTTTAAAAGTAAATACTCATGAGGTAGGGAAAATCATTCATCTCTATGAACAATACTAAAACTGATAAACATGAAAGGTAAACATGCAGGTGAGACATAGAAGCATAAAAACTCCTAACTTTAGAAATTCACCTTCAGCTATTTGGAAAACATATAAGATAAAAAAATAACTTAATATATGGAGAGGGAAATCCTAAACAACATATATCAAACTATCGGGAACTTTGAAACAAGTTGGTAAGCATGGACAAAGGGAAATATCGAACGAGACCTCTTTGACTTAACCTAAGCAATTAATATTTCATAGATAGGTTTCAGAAATAGAGTTTTGAGAACTTCAAATAAGCAAGGCATACCTTGAATCAGATTTGATAGCTAACATAATTACCATTAATGAAACAAATGAAAATTTCTTGGTGGACCTAAGGAGCAGTTAAGAATTCCTTATAATGACCAAGAAGAAGAAAACATCAAAGCTGTAGTAAACAGGAGGTTTGAGGTGCTTCCATGAGCATATCTCAACCTATAATTTTCTGATCTACAAAAAACAAGAAGCATGGAACATTCATGAAAACACGAATACATAAGAAAATCAGGGAAACATCACCAGTCACCAAGCTATGGAATCCTGCACACAATGCTCCTCCACCATCAAGCCAAGCAAGACATTCATCCACTTCATAAAACCAATATTTTCTCCAAGCTCATAAAACTATGTATTGCTCTCAACATGTCAATTTCTCCTATTTTATTACAATGAATCCTCATGGTTTATATATTCAAAGAGGATAAAATATCACTAGAGCATCTAGAAGGCCATTGGCCAAAGCAAAATATCCCAATTTGTCTTGGAGGCCTCACAAGGTCTAAGGCACAAAATATCTACTCAAAATATCTTTTTCAGACCAAAATAGAAAAAAATTTCACTTTTAGGCTCTAACATACATGATATAACTTGCCTAATGCAAATTTTCTCTGTCCTTAGATAGGAATGCAGAAATCTGTCTCTGATTTTGCAAAATTTCCAGGTGCGTAGCACCAAAAAAGGCCCTTTTGTAGCAAGGTTTTGGAGGCCTTCTCGATGTCGAAAAAGGCTCTAGGATGGCTCGTTGGAAAGATATGGATGTATAATTTCTAAATATATTTTTTTTTTCTCAATATGATCTATAGAAGTTTCCCAAAAGGAAAAGAAAGTGCAGATTCCCAGGGCCGCATCACATGCTCAGAAACAGTGGCAGAAAGGTGAAAAAATGGTTGTTTTTGGACCTTTTGAGGGGCCAAAACAACTCCAAATGAGCTGAAATTTTGTGAGCATGCTCCTCTAGTGCCAATGAATCCAAAAATGTAAAATTTTCCTGCTGACGATGCTCTGAGAAAAAGCGTAGCGTCCGGGGTGCTGCGCTCCTAGGCTTAAAAAATCACAAAAAACCAAAAAGTGTCCAATTTTGCTCAAAATTGGTGAGTGAATCCCTCAAGGGTCCCTAGAGACCTGTAGTGAAGCTTGAGCCAAAATTCCAAGCCTAGCTTGGTATTTTCGATATTTTGGTGTCGGGCACCTCCTTCGGGAAATTTTGAGGTTTTTCCTAGCAAACTGATTTCTATTTTTATAATGCTCAGTCATATTTCTATGTAAGCCCAGATCTTTGTTTGCCTTCTCCAACTTAGCCTCAAAATGTAGGTTTGAACTTTCAAGCGATGATTCTTTTTCATGCTCAATCTCCAAGGTGAGGAGCTCAGTGAGAGGGAATTGTTGTGCTTGGGCTGATTCTTCCTCTCTCTTTTTTTCCAATGCTTTCCTAAGACCCATAGTCTTAGGCCTCTTCGTAGCCTACCCCTCTTCCTCATTGTCTTATTCATAGGCGCACATGTACTCCTCTAGCTGTAGTTGTGATTTCTAAGCCTCTCTCTTGCATTTGAGCACCGGGCATCATAAATGGCTAGCTGGCCACTCATATTCCTGTTTTTCATATGTAGGATATGAATAATATCCTTGGATCTTTCCAGCTCAACCTTTAAATCTCTGATTTGTGCACTCCGGTCCTGCAGGAGGAAATTAAGAATCCTTGTTCATTTTCCTCATCACTGTCCAAGTTAATGAGTTCAAATTCCCTCTCTTCTTCGTGATTTCTTTCATGTTCTTCCATTGCTTTCTTTCCTTTGTCCTTCATGGGCTTCTTACCCTTGTCTTTATTTGGCAATTCACCCTTGTCTTTCTTTGGCAGTTTACGCCTACTCCTCAATGCCTTGGTGACATTTCTTTGCACTATTTGAATGCCTTTTCCTTTCACTGTTTTGCTGATTTTTTCCTTCACTGGTCTTGAGGAGGAGTGCATGGCCCCTTGCCTTTGAGAGGCAGTAAACACATGCTTCTCACTTTTCTGATGAGGGATGATGAGAGGTGTCACAAACTGGGCTTGTTCAATTTGGTCACTTACAACCCTAAGACTATATTTTTCTTGAAGAATATTTTCTATGGGTGTCCCTTTGTCACTTTGCTATTGGAAGTCCCTTTGATTATCAATTTCAACATTTTTCATGCTTTCATTACTATAGGAGGACCTTCAAAAGTGTCATACTCTATTTCTGCATTATGGGAGGCACCTAGGTCTGACACATTTTCATATTTAGGACCGTCCATGTCTTAGCTTTTCTACCGTTGTTCTGACTGTCAACATCCCTATGATCCTTTCCATCATTTCCTTGTTTATTTAAAACAACTCTGAAAACTGTATCTAGGCTATCTTCATTAATCTAGTCATTGTTATGACTATTTTCCTTTTGTTTGACATTGCCTGCTATGAAGCTGTTAGTGTCTTTTTCTTCACTATGAGTCCCAGCATCTTGTACTCCTTCCTTATCATGGGTATCATTGCTTAAATCTCTGTGCTATTCTTAGTTTGTATTCTTATCTCTGCTGCTATTTTTACTATCTTCCCGTTGGCTATCTTCCTCCTTGCTGTTGTTTTTACTGCCTTGCTCCTGGCTATCTTCCTTTTTGTTGCTTTCCTCTTCTCCATTTCCCTCTTCTTCTTTAGTTTCTCCCTTATCCTCAACATTTTCCTCTTTGTTTCCTTCCTTATTATTAGTATTGCTTTCTTCGTGATCAGCAGTGCTTCCTTCAAGGCCAACATTACTTTCTTTAGGACCACTATTTCTTTCTTCGTGATCACTTCTGTTTTTTTCATGATCACTTCTATTTTCTTCATGATGACCTTTTTTTTCTTCATGAACACTTTTATTAGGAGAAGGTGTTTGAAGAATGTTTTCTTGGGAGAGTGATTCATGGGAGGAAGGTGAGTCATGGTTAGTGGAGGGTGATGAAGGGGTATGAGGAAGATTTTGAGAAGAGGATGGCACATTTTGCAGTGGGATGGAGGATGAGGTGGTGAAGTCATTATGGGTAATAAAAGCTTCCCAAGGAATTCCTTGTTGCTCCAGTTGGTGAGTTACAATGATTTTGACAAGAGAGTGATGAAATAGGCTTGCCATCTGTTGAGCGGGAGGCTTATTTTTTTATGATGGTGGACATTTTTCAATGCTTTTGCAGAGGAAATAGGGCATATTCATCAGCTTGGTCCTGGTGAAGTGCATGAGGTGTCTAATATGATAGGAGTAGACTCAGGAGAGCCTACCCTTACAGGTAAATTATTTCATGAAAATCTTCACGAGGAGGGAGTACATGTCTAGTAGATGTGAAAAATGAAAAATGGCTTTACACATAGCTTGACAACTAGGTTTTAGAAATGGATGATAATGGATCAAGTTAATATGTTTCTGTTTAAACCATATTTCTCCTATATAAGGCATCCTAGTAGCTTTAGAGATAGCTTTAAGGGTCAATTCAAACCTTACGCCTGCTATATGAACTTTATGCCTGTGAAGCCTTAGGGCAAATAACTCTGTTAATTGAGGTTGGCTCTTGAATTATTGTACCTTGTTGCAGAACTCAAAACACCCTAGTTCTTGGAAATCAAATAAGATAGAAGGGGAGGATATCAACTTTTTGGTGTCTATAGGCTCAAACCTATTGCGCTTCCCTCCTTTCTTAGACTGTCTTCTTGGTCTTTGAGGCTCATCACTCTCTTCTTGAGACATGGTTATTACCTTGCCCCTTCTTCCAATTTTTAAATAGAAAAGGATTTTAGCTGGTGAAATGATGAGGAAAAGGCATTTTAGGAGGTTTTGGACTTCTAAACATGCTTATATGATCAATAGAAAAACACGTTATATTTCTATCCAATTTTTCCCTGAAGATGTCTTTGAGACAACCTTAGCCCTAATTGGCACTTCTAAAACTTAAAAACATGAGGAGGAGATGCTAATTTATGGATAATACCTCTTGAAACATTTTCTCATGGAAAACTGCAGCTTTTGGAAAAAAAATTGCCAATTCTGGCCCTTTCTGTAATTTTTTGGGCGGTGCAGCACTTTTCCTACAGGCACACAGCGTCGACTCGGTCGCTTTCTGCACGAGTTTGTGTGGTAGGCTGAGTGGTGGGCACGTAGAGGCTTCAGCCTGGGCGCTATCTGCACGTGAATTGTGTGGAAACCACAGTGGTGGGCGCGTAGTGCCTCTTGGCACGAGCAACCTCTACATGATGACTTGGGCGCTGTCGGGCAACAGTTCTTGCATGTCAGGCAGGAAAGAGAATGCGTAGCGCTTTTCCTCAGATGCATAGCATCCAGTTATAATTTGCACTAGATGCACCTACAGGCGTGCAACACCTGTCTACAAGTGTGCAACGTCTGCGGAAATTTTCTCAAGGATGCTCTCCGAAGCTTCAAACGCACTTCTTCTTTTGCCAAAGGTGGAATGAAAAGGACAAAGGACGTTGGGGCTATTTATATCCCTTTCTGAAATTATTAAGGACAGAAAAACCCCTTTCCTATAGTTTAATGTGAACATTTCTATTTTTTGTCTTTTCATTGTCTTAGTGCAACAGCCTTTTTGGAGCCAATCTTCTTTTTGTTTCTAAACCATTGATTTATGGTCTGAGCAATTGATTGGTTTATGATGGCATTTTTTTTTCATTGCAAGGTGAATTTAAAAGCTAATGTGCCTCCATATCCCTTGAAACAAGTCTGTGACTATCTTTTTGTGTGACAATTCAACTAACAAACTTTGATTGTTACTCCTTTAATGGAAATGGCACCTAGAGCCTTAAAAATAAGGTTTTCTCACCTTTTGGATTTCAAAATCACATATTTGATTTAGTGGAGTTTTGTACTCTTTCACTTATCTTTAGATCATAAATCAAAAAAAAATTTACACCCTTTGCTGCTGATGAAGGAGGTGTTTACTTTGACTTGTCATGCCTACTTGCTCATTTTCCCAATTTTCTAAAACTGTTTCCAAATATCTTCCACTGTGGCTTAAGAAATCAGATATTGGCTTTCACACAAATAATACCATGTTTCTTTTCTTCTTTATAGTGGTCTTATTCTCTTCTTCTGAAGGCACATTTGATGGTTTTTGTCTTGTTTGCAGGGGTGTGGCAAAGGGTAGTTGTCCCTCTCCCATTTAAGCTTTAAGGCCCAAAAAATGTCCTGATGATACCTTTACCAAAATGCGCCATGCCTTTCATATATTAGTGACTTTTATGAGAGTTTTCACAGAGGCTTGTATGAGCAACAATTTACCTCTTATAATTACATCAAGACCTTTGGAGTAGCATTCAAATTTTTGTGCCTTCTAACCATTGTTGATGACCTTTTGAAACCTTTTAGGTATCCCTGCTTTGAAGAGAAGGTCTTGATTTTCCATGTGACCTTCAGCTCACTGTACCTTTTATTCAAACTTCCAACTGACTTGACTGAACCTTCTCTTTGGTGCCTCTCCTTTGATCTGTTTTTCTTTAGACTAAACATAAATATACCCCTGCAAAGATGCACTTGATGTAATGGTTTATTCTTGGTAGATTTCACTGTTGGACTAGGAAGGCCACCTTGGATATTGTTTAAGTGCTTTTCAGACATATGAAAGCCTCAACTCTGCTTCTCTTGTTTTTACCTTTGATTTTCTGTGAAACAGAAGTGCATGAAAAATGATGGTGCATGACTTAGGGAAACCTAATTGATTTGTTTATCAAGGTTTTTAGGAAAGGGCTTTTGGCTGATGGTTAAAAAACATAGTTTTTGAACAAGACATGGGGTTTTTAGATATTCTACCTATGCACCATCACCTATAAACCTATACACCTTTACATTACTTTGAAGGGATTTATAAATAGGCTTTTGATATCGATAGTGACTTGGGAAGTTGGAGAGTAAGAGGGAAAACTTGGCTTAACTTGGCCAGACAAATTTTGTGAAATAGGAGGACTTAGTCATTTGAGGTAACCATCATGGATAGGGCAAGGCTTACTAGTCCAGGATGGGGTCTTCATAGGATGACCAATCTAGTCATAGCAGACAAGAGAGAAGGGATAGTTAAAAAATTTATGTGAGGAGATTTCTAGAAGACATAATGATTTTTTTGAATTTGGTTTCTAAAAAACCTGAAAAATGAATATAGTCATCTAAACAGGTGAAAATATTGATGACTAACACAAATTTTACCCTCATCATCTCATCCACCTTCCTCCATTCCTCCATCATTCCTCACTGACCATGAATCATCCTCTCCCCAAGAGAACTTTCCTCCTTCACCTTATCCTAAAGCATCAGAACAAGAAGAAAGTGATGAAAAGCAAGAGGAAAATGACAGTCAAAATTAAAATGACAGAAAGGAAGAAGAAACAAATGATGAGATAGAAAGTGACAGTCATGAAGAAGGCAGTGAGCCAAATAATGTGGAAGAAACAGATGCAAGCAAGGAAGAAAATGATGATGAGGAGGATGATGATGAAAATCAAGAGACAGTGGTAGATTATGAAGAAGGAGAAAATTTAGAACAAGAAAGTAGTGATAAGGCATACAATGCCGAAGATGATGAAGACAAAGGAAGTGAGCCAAACAATGAAGAGGACAACAAAGGAAATGAGAAAAACAATGAACAAGAAGGAGAGGGAAATGAGCCAAATAGTGAAGAAGAAGCAGATGCAAGCTGAAATGAAGAAGAGGATGATAATGTAGAAAATATGGAAGAGGATGATGATGCTAAAGATCACGAAGATAAAGAAACAGATGAAGAAGAGATAGAGGTAGACTTAGAAGAAGAGGATAGTGAACATGACAATGATGAATATGAAAACAGTGAACATGACAGTGGGAAAAACAATGACAATGATGCAGAGGATAGTTTAGAACAAAATTACAATGCAGAAGATATGGAAGAGGATGGTAATCATGAAAATGCTCAAAACACTAATGAATACACTAACAAATACACCTCTTATAGTGACAACACAGAAAATGATGATGGTAATGATAATGTTGCAAACACAGAAGAGGATGATGAAGAAGAAAATATGATGATTGATTGCCTTAATAATGATAACAACAGTGACACTATGAACCAAAAGGACAATCAAGAGGTGGATGACAACGGAAGTTCATGACAGTGATGTTAACATGGAGGAAAGTGCAAGTGACTCTCAAGAGGGAAGCCAAGAACAAAATGTAGGAGACATAAATATAGATATCATTGATGAAAATAAAGGCAGTCTTGAGGTCAGTCATGGTAAGAAAATTCCAGTAAACCAATTTGATTTTCTCCCTCTCACATATAAAAAAGGATAAAGGCTAGTGTTTGTTGCCTCCAAGAGGCAAGGTACCATGCCATCCTCCTCACCTCAGCCACTAGACAAAGGGAAACAAAGGGTAAAGGAAGAAGAAGAATACCATGAGGTGGAGAGGGAGTTTGAGATCATTCAGGTGGATAGTGATGAGGAGAATGAAGCAAGAATCACAAACTTTCTCCTCCAAGATAGAAATGCACAAATCAAAGGCCTCCAAGCACATTTGGAGATGGCCAATTGTATAAATGATTCCCTTGACTTGGAGAATAGGCAGTTAGGAGCATGAATGGAAATCTATGAAGCTAGAGCCCTCAAGGCCCGGAAAGAAGCCCAAAGGGCACAGATGAAAATAAACGAGTTAATATTCACTTATGAGGAGCGTAGTGATGAGGAAGGAAAATCTAGGAGAAGACCTAGAACCATGGGATTGAAGGAAGCATTGGCTAAACGGAGAGAGGAAGAATTAGCCCTAACAGAAAAAATCCCTTTATATGAGCTTTTGGCTATGGAGATAGCCCATGATTGGGAGCCTTTCTTGGAGAGAGAAAACATACACTTGGAAGCTAAATTGAAGAAATCAAATCAAGACCTTGACCTCCAAAGAAGAATGACTAAACATTATGCCCGAAGGAACCAAATTGCAAGGGCTAAACTGAAAAAGGCTCAAGACAATATCCAGGCACTAAAAGAAGAAAAAGGCCAAGCTAGGCTTTGAATATTGGCACAAGCCTCCTTACAGGTCTCTCAAAACCCATGAGGCACTCATTCACCAAATTTGGGAGAATTTTAACAAGTTTTTGTTTTTGCTAATTTTGACGGCCAAGGGCATAGCACACATGGTGCTACACTTTTTCTCAGAGAATTTTCAGGAGGAAAGGCTCACATTTTTCGAATCCTAATCTCAAATGTAGCATGCTCACAAAGCTTTAGATCAATTGGAGTTGTTTTGGTCCTCCAAAAGGGTGAAAAACACCCTAATTTTCACCATTCTGCCTGCTTTTCAGGACATGCATTGTGCCTTTAACAACCTTCGAATTTATTTATTTTAATAGCTTACAGAGGTAAAATCAAAGAACCAAGGATATATCTAGAAATAGGCTCAAAGGGATTTCCAACTGGCCATCACAGAGCCTTTTTCGACATCAGAAAGGCTTTCAAAACATTACTGCACGTTGACCTATTTTTCTTGCTCTTATGCTACGCCCTTGGTATGGAAATTCCTCCTAGAACACAGTGTTGCACCCTTAGTAGAGGGAAATTCAAAAATGTATGTTTGGAAAGTTTTAGGAGGCTTTTTAGACCTCAAATATCATTTTCTTTGCTAAAAATGTCCAAAAATATATTTTGTTT
The DNA here is from genome assembly GCA_034641835.2 of Pinus albicaulis. NCBI lineage: Eukaryota > Viridiplantae > Streptophyta > Pinopsida > Pinales > Pinaceae > Pinus > Pinus albicaulis. The sequence goes on from CM076580.1 coordinate 1,609,907,903, forward strand.
TAGATATTTTATGCCTTGGGCCTTGCAAGGTCTCAAGGGAAATAGTGACATTTCTGATTAGCTAATAGGCTTCTATATACTATCTTAGGTTTTTCTCCTCCTTCGTGATTAAATAGAGAATTGAGGACTCATTTTTAATGATGGCATTTGATGATTTTTGAGAGCAATACATGGTTATTTGAGGTTGAAGAGAAATTTGGTGTTATGGAGCTTGTGAATGATTTGCTTTGATTGATGATGATTGAAGCTTGCTTGTAGGATCCTCAAGCTTGGTGAATGGTGATGTGTCTCTAATTTTTTCATGTTTTCTTGTTTATAATTATGTCCATCCTTCTATGTTGCAATAGATCAGAAAAGTATAGGCTAAGAAATTTTGTTTGAGGCACCTTAGTCCTTCCTGTTACTATTGTCTTTATGTTTTTCTCTGCTAGGCCTGTTTAAGGAATTATTAGCTGCTCCTTAGGCCTCATTATGCTTGTTTATTTCATCAATGGATTAATATTCTAGTTTCCAAATATGTTTTATGGCAAGCCCTACTTATTTGACGCTACCTAAACTCTGTTTTGAAATCTCTCTTTGAAGTATTACTTGTTAGGTTAAGCGAAGGAGGTATTGTTCTGATCTTTCCTTTTGTCCATACCCATCTGTTTGCCTCAAGGTTCTTTATTGCTTGATTGATGATTTATAGGATTTCCCTCTTCATTAATTAATGTTATTTTTCATCTTATATGTTTTCAAACTGTCAAGGTGAAATCATTAAACTTAGATAGGATTTCTTGCTTTCCGTGTTTCACTAAATTGTTCATCTTGGATGTATATTTGTTTAAGTATTTTCATTGAGTTAATGGTTTTCCCTATCTCATGATTATTATCTTTATCTTATCAGTATTTGAGACCTTATTGTTTATGGGTATATCGAAAAGGATTCTTAACTGCCCTTTTCCCTACCTTGTTTTCCCAACTTAATGTCCATTTCACTTCATACATAACCTTAAAAGATCCATTGAACACACTAGATTTTCCCTATGATGCACTCTAACTCATTGTTGAGATATACATGACTTTCATAGACTCCATAGCCTAATGATTTGATCACCTCTCATTCCACCTATTCCACTTGATCATTTTACCCAACCCAACCAGACAAACAAAACGCTAAACTTCAAAACTAACCTAAAATCAACCATCTAAAGCAAACAAGTTCACATCCTTTGCATACAATAGACAGAGCCCTCCTTGAGTCAAAGAAGGCTAGGTCCTAAGACTCCAAATATTGGTTTCATGTTACCCTATGTATTTGGTCTACCAATCTGCTAAATCACGGGACCCTAACATACTAGACGCATTATTATTTGTACTTTCTTTTGGTGGGTATAGGTATGCCTCCCCCACCTCTTGTAGCATAGGTACTCACTCATAAAAGAGACTTGTCGCACCTGTAAGTCTCACCTCCTTAGGGTTTTTTCTTCTAGTGCTTTGTTCTACCTTATATTTCTCTCTCTCTGACTTCCCCTTCGGTGTCTAGTGATTGAGTTCTTACAATGTACTTCAATCATTCGATTAGCTCCTAATGCTCACATGCTGGGGGGAAATATTTTACACCATTTTTGTTCATCTTACCTGTTACTATTATATGGACCAAAGTACACCATGTAAGACCAATTTTACCCTAAGTAAAATTGCTTTCAATATGAAAAATAGCTTAGTAATCCATAATTTATTAAGTTGTTTATGGTCTAAACATGAAACCCCATGACGTAATATTGAATAAATCCATATTTGTTTGATTTTCCTCAAGGAATAATTAGTTAAACAATAGTTTAATTAATATTCCTGGTCATATTTAACCCAAAATAGGAAAATTAATTAGATAAATCATTATTTATCTTATTATTTTCTAGGAATAATTATTTAAACCTTATTTAAATAATATTCCTTGTTAAATTTGACTAAATCATTTATAAATAATTTAATAAATCATAATTTATTTAATTATCACTCAATTCAAATAAAGGTATTTGACCAAATTCAAATGCTTTTTCCCTCCAACAAATATAATAAAATATTCCATAAAAGTTGGATATAGGTTTGGTTAATAATATTTTAATTATGCACCAATATCTAGACTAACTGAATATTTTGTTAAAAATAAAAGGGTTTTTCCATTCACTCACTACCTTCTATTTCCTAAAGATGACTTTGGATCTATACTTTTGGTCTGACTTTGATCCTCCTTCATTATCATATTTTGCTACCATTTTCTTGTGAACTCCCTTTTGAGTTCCATTTTTGTCTAGCTTTTCTACACCCTCAAGAGAGGTAGATCTTAGATATGAAGTGATGAGGACATACAAGAACCCATCCCATTGAGGGGGACTGGTAACATCTTTCTATGTTCCCTTCCTAGGTGTCAAAAAATACAAAAATTCTTTAAAAATATTCTTGTCTTGTCTATTGGATGCATGGAGAAACTCTTACTTTTATTTACTGCTTAATGTATTTTACTGCATAGATCTAGATTTTGTAGCATTTATCTTGGTCAAATAACTGTAGATATAAAGAAATTGGTAGCCATATTTGATGTTAGGGCTATTTTTTATGCACAACTAAAGTGATATTTTTTCGTACGCTTGTGTTTAGAATTCATCCTAACAATGTACAACTCCATCATGAAGGGTGATGTCGATATTAGAAAGGATCTATATGGAAACATTGTGCTTAGTGGTGGGTCTATTACGATCATATGAGAAAGGTTCTACTTTGGCATCTCTTAGCACATTCCAATAGATGTGGTAAGCATTGTGAAAAAAATTCCTACACTTGTTGGCTCCTTAGTCGCATCGATCTACTGAGTGATCCAGACAAGTGTGTAAAAAAAAAACAACATCGATTTTATCTCATTTTTATATACTCATCATGCAGAAGTTAGACAAATTCATGCTTATATTTCTAAGAGAAGTTCCTTCAAAATGCACCTTCCAGTAAAAATATCATCCCAGGAAAAGAGGAATGATTTCCCTATTTTGACATTTGGTTGCCAAACTAATTTTATTCTTGGAAAATTGTTAGAATCGTCAATCTCCCATCCTGTATTTTTAATTGGCTGACCAAAATCCCATTTTTTAATTCAATGTGTATATATAAATTTCAGGGAGAAAATAATAATTAATTACGAGTGAATTAGGGAATCGATCAATACGGAGTCAGAGGCATGCACAAGAAAATGTGCAATAGGGAGGAGAAGTTGGTCCTAATGTAGCACCACACATTTATAGCCAGTGGATCATGCCTCTTGTCTTACTGGAGTTGAGTGTTGTCTCATAATGTAACATTTGATTTCATGAATTAATTGAATAAATTTTCATCCTTGTTTTGTTTATTTACTTTTGCATCTAATGATCTTAATTTCCATGTAAACCAGATTGCTCATAGAGAGTGCGAGCTGGTTGGGTTGGCCACTAGACCATCTTGACACTGCTCTCCATCTCTTAGAATAAATAGTGTTCAGACTATTATTTATTGTGTGAACTTATCTGCAGTATCTTTCTGTATTCACATCGATGTTATTTAATTTTCTTGCAACTATAAAATTAATTGACTTACCACATTAAGAATTGTTCCTGCACTTCAAAATATTTATTTGTATGAAATAAGAATTGTGTTCCTCTAGAGCTGTAACTTGCAAACTTGAATTCATTGAATTGATCCATAACCATCTATTTTATATTTTAGAACCTAAGATCGATTTGAGTGTTTATGCTCTTGAGAGCTGAAATTTATAGAAGGGAATTTCTCTATGCTTGAAATCGATAATGTTTATTTTTTGATGTAATTACCTTTAAGCTTCTGGAGCATTTTACAAGATTTATATATGGGGAAAAGGAAGGCAAGAGATTCATATTAAGTCAATTTTTTTATAATTTATTTAAACAGTAAATTTATATGTTATATTTTTTATGCTTTCAGGTTAATTTCAAACAGAATTAGTGCAAGAAGAATTAGTATAGACATAATGGTTTTGAATTTATTTTGAATTTATTCCAGCATTTACATTCTTTTGATTTTGTGTCAACACTGCTTGGTTTCCAGTTATGATTTCCTTTCTATTTTATCGCACTTAGAATTTCATTTCACATTGATAGTGTAATATTTCCTTTTATTTCTCACATAATTTTAATTGTTTGGATTGTTGTTTCTCAAATTCTCTTTTAGTGCATGATTTCATTTATTTCAAAGATTAATTTGCAAGATAGACTAGAATTTGTTTTGCAGGTTACCAAGGGCTCTCTCTGGCATTTTCAGTGCCGCACCTTGAAGTTCACCCAGTGTCCGGATTGAAAAATTAAATGTTGGTACATTTATAGACCATTTACTGCAACCAAAATTTTGGTGTCGTTGCTCAGGAGATGCCTAAGGGATTGACCTTGGTGACCTGTTGCATTTGGTTTTTTTCCTTCAACTAGTTTCTCTTGCAATTTTATATTCTTTGAATTTATTTCTTTCTTCCACTGTTGTTTTAAGGTTTCTAATTTTATTTAATGTTGTAAGAATCCCCCACCCTACACATATATATACACACTAATCATGTGCTAAAAAATGTACCAGTGGGTTTGTTAAAAACATGAAAATGGTATTTTGAGGAATCATTCAATGAGGAATTTTTATGCTGCTACAGAGACATACACTCATCCAAGGAGGAATTAACAAATGCAGAATTTAACATTTTGTTTGAACATAAAAAAATATATTATTAAATCGTTGATTTCAAAATTGGATGACTTGCAGGAAGAGTGGAAGCAGGATGAAGACCCACCACTTATCTTTTGCAGTAAATGTAGAAAGAAACACTTCCTTGGAAAGTGTCTACTTAGTACCCTAAAAATTTGAAAAATTTGTGAAGAGGATCATCCAACAAAACATTTACCGTCACTACCAAGATTACTATAGGTACTCAGGGTAATCAACTAAGGAATCGAATTGAATACTAGGTATAACTCAAAACCCATTATCATTTGATACTTGGAATAATGATTATTTTCCTAAGGAAATTCTTCAACATGTTTATAATCCTGTAGTTTCATGGAAAAATTTTAATTCTCCTCCAAATGAATGTTGTAGTGGCCCTCCCCTTCGCTCTCATCCTTGAGCCAAATATCTGCATGGCCTCAAGAATTGTTTAGATCCTTATCTCTAGGGAAATATCCCATGAAAATTCAATCATATGAGCACCAAAAACAACCTCAATTTCTTTCCAATGCACCATTAAGTTATCCTCCTCCATGGTATCAGCTGCATTTTCACCCTTACCCTAGCCTTAGTCCATACCCTAACCCTAGTCCATACCCTAATCCATACCCTAGTCCTAGTCCAAGCCCTAATCCATACCATAACCCTAGTCAATACCCTAATCCATACCCTACCCTTTGTACCTCTAGTTCATACCATATTCCTTATCTTTACCCATACCCTAGCCCTCATTCAAACCCTAGCCATAATCCTACTCCAAACCCTAAACCAAATCCTCAACCTGCTCTGAGCCTTAGTGTAAACGATATCATAAACCCTAATCAAAACCATCAAGCTTCACAGCAGTTTAAAACAGATAGTCTACCCATTGATTCCCATGTTGAACATAATGCTACATTTTTCATGTTGGGAAAGAAAATGAATTTGGACACTTCCCCCAGTACTATAGACCATTCACCCCATGAAGATATAATTCAAAGACCACCATAGGAGCAATATTTCATTGGAACTTGTTCTGAAAATGTTGTTGAAACTCGAAACCCTAGAATCCCTCTCAACCATTCTTTTCAATCTAAAAACAAAATATTTGAGCCTCAAAATTGAGGGATTTATCTTTTGTCTTTCACCAAATCCTTTTTGCCTCCAGGAAAGTGACTATCAAACTATGGAAGAATTGCATAGCTTGGAGAATCATAAATATGTGGATTCCATTGAATCCTGGTTTCGAGCAGTCATCAAGCCACCTTATTTTCTCATCATTCGGAAATTTTTGGTACTATATAAATTGAAGCAACTCGTTTCTCATGCTTTGGTATGTCTTGAAGTCTATTCTTTAAAAATAAGTGTGAGTATAATCAACATTTTGTTACACACATGGCTTCATTGGAAGTACGCCTACACTTATAGGTGATATTTATTTATTTAAATATAAGGTAGGGTAATACGAGAATAATGAATAAAGATGTATAACAACACTCTTGAACTTGTGATTCCTTAAAATAACAGTTTTTGAAATTTCTATTATCATGCACTCTTGCGATTGGACTTGTCAGAACAAATTCAATCTTAATACCTCATATTTTATAGTGACTTTGATTATGGATTAATAGGTCAGTAAAGGATATTGTTATAAGTTAAATGTAACAATTTTATCCTATTTTAATAAACTATCATCCAATTTTTTTTTTATGTCCTCGTCGAAGGGATTAATGAAAAACATGTTATGGTGGACCACGCTTACAAAAATCTAATAAGCTTTCATTAAGAACCTTGGCATGATCAACTCAAGGAATATTTTTAGTCATTAACTGAGATATTTTTAAATAAGCTCTTTGGGTAGCATGAACAACCAGTAAAGAATAGTAATTAAAACATTTTCACACCATCTTGACCTTTTAAAGAGTATAGTTTCTTCCCCACCTACTAAGTAACCCATCTTAGGAAAATTATAATCAGAGTTTTTCTATAAAAAAAAAGAAAAACATAAATAAATTTATTGAGGGATAGGAGCTCTCATTGCGAGCTAACCTACTATGATCATGGGTCCTAAGGAAAATTACATTACTGCACTGATCACCAAGCCAGGGTAATGTCTTTCAGTTGAAAAGCTGGAAGACAAGAGGTCTCATCACGAGTAGGATTGTTCATTCTTGTTAGTTCTCGTGAATGGCACTATCGATAGCTGGTTACCAAGCCAGGTCAACGGTCTTCAATTAACTTATAAAAAGAGAAAAAATTAAATGCTCTTAAATGACTCTGAATATATACTAATAGGTGGGAAAAAATAATTTCATAAGGTTAAGAGGTGCCCCTGTCGAGTCTATAGACGTCTGCTGGTAGCATGACCATGCCTATGGTATTAAAGTTAATTTTACACTATAATTTACTTGGTTGTTTTTTCCTTTCTGTTAACTCACTATCAATCTCTTTGAGAATGGATTTAAAATCATTTTGTTATTATACCTTGGAGTTATATATTTTTGGAATGATTTTTATGAGCATGGGACCCTTAGTGCAGGTAATCCATTGTTCCTTGGAAATAGAAGCTTCAAATATATATGGATAATGGTAAAATGATCATTGTGGAAAGGTATTGCTATGTCCACTATTGACACTATAATTTTTAAAATCAGGTCACTCATGTTTACAATGAGGATATTAAAGTCAAACTTGTGATCAGGGATGCCTCCAAGATATTCTTTTGGAAATTTTAAAAAGTTGTCTATTTTATTCAAGTAATAACACCATCATTGCAATTTAGTTTTTCATGGAAGATTTCATTTTAGGTTTTCTCGAAATCAGTCTAAGAAAATAAAGAGTCCAACAGACACTCTATTTTAAGAGAAATCTTTAACTAGAACAGGAAGTTTGATCACACAAAATTACAAGAACATCATTTTGAATGCCTATAAATGTTTCTAATTTTGGTTTTTTCAAGGGTGTGATAGTACTAGATCTCCTTGCATGAGGACATGCAAGATGGTCAGCATGGGGGGATGTTGGGCCTCCATTTTGTCTTATTTATTTGAAATTTATCTCATGTTGTCGATGGCTAAATGATTATTTTCGAAGAGTAATTGTTACTTCCTTGTTTTAATAGGATTAAAATATCATTAATAAACGTATAAATTAAGTTTTGGATGTTGTAGGGTTAAAAAAATATTTTTATTATGTTTTAATAAAGGCTTTCAACCTGCATTTACCTTCCTACACCATGAAATGGATTCCTGCACCATTTTAGGTCTTCCTGCCTTTTGAAGGATTCCTAGACTACAGTCATGTTCTTGCACCAGATTCAAGGGATGTGTACAATTCCTGCTCAAAGTTTTTTCACCAATTTTTAGTCGGGTTTCATGAATCCAATTATTGTCCATTGTTTCTCTCAATTAATTTGCCAGTTTATTTTATCACAAATTGTATCTTCGGTGATGAGTTAAAGAGAAGGTATGCTGGTTCCCTTCTAAGTAGGATTGAATGAGTAGGATTGATACCCGAATATCTATACAATCTTCTTTAATCAAGTTATCTAGAATAATATGGTTGATGCTAAGGACATTCAGCCACTCGTATGTGACAATGGAACTTGTATGGTTAAGGCTGGATTTGTAGGTGCATGTTTGAAAATTTAAATGTGTCTGCTATGTATTTTTCCATTCAGGTAGTTCTATCCTTGTACGCAAGTGGTTGCACAACTGGTATTGCACTATATTCTAGGGATGGTGTTAGTCACACAATTCCTATTCATGAAGGATATGCCTTGCCTTGTGTGATACTTAAGTTGGATCTTTCGGGGCGGGATTTGACAAATGCATTAATGAAGAGATTGGAAGAGAGAGGGTATTCATTCACTACCACTGCAGAGCTTGAAATTGTCTATGATGTGAAGGAAAAGCTTGCATATGTGGCTCTTGACTATGAATAGGATCTTGAGAGAGCAAAAATCACCTCTTCCATTGAACAATTTATGAGTTGATGATGGGCAGGTGATCACCTTTGGTGCTGAATATTTTAGATGCCATGAAGTATTGTTCCAGCCATTTCTAATTGGGATGGAAGTTGTAGGTATCCATGAGGCAACGTACAAATCCAACATGAAGGGTGATGTGGATATCAGAAAGGATATATATGGAAACATTGTGCTTAGTGGTGCGTCTACTATGATCATATGAGAAAGATTCTATTTTGGCATTTCTCAGCACATTCCAACATATGTGGTAAACCTTGTGAAAAATGCGGCTACACTTGTTGGTTTCTTAGTCGCATCGATCTATCGAGTGATCCAGACAAGCGTGTAAAAATAAACAACATCGATTTTATCTCATTATCATATACTCATCATGTAGAAGTGAGACAAATTCATGCTTATCTTTCTAAGAGTAGTTCAGTCAAAACACACCTTCCAACAACAACATCACCATAGGAAAAGAGGAACGATTTCCCTGTTTTGACATTTGGTTGCTAGACTAATTTTATTCTTGGAAAATTGTTAGAACCAAAAATCTCCCATCCTATATTTTTAATTGGTTGATTAAAAGGCTAGTTTGTAATTCGATGTGTATATATAAATTGCGGGGAGAAAATAATAATTAATTACCAGTGAATTAGGGAATCGATCAATAGGGAGCCAAAGGCATGCATAAGTGCAGAGGGAATGTGCAAGAGGGAAGAGAAGTCAGTCCTAATGTAGCACCACGCATTTATAACTGGTGGATCACTCCACCTATTTTAATGGAGTTGAGTGTTGTCTGCATAATGTAACAATTGATTTCAGGAACTAATTGAAGAAACTTTTATCCATGTTCTGTTTATTTACTTGTTTCATCTAATGATTTTAATTTCTATGTAAACCAGGTTGCTCATAGAGGGTGCAAGCTGGCTGGGCTGGCCACCAGACCATCTCAACACCGCTCTCCATCTCTTAGATTAAATATCATTCAGATTATCATTTATTGTGTGAATTTATCTGAAGTTTCTTTCTGCCTTCAGATCGATGTTATTTAATTTTCTTGCAACTGTAAAATTAATCGAATTACCACATTAATAATTGTTCCTGCACTTCAAGATATTTATTTATATGGAATAATAATTGCGTCCCTACAGAGATGTAACTTGCAAACTTGAATTCCTTGAATTGATCTTGACCCATCTAGTTTATATTCTAGAACCTAAGATCTATTTGAGCTTTTATGGTCATGAGATCCAACATTTATAAAAGAGAATTGCTCTATGCTTGAAATCGATAATGTTTATTTTTCAATGTAATTACCTTTAATCTTCACGATATTTTTACAAGATTAATATATGGGGATAAGGAAGGCAACAGATTCATATTAAGTAAATTTATTTATAATTTATTTTCACAGTAAATTTTCTTGTTATATTGCTGATGCATTCAGGTCAATTTCACACAGAATTAGTGCAAGTAGAATTAGTACTAGAAGAATGGTTTTTAATTTCTTTTGAATTTATTCCACCATTTACAATGTTTTGATATTGTGTCGACACAGTTTGGTTTCCAGTTCTATTTTCCTTTATGTTTTCTCATAGTTAGAATTTCCTTTTGCATGGATAGCATAGGATTTCCTTTTATTTCTCACATAATTTTAATTTTTTGGATTGGTTTCTCTTGAATTCTCTTGTAGTGCAAGATTTCATTTATTTCTGAGATTAATGTGCAAGATAGAATACAATTTGTTTTTTAGGTTTCCAGGGGCTCTCTCTGGAATTTCTAGTGTTGCATCTCGAAGTTCAGAAACTGTCCGGATTTACAAATTAAATGTTGGTACATTTACAGACCCTATATTGCAACCAACAAGATAATGCACAAAAGTGTGCATACTTGGTAATTCAATAAACTACCACTAGGATGAAACTCTTTCCCTCGAAATTAGCTAAAACTATGATAAAATCCATTGAAACCTACTCACATTATTGAATTGGAATTGTTAAAGGTTGTAGCAGACCCGGGGTCTTAATTTTCTCAATTTTATTTTTTCGGCAAACCAAACATTACACCACAAAATTTTGAATATCATATTTAAGGTCATCCTAAAAAAATTCACATTTAGAGCGCAATTGAGCATACGTGACTTGGCACATGATTTTCCGTGTGCATACGTGACTTGGCACATGATTTTCCGTGTGCATACGTGCCTTCTCCTTAACAAACCCGCGTATGACTTGTAACATACATTTTTCATCATTATTCTTGCACATACTGATATTTCTTTCTTCTGCAACTTCTATACTACTTGTAGAACATCAGTTTTACATCATTAATAAACTCATCAAGCATCAAGAACAACTTCATTAAGTAGGTTGCCATCATCTTCATCAAGTGGGTTGCCATCAAGGACAACACTCTGCATCATATTGCCAACAATCTCCCCCTTGGACTTGATGGCAACCACGATGGTGTTTGATCACTACAACAGATAGATACATTGATTATAACCAATATGCAGTAACCATGTTACTCTCCCCCTTTGGCATCAAGGGCAAAGGGCGGATCAAAACCAACACAAGGTTTTTCTCCTCATGTAGAAAGAAGAGCGCTGTAGATCTGATGTGCACTGAACTTACCATGCTCCCCCTAAGTTCAAGCTGAATATTCAAACATATTTTTCAATGAAGTACATGAATCTATGACCTTCCTATCACCAAAGACTCATACTTACATCAAAGATCCAACCAAGTGGGTTTACACATTTTGAATCAACTACCCAACCAAGTGGGTTTACACATTTTGAATCAACTACCCAACCAAGTAGGTTTACAAATTGAACAAGTCCTTACATGACTGAATATTACAATTTTACATCATAGGTCTCATCATGACCTTTTCATCAAATTACAAATATGACTTTTTATGACCACTACCAAGGAGACCTCAAGAGAGATCATGTTTCAGAACCATCATAATGCCAACAATGCATTATACTCAGCAAGTCTAATGCTCCCCCTAAAAATGTGTATCCAAGCATCCTTTCCATATGACCAAAGCTCCTCCTTAGCTTGTGCAACCTGAACACCTTCAACAGCAAGTCATCAGCAACAATATCTGCATGATCTGTCCTTATCTCTAAATTATAAGACTTCCATCTCATCCATGTGTGAAAATAAAGAATACTCTTCAGCAAAAAGCAAACAGGGCTCATCCATAATCTCATCATAAGAAACCATGTATCATGTCATCATTATTTAGAACTGAGTAATAAGCAGATACAGTGCCTATAATACAATCATTAATAGTCAGACTAATGCTCCCCCTGAACCTATGCTCCTGATCTTCAGCTGTCATACAATTTTTCTTATAATTAATGCATACGTGCCTATCTCCACTGTAACTCGTGTGTATACGCGACTTTACTTCATTAAATCCGCGTATGGAAAGTGAAATACTGAAAATTTCACACTCCTTCTTCTCCCCCTGAATTTGTACCACCTGTACCTGTCTTCTTCACATTAGATGCACTGTCAGAAATAAACATAACCAGAATTACCAAATCAACCATGAGAATTATCATACATTACTCCCCCTGTGATGATACATTACTAATCTCTATAATGTATCTCACATCATTCCTGTATTCATTATGAGAAGTAAGCTTTAGAAGCGGATGACTGCAGTAGGGTCAATATTCCCTACGTTTCTGACCGTTCCTCCTTCTTTTTCCAGCTTTTCTTGAAATTTCTTTTAGTGTGCTGAAAATTGTCCAATTTCTCAGATCTGTTCATCCTGCATTCTTTTTCCACATGTCCATACTTGTTACAAGCATAAAATATTATGTGACCATAAAAGTAAGCATAAGGATCATACTAAGTTCTTCTATTCTTTCTTCTATTGCAATCAGCTTCTTTATGACCAAACTTGCTGCATGAAAAACAATATCCATTAAAGAAACCAGACTACCTTTCTGTATAGAATCTATTTGTTTGTGACTGAAACAATCTGCTTCTGCAATTTGCTGCAACATGCCCATAATTATGACATTTAAAGCATTCATCGTTATTGAATGATTTCCTTTGAGTGTTCATGATTGTCGGTTGACTTCTTGTTTCTTTCAACTCTTCAGGTTTTGCATTGACATCCTTTGAATCTTTAGCACTTCCTTATGAACTAGATTCTCCTTTAATAGTTTCATGAAAACCAAGACCAAGTTTAATAGCAGGAGACCTTTGATTACTAAGAATATTGTTCAGAATCTTAGTACTATCTTGAAAACTCAAGAGTTTATCCTTTTCTTCTAATTTACCTGAACCTCCAACTTTTGGCATTGCTTCATCATGCTTTATTCAACCCTTTTTCCTTCTTCTACTTGATCATTCAATTTTAAAATTTCTTCCTTCAACCAATTTTCTTGTTCGTCACATGTTTGTAAAAACTCTTCATTCTTCTTATTTGACTTTTCGAGATCTTCTTTGAGAGAGATGATTACTGCTTCAAGTCCTTCCTTTTCAAATGATAAGGGTTCTTCATTCTTCTTATTTGATTTTTCCAGATCTTCTTTGAGAGAGATTATTTTTGCTTCAAGTCTTTCACTTTGATTGGTTGCATAAACATACAACTTTTGATACTTGTCTATCTGTCCATTCAGTATTTCTTTATGTTCATTCATTCTAGAGATCATATATTTGTAGATAGATTCTCTCTTATGAAATTGATTCCAATCATTGATTTCATCATTGATCTTGAGATTTGCTTCTAGAATTATATTGTTACTTTCACTATCTTCACCATCGCATGCACAAGAAGGTGAATCACAAGAACAAAAATCAATACATGTTTCCTCTTCTTCATTTTCTGCTGCACATGTTTTCTGAGGTATCTCCTTTTGAGTAGCCCTCTTCTTTTGCTTCCTTGCCATAGGCACTTTCAGATCTTGGTCAGAATCTTCTTCATCCTCATCATTATCTTCATTTGTATAATAACTCTTTCTCTTTTCAAATTGTTTTCCTTTATCATGATTTTCTTCATAAGGACATTTAGCAACATAATGACCAACTCTTCCACAAGAAAAACACTTGAAGGGAAGCTTACCTTTGAATCTTCCAGTTCCTAGTTGAAGTCTTCTCACAAAATTTCCTTCTTCTTCTTCTGATATATAATTTGATTCCTTGACATCTTCCTTTTATTGTCCTTTTGCACACGCCTTAAAAGCAGCTTCTTTGATTTGAGAGGGACCTCCTTGTCTCATTTCATAAGCAGTTAGAATACCATGTAGTTGAACAATAGTAAGAGTTTGTAGATCTTGCCTTTCTTCAATAGCTGACACTTTTGACTCAAATTTTGAAGTTAAAGATATTAAGACTTTTTCTACCAGAGTAGTATCGGTTATGGTTTCACCCAAACTTCTCATATGATTCAAAATATCATCTAGATGTAAAAAGAAACTGGAAATACTCTCATCACTATGCATCCTTAAATTTTCATATTCAATTTTGAGAGTTTGGAGTTTTGCACCTTTTACCTTTGTATCTCCTTCATAGCTTAGAATGATTTTGTCCCATATTTCTTTTGCTGAATTCAACTGCATCACTTTAGCAAATTCTGGTTCAGACATGCTTCCTAATAAGAAATTGATTGTTTTGGCATTGATTTCATATTTCTTCCTTTCTGCTGCATCAATAGGAATACTTGCCGGATACTGATAACCTCCTTCCACGATTGCCCATACTTCTGCACCAAGAATTTGCAGATATGCTTTTGTTCGTATCTTCCAGAATAATAGATTATTTCCATTGAATAGAGGTGGCCTTATATAAATTACCCCTTCATGACTTCCCATTGCGATGGATCTCCTTCAAGCGATCAAGCTTCTGCAGAAGGACCAGCTCTGATACCAATTGTTGGGAAAAATACTAAGAGGGGGGGGGGGGGGTGAATCAGTATTTAGGGCATACTCAAAATTTTTAATTTTTCATACTCTAAACCCATACTCTACTTTAGTGAAGCCAACTCGTGTATACACGCGGATATCCTTTATACAACTCGCGTATACAAAGAGATCTTATTATGCATTTAATTCTTTACTTGGATCTATGCATCATTTATTCATCAAATATTTAGTTAGCACTAAGAAGGTGCAGTAATAATAGAATAAACCATCATACATAAGAATCACACAAGAACACCAGGATTTAAGGTGGAAAGCTAAGTTGGGAGAAAAACACTGTTGTCATCGTCTTAGTCTTCAATATTTATTATATAAAGAAAACATGTTGCAACCATGTACTGGCGCAAACTCATACCAGCACGCAGGCACCCACTTGCAAAAGGCTACAACCTTCTCTCGTTTACCAACCTCTCTTGGAAGGGAGCTACAACCCCCTGCTCTCATTTACCAGCCTCTCCTGGAAGGGAGCTACGACCCCCTGCTCTCGTTTACCAGCCTCACCTAGAAGGGAGCTACAACCCCCTGACTGAAGGCTACAACCCTCAGCACCACCATGGACCACGTTTCATCAATTTTCACACTGGATCCAATAGCCTCCTTTAGAACACAACTTGCAGGCCACTTTTCATCATATTTTCAGACTGGACCCACTCCATACATTTAAGCTCAATCATACATCAAACGGAAACTTATACCCTTATCAATTCATTCAATGAATCATCAACCAATCAATCAACAACTTGGTCTTTTCTCAACATAGTCAGCAACATAATCAATATTCAGAAAACCTAGATCTGTATGAATACATCATAGACAGATGGCAGTAATACAACAGAACAGATCAGACATTTCATACCACATACTTCAGAAAACCCTAGATTTCATACGCTCTTTCCTTTCATTGATCCTGCATATATACGCGCTTTCATGCATATAAACCCGCGTATACATCTGCACATATTGCAGAACTAATTTCACACCCATACACACTTTCGCTTAAGCCAACCCGCGTATATACGCGCTTCCTATATTACAAAATTGCGTATAGATCTTCAGATATTTTAGGGTAGCACAATTCTTCAGAACAGATGCATAGCTCAGATTTTACCCTTCACTTCAGAAACATGTTCGCCTCATCTCAGATCTAAACATTTCATAAACAGATCTAGAAGATACAAATACATTTTAGATCTAGAGATCCCTCTTCAACATTTTCTTCACTGGTGCATTATGAAATCAAATCTATCATTCAATTGTTACCCATTCCGTTCAGATATAATTCAAAGAGAAGTATTCATTAAAACCCACACATCTTGCTCACCCTTTGCACAATGATTTTACTCTCCTTATATAGATTTAGCCTTTGTCAATACCATGAGCCAAAACCATACCACTTCCGATGGTACTCCTGGACGGGATCAAATAGACAATCCAGCACTCAATACAATGGGTCAATACCATGGTAGTAACCTCTGGTTTTACACATTTAGAGCACAATTGAGCATACACGACTTGGCACGTGCTTTTCTGCGTGCATTCGCGCCTTCTCCTTAACAAACCCGCGTATGACTTGTAACATAAATTTTTCATCATTATTCTTGCACATACTGATATTTCTTTCTTCTACAACTTCTATACTACTTGTAGAACATCAGATTTACATCATTAATAAACTCATCAAGCATCAAGAACAACTTCATTAAGTAGGTTGCCATCATCTTCATCAAGTGGGTTGCCATCAAGGACAACACTCTGCATCATATTGCCAACACTTTGTATACAAACTGTTTGTTGAATGAAGATATTGAGTTTAAAATATGAGAATTTGGAGCAAACAATTTTGTCAACTAGTATTGAAACTGTTGGCCCAAATCCATATTCTGATAATAACCTGCAAAAATCAAACAATTTGTTAATGAAATCCAGGTCTAAAGGGAGGTGATTGAAGGCTTTTTTTTGAAAGACATGTGGAATGAGATCAGTCTGTGGAGGTTTAAATCTGTTTTTAGGCATTCTTAGGCTTATTTCTGCAACTTTAAACAGTTTGCAGGAGTATTTCACTTTAACAGAGGGAATTTTGAGCAATTCTTGGGTAAAGATAGTCTCAATAGGTAAATATAGTCTCAATAGGTATTTTAGTGCTTAATTAGGAATCTAAGAGATGAAAAAGTGGGTTAAGATAGGAAACATGGGTTTCCTGAATGGTTGAGACTATAAAAGATGAATTCTCAAGAGATGTATAGGTTCAAAGACCTTTTCAAGCCATGGAAATGTTTTTTCAAGGGTTTATACTAAAGATTGAACTTAAAATAGAGGCTTCTGATGTCGATATGTTGTAGTTGAAAGTTGTCTTTGGCCTTCAAACAGAGATTCAGTTGGTCAAAACAGAGCTTTCAGGCATGAAATGGATCTTTCAGGTACAAAATAGGTACTTAGAGAGTAAAAATTGGATTTAGGAGCTGGAAAGGATTTACCAGTCAGGTGGACCTTATAACTTTCACATAAACCTTATAAAAAATGTTTTAACCTTTATTATAAACCTTATAAAACGTAATATTGGTGAGTTACATATCTGGTAGGAAAATTTTATTGTTTGAACTGTGGAAAACCACTGGTGGTTTTCGCGTTGGCTGCAGCCAATAAGCTGTTTTTCGTTTTTGGAACGCGATCAAATGAAAAGGGGACACATAGCATTGGGTTGTATTGGAAACCAAATTTTGTCGCATGATTTTCATAAAACTTTGGTTGACCACTTTCAGAGCGCGATATGGAATGCACACCATTGGATTTGTTTTAACGATGCAAATGGTTGAGATCATTTTCAAAGCAGTGGTGGAAATTCGGGTGCGACCGGGATAAGTATAGGCCATTCGATATGGAAGGTATAGATCTATGGTAAAGTTTTAATGCGACATCAGGGAAGAAGTATAGCTGGGAGTAATGGGTATCGCATTGGTTTGGGACCGTTGGATTAGCAAGGCCATGGTTGATCATGCGGCTATAGATAACTGTGGAGGTGCCGGGATGTGGACGAGTTATGCCCATGGGGAATGGGTTAAAAATGCACGAGACGGGTTTAATGTATATGTAGTATGGTAATATATCAAAGGTTTCATGCTTTAAAACTTAGTTTAAATTGTATTATGAAAGCTTCCATTGTATTTTTATTATATATTTTATTAAATCAAATTGATTTAACAACCATAGAGGGTGGGATATTTATATAAGGTTATTTTTAGCCAAAGGGGGTATAAGTTGGGTTTTTATTTAAACATGTGGGGCTAAATAACTTTGGCTAAAGTTATGCTAATGGGTTTTTGGGACTATTTAATAAAGGGAATTATATTAATAGGAGAGGGCTATTTTCTAGGGAATTAATAAATAAGTTAAAATTAGTATGACAAAGGGGATAGTGGAAACTCAAAATACATAAATATAACTAAGAAAAGTGAATTTTAAAGGCAAATTTGCATTATAATAATTTCATCACTTCAACTTAGGACAAAATGTAATTTTTAGGGTTTTATGCTTTCAAATGATGTGGGAAGTTAATCAAATGAGGATTGGAATATATTTTAAGTAAAAATGAGGTTTTTACTTATGATTTTCAGGGAAATGAATGCATGAATGGAAAATGATGTGATTTTAGGGATTAATATAGGCATTTAACATTTTCAACTAATCAACCATAGAGCCTTTGGTCCGGTCCCAACAGAAGTCAAGGAAATGCCTTGAGCCTTTTTGACTGATAGTTTAGAATGATAAATGGCTATGGGGAAGGGAATTTGGTTATTTTCAGCCCTGGTGAATAATATTTACAATGATGCTTCTCACATTCTTCTACCTACCCAATTTTAACTACTAAAATTTTCTCTTCCATTTTGATTAGGTGCATTTGAGCTACCAACCTTTACAACATTTATTCTTTCTGAAAGAAATAAAACTATCTAGTTATACACTTATTTCATCCATGAATCCAGATTAAACTGTTGGATTCACTTATTCTCTACCTAACTACTGAATTGTCATGATTAAACTGTATAACAATTCTTTATTCTCTATCTACAACAAGTGAAATTGAAACATGACAAGTCAAGATTAAACTGTTTAAATCAACATGGATTATGGCATTTATGGGCACTCTTCCATAATCAACTGCAAAAGGTAAAAGTAGTGGCATTTAGACTTGAAAACTTTCATGTTTTATTGATCTTTTTTCTTTTTTGGGGTCTATTATTTTTTCTAAGTCCTTTGATTGTTCTTTTAGGACTTTTACCCTCTTTTTTTTCTTTCTATTTTCTTAATTTTTTTACAAAATATGGGAAAATAACTTGCAGAAAGAAAAGTTTGTACATATTTACAAGACTATCATCAGCCAAGTCAAAATTATGAATACTATATTTATAGGTTGCTAATAGTGTATTTTCTATCACAACTTTAGCAAATCACTTTTTCTCTTTTTTCTTCCAATTTTTGTGGTGTTAACCTTGTAGGTTGTGGAAGTCCAGGTGTAGAAACACTTCCATATTTATAGATGTTAGTGGTAGGCTTCCTTATCACCATAATTTTACTGGCAATTTTTCTTTCCAACCTTAATTACTTCTCCAATGAATCAGGTTCCCAAAGTAGAACCTCATGTTAGATGGTATCCTTTAAAGTCCCTATGAAGACATCAATCTTGCATTCCTCTAGAATACTAGTTACCCTTATATTCAATATTTGGAAGTCCTCAATGTGCTCCACCATTTGACCCTTTTGTTTGAGATTTATGAATTGGCTAAAGAATGTGTTTCTCTTTGTGTCCCCATAATGTGCTATCATTTCCTTCATAAAAATTGACCAAGTGACAAATTTTTTACGAGAGAAAAGCCATTGATACCATAAAAATGTATTTTTTTCTAAATGTAAAGTTACAATGCGTACCATTTGTGTGTTTTTGACATTATTGAGATCAAAATATTGCTCCATTCGTAGTATCCATGTTACAGGATCCTTGCCATCAAACTTCCTCATATCGATATTTGGAATATGGTGGGTCATCAATACAACATTAGAGTTTATGAAATCATGATTAAAAATTATTTTGTTCTCATCATGAATTTCCTCTACTACCTTTTCGCCATTAGGAATAATTTCTTGTATCAACTTTGTCAAACCTTGATTCAAACCTTCCTTGTTTACTTTTAGATCACTCTTCATGTCTTCCATGTTGCCTTTTGATTTTTTCATTGATATTAGCTTCCATTTCATCCATCTTCACTTCCATGCCATCCATATTAGCTTCCATGCCATTCTTCAAACCATCCATCTTAGTTTCCATGCCTTTCTTCAAACCATCCATATTAGGTTCCACGCATTTCTTCAAACCATCCATCCTAGCTTCCACTCCTTTATTCAAAACTTTCATTTCATTTTTTCTTACTCCTTGCGAGAGCGAAATTTGATGCACTCGTTCTTGTAATTTTGATATATCATGTTTCACTTCTTCATCTTCATGAGTCATAGTACAGCCTTATGAGGGCTTAATGGGTGTTTAATTCTTTTTTGGAGGCATTATAGAAACCAATATTGACAAGAATGCTTCAATATTCCCTTGGAATCACTTCAAATTACTTTTTCAAATAAACATTATGCAATTTTAGGAAACAAATACACACCTTTTTCTTTATTTTTAGGAAGCCGATATTAAAACCAAATTATCTCTGTGATTTCAAATCTTACATATCTGAAATCTAGCCCTGTAGTAGCCCTCTAAATATTCTTTCCAATGCCATAGTTCTGACCTTATTTTAATTCTTAAAGGAACACTTATGCCCAATCTCCTGCAATGACCTAATTAAGGACGGGTTCAGTAGAGAGAACTTTTACGGCGTGCCACGTATCACTTTTTCCTCTGTCGGCTCTGAAATTGATACACATGAAATTACCATTTGTGAATTTTCGTCCATGTTTTATAGGATTCCAATCCCATGCTCAGAGAGACAGTTAAGACGATTTTCCAAGGTCACCTATTTGGGATGAAATTTGGGAGCCTGCAAAAAACCTAACTTCAACAAATCATATCTTCAAAATTTACGAACCAAGATCTGATATTTTTACACAAAGTTCCTCAGGATCTCTTAAAAATGGGTTCTTTTTTTAGCGTCTAAATGTTTGTAGAAAAAAAGTTATAACGAAAATTCCACAACGACCTATTTGAAGCAGTGAAACCCTAGAATCCAAAGCTCTAATACCAAATTTTATGAAACCATCTCCCAAAAATAGAAGAAAAGAGTTATCAACGCCTTATAAATAAGCCACTTTGAGGGGGAAACCTCCTTTACATTACATAAAGGAATAATTATTGGATGATTAAAATGACAAAACCTCCTTTCTATATATAGGAGTCCATGGGATCACAATATAATCCTAGCTGACCTAACAATAATAATGTAAGGGCACAACAATAACACTAGTGGGGTTTTATGGGGCACAATAATAACAGTATGGGGACTATATGGGTATAAAAATAACAATAAGGGGGCTACACTAACAAAAATAAGGGAATACACCAGTAATATAGAGACCTAACAAATATTTTAGCTCTAATGTCATGACAAAGCTTCTGAAGAAATAACAATGAGGTGTAATTTCACAATTATTATCACTAGAGGTTCAAACAACAAAATCATCTATTTCTCCAGATCTCCAAATATTCTTGGTAAATCATTCAAAGGTGTTTAAGACTCCCAAAGGACTCCGACCTATTCATGAGCATGATAATGCTATTTATTTGATTCCAGGATCTGTTCCTCCAAACATTAGTCCTTACAGATATCCTTATGCTAAAAAATGTGAGATTGAACATATGGTTGTAGAAATGTTAGCGGCTAGTATAATTTAGCCTAGTCAATTTTCTTTCTCTGCTCAAGTAGTATTGGTGCACAAGAAGGATGGACCATGGCATATGTGTCTGGGTTAAAGGAAGCTCAAAAAGCTCACTGTTAAAGATAAATTTCACATCCATGTCATTAATGAATTATTGGATGAATTACATGGATCAATTTACTTCACCAAGATGGATATTTATTCTAGATATCATCAAATTATTTTGAAAACAACATTCATAACTCATGAGGTTCATTATAAAAAACATTTCATGCCTTTTTTCCTTACTAATGGACCTTCCACATTTTAAGGTTTGATGAATTCCATTTTCAAGCCCTTCCATAGAAAATTTATGTTAGTATTTTTTGATGGTATACTAATATACAACAATTCTTGGAAGCATAATGCTCAACATGTTGACAAGGTGCTCAAACTATTGGAGGAGAAACAATTATATGCCAAAACCTCCAAATTTTTCTTTGGATTACAAGAGGTGGAATATTTAGTTCATATTGTATCTCATGAGGGTGTTAAAGTAGACCCTAACAAAATTAAATCTATTAATGAATGGAAAATTCCCCACAACCATAAAGCATCTTCGACGATTTCTGGGGTTAACAGGGTATTATCACAATTTTTTTAAGAATTATGGGAGAATATCGACACTTCTAACATCATTACTAAAGAAAGATGCATATCCTTGGACACCAGAAGCAACTCAGGCCTTTGGACATATTAAAGAGGCAATCTACCAAGTACTGGTCTTAGCTACATCAGACTTCACTAAATTTTTTATTGTGGAGTGTTATGCCTTAGGAAAAGGAATTGGTGTAATTTTAATGCAAGAAGGAAGACCCATTTCTTTTGAAATTTGTCCAATCAAAGGAAATTATTTACTGAAACCTATTTATGAGAAGGAAATGTTGTAATTACCACATGCCTTAAAGAAATGGCAACTTTACCTAATGGGATGACACTTCAAGGTAAAAAAATATCAGGATAGTCTTAAATAATTTTTGGAACAAAGATTATCTTCGGAAGAGTAGCAAAAATGGGTCACAAAGATGTTGCGTTATGACTATGAAATCATCTACAAAAAAGGGAAGAAAAATATTTTTGCAAATTCACTCTCAATAAAGGATGAGGATGTCGAATGATTGCTTTGTGAAATTTCTATTATCAAAGAAATGTTCTTTTGGAATTGCACACCTCTCCCTTAGGAAGGCACTCAATATTTTTAAAAACTTACAGCAGGGTCAAGAAGGAAATTTTTTGGGATGGCCTTAAATATGATATTCAAAATTTTTTGGAAGAATGCTTGGTTTTCCAACAAAATAATGTTTAGGAAATTAATACCCAAGGTCTGTTACAATAGTTATCCACGCCAGGTCAACGTTGGGAGGAGGTTTCAATGTATTTTATCACAGGTTTACCCAAGTCCAAATGAAATATTGTCATCGTTTTGGTAGTTTATAGAATTACGAAGTATGCACACTTTTTTGCATTATCTCATCCATATAAATCTAATACAGTTGCCACTTAATTTATGGAAACAATTCAAAAGCTACATGGAAGCCCAAAGATTATTATAAGCGTCAAAGGTCCCATTTTTACAGGAAATGCTTGGAAAAAATTATTTTCTTGTTTGGCTACTCAATTAGCTCATATCTCATCATATCATCCTCAATATAATAGGAAAACTAAGATAGTGAACAAATTCTTGGAAGGTGTAGTATTCCGAAAATATGAAAAACAACAATATAGCACATAAACATGGAAAGTAGCAGTGAATACATCAATACAATAATATATGAGAAAAATGTACAACTATCTTATTAAACATATCAGCAATAATGGGCACATAATATTGATGATGAAGTCACTCAAGCAATACAATACAAGCCTCCTCTAAGAAAATATGTCAATACATGAGAAATACACTACTATACAAATGCCGTGAGCCATGATAGCGTAGTTTTAGGGAATAAAATACTACAAAAGAGATATAAAAATATGTATTTTCTGTTATATAGATAAAATGGTGTTAGGGATAGAGATCTATGCTCCCAAGCACTTTTCCTAGACAACCAAGAAAGGGTTTCTGGAAATACCCAAAACACAAAAATGCCAGAATGCAACACAAGGGATGAATTGCAGCTACAACTAAATAACTGGAAGGATTTGGCTGAAACTAATGTAGAAATGTATATACCTCTTCTAATAAATCCTCCAAGTGAAAGGCTGATCCCAACACTGAACATCTAACCCTCCAATTGAAGCACTGAAACCTTTACTTCAAATACCCAATGAAATAACATAGTTTGAGGATGGAACTATGTTGTAGGAGGTATAAATGAATTGCCCTGGTGCCAAAATATGGAATGAAGCTCCACGGCTTCCCTTCCAGGCCTCTCAATGGAAAGGATGTCCCTCCACTAATAAACGAACAATTAAAGAGACACTATGAATCCTCCACTGCAACACCTTGCAACACAACACAACTCTGAACAGAAACTGAATTGTAGCTGAAGAATAAAGCTTGGCCTAAGGCCTGGATCTGGACTATATAGCTCAATAATCTCTCCTGAGTAGGCACTCGAAGTCCCCTGAGGATGACTGTGGGATTCCCGCTCGGGAACACCCTTGTACTGAACAATACGGTAGACCCTGCTAAACAACAAAAGAATGCATAGAAATGTCACCTAACAAATCTAGATCTAAGAAGATCAAAATCAATAATCATCTAACATGAATTCTATTGCTGCCTTGCCCTTCCTTATATGCATTGTTAGCCTTCTCACCTTGGGTCCCAATCATTAAACCAACTACTCTCATGGAGACTATATCCCATTAACATTGCACTGTCTCCCATTAATGATCCACTCTCGCCGTACCAGTGATGTTGATTTGGTCAAGATTGACCATGTCCACATGCTTTAGCCCTTGTTCATACATGGAGGTTCTTTATCCAGCTATCAAGACGATCCCTTTTCACATTAAGATGGATTTTATTCCTACTAAAGAGATTTATGGGTCTCCCTACCCACTTTATTCATCTATCTAATAACAAAAGAAAATTTTAATATTTCAATTAGTTGCATGCTAATTTAGGAATATTACAGTCCTCCCCTCCCAAATGTTTCTTGTCCTCAAGAAACTGCAAGGACAGAACTGAAAAGCCTCCTCTCCTCGTCATGTAGCATCCTCATTTAATAAGATTCTCCAATGAGCAAGATGATGTCTCATTAATAAGTCTCCAAGTTGCTCCTCCCAAGTGTACAAGTTAGCTTTTGATGACAAACTCAAATAACTATCATCATGTAGAAGTGGGATATCCATGGAGGCAACTATATGTTGTCTAGAGGCCTTCTTGAGGCATGAAATCTAAAGAATGTTGGGAGCCATCATTCCCATGTGAAGATCAAACCCCCAAGCTATCATCCAAACAAAGTGAGTCACCCTCCAAAGTGGTAACTTATAGTGAAAATCCTCCACATCATTCTCCAGTAAGGTAGGTGGGTTGTATAGATGAACTTGATAGACCAAATTTTCTATCCCATGGTGTTTTTCTCTCCACTTATGGAAAGTGTAGAGATGTTTCTGATATTGGGCTACCATAATCTTGCCTTCAAGAGGCAAAAAGGCAACTAGATCTTCAAAGACCCCTTCTCTGGTTTTATGGACCTTGCTTGCCCAATTCATTCCACATACAATGAATAGTAAATCAACACAACATGGCATCAAGATAATACTGATTGTTATGGGTGTTGGATGCTACCAATAGTTTCCCTAGTGGATACAACACAATTTTGCTAATTGTTGTTTTAGAACATCATGTGGCAAGTTGTCTCCCAACAATTTTCTAGTTGTGCATTTTTGCTCATCTACTAAGAAGTAGTAAATGGAATTATATATGAGTTGAGCATAACAATAATAACACAAAAATTTCCCAATTCTATTCATGAAATGGACTCCTCGATCACCGATATTGGTCTTAGAAAGACCATGAAGCCAAAATAGAAATTTCCCCTCTTATGGAGCAATGCGCTGTTCATATATGGCAAGAGAATGCAAATATTTTGTTAGATGAACAATAAGTAAAAAATAAAAATATTACCATACACTGTGACTAGGCTGAAAATGAGGTCCATGGACGAGCCCTCTCATGAAAATCTCCTCATTGTGGTCTGAAAAATGAAGGGATGCATACTCCCCTTGGAACACTCCATCAATAGACACATACTCTCAAGTGGCAGCATTGTTGGCCTTTGTGATAAGGCTCTTGTCACCTCATGACTCCATTCTTTGACATGACTCATGCCAAAGTAATCCACCGTCGTGTTGCTATATGTGGGAGATTATTTCCTATGTGGAAGCACCTTATGATTCTCCAAAACTGAGTATCACCTTTGCACCATGATTGTGCCACCATCTACTCCTGCAGTATCATGCAACGTATGTGAGAAAATTAGCCCATACTCTCCCAAGAGTAGCCAAAGCAGTAATAACTCTTGATTCCTCCTCAAACCTCCATCATATATACCATGGAGTGAGAATATGAAAATTTCACATCACCCCAATGAAACCAAACTCCTTTCTACCATTTGATGCAAGTGTCATGCCAAGTCTAATCCAACAACATACCCTTCAAAGTATGATATGTTACATGCTGACCAAACTCTTTCAAGAGTAGCCAGCATAGCCTTACCTCTTGCTGCCCTGTGTCATAGATCTTCAGGTGGCTCACCAGCCTCTTGCTCATCAACATCACCCATCCAACCAATGGTGAGTATCTAATATCATGCTCCCAATGGGTGTTCCTCCAATGGAGAATACCATCCTCCCCAAGAAAATCACTATCTCTACACTTCATGGGATATTGAAGTGCAGCCTCATAGAGATATCCATATGAATACCACTCATCAATGACCAAGTTGACCCCATAAGGATCCAAATATACTGAAGGAAAATTATTCTCATTGAGCTGTGAAGTTCTCATTAAGAAATATCCATCATAATAATGGGATATAAGATGTCTCTCATCAACCATCTGCTTATCCCCTGATACATTTGTAGAATGGTCATTGGAATGCTCCAATAATGGTTGGGACCCCAACTCATCACTGTTGCTCAATGACAATTCTAATGATCTCCATGATGGTGTATATGTTTTCCCATGATCATGCACAATGTTGAACATATATTTTTGCATTGGATTGATTAGGACAATACTCATCCTATCCTCCAAAAATCTACACTCCATCCACAAGAGTTTTGTGCATCTTGAAAATGACATACTAGGATGAATGTATACCTCCTCCTTGAACCTATCAAGGGTCCTCTTCACATCGATAGTCTGCTACTCCAAATTAGCAGTGTGTCTTGACCCTAGGTCATGTAATGGCATGTCCCCACAACCTTACTTATGATGTGCTGAAATAATAGAAAGTGGAAATATTTGCATACCTTGGTAAATATTGGGAACATCTTGTACTGCTACAAGGGTTCCTTCCTCTGGTGTGATGGCTTACCCAACTGTTGGTGATGATGGCTACTCCTCTACTGATGCACTAGCTCTGGTGCAAGTATCCTCCTCCTCATGCATCTCCTGAATAGTGCATGGTAATCTAAATGTAAAGCGATCAAGACCACTTTGCAAAGGTGAAAGTGTTCCTTATCCTAATGTCATTATTCTTGTAGCAAGTGGTGGTGAAGGTTTCTTCCCCTCTTATTTCTTGTTGTCAAACTTATTGATCAACCTTTGAGTAAAATATGCATATGCAGTCACTCTTGCATGAATCAAATGGCTAAACCACCAAATGTTTGCTTCACCCTCAAGGTGCAGTGCTGCAATATCAAAAGCTTCTCTTTCTACTACTGGATGTAGCAGGAAGAATGCATCCAAATCCATTCCCCAAGCCCTTGCTGTGCAAGTGGATAACCCATCAAATGTAGACAATATAAATCTATTGTGCTTTCTCCCTCCATAGCTGCAAGGTCTCCTCTCTTCTTTGAGCTGGATGAATTGTGGGAGAGTTAGATTCTCCTTGAAAGACCTTGATTTAGATTTGTACTCTGCAAGATAATCACTTAGAATCTCATGATATCAGTTTCCTCCATCTCCATGCCTTTCATCTCTTTCTTAAAAATAAAAGGGCATAGTGTATTTATTTGGAGCTCTATGCAATAACGATTCTTTCTTCTGATGATAGGAAGTGCATGGACCTTCCTCATCTTGAAACCCAACTATGGTTTCATTGCTTCTATCCATTCTTCTTTGCTTGAACTCCTTGGTGAGGTTCCTCGTAGATCTGAAAAGAGATGAGATGAAACTCATTCCTTCAATCATTATGATCTCTTTCTCCTTCTTCTTATTCTCCTCATAGCATAATGGTTGAGATCCACAGGTTGAGCCAAGATTATGCTCTGATACCACTGTAATATTCCCAAAATGGGAAAAGCAGCAATATAGCACATAAACATGGAAAGTTGTAGTGAATACATAAATACAATAATATATGAGACAAATGTACAACCATATTATTAAACATATCAACAGTAATGGGAACAATATCTTGAGGATCAAGTCACTCAAGCAATACAATACAAGCCTTCTCTAAGAAAATATTTCAATACATGAGAAATACACTACTATACAAATGCCATGAGCCATGAAAATGAAATTTTAGGGAATGAAATGCTATAGAAAAGATATAAAAATATTTATCTATTGTTATATATCTCTAATGGTGCTAGGGATAGAGATATATGCCACCAAACACTTTTCCTAGACAACCCAGAAAGCATTTTGGGAAATACCCAAAAGACAAAAATGTTGGAATGCAGCCCTAGGGTTGAATTGTAGCTACAACTGAATAACTGGAAGGAGGTGGTTGAAACTGATTTCGAAACGTATAGACCTCCTCCAATAAATCCTCTAAGTAAAAGTTTGATGCCAACACTGAAGATATAACCTTCTAACTGAAGCACTAAAACCTCCCCTACAAATACCCAATGAAATGATGCTATTTGAGGATGGAACTACGATATATGAGGTGGAAATGAATTGGCCTGCTGACAAAATATGGAATTAAGCTCTAGGTCTTCCCTTGTGGGCCTATCAATGGAAATGATTTCCCTCCACTGAAAAACAAACAGTGAAAGTGACCCTATCAATCCTCCATTGCAACACCCTGCAACATGTTGGGCCGTGAATACAACCACTTTGTAACACTTATTTCATCCATTTTTACTCTTCTCTATTATATCATTTGTTATAATTTATCATTTAAATCCATTTTATAAATGATTTATGCTCTTATGGATGAAAATTATTTATCTTCCTTTATTTCTAATAAATTGATTATTATGAATTATTTTATCAATGATAGTTTTAATAAGTTGGTTATAACATTATTCACCATTTTTAGCCTCCAAAATAATTTCCAGATTGAAGATTTGATCATTAAAAGTGCCAACTCAGAAATGCGCTGGAATAAGGAGTGACAGTTTTGCGGTTGAGATTCTGAGCAAATGAAGACGAATCTGGAAAATCCGGAACATGGGTTTTTTCCAGAACGGACCCAATTAACTTTAACAAAGAACGGTTTGCCCAACTTCAGCCTGTGTTGAGAGATTCGCAGAGTTCTTTAAGCACGATTTTCTCAGTTCTGTTGTTGCGGCCGTCCTCCAAATCTTAGCTAAAAAGCCAAATTCGACTTGCTGTTGTTGAAAGATGGATGTAAATCTATTTTCTTGTTGATCAATTGGTTGGAATAAATCCAATATTGTTATGGGAAGATTGTATTTACTATTCAATTTCTCCTCCTTCTGATTATAAAAGGAGAACATGTATTGTGTATTGGGGGGAGAGACTTTCCTTATTGTAATTTGCAGAACTGTGCATCGACTCTTGTTAAGAGAGTGAGAGCTGTTTGTAACATTATTAATGCCTGATTAATAAAAGAGTTCGTTGTTGTTCCATTTCTCAAGCGCTGGAGTAAAGCACAACAACGCTTCACCGGTGGTTGAGGGCCCGACCCCGGGTGGAGCGATCTGCTGTTTGTATTCCTATTACTTTATTTCTGCTGTGTGAAGTATGTTCATTGCAATTACAGAAGTGGTTTTTAACTGAATCGAATACAGCATTATTGTTATTTCATTCTTTATAAGAGGCATGATTCGCTGTTCAAATATTTGGTTGTTATTATAAAGCAGATTTCAGTTGCTGTCCCTTTCATTTATAAATTACTTTAGTGATTGCCGTGTGACTATCAACAGAATTAAAACATTGCTTGGTTATGAATTGTAGTTACTATTCATTTTACGCTGCTGTATATTATATTCTTTTGTTTTCTGCGTGGTTTGTTTATCGTTGTTATTTGGTAATTTGATATGCTTTATAAGTTAATATTACATGCTCTGTTAAAGATTGAATCATTGAGGTTTTTACAGATAGAATCGTGTGTTGACTCCGCATCAAGTTATTAATCCTTTTAAGAGTTAATTGCATGTTCTTACTGTTCTGTTACAGAGCTGTTATATTGAACATTCGTGTCATACATTCGTTTGAGGTAGTGTTCTTCATAATCATTGGATTCAGATCTGTCTGGAAGCACAGTCTTATTCCTGTTGATTAATGTTGATTCAGATTGTTATTCCAATATGTTGTGTGCGTTTCTGATTTATCAGTACTGTTCCATAATTCATTAATCGTTATTGCAGTTCCATTAGTGTGATTTGTGTGAATTGCCTTTAGAGTGAAAGAATGTTATTTGATTGCAAAGAGTGCATTTGAATTAATAGATTAAGTTTGGTTACAACCCGCGGGACTTAGATTATTCAATTGCTGTTCAATTCTTTAATTGCTGTTCTATTTTGCTATCTGCCGTTCCATTTACTCGCATTTGTTGTTTTGGTGTGAGAGACGATCTAAGGCTGTAGTGAGCTTCGGCATTCACTGTCTAGCTCCCAGACCCGTGGTCTATGCTCTAATTTCCTTTCCATCAGTTTTCAAAGGGATGGGTTATCACTGCCAAACCCTTGACTGATAAGCTGCCTAGTTTTCTGAATGTGTGATTTATTCTTTTGAAGTAACTTAGTTATAGACAAGCATCCGTTTACTCTTGCATTTTAAGCACTATACTGCAAAACATTACTCTTGAGTAAATAGCCGCCTCAGACTGAGTACACTCTTGAGATAAAAAGTCGTCCCTGGGTTGACAATTAATGTGAGGTAATTAGGAGTTACAAAGACACCTTTTTATCGCTCTACATTTTGGCGCCGTTACCGGGGAGAGTGTAGCCATTTCTAAAGAGTAGTGTGAAGCTGATGAGTGCCTGCTAGGGAAGAGTTGGATCCTAAAAATGGAAGGTAAGAACCTGCGTGCGGAGCATGTACAAGCCCTGCTCCACTGTCCGCTTTCCTAACAGATTTGTTGTTTCCTTGTTGGGTAGAAATAGATGTTTGAATTTTTGTGTGAATGATTAGGAAAAAGATAGAAATTTTTTAAAAAATGGATCACATGATCTCATGCAAGTGGTGATGTAAGCACCACCCATTTCACTAACCGATTGACAGGAACATTTGAAGAAGGAGCCTCGAAGAAACACATGAAGAACATCTTATACTATGGTAAGAAATGGCTCACGTTTCTACTTTTATATTTCCTATCAAAGATCTAGGAGGAGTGATACAAATGCACATAATTCCCCCATCTTTACCAAATTTTCATGGTTTAGCAAATGAAGATCCAGATACATTCTTATTTGAGTTCGAAATACTTTGTAGAGGATATGATTATTATACTAATGATCAACGATTGAAAGTGTTTCCTCTTACTCTAAAAGGAGCAGCTCTCCGATGGTTCATGAGCTTAGGTGGGAATTGCATCCAATCATGGGAGGACATGAAGAACATATTCTTGAAGAAGTACCAAGACTATTGCAAATCCAATGAAGATATTTTCAATATAATACAAGGGGAAGATGAAAGTTTGGAGGACTATGTAGATCGATTTCAATACAACCTTCAAAAATCAAAATATAAGCATTTGGAGAAAGAGATCTTAAAAACACTCCTTCTTAAAGGAATCAAAGATGAATTTTTAGAACTCTTAAATCTGATAGGAAAAGGTGATGTTTTTCAGTTATCATATAATGATGTTTGTGAGTTGTGCATAAGGTATTCAAGAAGAATCTCCAAGGCTGGTGAGAATTCTAGAGATGTTTGTTCTTTGTTTTCCAAATCTGCTACAAGAATAGGAGACATAAGAGCTGAAATCAATGATTTATTTGAAAATTTTAAAGTTGATTTTATTAGCTCTCTAAGCTCAAAATTGGATGTTTTGCAGGTTCATAAAAATGAAGAATTTGATGAAGTGCTTTTCCCTCATGACCAAAAGGAGCAGCCCATAGATGGTTACTCTTCCTTATCTAGGATGGAAGTATCATATCAAAGAGGTGAGGAAGCTGCAGCAAGGTCAAAACCATGGAAATCATGGCCTACAGGTATGGTTCAAAACACTTCTTCTCCATTCTCTTACTTGCATAATCCATTATGGAATACTCATGTTCTAGGGCGGCCATGTCAATTTCAATATAACCACCAATCTTATCTACAAGTTTGGCATGGTTCACCTTATGATTGCATGACTACTCTCCCTCATCTTGTAGCACAAGCACATTCTCCATATTCTCCACCAGCTCTTTCACAACATTCTGCTTGCATATCAAATTTATCCACTCAACCCAACCAACCACATCATCACAATGCTCCATTCCATACACAATTTCCTGCTCAACTAATTCCACACCCTCACCACAATAAACTAGTACAACATACTTACAGTGTTGAACTGCCAAATTTATCCACCCTTCCCACCCATTCTATCTCACATGCGCCATTAGAGAAAACTTACAATGAGATTCAGAATGTTTCAAATTCAAAAATTGTAGAAGTTATGGAAGAAAATGAGCTTACTTCTAGTTTGCATCAACAAGTCATTTTAAAAGCTCAAGAACTTCATGATATGATGGTTATGGGAAATCAAGAATATAAAGGATATATTGAACATTGGTTTCACTCCATCACTTGTTTGCAACATTGCTCCACGCTTCAACAATTTTTGACTCCATCTTTTCAAGGGAAGTTGGCTTCTCATACCCTAATTTTCATTAATATGCATTTTTCAAATTTGGGTGTGTGTATACATGAAGCCTTATTTCGAAAATGGCTCCACTGGAAGTACTCATATACGTAGTCATATTCATTTTTCAAATCAAAATAGGTTAGTGTAGAAAATAAAATAAATAAGGGAATAAATAAATGCATTTTGTTTTTCCATGTAAAACTAGTGTTTTTTTTTTTTGCAACATGCTATGCAAATCAACATTGGTGATAATTGTTTTTAATTCATTGGTGTATGTAGATGACTTATAATGGAAATAATAGCTCTACAAACACTTATATTCATTTTTTATCACCAATTTGAAAAAAAAATGCTTGAATATCATTTTTTTGGCTTGCGGGCTTGATGAATTTTCTAGAAAAACAGTCGGGACAGTCATGTTTTGAGGGACCAAAAATGAATATTTTTAAAACCTGTTTCTACCATAGGTAGCCCTTGATGTCTACTTTCTAACCCAATTTGAATCAGTCAATTTTGATTTGAAACGAAAAAGTTAGAACCAAAACATTGACCGGATGTCTAGTGGGCAGCTCAGGAACAGAGTTGGGACAGTCAATTTTTGGAGGCCTAAATGACCATATTTTTAAAACCTGTTTCTATGGTAGATTCCCCTATGAATCTAGTTTCCAATGAAATTGGAATCACTCATTTTCGATATCGTATGGGGAAGTTATGATCAAAATACTGACTGTCTATCGTAAATCAGCACCCTTAAAACTCTGTTTTTTCGGATGTTCCTTACAGTATTTGACCTATCAATTCTTCTTGTCTTCAAAACCTGTTGCTATTGGAGATTAACCTTTGAATTAGCTCTCATTTGGCTTTGGAATCACTCAATTTGGGCGAAAAACAAAGAAGTTGTGTTTAAAACACTGCAGGTTAGCATGATTTGCCACTGCTCTCCCGCAGGTAACAAATAAATTTTACTTTGTTATTTTCTCCATGAATTTGTTATACATAGTAACTACTTGTTAATTTTTTTCATAATTCTTGGATTAAGGGAGCCCGTACACCTCTCTTTCTCCATGATTTAATGTTTTATTGCAGGTAGATACTCGTTTTTTGCAGGTCCTAGGAGAAAAAGAAGGTCAATTTATGGACAAGTGATTTTGAAAGAAATTTTAAATAAAACAAAGGAATTTCATCCAACTCATTACCCAACGGATTCATAATAGGACAAATGAAGAATTGATTTCAATCTGAAGATTCATGTCTTATCACTGCTGCCAAAACATTTTTCAAAGAGATCATTTTTTTTTTTTTTTGACATAACATCATAGCTGTTGTAACTTAATTTAGTTATTTACATATTGTTTTTAAATAAAACATTGTTTCTTTTCTGATATTTTTTTTTATATTTTGTGTTTCAGGTGTTGCTTCATTCAAACTGTGACCCATCCTCAGCATCAATACAGTGAACAGCTAATTCATTCTTTGCGTGCTTGCATTTCATGCTTGTGTATTTTTGCTGTTCTTTTTCTGAAGGGACAGCGTTTGTGTGCACTTTTGTCGTTTTTGCTGTTCCTTTTTCAAAGGGACAACAATTTTGTTTTCTTATTTCTTTTCCAAAGGAACAACACCTTTTTGGTCAGCAATTCATTTTGTTGTTCCTTTGTCACGGGTCATTTTGCCATTCCTTTTCCACGACTCTTTTTGCTGTTCCTTTTTCACGTTTTGTTGTTCCTTTCCGAATGGAACAACACTTCTGCACTTCCACTTTTTGTTGTTCCTTTCCGAATGGAACAACACTTCTACATTTTCACGTTTTGCTATTCCTTTCCAAATGGCATAGCACTTCTGCATTTCCACTTTTTGCTGTTCCTTTTCGAATAAAACACCATTTTTGCACTTTTACGTTTTGATTGTTCCTTTCCAAATGGAACAACACTTCTGCACTTTCACGATTTATTGTTCATTTCCGAATGGAATAGCACTTTTGCACTTTTCATTTTTGTTGTTTCCTTTTCCAAAGGAACGACACGTGTGTTTTTGCTGTTCCTTTTCCAAAGGAACGGCACTTGCGTTTTTGCTGTTCCTTTTCCAAAGGAACGGCACTGTCCATTTTGCTGTTCCTTTTCCAAAGGAACGGCACTTGCGTTTTTGCTGTTCCTTTTCTAAAGGAACGTCACTTTTAGTTTTTGCTGTTCCTTTCTTCAAAGGAACGACATTTGCATTTTCACGCTCTTTTTGTGTGTATTTTTGCTTTTTGTGTGCATTTCCTTTGTTGTTCCCTACAAGGAACAACACTTTTTTGCGTGTTTTTGCTGTTCATTCAAAAAAGCAACACTTTGGGAGTATTTTTGAGAGCAACCTTTTCTTCCTCTTGTGGGACTATTCCTAGTTCATCTCAACCACATTTTACTAATTCCCCTCCATGGCATGAAGTACACTATTGAGGACAAGAATTATGGATTCTATTGAAGCGAGTTAATATCATTGACGTTATGATCTTTAACAGGACAGCTCCTTGATGATAGAATATTTTCAAAAGAGACACAATTATTTATATACTACTTTACTGCATTGTTTTCTATTGAACATGATGTTGATTGATCATCTTAATACCATGCTGGTTCCACCCTTCTGGATTATAATCTTCTCTGTCTGTAATAAATGAGATTATGGTATATTTTTCTATTGACATGTTCAACTTCTTCCACCATCCCTGCTCTTAAGGAGTACTGAGCCTCCCTCTTTTTATCATAAAAATGTGTAATAATAACAAAATTTTGTTCGCAGATGGAGGATAGGGGTCTCAGTACGAGCCAGCCTACCATGTTCATAAGGCTGTAACAAAGTGACATTCCCATTATGGCCACCACACCAGGGTTATGATCCATTGGATAGTCAAATTATCCTTGGAACAGGAGGTCTCATCACGAGCCGGCCTGATCACTTTTGCTACATCCCAGTGAATGGCAATGTGGTTATCTGGTTACCACGCCAGCACATTGATCTCTTCTGTAGAACAACAACGTAACTCTCTAGTTATAAATTGAGGATTCTGGCTCATATGGGTTAAAAAGCAACCCTGCCGAGGCTATGGACGCCTGCTGGCAGCAGCGGCTCTGCTTATGGTATTGAAGTTATATCTTATCGTCAATTATTATTATAATACCCTTTTCTTATTTTTTTTCTTATCAGAGAAGTTATTTCCTTACTTTTTCCCTATTTTGAACCTTTATGCATGAGAAATTGTTTTATAATCAATCACATCATTTTTCAGCTAGAATACCATCAGTAAAGCATCTTTTTGGCATATTGTTGTTATTTTTCTCTTTTTCATAACTTATCATCAATCCAAAGCATCCTATCTCTTATTCATAACTATCTTTACACACTCTGCTATCATTATAATCATAACTCTCGTTGTCCTATCATTGATATGTGTACTTTGCTTCATTCACTGCTATATTGTTCATTCCCTTGCCTTGCCATCAGCACAACACCTCTCATATACTTTATGGTCATGGAATTCCTTTTCCAATTGGAGGGGGGAATGTCTGCATTATGGGATTGCATGCGATATGATTACTGCACTCTGCCATAACTTGTTGATTTGACAAAAGTTTTTCTGATTGAAAGTTTTGCATGCATTTTATCTGTTGCTATTCAAACCTAACACTATGGATTCAAGAACATTGTATGCAAAATAGTGCTTTGTTTATAGGAGAACAACAAGTATGGGAAGAATTCTATTCACAGCATGACTACAGTATTGCAACTAACAGAAGAGGCTCGAGAAACTCGCATACGTGAACAATTCTTCAGACATGATGTGCTTACCTAGATTCCACCTTTTGCATCACTTTCAGCACCAACTCTGCCTACATCAGCTTCAACAACTGCCAGTCCATATATGTCATTCTACATTTTTGGAGGTAAAACTTGAGGTAAAATCGCATAATTTTCTGATTTATTACGAATTTAGGAGAATTTCATAAAAATCCATTTTGAGCATCATTTATCATCCTTCAGTCCACATCTATACCACTCCCTATTTTTCAGCGGCATATCATTTTCGAGTATGGGGGAGTATTTCTTTCATTCATTTCTTTCTTATGACCATGTCATCCATATTCTTTATCATCCATTGTTATTCTTATTCATTCTCAACACCTCCATTATTCCATGTTGTTTTACACCAAGCATAGAATTCAACAGCTGGTAGCAACCACCTCAATTTTTTTCTAGCATCGCATGAGGGCATGCTAATTCTTCAGTGAGGGGGAGGAATTGCTACGCATGATGGATGTTTTCAATCTTCTTTCTCATTTAAGGCATACAATTTCATTTTTACACAATGCAGAAATTGATTTCCATAATATTTTTAAAACTATGAACTCAATTCTTGTGATTTTTGGAAAATGCAGACGTATCAGTAATACAAACCCAGACAATTTCAAGAAATATTGGTTCATAAAATTTCGGAAATCATGCATTCTCAGCTACAGTCATTTTGTTGATATCTCATGATCCGTGCATCAAAATGATCTGATTTTTGGATCGTGGAGACATTTCATATATTATAAACTTACTTGCAACATTTCAACAAAATCTGGTTTGTAGTTTTGAAAAAATGGTTAATGAAGTTTGTTGTTATCTATATCATATTTTGCTGCAACTTCACACATATAGTTGAATGTCAATGTAAAAATTGTTATGCCTTCATTAAGATTGCTAAAATTGAATATTCATTAATTAAGGAAGCATTCATTTGTTCTCAAATTTTTATTGCTTGGTTAACACATGGGTTTTTGTCTTTGGGTTGCATGAGGACATGCAATATATTCAGGTTTTCGTTGCATGAGGACATGCAACATATTGAGTGTGGGGGTGTGTTGGGCCGTGAATACAACCACTTTGTAACACTTATTTCATCCATTTTTACTCTTCTCTATTATATCATTTGTTATAATTTATCATTTAAATCCATTTTATAAATGATTTATGCTCTTATGGATGAAAATTATTTATCTTCCTTTATTTCTAATAAATTGATGATTATGAATTATTTTATCAATGATAGTTTTAATAAGTTGGTTATAACATTATTCACCATTTTTAGCCTCGAAGATAATTTCCAGATTGAAGATTTGATCATTAAAAGTGCCAACTCAGAAATGCGCTGGAATAAGGAGTGACAGTTTTTCGGTTGAGATTCTGAGCAAATGAAGACGAATCTGGAAAATCCGGAACATGGGTTTTGTCCAGAACGGACCCAATTAACTTTAGTAAAGAACGGTTTGCCCAAATTCAGCCTGTGTTGAGAGATTCGCAGAGTTCTTTAAGCACGATTTTCTTAGTTCTGTTGTTGCGGCCGTCCTCCAAATCTCAGCTAAAAAGCCAAATTCGACTTGCTGTTATTGAAAGATGGATGTAAATCTATTTTCTTGTTGATCAATTGGTTGGAAGAAATCCAATATTGTTATGGGAGATTGTATTTACTATTCAATTTCTCCTCCTTCTGATTATAAAAGGAGAACATATATTGTGTATTGGGGGAGAGAGACTTTCCTTATTGTAATTTGCAGAACTGTGCATCGACTCTTGTTAAGAGAGTGAGAGCTGTTTGTAACATTATTAATGCCTGATTAATAAAAGAGTTCGCTGTTGTTCCATTTCTCAAGCGCTGGAGTAAAGCACATCAACGCTTCACCGGTGGTTGAGGGCCCGACCCCGGGTGGAGCGATCTGCTGTTTGTATTTCTATTACTTTATTTCTGATGTGTGAAGTATGTTCATTGCAATTACAGAAGTGGTTTTTAACTGAATCGAATACAACATTATTGTTATTTCATTCTTTATAAGAGGCATGATTCGCTGTTCAAATATTTGGTTGTTATTATAAAGCAGATTTCAGTTGCTGTCCCTTTCATTTATAAATTACTTTAGTGATTGCCGTGTGACTGTCAACAGAATTAAAACATTGCTTGGTTATGAATTGTAGTTACTATTCATTTTACGCTGCTGTATATTATATTCTTTTGTTTTCTGCGTGGTTTGTTTATCATTGTTATTTGGTAATTTGATATGCTTTATAAGTTCATATTACATGCTCTGTTAAAGATTGAATCATTGAGGTTTTTACAGATAGAATCGTGTGTTGACTCTGCATCAAGTTATTAATCCTTTCAAGAGTTAATTGCATGTTCTTACTGTTCTGTTACAGAGCTGTTATATTGAACATTCGTGTCATACATTCGTTTGAGGTAGTGTTCTTCATAATCATTGGATTCAGATCTGTCTGGAAGCACAGTCTTATTCCTGTTGATTAATGTTGATTCAGATTGTTATTCCAATATGTTGTGTGCGTTTCTGATTTATCAGTACTGTTCCATAATTCATTAATCGTTATTGCAGTTCCATTAGTGTGATTTGTGTGAATTGCCTTTAGAGTGAAAGAATGTTATTTGATTGCAAAGAGTGCATTTGAATTAATAGATTAAGTTTGGTTACAACCCGCGGGACTTAGATTATTCAATTGCTGTTCAATTCTTTAATTGCTGTTCTATTTTGCTATCTGCCGTTCCATTTACTCGCATTTGTTGTTTTGGTGTGAGAGACGATCTAAGGCTGTAGTGAGCTTCGGCATTCACTGTCTAGCTCCCAGACCCGTGGTCTATGCTCTAATTTCCTTTCCATCAGTTTTCAAAGGGATGGGTTATCACTGCCAAACCCTTGACTGATAAGCTGCCTAGTTTTCTGAATGTGTGATTTATTCTTTTGAAGTAACTTAGTTATAGACAAGCATCCGTTTACTCTTGCATTTTAAGCACTATACTGCAAAACATTACTCTTGAGTAAATAGCCGCCTCAGACTGAGTACACTCTTGAGATAAAAAGTCGTCCCTGGGTTGACAATTAATGTGAGGTAATTAGGAGTTACAAAGACACCTTTTTATCGCTCTACACAACACAACACAACTTTGACAGAAATTGTGATGTAGTTGAAGATTGAAGCTTGGCCTAATGCCTGGATGTGGACTATATAGTTCAATAATCTCTCTTGAGTAGCTACTTGAAGTCCCTAGAGGATGAGTGTGGGATTCTCGCTCGTGACCACCCTTGTACTAAACAGTACAACAGAGCCTGCTAAGCAACAAAATCATGCATAGAAATGTCACCTGACAAATCTAGATCTAAGAAGATCAAAATAAATAATCATATAACATGCCTTCTATGGCTGCCTTTCCCTTCCTTATATGTATTGTGGGCCTTCTCACCTTGGGTCCCACTCATTAAACCAACTACTCTCATGGAGACTATGTCCCATTAACACTGTAATGTCTCCCATTAGTGATTCACTCTCTCCATACCAGCATTGTTTATTTGGTCAACATTGACCCTGTCGACATGATTTAGCCCCTGTTCATACATGGAGGTGCTTTATCTAGTTATAAATATAATCCCTTTTCACATTAAGAGGGATTTTATTCCTAATAAAGAGATTTATGGGTCTTTGTACCCACTTTATTCACTTATCTAATGACAAAAGAAAAATTTAATATTCCAATTAGCTGCATGCTAATTTATTAATATTACAGTAGGATATATTCATTGCTTTATATTGGATAAATAAATACAATGGGTGAATTGATTACCTCTGGCTGAATGGTGGTATAACACTTCCTTCCCTACTACAACAAAAATTACCCCATTTATGGCACTTTATGAATACCATCGACCCTCCATCATTTCATATTTAAGAGAAAATTATTAGGTTCAAGTAGTGGAATATCACATCAAGCATCATCAAAAAGTTCTCCAACTCTTAAAGGGTAACCTCACCTTGGTGCAGAATCGAATGAAACAACAGGCACATCAACATCACAGCGAAATAATTTTTCATTTTTTACGGATACAACCATACAAACAAATTTACCTCAAGAAACCTATGAAGGATAATAAATTATGACTAAAGTATTATGGTTCTTAAAAGGTGTTGAAAAATATTGGTACTATGCAATACAAATAGAATCTTTGTGAATCTTCATGAAATCACCTAGTTTTCCATGGTTCATGCTTAAATAAGGTTATAGGTGACAAGATCTGACTTCAAAGAATATTCCTAGAACTTGATGTAGACGGAAAAATCATATTGGAACCTGAAGCAGTCATGAAAAAATAACTCAACAACTACAAAGTTGATCAATTTCAAGATATCTCATCAAGTGGAAGAACTTACCCATTGAAGTTTCGAGATGGGAGGATGATAATTCTAGACAAAACCATCAAAAACTAATCAAGTGTTGAGGACAACAATTTTTCAAAGAATAGGGGCATACTATGTCCCTATAATACTAGTGTATGCCCTTATTGTTATTGTTAGTGTAGCCCCCTTATTGTTATTGTTGTGCCCATGTGGTACCCACATTTTTATTATTGTTCCCTATAGAATACCACTATTGTTATTGTTCTTCCCTTATATTGTTATTGTTATGTCAACGAGAATTATAGTGTGACCCCTTGGACTCCTATATATATCAAGGAGGTTTTTTCATTTGTATCATCCAAGAATTTTTTATTCATGTAATGTAAAGGAGGTTTACCCCTCGAAGAGGCTGATTTCTAAGTCATTGATCTATCTTTTACTTTTTTTTGTGAGGTAGTTTCATAACACTTTCTGGTTTTTCCTATAGGGTAAGATTTGGGAGGAAATATTATTAGAGAGGATAGTGGCCCAATCCATAATGTAGGAATCAGATAAAACATCAATGAGGGGAACCCATTCGACTGAAAACTTATATGTATTAGGTTGCCTTAATAACCTACACAACATACCAACAACATAGTAATGCAGACCAACAAGAGAAGATATGGAGTAGATACCCTTATCATCATGCTTGTGTTTGTTGGGGTCACATCTCCATTGCCTTATTACCTCTGAATCTAACTTCTTTTCCTCTATGAATTTCTGGGGGAAATTATTATCATATATCTTTTGTGGATTTGGAAGATGATACATTTCCTGTAAGTCTTCAACCTTGAAAGATCCAATTATTCTCTTGAAGTTAAAAACGTCCTTTCTACGATGTTTAAATTATCAATTATCCACTTCACCATGTCTGTGTAGGGGAGAATATTTGGCTGAGCCACAATATGATGGAAGAAGGAATTACCAACTTCACTATAAGAAGTTTCAAAAAATGGTGAAGCATTAGCCGTAGGTACCCTTTGAGTTATTATGGGCTCTTCATCCTCGAATTGTTTATATATGGCTTCCCATGAGGTAGTTCCATAGTCTGAGGTACATTATGTATCAGAGAATAACATAGCCATTTTAGTGATTTCCAGAGTAGGAGTTGTCTGTGATGGAAACAAAGGCTTTTTATTCTTCTTTGAATCTTTCCACATTTTTCTAGAGTCTGATTTTTTGGGACTAGCCTCCAACAAAAGGAAGAGAAGAGAATGAAGAAATTTACTTAGAATGTGGGAGGATTAAAACAAAACCTTGAAGTGATAACGAATATATTCTAAATGCAGAAAATCCAAAAACATTAAGTAAAGGAAACCAAACCATTTTGGATCTTTAGAACATAAATATCATTATGCCTCAGTCATAAATTAAAAACGTGGGTTGACGTGGTTTACCCGATAACTCATCGCTTGATTGGATATTTCACATTGAAAATTTCCTTAAAAGCACAACTTCAAACATGTGATACTTTCCTATTACGGATATCTGATTAATTCTTGTCTTAGTTTTTAAAGGTAAACACTTATCAAAATATTAACGCATTTGGGGATTGGAGGGCCAAGTGTATTTTACATTTCATGACACGATAATAGTATCCTGATCGAAAGAATTATAGAGTAGGCGAATGCACTAAATGTTTGAGGTATTGCGATTATGATATCTCACATCGGGGTTATAGAGTGGGTATTACCAACAACACTAAAATGGATTTGTAATGGTGGGAAAGCTAGAGGTGACGTGGTCGAGAGATTGTTCCTACCAATGGACTTTATCATAATCATAATTTTTTTACCTTTGTTATCATTTATTAAAGTCCTTTCATGTGACTTTCTTTATGATTCGGGCGGCACCGCATCGAACTTTTTCAATAGAGCACATTTTTCTTTTTGTTTGTAAAATACTATATGCACTATCCAATGAAAATTTTAACAAGATTTTCTTAACTCCTGCAGCCAATATGATTGAAGTTTAACCTTCGGATAACAAATTTTTGTATTATAAATAATAAAAACTATTTATTATCCTAGATTGAAAATTAAAATGGTCCCTGTTATTCTCTAAAGTAACTATATACAAATAATGCACAGGATTGTTGAATAACACAACAATTGGTGATTTACTAGAAGAACTAGTTATCTCTGATATTGAATAATGAAATTTCCAAAACTTTAACAAGTAAAAATGATTTAGGAAAATAAAAATACTTTTTAATTGTTGGATGAATAAAATTACTCTGAATAAAAATAATAATGTCAGTGTAGTTCTTTTTTCAAACCTCTTATAGATTAAAATCTTAACTATCTGTGTTAGTAATTAATCAGTTATAAAGATAAAGTAAGGGGCTTTTTGAAACAAGATTTTTGATATACTCACTTTGTCATGGGTAGAGCCTCTGCTGCCAGCAAGCGTTCATAGACAGGGTTACCTTTTAACCATCAATGATTCAATATCCTATGATTCAATATCCTATCCATTTTTAGTAGAGTTTGGCTTCGTGATCCATGAAAATTGCGAAGAAATCTTTCGGTAATAATCACATTATCATGAATAAAGTCGACGCGTTCCGAACCAACCAGTGTGGTTCATCATCAGGACTAGGTGAGAGATCAGATCAGTCGTTAAGTTTAAATAGATGGCGATTTTCTTTGCATCTCCTACATCTATTTAAACTTAACGACTGATCTGATCTCTCACCTAGTCCTGATGATGAACCACACTGGTTGGTTCGAAACGCGTCGACTTTGTTCATGATAATGTGATTATTACCGAAAGATTTCTTCGAATCTATCAATTTATGATATATATATATATATATATATATATATATATATATATATATTAAATAAACATAAACATCGTTGTCCTAGTTTGGTGACCATATAGTGAAAATGTCATTCACAAGTTGTAATTTAGCTGAAAAAGCTAGCTTGTGATGAGACTCCTTCTCTTATGGTTGAATAATTGTAATCCATTACCTTGGTTTGGTTTTCAGTAGCGGTAATGTCAACCTATTTTTTTCCTATGATCATGGTAAGCAAGATCATGATGAGACCTCTTATATTTTAAGTCTCATTATTTTTTAGTTACACTCTAAAAATGTATAATTAATGGATGGGGAGAATTATTAACTCCCTAAGAGTATTTGATGACAAGTTAGTGTTAAAGATGCTAAACCTACAAAATAGTCTTAATTTTTTTAAATAAATACCTTTCTTGACTGATATAAGATCAAAAGTTTTATAAAGTTTGATGTTATAATAACTTACAATTTCCATGGGAAAATATTTTAGTGTTTTATGATAATTATCCAATTTTCAATTTTGTAATAATTTCCTTAAAAATTCCTACTTTCAAAGCAAAAGAAACATAAGATTATTAGAGATATTGACAAAAATCCAAGAGGATGTTACTTAACTTTATTTTTTCTAACAGACATGAATATGTAAATGATATTACATACA
This sequence comes from Pinus albicaulis, assembly GCA_034641835.2. Classification (NCBI taxonomy): domain Eukaryota; kingdom Viridiplantae; phylum Streptophyta; class Pinopsida; order Pinales; family Pinaceae; genus Pinus; species Pinus albicaulis. The sequence continues at coordinate 1,609,952,261 of CM076580.1, forward strand.
TATTTACAATAGAGAAAATGTTATTCTAAGAAAATAATTTTTTCAGAATAACATTATTTTTAGGAATAGAATATCTCTTTCCTTGTAGATTTTTCATTATGAAAGTTGATGTCCTTGTTCAGCAATTTTAAATAGTCCGAGCCACACTTTCTAAAATTTATTATGCTTTCCTTTTTCCTCATGCACCTTGTCCAATTTGATAACATGATCTATTATTTGAAATTATTTTTTGTTGACTAGATTTGCATCAAAATAAGATTTAACTATCTGTTTATAGTGAGCATGAGTTTTCTTGGATTTTCCCCTTTCCTCTTCTAGTTTAAGTATTTGAGACATTGTTAATTGCAAAGAAGAAGAAGGCTTTTATTCGATAAATTGAACTATGGATAATGAGGGAAGGGCTAAGTTAGGAGGATGGTTAGCCTATTTACCATATACCAAATTAAAGGGATAAGCACCCATGGAGGTCGTCTTTGTTATTCGATCAACCCATAGAGAAAATGTCAAAGTTTTATGCCAATTATTTTGGCTTTGATCAAGAATATTTATAATAATTTTGATAATGTTTTTATTAGTTGACTCTGTTAAACCATTCCCTTGCGGATAGTAATTGGTAGAGTATTTAGGTTTAAACCCTCTCTTTAAATAAAATTAAGCCATATTATTTTTTGGAAAGTAAGATGCATTTTCAAACATAAGTGCATTGGGTAAGACAAACATGGTGATAATGAATTGATCAATGAATTTAATAATAGTATCAGAATACACCACCTTTAGTGGAATTTCTTCCACCCACCTAGTGAAGTGATTTGTAGTAGTAAGGATAAAATTATGTTGTTTGGAAGAGTTAGGAACAACAGCACCTATGATATCCAGTCACCATTGTTCAAATGGTTGCTCAATGTTGACTAGTTGAAGAGGCAAGGCTGGTTTTCTTTGTCTTCCAGCAGAAGTTTGACAAATTTTGAACCTCATTAGATATGCATGGGTATTTTTTAACAAAGTTTGCCAATAATACCTGGAATGAAAGATTTTGTGGGTGGTGGTCTCTCCTCCGAAGTGTCCACCCATTGGTTCGTTGTGCAACTCCTGCAAAACCTTTACTCCTTTAGAATTTTCTAAGCATCTCAACAAAACAGAATCATAGTTTTTTAGGAATACCACATCATTAATTATTTCATATTTATTAGCTTTTAATATTAAATGATCTGGAATTATGTAGGAACAAAATAAAATATAGAAATAAACATAAACACAGAGATGCAACAGGAATAACACTTCAATTCAATAATATCAAATACTAAAAAATTCTTACAGACCGAATGGAAAAAAAACTAGCTCAGGCGATGGTAGCTTATCTCTGAGAAGAAATGTGGTGGCTAAATTCCTTTGAGCTTTGTTACAATGAGGCTTACTAGCCTTCTTATTATTTAACAATAAGAAAAAACCCTAGACAATAAAAACCCTAACCTAAGGAATTTAACACCAAGAGTTTATGGGTCCCATTTGGGTTAGTTGGGCATCCAAATTCTCGGGCTCGTAACTTGGTCACATTATATCTATTTGGCACGTATGATACCTCATTGGAAATATATCTATGAGGACTACACTTTTTGTTGCAATTTTTCTAAATCATGCTCAAAAAAACGCCGTTTAGGGAATCAAAAGGGCTCCGAAAGTTCAATACCAAAAAAAATACTAAAAATAGTAAATATGAAAACTAATGAAACTGACTGGGTGGAATAGGCAAGTGGCCACCAATATCCACCTAGATCATTAAAGCCCTTTTCATTTCTAGTTGAGTTCAGGGGGGAGCATATCCATTCTTTAAGTAGAAAATAAGATCAATATATTGGAACTCAGTATCATTAAGGCTTACCTCAGATATGTGTATAGTGATACCCGAGTCCTCATCATCTAGTATATGGGAAGCTCCTGTAAGAAATCTTCAAAAACCTTGTCCTGTGACAATTTTAGATAGTTTAATGCCTTTTTCATATTCTTTCAAACCTATAACCAAATATTCCCTCTTTTCTCCTAATTATTTGTTCACAAGTAACTATTCTCACTGCTAGGAATGGGACTATTACTTTAGTGTGGGTCTTTATATGAAAAGGCTAGAAATGATTTATGGGTTTGAAAACAAAAAAGGTTTATTTTTCCACCTCTGAATAATATAGTTCTGCACCTTGAAAATTTGAACTGAAGAAAGAGATGGTCACCTAAATTTGTTGATCATTAAGTTGTGTTAGTGCAACAACATAATATGTTTCAGAAGAAAAAGTACTAAAAATAAAATACTCAAAAAAATTAGGAGTAGTTAATGAGGGAGCATATATAATGGCTTTCTTGATTGAATCAAAAGGTTCTCTCTCATTATGTCCCCATTTAAAAACATAGTTTTTCTTGATTATAGCCTGTAATGGTAAAAATATTTGTGAAAAGTGAAGAACAAGTCCCGTGACAAAATTTATCTGTCCTAAGAAAGACTGCATTGATTTTTTGTTATGGGGAAAACATATTTCAGATATTGTTGTATTCCTATCAGGGTCAATGAAAATTCCTTCCTTGGATATAATAAACCCTAGTTGTAGGAATTATGATGTAATATGTTGTCCTTGATCGCAACCTACTCGATGAGTTGCCTTTTGCTAGCAACCTATTTGTTGAAGATGTAAAATTGATGTATTTATAGGTTAGTTCAGATTTGACAGAGAAAGGAATTCCAGTCAGTCACAAAGGAATGATGAAGGTAAAGTTTCAAGATGTATACACAGGTTTTATGAAGGGAACCCATGTATACCTACAGGTTTGATGAGGGGAACCCTAGTATACATGCATAATTAGTGTATACGGAGTTTTGGTGAAGAAAAGTCATGTATACAAGCGGGTACAAAGAAGAAAAGTTGTGTATGTGTTGGCGCACTAATTTTAGCCATACCAAGGGTATTTACCATGGTACTAGCCCACAATATTGAGTGCAATAACAGCTATTTGATCCCGTTCAAGAATACCACTAGCACTTGTGTGTTTTTTTGCTCATGGTATTGGTTAAGGCTCAATCTATATAAGGAGGAGAAGATCATAGGGCAAGCATGTTCATGTGAATGAGAATTTCATGAATACTTTAGTCTAAAGTATATCTGCATGGATTGGGATATATTCAATATATAGATATGATATTTTGATGCACTCATGAATAAAGTAATGGATCAGGATCTTTAGACCTAAAATGACTACGTATTCGCATGCTCTGTTTATGAGTTGTTTAGATCTGTGGTCTGGAGCATAATTGCTGAAGTAAATGATATGATCTGATAAAGTTTTCTACTTTAAATTTTTACGCACTCCTATAATATTTACAAATCTATACACTGGTTCATCACGGTGAAAGCGCATATACCCACAACTTCATTTCAGGAAAGGCATGTATGGAAGTCAGGGTCAATCTGAAGATTGCTAAATAAAATTTCTGAGCATTTATGTTATGTTTTTGTTGTCTTTCAATGAAGTCTTCATGTAGATATGGATTGTTTGAATAATATTTATAGTGCTAATTGATTATGTATAAGGATGATCAGTGTCTGGTTGATTGAGAATGATGGATGTTGCTGACTGAATAAGGGTTCTGTAAATCTAACAAAGTGTGCCTGAATGTCTTTTATTTGTTTTGAGTCTATTCAGATCTCTAATTTCATTATATAAATATCTATACATAGGTTTCTCCACAGAAAATCTCGTACACACGCAGGTTATTGTAAGTGAAGTAGCATATACAATTTTTTGTATGAATGATCAGGGTTGAAGTTGATTCAATGTGTTAATACAGAATTATGGGCTTAATGATGCGATTTGGTTACATTGATCTCACTATTCTATTTAAATTATTAGTTGATGGTTATTAACATTTTTCTACAAATGGTGTTGTGTTGAAGCTATTGGATCCAGTGTAAAAATTTCTGTGACATGGTTTGCCGCGGTTCTAAGGGTAGAAGCCTTCAGTGTGGAATTTGAATCTTCCTCCCAGTAGAAGCTGGTGATCTGTTCAGGGGGGTGAAGCTCCCTTCTAGTAGTGGTTGGTAAAGGAGATCAAGGGGTTGGAGAACCCTTCTAGTAGCATATCGAAAACAAGAGAAGGTTGCAACCTTATGTAGGTGGGTGCCTATGTACTGGTATGAGTTTTCATCAGTACAACATTGTAAGTAGTTTTCTATATAATAAATATTGAAGACAAAGATGACAACAACGGTGGTTTTCTTCCGACTTGGGTTTCCACCTTAAAATAATGGTGTTCATGTGTGATGTATTTTTTGTAATGATTTACTCTATTATTACTGCTTATATCTACCACTTAAATGTCTGATGCATAACTGATGATTTGGGCTAGGTAAAGTTTCTAAGGATTTATTTCAACATTAAAGTTATCTGGGTATACACATGTTTCCTTTACAAAAGCCACATGCATTTGCTAGTTGGACTAATTAGAGCCGCATATACAAATCAATAAAATAAAAAGAAAAAGATTATGATTATTGTAAATACTAATTCACCCCCTCCCTCCCCCTCTCAGTATTTTTCCCAACAAAATTTTTGCTTCACTTAGAGTAAAGTAATATTTTTTTTCATTTAATGAAATTCCATAATTTTTACAACGTTCAAAGATTTGTTTTAAATTGTGAAAATTCTTGCTTCTTTTATTGGAATATATTTTTATGTCATCCAAGTAAACAAAAACAATTTTGGTTCTTAGACCTATAAAGGTGATGTCCAAATACCTTTGGAAGGTTGCTCATGCTTTTATTAAACCAAAAGGAATTTTTTCATAGGCATAAGTTCCCCATATGGTCCCGAATGTAATTTTTAGCCTATGATCTGGATGAACTAGGATTTGGTTATATGCTGAGAATCCATCAAGGAAATACATCAATTATGAACCAGCTACTGTTTGTGATATTTTTTCCATGGGTGATAGATGAAAATTTTCCTTTTGACAACCTTTATTCAGATTCCTAAAATCAATGCAAGTGCATATGTTACCATTATTCTTCCTGACATGCACTAAGTTTCAAAATCATTTAGAATGCCTAAATGGGAAAATGATTTTTTCCTTAAGGAGCTTATTCATCTCACTCTTTATTTGATTCCCTATATTGGGATGAATTTTCCTTAATTTTTTTTTAACAGGTTTGTCATTGGATATCATTGGAATATTGTGTTGGATAATTGAGGTATCATATGTTTTGAGATCTTCATAACTCCAAGTGAAAACACTCTTATATATTTTCAATAAATGAATAAAGGATGATCTGTCATCCAGTGAGAAACCAAGACCTAGATTGATGTTCCGAGGGTTGATATCAGTTCCAAGATTTATCAGTTCAAACCTCAAGGTTGAACTTTGAAGTTTGGATTTAGTAACCTTCTTGAATTTTTCCTTTAGGTCATAGAGATCTTCAAGCTTTACCAAATATTTAGGTAGAGAATTTTCTTCAGTTTTCTATTTCAAGTGTCTCTCATGTTCATCCTAATTAATTATTTGATCATCGTATGATCCTTCAGATATTAAAAATCTTAAAATGCCTTTTTCATCATTAAACACACGCGAGTTAGTGACATTGTTAGGAATGGATGTGATAAAATTTAATTCAATGGAAAACTTATCTAGACTATAATCCTCAGGTGGTATGAGTCTATATGCTACATTAGCCAGAATGTCATAATTATCATTTTTAAGTATTGGGATAGGAGAAATATTAAATGCTAAAACATAAGAAGGGTTTGAACAAGGGATTGGTAATGCTTCAAATGGCCAGAAATACAATGAATGGTATTTGTCACTTATTTTACAACAAATATAGAGTCTCCAAACACTTGAAATTATCTCACCAAGACCTATTGCTTTATACAACCCTTCGACCAGTGCTTCACACTCAACAATATTATTTTTCCATTCAAAATATAATCTACATAGTGTCAGGGTCCTATAATTTTATAAGATCTCAAGGTGATTGAGTACTTTATCTCAATAAGCTTATATTGTAAATAATTATTAATCTGAAAATGATTTCAAATATATATATATATATATATATATATATATATATATATATATATATATATATATAAGAAAATGAAAAGAGGGTGTATCTAAAAAAATGAATAAAGAGAAAAAGAAGAAAATAAATAAAAATTGAAGAATAATAAAAATGAAATCAAAACCCCACAAAAAAAATAACACTGAAACTGTTGTAAATTCAAATGTCACTACTGATAGAAATTTTTCTTTCTTTCAAATAAAATAAGTTTGCGTGAAGCTTGTTTAAAATGCCACAATGACTAGCCATTTGTTTAAACCATACAACTTAATCATGGTTAATTTTTTTTTAATTTTTGTAAATTAGGATAGAGAATAAAGATTTATGAAACAATCTAATCTTGGTAAATCAATAGTTAGGTATAAAATGACATTGGTTAAACTGTTTAATCAGAATCAATACGAGAAATAAGTGATAGGATATAATAGATTTTTCATAAAAAAAAATGAAAATATGGGTTTGCTAGCCGAAATGCACCCATAGAAGAAATAAAAAAACGTTATTTTAGGAAAAATAATTTGAGTTTGAAAGGGTAGATAGAAGTATTTTTTTTTGAAAAGCATAGAAAATGCCTTTATCCTAAGTTTTAATTTTCATTATGCATCGGGTGCAAAAAGGGATATATGATATAAAATGATTTATCCTAAATTTTCAATCCAAAATAAAAAATTCAACCCAAAATTTTTTTTTGTCACATGTGGTTAAATGGTCTGCAGCTGTCCACCCCATGATCTTCCCACTCCCAAATCAACGAAACCTATTGTTTTTTATCCCCCCCCCCCTCTCCAACCTCTGTTTACCACTGGGGGGTCCGAAAAAAGTTGATTTCCTACTTGGTCCCACAACCATGTGGCCTACCCTCCAAGTATCACAACCCCCCTACCTAAACCACAAACCACTCACTACCCCCTCTAAAAACTACTCCTCCCTCACTCTATTATCACTGTCCTTCCGTGACACCTCCACCACTATCGTTTCGCCACATTGCTGAACCATTTCCAATCAAATTAATTTCTAGGTTTATCTGTTGAGGATTTAATTACCATTGGATAACCATTAATCTACCGAACTCATGCCATTTGCAATGGAAAACATACATTCAATATATAAACCTTGTAATTGATCTTCTTTTAACCTTTACTATTAATTTTTCTCTGCATATTGAATCTTTTCAGAGGTTTTCCAATGCACCCATCCTTTTATCAGTTGATCAAATTCTGATCTAGTGTTAGTACCTCGTCTTCTTCCTCCAACCAATTACACATATGCAACACATTCGTGGTAACCTTTTTCCTCTCGATTCCAATCAAATTGTGCATAATTAAGCATGCCTCCTAAGAAGAAGAATCAGGAGGATCCTCTAAACCCTTTAGTCCATCCTCCCATAGACTTAGATCATATTCCTTTAGTAGATATGGATTAGAATTTCATTGAGACACATTCCAAATTTGAATTATTTAAACTATATTACTAGGTGGAAGACAAATATGTTGATAAAACAGAGGAGATTGGACTCTAAGAGTCCAATCTCCTGCACTAAATCTTCCCTCACACCTTCCATGCCCCCTAATTCATCAGAAAATTTCAAGCATGCTCTACATTCCCAATCAAAGAACCATTATTAGCCCTACTAGTGAAATCCGTTTCACCATCACTACCCAGTCAATAAACCAGATGATGCAAGCTCCCTCTATGGAAAAAAACACTCATTTTTCCTTAGAATTTCTCACTAAACTTTATCACAAACTTGATTTTTCTAAAAGAGCCAAGATATTTGACATATTTTTACTAGAAAATACCTAATTTCCAAAGAAAAGCCATCGATAAACTTCATCCATCTTCATTGATCAAGCTAAGAAGATAATAACAGTAATTTCATACATCCTTGGTTATTATTCTAATCATTGGGTAGATGAAACCATTTTAGGCTTCCTTTCCATATTTTGGATAGATAGAAAAGCATCCATTATTTTCAATTTCAATGAATTCTTGGCTAAAAAAATCCATCAGAAGTTTCTTATGTTTCAGACTGAATAAGTATTTAAATACTCTTAAATTTTGGTATAAATGTTTTTGTATTATCAGGCAGATAGGTTCAAAATTTCCATGCATAAGCTTGATGAAGAAGGCAACCAATAATCAAAGATATTTTGGACATCTCTAGTGATGAAAAAACAACAAGAAAGTTCTTACAAACAATTCATTGAACATTTTTTTCACCCAGATATGAGTGTCCTTAGTAGTTCAACAGAACCTAGGATAACTGAAGACATCAAGAGAATTCTACATTTGACAGATTAAGCTAAGATAGGAGACTAGTACTTTTACCAGAATTACAATGAAATAAGATTCTATGGATGTGAGCTAGATCCTTATAAGCTCCCAAAATACCTCCCCATGATGTTTTTTTCTCTTGAATACATCAAACAGATGTTGAATTTAGATCAAATTCATTTTGTATCAAATAAGAAGAAATCCCAGTTTAGAATAAAGACACAGATTGGGTCTTTCATTTGCAATAACAGGTGAGCAGGGGAAGAGGCAAGTAGAATTTTTAAAGAGATGAAATTCATCCTGAGTTCCACCTTGTCCTTTGAACCATTAGGTATAATTTCCAAGCTGAGAGTAGAAAAAAAAACTACTCCTTACATTCATACCGAGAGGCCTGAGATAGAGAGATATATGAACTAGTGAGTATGGGCTTAAAATACATTACAAGAACCTGAGGAGCAACTGGTATATACGTCAACATCATAGACTCATGTCCCACATGAGAAAGAAGTTAAAATGCAAAGGGAATAAGATTCACCTTCAGTGACTGTCAGTGCAGGAAAAGAGTTTAAAATTATGTACAGGAAATTAACAAAGCTAAATCTAAAGGTTGATACAGAAAATAATTCAGAGAAAGAAGTAGTTATGGTGATAAATGAAACACCATCCTCCTCTCCAGTAGGTGGCAAATTTACTCCATCTCCCACAACATCTTCAGTATCTCATGACCAACAAGAAACTATCTAAACAACTAAGGTTGTCCAAGGAGATAAGTAGAAGATAATATTTGATAGTTTCAGGGAAATAAAGCTTAAGGATGAGATTCTTAAGAACAAAACTTATGCCCAATTCTGGAAGCCGACTTCTAGCTCTCAAAGAATGTTACTATCAGTGTTTGATTTAGAGAAGGGAAAGATGTAGATGGCCTTCGTTGAGGCCCAGAATCCATAGCCCAAATCAACATCTGATTACAAGAAAACATCATTTGAATTCAACAGAAAGGATATTCATCCCATTGACCAAATGGATATGAATAAGCAGACAGTTGAAATTATTTCCTCAACTCTAACTAATACTACCATGAATTTTCTAAATTGCAGATTTCATTATCAAATACCCAGTCACAGTTGACGATGGAGAAGATTTATTCTCTTAAAAAGGATACAAGGACTAAATCATTAGAAGATTTCATATTCAAGATGGGATATGACACTAGAAACATGAAATTTGTAGAGGAAATAATAAAGAATAATAATGTTGACATAGCAGCATTGAGAAATCACTTAAAGGTATCATCCACTGAAGATCCCCTTACCAAGAAAATTGAGGAGACAAAGACCTAAAATATTGACTTGATGAAGCTCATCATGGAATATAATGCATACATAAGGCAGATGGAAACTGAGATGGAGAAGATGATCACAGAAAGAGAGAAGAATACAAAGCTAGATATGGTTCCATTAGATGGTGTACCTCTTACATCTATTCCCACAATAGTAGCTACAAATTCTACTCCACATACTACACAGATAGAAGATGGTGCCAAACAATTAACTAAATATGTTGAAAAACTGTCAATTCAGATAGAGGAAATCAAGAAACTGCAGGGCCAGTTCAAAGCTTTATAGGAAGAGAAGACAAGGAGTGAGGTGTATCACTCAGAGGAATCACAGAGAGCTCAGAAAATGATTGCAATATTGCATAAATCTGGAAGGGAATCAACAATTGGATAGACCTTGGCCCAAGCCAAGGAAATTATTTAGACAGACATCGTGAATTCAATTAATGAAATCTGGCCTGCATCCAAATCATGTTTCAGTAGAAATAGTTAATCAAGAGAGAAAAAAAGACTATAACAGATTAAACAAAAATTGGGAGAAAAGCATGCAACAACAAAAATATCAACAAATATCATCCAGCATGAAGTAATCATATTTTTTTTTTAAACACACTTTCTCCAGATATACTGTGGTTGATGAGATTTACTAGAAGGTAATAAAATTAACCATTCGAGATGAATAGAGGCGGGATAAAATTTGCGAGTTATAGGACCGAGCAGTAATTCGGATGCAGTCAAAAAATGGGCCAACACATTAGCCAACGCAACACAAGAATAGGCCTATTCAGCAACTGATTCCTATAAAACATAGCCACCTTTCCACACTATTGTACACCTTGCCTATTATTTTGTTAAATATCGATTTTATTGTTTGGTATAATGCCAATAATACAATCTCGGTTGAGACATCGATTTTGTAAATCATTTTATAATTTAGTGTATAAATACTTCACAATTTGAAGTATTGCAGGTTGATTGTTCAGTATAATTTTCTCTAAGAATTGTAATTTTCTGGTTGTTGGAAACATCACTAATACAAGGAAATTCTTCACGAGATTCATGTGGTGTATGCATTGGTGATGTGTTTCTTTTGGTAATGTGTTATTCATTGTTTTTCTTTCTCTGTAATTTCTAAAAATCTTAATTACATAACAGAAAATGTGATGAATAGGATATGTTATAAATAGCACCCTATTTTGGTTGTTTGTAATGTACATGTTTTATGTTCAAGTCAAATTGAGGAATACTTAATTGCTCCTTAATTTCTACTGAACTTTACATTTCTTTCATTTCATAATTCATTTAAAATCCTGAAATATCCAACTAGTGCAACCTAGCTTGCCCTGTGAAACTCCTTCAAAGTTTGATGCAGATCCAGTTAACATTTAGACTCCATATCTCAATGGAATTATAGTAATTTAATCAACCAAACAATCCAAATCAAATTAAAGAAACAATCAGTACAGTAATAACTAGCCTAAAATTCACACAAAACATAGCTAAATTTTACAGAGATATCCCTCTGTGAAGCTGTCAGGGCTAGATCCCAGCTTCCAAAGTGGTTTTTATGTTTTCCTCTATGTTTATTCTCACAATCTCGTAAATTACAGAATGATAACATAGTGGCGACCATACTGGGGAAAATTGAAAATATTGTAATCTTCTTCGAATTCATTACCATCGTTAAGAAAAGTGTATGATAGGAATATTTAGAGAGATTGTTTCCTTTTCATTTTTATAAATAATAATTTTGTTTGTGCCTTAGATTTTAATTCTAGCTCCCAAAAGAGCTTACACTAGATCTCATCCTGATCCAAAGCCTGCAGTTATTGTTGATGATCTTGAAAATCTACTAAGAAGAAAAGGTATAGCTGAGAGCCAAGGAAGTAGCAGTCCTCCCTATAGGGAAGATTCTCTTCCAAAGGATTTTGTTACCCTACAAGACATTGAATTTGATTTACCTTTTGAACATATTTTGGTTATAACTAAGTCAGCCAACTGGGTATATCAAACTGTGGTAGATCAATCCACATTAAGAGGTCATTCTATTGAGATACAATCTTCCCAACCTGATATTGACCTTTAAATTCTTCAATATTTTGATAAATTGCAAGGTTTAGTTTCAGGTGTTGACCTTTCAGTTCTTAAGGCATATGTCCAACAATCTGTTGAACTCTCTACCCTAAATTATTTTGTAATTCCATCTACCTCATCAAAATCCATTCATCTGAGATCACTTAGTCCTACCCCTTCTGTAGTTTCCACTATCACCCATGTAATTTCTCATCAAGAAGATAAAACCCCATCTTCTCCCCAATCCTCACACACATCCAACCTTCACCTTCACCACAACCTCAAATTTTAGTTCATCCTCCATCTCTGAGTCAACCTACACCTCTGATTCATCCTTGAACTTTGATTCAACCTCCAACTTTCATCCAAAAACCACCTTTGATCAATCCACATATTGTTCAACCTAATATACCTATAATGGCATCCAGATATGCTCCATTTTTTCTTCAATGTCCTTTAGCAAACATGCCATGGGACTATCAAACTACGATTCCATATTTTGATGGAAATGGAACTGTCACTGCTCAACAACATGTAGATAGGATGAATGATAGTTTTAACCTGCAGGAAGTACATGAGGAAAATGTCAAAATGTGGTGGTTTGCACAAAGTCTCACTGGAGAAGTTAGGAAGTGGTTTAAATCCTTTCCACCTGCTAACATCAATGATCTCCCTGCATTCCATCAGTAATTCCTTAATATTTGGGAAGTCAAAAATAACCCTCCTCGGATTCTATCAAAATATCAAAGCATTAGGAGGGCACCCGGGGAAGGTGTCTAGGATTATTGCACTAGAGTCAATATTATTTACAATTCAAGTCTTGTGAACATTAAACCACCACAAGGTATAGCCTTAATAAAATTCCTAGATGGCTTTGAGGTAGACATGTCTTATTAGCTAAGAGAGAGAAACTTTTCAACATTAGAAGAAATGCAAAGGGATGATGTGAGTGTAGAAGCCAATTTATTAGCAAAAGGGGCTAGGATAAGAACTGAAAGAAGAGCGACCATGAAAGAATAACCCTCAAATTCTTTTGTTGATGCCAAAATAGATTCATTAGTCAGAACAATATAGATAATGATGGAGAGTATTAATCTAACAAAAAGGGATGCTCCAAGAGAAAACCAGCATGCACCTCAAAATCGTAATCAAAATGTTTGAAGAAATCCTCCCCAAATCAAATAGAGGGAACAAAGGGGAAAAGATTAACAAATTATACCTAATTTTTAGGAGAATTATGTTGATGATGATGGGGAAATTGTAGAAGAGGTAGAGTATAAACAAAAAAATTTGATGGTTATTAATGATGATGAAACAATTTTCTCACTCAAGAAGAATGAGAGCTTTTTCAACTTTCACAAACTGAGCTTGATTCAGAAGAATCATATGATTACAAACAGAGATTTGAAAATGGTATTATCGAAGTCCATGGGAAATATAACCTTAGGAATAAGAAAACTTTAGATACCCCCAACAAAAATAATTCTGAGTCTCCTGCTAAGAAAACATCTAATATTGTTCTTAAGAAAATCATAGACAATTCTGCCAAGAAAACTGCTAAAAATTCTGGTAAAAAGACAGTAGAAATTCCTGCCAAAAGGATAGTTGATAATACTTCCAAAACTACTCAAACTAATATCCCAACCACCAGTCAACAAAAGGAACTTGTATCAAAATAAATTTCTTATAAACCTGATTTTCTGAACTCGAGTAAGATTAAAACATCATTCAACATTTAGAATGAATTAGAAAAAATAAAAATTCCCATTCCTCTAACAGAGTTAATGAACAAAAATCTATACATATCTTAAGTGATGAAACCTCTAAACATAGGGGTGTTAGGACTCTCATATTTTGTAAGATTGGCAAGAAAAAAATGATGCAGGGCCTACATCAGAACCACTTTGGAATCCTAGGATCTAGCCCTCCTGGATTCAGAAAGGGATCTCTCTATATAAGTGTTTTCAAAGATATTTATTTAAGGCTTATGATATGATATTAGGCTAGTTATGAAGTACAAGGGTTTTTTTTGTTTCTGGTTGGGATGGATATCATCAAAATGAAGGAAGTATTTTGAAGGGTAAAGGTGCGAGCAAGTTGAAAGAATGGTTCAACTGATAGGATAGGTAAGAGACAGTATCAATCCATTGGGCTATGGAGTCACAAAAGGGTTTAATTGCAAAACAAGTTTCAAGAGTGGTCTATGGGGAAAGTTATCTATATCAAAGGATCTCTTTAAGTTGATTTGTGGTATGGAAAATTAAGAAGTGTTGTGAAGAAAAAAACATATGAGAAAAAAAAGGGTAGCTTAAGATTAGGTAAGGACTTTGAACCTATCCTGCTTTCAACATACTCTCAAGGGAAAACGTTTAAGATAAACAAAGAATACCCTAAGATCAATTAAGGACTTTTAACCTAGCCTACTTTCAACATACTCTCAAGGGAAAACATTTAAGATAAACATAAAAAGTAGTCTAAGATCAGGTAAGGACTTTTAACCTAGCCTTATTTTGGCATACTCTTAAGGGATATTTTCAAGGCAACTGTTGGAGATAAACTAGAGGACAGGTCTAACCATAAAATTCTCTAGTTCAACTTTAATTAGTAGAAATTTAAAGAACTTTCAAAGACAATATCTCAAGTTTTACTCAGGAAACATGGGCTCACCAACACTTCACTAGTTATACTCTATTGAATTATCCTAAAAACACAATTAGAAGAAAACATAAGGATAAATATTATCAGTGAGATTTAGGGTACCTTCACAATAAATCCTAATCTATATTTGTTGTTCTTTATCAGAGAAAGAGGACAGTATGAAAACATAAGGAAAACAACAATTACAGTAATAAAAACATCACCATTGACATAGACCAGAATCTTGTAAATTAGCTTGTCTATTTGATGTTCAAACGAGTTACAATCTTCAAGTCTAGTAGGTCTTTATAGCTTCAAACTTCTCCTCTCAGCCTATCTTTCTTCAATTACTAACAGAGCTTCAGCAGCCTCAGCAACTATTTACATTCAATAAGTATTCAACCAACAATAGCAATGAACTCCTCATACAATATTTATAGGTAAATTGAGGAGGTGGAGTGAAAGGAAGGTCTAACTATTCAATTAATACAGAGTAAATGCTTCTCGACTTTTCGGAGGCCTAATGGAGAAGATATCTAATGTCTTAACTCTGTTAATTGATTTTCTCATTAAGTTTCATCAACTTCAGCCACTTTTGTTGAATTTTGAGGGTTTTGGTAGGTTGACAATTACTTCTGAGCTGTTTTTGGCAAAATATTTCTGGCTATGCATTAACTTTGTAGGTTTTTTGAGTAAATAGGCCTGTAGGTGGAATTTCTGGCTTTCTAGGGATTAATTACTTCAATGATCTAGAATTTTGAAGCAGTCCTCTGCTAATTTGTTTGCTTTGTGGATTTAAACACTGATTAGGCCTCTGATTTGATTTTAGGCCTCCTTTAATCATCTTTATTCTTCAAATTGTGTCTTTAACCTTTAATCTTTGGATTAAGTCTTTTGATATTCGGGCTTCTAACTTTAACCTTTTAATCTTTATCTTTATTATTGGTTGTACAGGTGGATTTTTTTTGCTGCACTGGAAGGTTTTGACTGTTTAACTGATGTTCATGATACATGATTAGACCTGAAATTTTAACCCTGTGGTTGCCTTTTCTGTGTGATTTTTCCCAGAGGATCGTCATCTTCGGACCTTTGTCACTTTACCGTAACTGTGGGATGGTTTCATGTTTTTAGCCGCCATTTAAAACGTGCAACATAAACAAATTATTAAATAAAACCCTACGTTTAGTGGTTGACTACTTTTAGAGGTTAGGCGAAGGTAGAAGAGCAGTCCAGAGGAGAAAAAATGCATGGAGGGAGGGTTTCAGGGAGAAAATCCAAGAACCAGGGTTTCAAACGTGAGTTGGGCACGAAATGGTGATGAGTGGTTTTACAGAAAACCGGAGTGGTATTCGCACGAGGGATGGGCGGTAAATGGTTTTTCCCCGAGGGAACGCGATAAAAGTCCCTAGGTGACACGTGTCCAAAAAAAACACCATTTTTCGCGTTGAAAACATGCGATCAATTCCTTTGGTGAAATGAACGTGAAATCAGTTTTAGACCGTCCGATCTGGGGGGGGGTCAGATCTACAACTGTAAGCGAGCATGACAAACAGAAAAGATATGCCGTGAAGGATGGTGGGGCCAAGCTAACGTGGGGTAATTTTTTACGTAGCGGGGAGGCTCGAGGATGGGTAAAACAATATGCGCCTTTGGATTATAGTGATAAAGGGTTAAAATCAAGGTAGGGGAATTTATATAAAGGGAAAGAAGTGGAAGTGGGAGGGGAGTTAATGGCCATTGGATCATGGAGAAGATCTACGGCTGAGATCAACTACGGGGGGACGAAGGGTACGGAAGGATCTCGTCGGTGGGGTGCCCCCGCAGTGAATGGAAAAGTGTTGGCTGTCGGATCGGGAGAAGATCAACAGTGGAGATTAACTGTGGGGGGACTGGGGAGTACTAGCCACTTTGGTCGAATGCCCCCACAGTGAACATACGCCATTGATCTAGGTTGAATGGACGGTCAGGATTAAATCACGGAGATCATAGATTAAAAATGGTGGAAGAGGAGTTAGGGGGATGGTGAAAATACGATGAAGCGAAGGTCGTTGATCTAAAACAATATCAACAGTGATGATTGGGCAATGAAGGAGAATGAAAAGATCAAAGATGAAATGCAGGAATAATGTGGGCCGTTGGATCGAGGAGATTGACAGTCAGGATTGAATTTTGCAGATCGACGATCGAAGGTGAAGAGGGTCCGAGAACAAAGGAATTTGGAATTTGCGATGGCCGATGGCCGATGGCAAAACAAAGTTCGATGGATGTAGGGTCTTCAGATTAGGATCAAGATCGACGGTGGAGATGTGATCAGAGCTTCACATATCAGCAGGGGATTCCATCAGAGGGGGAGATCATCGGCAGGGAATTGGGATGCGCTAATAGCCATCAGATCTTTGTCGAATGGATGGTTGCGATCTTATTGGAAGATCGACCATCGACAGAGTAAAGGGTCTCGGGACAAGGAATTCAGAATTGCCAAAGTGTGATGGTGATGGGGGCTTAAAACCTTTAGCTGACAGTCTTGGGCCTCGATCTTATGGTGAAAAGGGGCTAGGGGCTTAAGCGAAAAGCTCTTAAGGCCTTATATTAAAAATGAAGGTTTTGGACTAAAAATGAAGATTTTTTGAAGGATTTTGAGGATTTCGAGAAGGGGAAAAAAGGGTTTTAAACCAGAATAAAGGGATTTTAGCAAGTTCAAAGGGGATTTTGAGGGAAAATAAAGGGAAAAATGAGGAAAATGGGGAGTTTTTTGCAGAAGGATTTATGAAGGTGAAAAGATGGGGAAGTGGCCTAAAAACAGTCTTTTTTATAATAGCAGGGATTCTTTGAAGGTTTTGAAGTGAAAATATCAGTGGAATGGATATTTTGGACAAGGGACAACAAGGCTTCAAGAGCTCACATTTTTTCTTTAAAACTTGTTTCTTAAAGACTAAAAGACGTGTTTTAGCCATCATCAGTTATGAAATTTTTTTATTGATGGCTAACAGTGGCTCCACTTAGTGATGGCAGCTCCTTGGAGGTGTCAAGAACCTTAGACATTTATTTCTAGAACACAGACCTATGCCTTATCCTTGACAACTTTTTCTTACTTGATCATACTACTTAAAAAAGATGATCGGTACTTTGTATTAGCAAACAAACTTCTTTTCCCCAAACAACTACCTACAATGCCTACCTTCCTAGCATTTTTTCTTCATAAAGTGCACTTGGACTTGCAAACATTTTGACATCCACATTTTATTATTTTATTGAAAGTAGAAAAATAATATAAATCTATCCTTATTTCTTCCATGAGTTCAAATTAAACAGTTGAACTCATAAATTTTATGCCTAAGCTACTATCTGTCAGGATTAAGATGTCTAACAGATCTTATTCTCTATTTTCTAAAATAGAAATTTAAATAAAAACAAACCAAGATTAATCTGTTTGATCTGTTATAAGACTATGGCATAAAAAAAGTTGCACATAGGTTGAAATTTACAGAAATTCAAAACAAAATTATGAAGGCTTAAGATCTGAAAACTATGAATATCTTTCCTTATTCTTATGACTTAGACTTTTATCTGTTTCTTGGTTCACATTTTGAGCATATTAGAACTAATTCTTCATCAGACTTATAGGTTCAGGATTTAAGCTCGTTTGAACCTCTGTTTTTCTATCCTAATCTAGTCTACTGATAAGCCAAGATTAAACAATTTGGAAAATCTGATTCACTAACCTATCAATAGTAAATTGAAATATATCTAGTCATGATTAGGCTGTATGAATAAATAGTGGTGCTCTATTTTAAGTAGTGGAATTTAAGCTTGCACACTTTCAGGTTTACTTTTATTTTTTGGTATGGGGTTGTACCTTTCTTCTTTTATTTTTTCCCTCTTTTTCGCTTTTTCTATTGTTTTTGTATTTTTTATTTTTTCAAATTCAAAAAGTAGTGTTATATACAATGAAAAAAAAGCTTTGAAACTAAAATATCAGTTAACAAAAATAATGTTTGAGAATCCTCCCATTGACAAGACCTCTAAAATATTCAGCTCCATCCAATTCTTGCAGAAAGAATGCATTGTTTCCAATATCAGATTGGATAAGATAAGGGCCTTGCCATAATTTATCAAATTTTCCATGTTTGCCCTTATCTTCTCTCCTTGAATCCCATTTCAATACTTTTTCACCAATTTTCAAGTCACCTTCCTTGGTTCTTTTGTCAAAAAGCTTCTTGATGTTTTCTTGTAGTTGATGTGCTCTGATATATACCTCCTCTCTGGTTTGTTGAAGATGTATAGTCTAGTGTATTCTTCTTGTCATATTATCATCTTTAGATTGTATTTCTTGGATCAGCTTTATGACTGGCACTCTTAGACTGGTTGGAAATATTGCATCAGTTCCATAAACTAGCTGGTAAGGAGACATCCCAATTGATTTTTTAATTGTTAGTTTGTCTGGCCATAAAAAATGCACTAGCTTACTGTGCCATTATTTCATGTTATCTTCCAACAACTTCTTGATAATGTTTACCAAAATTTAATTTGAAGATTCTACCAACCCATTACCTTGAGGGTAATAAGCTATAGAATGACCCAATAAAATATGATATTTATGATAGAATTCCACCATTTTTTAGACCCAAATGCAACAACATTATCAGTTATGATCTTTCTAGGACAGCCAAATCTAGATAGTATATGGTTGTCAAGGAATGAAATGATAACCGAGTCTATGGCATTCCTAGAGGGGATGGTCTCTATCCATTTGGTAAAATAGTCTGTTTCTATGAGGATCCATCTATGTTGGGCAGATGAGGTAGGATGGATTTCCACAATGAATTCTAGACCCCACTGCTGAAAAGGAGCTTCAACAGTGATTGGTTGCAGAGGTAAGGGAAGCAGCTTTCTTTTGCCTTCAAAGGTTTCGCATTTGTGACAGGAAATAATCATTTTGTAGATATCTTGAAAGAGGGTGGGTCAGTAATAACCAGCTCTAAGGATTTTGTTAGCAGTTGACTTCTAATAGATGTGGCCTCCACATTCTCCTTCATGAAAGTCGCGCTTGATCTTATCTCCATCATTCTTAGGCAAAAATTTAAACAATAATCCACTAGCATTTTTCCAATATAAAAATTTATCCAAAATGCAGTAATTTACAGCTTTCAACTTTAAAAATGTTGCCTTTGTTTTGGAGAAACCAGGAGGGGTATTAAGATTGAGCAAAACATACAAAATATCAGCATACCAAGATGAATTCAGAAAATGATCTTCAATAATTGGAATTGTCAACTCCTCCTGTTCATCTAATGCATTAAACATGTTTATATCAAGAGCTTGAAAGTGGGATTCAACCATAATTTTTGCTAGTCCTTGACCCTTTATGAGCTTACTGGGCTAGATTTCTAAGTCATATTCTAAAATTACAACAATCCACTTTCCTCTTTTGCCATCTGGATCTTGGGTCAATATGTCTTTCACAACTGAATGAGGCACAAATGTTATAATGTCGGAGTATAAAATGTAAAATCTGAAGTCTTTTAAGGCTTTGACCAAGGCAAAGGCTTCTTTTTCCATGATATTGTACTTCAGAGGTGCATCTCTTAATGCCTTAATGAAAAATGCAATTGGATACTCTTACCCCTTAAAGTTTTTCTGTAATAGGATAGCAGCTACCGTGTGTTCTGATGCAAATGAAAAAATGAAGAAATCCTTTGTAAAATCAGGAATGATAAGAACTAGTGTTTCGGTGAGTGCTTGTTTTACCAGATCAAATGATTTCTTTGCTTCTAAGGTCCATTTAACTCCTGCTTCTCTCTTAAGCATATTTGTCATGATTTTAAGGAGTTCAGCTAGATTAGGTATGAACCTTCTCAATAAATTAAACTTCCCAATGAAATATTGAAATTACTTGATGTTTTTAGGATGGTTGATTGCAATATACCATCGATCCTCTTTAGGTCTATCCTTATTCCTTATTCAGATATGATATGTCCAAGAAGTTTACCTTCTTGGAGACCAAACAATGTTTTCTTTGGATTTAAAGATAACCCATATTTTTTGAATTTCTCAAAGACTTTTCTCAAGTGTATTAGGTGTTCTTCATCTGTTTTAGAATAGACAATGATGTCATCTAAGTAAATCACTATGAACTAACCTATTTCTTCTGAGAATGCAATATCCATGGCTCTCTGAAATGTGGCACGAGCATTCGTTAAACCAAAGGGAATTTTCAAATACATGAAAGTACCCCAAGGAGTAGTAAAGGTTGTTTTAAGTTGATCATTAGGATGTACCAATATTTGATTGTAACCTGAGAAGCCATCTAGTAAAGAAATTTTCTTAGAACCAACTACCCTTTGTAAGATATGATCCATTTTGGGCAAGGGATAGTTGTTCTTTAATGAGGTTTTGTTTAAGTGTCTAAAGTCAATGCAAAGCCTTATTTCTCCTATTTTCTTCCTAATAGATACAAGATTAGACACCCACACTGAGTATCTAACAGGGACTATAATTCCAACATCATACATTTTTCTAATTTCTTTCTCTACTAGAGGTAATTGAACAGGGTTGATTCTACGCAATTTTTGCTTAAAAGGTTTCTGGTTTTCTTTGAGGGGTATCTTATGCTGGATTATTTCTGTATCATGTGATTTCAAGTCTTTAGAGCTCCATGCAAAAACATCAGAAAACTCTCTAAAAAGATCAATGTATTTGAGTTTAATGTGAGCTGGCAGTGTCTTAGATAGTTTGATCATTTTGGGCTTTTCCTCACTACCTATGTTGCATTCTTCCACTTCAGCTTCAATAGGTTGCAGTTTTGGCTTTTTGGCAACATCATTCAAGTCAAACAATTCTTCTAATGGGACCAGTCTTTTTAGCAAGCTTTGATCTTTAGATTGCAACACTTCTAGGTCTTCATTTTCTAAATCCATGCTATTTTTTGTTGTATGTTTGAGTATATTAGTTAATAGATTTATTTCAGCAATCTCAAGAGACTTTTATTCTTCAAAAAGTGGGTTTTCTTCAATAGGATAGTCTTTTTCATATCCTGAATTTAAGTTCTGCACTTCAAATTCATTTCTAGAATGTAGGAAGTCTTATATTTATTTATCTCCTTCAAAAAATTGCCAATATTTTTCATTATCTAGGACAGCTGGTCTATATTTGACTTGGATGGTGTATTTTTTTCTTTCATAAGGTCTTAGACAAGTACTAGCAGCAAAGGCTAGTCCATTGGCAAGAATGTTTTGGTTCCTTGGGACAAAGGTAAGTTGAAATTCAGCAAATGTTTTTAACAATTCCATGGCATCATCTCTATAGGCTCTAAGTCTGGGATGTTTAGCGGTGTATTCTCCATTTACTTGCCTAATATTCAATTTTGAATCCCCATGAACTATTATTCTTTTGGCCCCTAATTTTTCCAATAAATTCAGGCCTACAAGGAGAGCTTCATACTCTGCTATATTATTTGTGCATTGGAAGTTTAATCTATAGGAATGACCCTCAGCATGACTTTTTTCAGTGTTATGCACCCATATGCCAGCTTCCACACCATTTTTACTACAAGACCCATCAAAAATCATACTGCAACGAGGAATGTCTTCAGATTTATCATTTACTTCACTTCTATCCTCTTTGTCTTGTTTTCCTAATCTGTCACTATGTTGTTCCTGCAGGTCTGCACTATGTTGAATTTTGTTTTGTTCCTCAATATTTTCAATGTTTTTAGGTTCTATTCTTTGATTTTCATGATCTGCACTATATTTATGATTGTTTTGGACCTCAAGACCTTCAATTTTTTTTCTATGAATTTCTGAGTTTGCAAACTATTCTAATGATTTTTCCTTTCCCTCCTTTTACTATATGGATGCCACTATGTTTGGATGTGGAGTGACCACTATATTGGGTGATGTTTCATTGACTAACTCTTTCTCATTAGGAATCTCATCATTGTAAAGAATGAATGAGTCAAGGTCAGTGTGTATGGAATAGAAAGGAGAGTTTTCTAGTATTTCTTTGTTACTCACCATGTATTTCATGTTTGTTTCCCTATAGAGCCTTCTAGGTTGACTGAAGACAGGGATGGTGGCATAAGTCATATCCATCTGCATAGTACCTTGCAACTTAGCACCCCATGATCTTGAAAGAAGCATGCCATATTTGTGGGGTATATCAACCACTAAAATGTCCATCACTAAGCTTTTGGCTGGGATTTCAGCTAAGTTAACACAAAGATCCTTTATAAGACCTAGGCATCTCACTCTGCTTGAATCAGAGGAATATAAATCTTTATAAGTTCTAACTACCTCAAGGCCTAATCTTTCCATTATTACTTTAGGCATGAGGTTATGTGATGCTCCTGAATCAAGCATGGCATTGTGAAAAATATTATCATGGATGTTCAAACTGATGTAGAATGGAGGGGTAGTTCCTTCTTGAAATTTTCCTTAAATCTTACGACCAAACAGAAGCTTTGGTGTATCATCATTCAAGTTAACAGTATCATGAATATATTCTATGTTCAAAGCTTTCAAAACTTAAAATTTATATACATTTTGAGTGAATAACTCAGTGAGTGGGACAGAGATTTTGATTTTGGCAATTTCACTCTCTAGGCTAAAGGGAATCTGATTTTTCAAAATGTTTGATTCAGCCTTCTTAGTCACTGATTCATCAACAAAATCATCTTTCTGATTTATACTATTTACAACAGTGAAAATGGTTTTTTCGGGAGCATTAGCTGAAATGCTAATGCTTCTAGGGTCACCACACTATTTTTCATTGATTTGATTGTTTTTTCCCTTGTTTGGATCAAAACTGTCAGCCACTGTTTTATGATTTTCTACTGTATTTTTGGAAGTATTTACAGGGTTGTTTTTGGTAGAATTCTCAGAGGTTTTGTTCCTGGGAGTTTCTTGATTCTTTATACTTCTTAAGTCATATTTTTTAGGTGATCCTATGATGGCATTTTCAAATTATTTTTCATAGTATTCAGTTTCTTGTCTTCTATCATCATAGGGTGTATATAGACCTTGTTTTCTTTCACATAGGAAATCATAATTCTCATTGCTTACTCCTAGCATGTTTATGTTATCATCCTCTGTTTGTTAAATTGTTTATCCATCATCATTAACATAATTTTCTTGGAAAGGATGTCTGATTTGTTGATCAACATCTCCCTGTCTATTTTGAGGTTGATTCCTCCTAAAGTTCTGATTTTGGTTCTGGGATTGGTTTCTATTTTGAGGAGCTGATTGATTTTCTCTAGATTGTGCTCTCTCATAAATTTTCATCCTCTTCATTATCTCCTCCATCATCCTTTCCATTTTTGAGCTAGATGTGGAAGGTGCAGCTTTATCCCTAAATGATACTTTCTTTTCGTTCCTCATCCTAGCTCTTTTCTTCATCATATTTCCTTCTAAACTAAGAGCTCCCTTCTGCATGTCTTCTAAAGTTAAGGAATCCCTTTCTCTTAGTTGATAGGTCATTTCAGGATCAAATACTTCAAGGAATTTTTCCAAAGCTGAGCCTTGTGGAGGTTTTAAATCTGGGGGTATTGCGTTATAAACACTATTGAATCTAGTGCAATAATTTTGAACACTTTCCCTAGTGTTTCTCTTGAGGTTGTTGTAATATGAAAGTATTTGGAAAGGGTTTTTCCTAATTTCCAATTTGTCTATGAATTTTTGATGGAAAGCTTGGATGTCATTAATACTATTAGGGGTTAATTTTTTGAACCATTTTCTTGCTTCTCCCCCTAAACTTTGAGAAAACAATCTAAGTTTAATGGTTTCATCATCCATCTCACTTCTATAAAAATAGTCATTCATCTTTTTCACATGTTGTAAAGCAGTAGTAGAACTACTAGCATCATATAATGGAATCTTGGACTGATAGTCTTGTGGCAAATTGACTAAAGGTAAAGGAAGGACTAGAAGAGCATACCATGTTGCCATGATAGGAGGTTGTGGAAAAAATGGGGGGTTTATAAAAGGAGGGGGAGGGTGGAATGGAGTAGTTTGTACAGTAGGTGTATGGATAACACAAGTACTTGGACCAGCAAGAGAATATTGAGCAGATCTAGGATGAGAGAAACCAAAGTTATGAATGAAATGAAGATCAGGTGGGGTAGTTTCTCTACTATCAGTATGTTCACCACTATGTTGGGGTGAGTGTGGAGGCTCAAAGTCTAACTGATGTATATCACCAAGTGACTTAGTTCTAGATGGATTTCCTATTAATGGTAATTCAACTTGTGTATCTTATAGAGCTGTAAGATTTCTAGGGACAGAATCAACTCTATGAATTGGTCTGACAACAATTGAAGTCTTGGATTTAGGAGATTTCCTAAGGATACTTTCTGGATTATCAACTATCTCAGGAGCATTTGGGTTTGGATAGGCTCTAGTATGAATTCTTCTAGAAGTCACTATGTGGTGTTTTTAGACCTAATGATGAGAAAATTTAAGCCAAGTATGACAGTCTCTTAAAGGCTAACTAAACTTTCTCAATGAAAACTCAATCCTTAAAGTCTTCTTAAATGGGTTTGAATAATGTTTGAAGGATAAAATAATTTCCCAGTGGAGTCTTAGGAAAAACCAGTGGGGTTAGCAGGCCTACTGAATAATAATGGAGTCTCCAGGTGAAGGTTTTTTACTTTTTTTTAAGGTTTGGTTGTTGTTCACCATCAACAATCAATAATAACCAGTCTCGGTGACACTTGATTCATTTAGGAATAGGGGTTCGTTGAGTTGTGAATTTATCTATTACTCAATATTCCTCCCCTGTATGGTTGCCACTATGGTAGGGATCCTATAGTTTAAAAGATTGGAAAGAACAAACACTGCAGGGCCTACATCAGAACCACTTTGGAATCTTAGGATCTAGCCCTCCTGGATTCAGAGAGGGATCTCTTTATATAATCATTTTCAAAGATATTTCTTTAAGGCTTATGATATGATATTAGGTTAGTTATTAAGTACAATGGTTTTGTTTGTTTTTGGTTGGGATGGCTATCATCGAAATGAAGGAAGTATTTTGAACGGTAAAGGTGTGAGCAGGTTGAAAGAACGGTTCAGCTGATAGGATAGGTAAGAGAGAGTATCAATCCATTGGGCTATGGAGTCACAAAAGGGTTTAATTGCACAACAAGTTTCAAGAGTGGTCCATGGGGCAAGTTATCTATATCAAAGGATCTCTTTAAGTTGATTTTTGGTATGGAACATTAAGAAGTGTGGTGAAGAATAAAACATATGAGAAAGCAAAGGGCAGCTTAAGATAAGGTAAGGACTTTGAACCTATCCTGCTTTCAACATACTCTCAAGGGAAAACATTTAAGATAAACAAAGAATAGCCTAAGATCAAGTAAGGACTTTTAACCTAGCCTACTTTCAACATACTCTTAAGGGAAAACATTTAAGATAAACATAAAAAGTAGCCTAAGATCAGGTAAGGAATTTTAACCTAGCCTGCTTTTGGCATACTCTTAAGGGATTTTTTCAAAGCAATTGTTGGAGATAAACTAGAGGACAGGGCTAACCATAAACTTCTCTAGTTCAACTTTAATTAGCAGAATTTTCAAGAACTTTCAAAGACAATATCTCAAGTTGTACTCAGGAAACATGGGCTCACCAATAGTTCACTGGTTATACTCTATTGAATTATCCTCAAAACATAATTAGAAGAAAACATAAATATAAAGCTTATCAATGAGATTTATGGTACCTTCACAGTAAATCCTAATCTATATTTGTTGTTATTTATCATAGAAAGTGGAAAGTATGAAAACATAAGAAAAAAACAATTACAATAAGAAAAACATCACCATTGACATAGACCAGGATCCCATAAATTAGCTTGTATATTTGATGTTCAAACCAGTTACAATATTTAAGTCCAGTAGGTCTTTACAGCTTCAAACTTCTCCTCTCAGCCTATATTTATACAATTACTAACAGATCTTTAGCAGCCTCAACAACTATTTACATTCAAAAAGTATTCAACCAACAACAAAAATGAACTGCTCATATAATATTTATAGGTAAATTGAGGAGGTGGAGTGAAAGGAAGGTCTAACTATTCAATTAATATAAAGTAAATGCTTCTCGACCATTCTAAGGCCTAATGGAGAAGATATCTAATGTCTTAACTCTGTTAATTTATTTTCTCATTAATTTTAATCAACTTCAGTCACTTTTGTTGACTTTTGAGGCTTTTGGTAGGTTGGCAATTACTTCTGAGCTGTCTTTGGAAAAATATCTCTGACTGTGCATTAACTTTGTAGGTTTTTTGAGTAAATAGGCCTGTAGGTGGCATTTATGGCTTTCTGGTGATTAATTGCTTCAATGATCTGGCATTTTGATGCAGTCCTTTGCTGATCTGTCTGCTTTGTGGCTTTAAACAATGATTAGGCCTCTAATTTGAATTTATACCTCCTTTAATCATCTTTATTCTTCAAACTATGTCTTTAAATTTTAATCTTTGGATTAAGTCTTTTGATCTTCGGGCTTCTGAGTTTAACATTTTAATATTTGTCTTTATTGCTGGCTATCTAGTGTCTTTCTTTTGTTGCACTGGAGGGTTTTGACTGTTTAACCGATGTTCATGATACATTGATTAGACCTGGAAATTTAACCCTGTGGATCCCTTTTCTGCGTGATTTTTCCCTGAGGATCATCATCCTCGGTCCTTTGTCACTTTACTGTGACTGTGGGATGACTTCATGTTTTTAGCTGCCATTTAAAATGTGCAACATAAAAAAATTATTAAATAAAACCCTGAGTTTAGTGGTTGAATGTTTTCAGAGGTTAGGCGAAGGAAGAAGAGCAGTGCAGACAAGGAAAAATGTGTGGAGGCTGGGTTTCATGGAAAAAATCCAAGAACCAAGGTTTCAAATGTGAGTTGGGAGCGAAATGGTGATGAGCGGTTTTGCACAAAACCGGAGTGGTATTTGCGCGAGAGATGGGCGGTAAATTGTTTTTCCCCAAGGGAATGAGACACAGGTCTCTGGGCGACACATCTCCAACAAAAACTACCATTTTCATGTTGAAAACGCGCGATAAATTATTTTGGTGAAATGAACGCGAAATCAATTTTAGACCATTTGATCTTGGGGGGGCAAGATCTACGGCTCTAAGCGAGCATGACAAATGGAAAAGATGTGCGGTGAAGGATGGTTGGGGCAAGCTGACGTGGGGTAATTTTTCGCATAGCGGGAAGACTTGAGGATGGGTAAAACAATATGTGCCTTTGGATTATAGTGATAAAGGGTTAAAATAAATGTAGGGGCGTTTATATAAAGGGAAAGAGTTGGAAGTGGGAGCGGAGTTAACGGCCATTGGATCATGGAGAAGATCTACAGCTGAGATCAACTGCAAGGGGATGGAGGGTACGGAAGGCTCTCGTCGGTGGGGTGCCCCTGCAGTGAATGGGAAAATGCTGGCCGTTGGATCACGAGAAGATCAACGGTGGAGATTAACTGTGGGGGGACTGGGGAGTATGAGCCACTTTGGTCGGATACCCTGTAGTGAACATACGTCATTGATCTAGGTTGAATGGATGGCCAGGATTAAATCGCAGATATCGGAGATTAAAAATGGTGGAAGAGGATTTAGGGGGATGGTGAAAATGCGATGAAGCGAAGGTCATCGATCTAAAACATGATCAACGGTTAGGATTGGGAGATGAAGGAGAATGAAAAGGGCGGAGATGAAATTTAGGAGTAATGTGGGCTGTCAGATCGGGGAGATGGATGGTTAGGATTGACTTTGGCAGATTGGCGATTGGAGGAGAAGAGGGTCCGGGAACAAAGGAATTTGGAATTTGCGATGGCCAATGGCGATGGGAAAAAGAAGTGTGATGGATGGAGGGTCGTCGGATCAAGTTCAAGATTGACGGTGGAGATGCAATTAGAGCTTCACATATTGGTGGCGGATTCCATTGGAGGGGGAGTTCATCGGCAGAGAATTATGATGCACTGATAGACGTCAGATCTTTGTGGAATGGACAGCTGCGATCTTATCGGAAGATCGGCCATCGAAAAAGTAAAGGGTCTGGGTATGAGGAATTTGGAATTTCTGAAGCCTGATAGCAATGGTGGCTTAAAACCTTTAGCCGATGGTCTCGGGCCTCTGTCTTACGGTGAAAAGGGGCTAGGGGCTTAAGCAAAAAGCGCTTAAGGCCTTATATTAAAAATGAAGGTTTTGAACTAAAAATGAAGATTTTTTGAAGGATTTTGAGGATTTAGACAAGGGGAAAAAAGGGTTTTAAACCAGAATAAAGGGATTTTATCAGGTTCAAAGGGGATTTTGAGGGAAAATAAAGGGTAAAATGAAGAAAATGGGGGGTTTTTTGCAAAAGGATTTATGAAGGTGAAAAGATGGGGAAGTGGCCTAAAAATAGTATTTTTTATAACAACAGGGCTACTTTGAAGGTTTTGAAGTTAAAATATCAGTGGAATTTATATTTTGGACAAGGGACAACAAGGCTTCAAGAACTCACAATTTTTCTTTAAAACTTGTTTCTTGAAGACTAAAAGACTTGTTTTAGCCATCACCAATTATGAAAAAATTTTATTGATGGCTAAGAAGGGGAAAAAACAAACACTATTAATTTCAATGATGATCAACCTGAACTCTTATTTGGGCTATAAGTTGATGGCAAACCACAGGAAGGAGGTATTCCTCCATTCTAGGTTAGCCTAAAATTTCATGAGAATATTCTCCATAATGCTATGCTAGATTTAGGTGATTCAAACAATTTAATTCCCAAAGTTGTTATGGAAAAACTTGGACTTGACATCACCAAACCTTATAAAGATTTATATTCATTTGATTCCAACAAAGTAAGATGCGTAGGTATCATCAAAGATCTGTGTGTTAATTTAGCTCAAATCCCATCCAAAATTATAGTAATGGATATAGTGGTTGCAGATGTAACCCCTTAATATGGCATGTTGCTTTCAAACTCATGGGGAGAAAATTTACAAGGAACCCTACAAATGGACATGACCTTTTCTACCATACGAGTGTTTGGTCATCAAAGATGATTATATAGGGAAACTTTAATGAAATTCATGGTGAGTAGTCAGGATAAAGCAAACAACTATCCTATTTACTCTATCCACTCATATTTACACTCCTTCATTCTTTATAATGATGAAGATATAAATACTCAGGTTACCAATGCAGAAAATGATCTTTTTGTAATAGATAAAAACGAAACACAAATAGTGGAACACAAAAATAATCTTCAACCTATTTGGGACATTATATTTGATGGATCTTTTAGTAGAGAGGGTTCTAGAGCAAGAGTGTGGGTTTCAAACACATGAAACAATCATGCTGAAGGTCATTCATACAAGCTCAATTTTCAATGTACCAATAATATAGTCGAGTATTAAGCACTTCTATTAGGATTGCAATTTTTTTAAAAATTGCGTGCCAAAATAATTTCCATTCATGGGGACTCTGAGTTAATCATAAAAAAAATTAAAGGAGAATATTATACAAAGCACCGTAGATTGAGAGAATACAGAAATGTTGTGGTTGATATTCTATAATGTTTTATGGAATATGATCTTCCTGCAATTCCTAGAAATTAGAATACCCTTGCAAATGGTATGGATTTTTCAGCCAACATTTGTAAAATGCCTCACCCAAATCGACAATATACTATGGAAGTAAAACATCGACCAGTTGTACCAAACAATATGAGGTATTGAGATGTAGGAATTTACAGGGTAAGCTCTTTATATCAAACACCAAAGGTCACTACTCGCAAATAGAACAAATATCAATACATCAGTATTTGACGTCGTTAAAACCGTGAAAGAGGGAAACAGTCCACGACCTGAGCCAATGCATCCACTTCATGTAATTTATTTATATAAAGAAATAAAATTTACATAATCTTCTCTCATAAACGGTTGCAAGAAAAATGACCCTTCAAGCTCTTTAAATAGAGATCATGGACCAATCAAGTGTTAAGCCATAAATCAAGTGTTGGTAATACCTAGGAGAGAGTGAACCACCATATCACTACATATCGTGACCATCAAATTATAAGATACAAATGTACATAGTAAGGAAACACACTTTACCTAACTCTACGCTAGACCAAGTTATTCTTAACTATTTCCCATGTGTTGGAATATCCTAACATCCCCCCTTAAGGACAACTTGGGATAGGATTGAAGGATTTACAAAGGTGACACAATAACAGACTATTTCCTATGTGTCATAATAACCTAACATCCCCCCTTAAGAACAAATTTGGATAGGATTGAAGGATTTACAAAGGCGTCACAATAGCAAAAGGAAGGAGGCATTAGATCCTATCCGCTCTTAATGATAAATTTCCTAAACTACAAGAATAAATTGACATTTGGTAAACTTTGCTTTTGTGAGAGCCTTTGTAAAGATATCAACAACTTGATCATTGGTTGAAAAATATTGCACTTTGAGAAAACAATCATGAATGATATTCCTGATGAAGTGTATGTGTATTTCAATGTGTTTCATGCATTGATGCTGAATTGGATCTTTGCATAGCTTAATGGCACTCTTATTATCACACCAAAGTGTAGCTTGATGTTGTTGATGAGGACTAAATTTGTTAAGGATCTGATGAACCCACAGGACTTCCCTGTTGGCTTCAACTGCACCACAATACTTTAATTTTTCCAGAAAGAGATATGGAACTTTTTTTCTTACAAGACCATGTAATAGGTCCTAAACCAAGAGTGAATACATAACTTGCAGTAGAATTTTGACCATCAGGGTCACCAACCTAATCAGAATTAGTGAAACCAATCAACAATGGAGATGCTCCTGCATTGTAATCAATCTCAAACTCAATTGTACCTTGAATCTATTGAAGTATTCTTTCAGCTACTTTCAAGTGACTTTCATGAGGTTTTTGAATAAACTGAGAGACAATACCAACATCAAAGGAAAGTTCAGGACAAGTATGGGTTAGATATAGAATTTTACCACAAATTTGATGGTATAAGGTAGCATGAACTTCAGGGGTAGTACAAGTGACTAAAATCTTGAATCCAGATTGAAAGGAAGAAGGGGTTGGCTTACAATCTTCCATGTGAAAGTGGTGAAGGGGATCACAGGCATACTTGGACTGAGAAAGGGTAATACCTTCTTTGGATTGCAAGACTTGAAGACCAAGGAAATAATGCTAGTGTACTAAGTCTATCATTTCAAACTTCATTTTGAGGCCAAACTTCACATGTTTTATATGATTGGGATAACTATTAGTGAGGATAATATCATCAACATAAATAACAAGGATGATTAAGGAATTACCCACTTTCTTTGTGTAGACATTATTGTCGAAATAACATCTAGAAAATCCCTTATCTAAGAGAAAGCTATCCATTTTGTCATAAAAAACGTGAGGGGCTTGTTTGAGACCACAAAGAGACTTCCTAAGGTGATAAATAAGGCTAGAGACATTTTGAATAAAGCCAGGGGGTTGTTCCATGTAGATTTGTTTATGTAAATCCCCATGTAAAAGGTGGATTTAATATCCATCTAAGGGACTTCTCCCTTAAAGGAGGTAGAAAAGGAAAGAACAAGTCAGATAGAGTTCATTTTGTCAATAGGGGAGAATATTTTAGTATAGTCAATGAATTTAACTTGTGAAAATCCTTTAACAACAAGAGGAGATTTATTTTTATCCACTTTTCCATCTGGCCCAAACTTTTTTGTTTAAACCCATTGGCATCTAACAAGTTTTATTCCCTTTGGAAGGGGAACAAGATCCCAAGTATCGTTTGCTAATAAGGAATGATATTCTTCATTCATAGTTTCATCCCAATATGGATGACCAGAAGCTTCTTCAAAGGTGTCTGGATCAAGATTTTCTAGAACTTGAGCCAATAAGGAATATTCTCTTTTGAACTGAGAACATGTATGATGTTGATCTTCAGGGTCACTTGCAAATGAACCTTTTGCATCCCGAGTAGAGAGGACCCACCTTGGAAGTTGTGGAGTTAAAGGAATATCTTGAGGAGGTGGAGGAGGATTGTCATCCTCGATGTCATCATTCGAACTAAAAGGAATTTTTTCAAAAATAGAAGAGATAGAGAGAGGTGGCACATATGTCGAATCAGGATTGCAGGCCAAAGATGGCACACCCACCGAACTAGGCTCGTAGGCTGATATATTTTCATCAAATTTTACATCTCATCTAATGATTAAATCTTTCGATTTTGGTTGAAGAAGTCTATATCCTTTGACATCTTCAGAATATCCAACAAAAATTCATTTTTCACTCTTAGGTTCTAAGGCTTTATGTTTTGCATCTGGAATATGGGCCTAAGCTTCACTTCCAAAAACACGAAATTGAATTACATCTAGTTTGATTGAGCTCTAGGCTTCTTCTAGAGTTATAGTCCCTAAGACCTTAGTAGGAGTGTGATTTACTATGTAATTTGGACAGTTAATTGCTTCTGCCCAAAAATTAAGACTACGTCCTTTAGTTTGAAGCATCCAATTAGCCATTTCCTTTAGAGTGAGATTCTTCCTTTCAGCTACACCATTTTGTTGTGAAGTATACATAACAATATGTTGCAATTGAATGTCATGCTCAGTGCAAAAGTGTATAAATTTTTTATTAACATATTCTCCTCCACTGTATGATATTAAATTAAGAATGTGATGTCCAGATTGTTTCTCAACAAAGGCCTTAAAGGCGAAGAACATGTTAAAAACTTCACTCTTTAGTTTTAAGAAGTATACTTAAGTGCGTCTGGAAAAATCATCAATGAAATTTAAGAAGTACATGTAGCCAGCGAAAGAAACAACTGGAAGTGGACCACATAAATCACTGTGAAAAATATGCAAAGGGGTTGACGTGTGCCAAGAGGCACATTTGTCAAAACTATCCTGATGATGTTTTCCGAGTACACATTCAGAACAAACACCATCTTTGCAAGATACCGTAGGAAGATCTGTCACCATATTTTCTTTACATAGATTTTGAAGAGAGCGACAATTTAAGTGACCAAATTGCTCATGCCAAATTTTTCTCACTTCGTCATTATAAGCAACAAAAACAAAGGTAAGAAATGATGACCCAAATTTCTCAAAATTATACAACCTTGTGGAATCATCAGCAATGCTAGTAGCTAAAATATATCTATAATATTTGAGGTCCTTAATTACAACATCATGAGCTGAGAATTCTATTCGCAACCATGATCAGAGAGTTGGGCCCACTCTTCTGATCAGGAGTTGTGTTACCTTTCTTTCTAGTTATTTCATGTTCTAGTTTGGTCGTGTTACTATTGTTCCAGTATAATCCACTAATTGCTGCGAATGCCATTTTAATTCTGCAATCTATTTTAAGTGTTGTTACAGTAGTCTGTGTGTTCATTGATTTAAGCATATGATCTAATAGCAGGTTGTGTGAATTCTCTTGCATATATTGTGCGCATTAGTCTTGAAATAACTAACACCCTCAAGTTGACATTTTATGTGGAAAAAGGGTTTGAATATTGTTCACATCTGGACACCGAAATTTTGGCGTCACTACTAGGGAAGGCTAATAAGGTGCAAGAACACGATTTGCAATTAATCTATGGGTCAATCTCTCTTCTCGGGGAGGGAATTTATTTCCCTACTTCAAGTCCTGAGCGTAGTGTTCTGTTTTTTCCTACTTTTTATTATTTTCTTTAGAGTTGATCTCTCGTCTTGGGGAGGGCATCTATTACCCTGCACCAAGCCCTGAGCATAGTATGTTTTTTTCCTCGCTTTGTTTTCTTTTGTTAATAATGATCCTTGGTCTTAGGAAGGATATTTGTTACCCTCCTCTAAGACCTAGGCATATTTTTAAATTTTTTTTCTTCTTTTGATTATTTTCTGAAAGGGCCAAGTTCTCGTCCTGGGGAGGGTATTTGACTACCCTACTTCAGCTCCTGAACTTTGAATTTCTTATTTTAAAAGTTTATTTTTGTTTTCTGTTTGAACCTAATCTCTCATCTTGGGGAGGAAGCTATCTGTCCTGCGCCAGGTCCTGAGCGCTTTTTTCTATTTTGATGAATTCTTCTCACCAATTATATGAACAAAGATCTAAATAAGAGGCGTAGAGAAAAAGCCACAAAGAAAGGAAAGGATCTAGGAAGGAATATGTATATTCAGGAGATCATCGAAAAGGATAAATCTGAAGAATCCTCTCGTGTTGCTATCAAGGGAAGTGTTTAGACAAGGTCCAAAGGGCAGTCGGTTGAACAACCAACTCCAGCCACAGTACCATAGGAAATTCTTTCGACGGTGGCAGAATCAATAAATAAGGTGTTGGTGGAGGAGAAATCCTTGTTGTCAGCAGAAGGGGAAGAAATAACAAGTAGAGGGTCAAAATAACTGAGCAACTTCAATTGGGAAGAAGAACTTCTGAAATGGTTTTCATCACCCCGAGACCAAGGGAGTGTTGTGAAGCCTCTTGTAGTTGAATTAAGAAATTATGTTTTGGAAAGAGAGTTCCTGAAGGATTTTGCATCACCAAGAGACCAGCGAAGTGCGGTGAAACCTCCTTTAGTTGAATCACCCCAAGTACCAGTTGTAGAACCAGTTGAAATCCCAGGTGAGTACTGGAGGATGTTTATGGCACCTGCAAGTTCTTCTATTGATTTTTCAATTGTAAACATTATAGGTGATGCACCGATGAATCCCATCCTTTCAACAGCTTTACCTAATTTTCAGGAGCTTTCTTTGGAATATCCTGATACATTCCTCTTCAAATTTGACATTGTTTGTCAAGGGTATGATTACATCTCTGATGCTCATAAACTAAAAATATTTTCTGCTACCCTAAAAGGGATAGCCCTGCGATGGTTCATGGTTTTAGGAGGGATAACTACTACCTCATGGGAAGGGATGAAAGAAGATTTTTTGCAGAAATATCAATATTACTATAAATCATGTGACATTAAGGAAGACATATTCAAGTTTGTAAAGAAAGAGGATGAGAACATGGAAGACTGTGTGGAATGATTCAAATATATATTGCAGATATCATGACATAGTGACGTGGATAAGGATATTTTGAAGATAATTCTTCTCTGGGTGCTTAGGGAAGATTCACTAAAACTTCTGAACATAGTGGGAAAGGGGGAAATTTCAAAAGAAGACTTCGACAACATCTGTGACTATTGCATCCAGTGTTCACGGGGGACTACAAGGAGCAGAAAAGGAATTCATTCATTAAATACTTCTGGTGGACGGGTTACAAAGGCTGAAATTGGAAACCTTCTGGATAATATAAGGAGTGATATCCTGAGCACATTATCTGCCCATATGGAGACTCTACAAAAAAAGCAGAAATAGATAGAGTTGGAGAATGTTATGGATATATTCTTCCCACAGTGTAGAAAGAAGCATCCTTTGAAAGAATTCCCATTAAATACAGTGGAAGCTTTTGTAATATGTGAACAAAATCATGCGACCAGCTCGTTTCCTTCCTTTCCCGGATTGAAGGCGATTTTTCAAGGAGCAAGTGAAGAAAATGTGGCAGACCCGTTGTACTTCATTGGGCCAAAAAAGCCATAGCAACCTCGACCACCAGTTATGAATCCAGGTATGTTTCAGGACCCATCCCAGTATTTTAATAATTTTAATATGGGTCCCTAGTCTACACCATTTTCATCTATGTGGTCTCAATATCAATACCCCCTTGGAAACAATGGATTCCCCAAGCTAGTTCATATCCTTCATGGAATCAGAGCTGG
Source organism: Pinus albicaulis (assembly GCA_034641835.2). Lineage (NCBI taxonomy): Eukaryota > Viridiplantae > Streptophyta > Pinopsida > Pinales > Pinaceae > Pinus > Pinus albicaulis. The sequence goes on from CM076580.1 coordinate 1,609,988,403, forward strand.
CGTGGACCCTCTCCTACTGGTTAGTTTCCTCAATCTATGCCTCAAAAACAACTTCAGTTGCTCTCTAATGTAACTTCTGGTAATCCAACCCTTCGACCCCAGCTTCCTATCCAGCCCAATATGAATCCTAATAGTAAAGGGGTCCAACAAACATATACTCTTAACCTTCCATCTTATAGCATTTATACCACATGACTTAATGAAATAAATTTACGATATGAGCGGGTAGTAAATGCTCCCACTTCAACTACTATTATAGAATCGATTGATAGTGAAGTTACAGAACCAGAAAAGAGGACGGTTGGGGATAAACTAGACCAAAACATGAAAAATTATATACCTCCGCAACTTGTTCTTAATTAGGGTCATTCAACTTCTCCACCATATCCTGAAAGGCTGACCTTGAATAAACCAAACCCTCAAGTAGAATTTGATTTCCTAGGGGAATTGAAAAATCTCTTTGTCAAAATGCCCCTACTACAAGCTATGAGGGATGTACCTATATATGAAAAAACTCTCAAAGATTATTTCTCTAAGAAACCTGGGAAGAAACCAAGGGATCCGTTAACTATTCATGTGATGGGTAGACTATCTAACATTATGCTAGGAAATATTATGCCTATGAAATATGGAGACCCGGTAAACCCAATTCTAAGAGTACAAATCAATGGGGTTGAAATCCAAAATGTACTAGTGAATTTGGGCACTGCCATCAATATCATTACCTCCGAAACAATGAAAACATTAGGTCGCAGAAATGTTAAGCCAACCCCTACCATCTTGGAACTAGAAAATAGGTCTACAATTAAACTAGTAGGGAAACTAGAAGATTGACCATTTCAGTGGATTCATGGCACTACCCTGTGGACCTCCGTGTATTATAGACAAGATCCTCAGTTGGAGGTCACCCATTGATTTTGGGAAGACCTTGGCTCGCAACTACAGATGCTTACATAGGCTGTCGATCTGGGCATATGATCATACCAAATGGGATTGTTACAAAAAATCTTACTCTCCACCCTCCTGTTGAACCTATCCCATCTAAAAAACTATTAACTAGTCAGAAACCTCTACCAATAGAAGAGCCTAAACCTAAAAATGAAGAAGTTAGACCAATCCTTACTATTGGGTAGGCCCTTCAATTCAAAACAGAAATTGAGGACGATGCCATCAACACTTTTATTAATGATCCCGGTTCTGTTACCAATTCAACTCGTAAAATTTTAGATTCTTGTATGAGCTGTGAAACACAGGAAAAAATTGAACCAAAATATGAAAATTGAAGACATTCTTGTAACCTCATCCCGTGATAGTATTCCAATTGAGATGAACTGGGGAAAACACTCAATATCAATCCTAATTTGTCTGAATCCCAGACAAACCAATTCCTAAAAGTTGTTCAAGATCATTAGGAAGCTTTTTCCTGGGATTATACTGACAAGAAGGGAATCCCTGCTAATTTATGTACTCATCATATTTATATTAAAGAAGATTATTGCCGTGTGATACAACCCCAATGGTGAATGAATCTCGCTCTAAGGAACATTGTGAAAGAAGAATTACAAAAATTATTAGATCTAGGTTTCATTTACCCCATCTTAGATAGCCAATGGGTATCCCCGCTAGTTATTATTCCTAAAAAGAATGGTAAGTGGAAGATCTGCGTTGATTACAGGGAACTAAACAAGGCAAATCAAAAAGACCATTTCCCTTCACCATTCATTTACTAAGTCTTGGACACCCTGGCTAGGAAGAAGTTCTTTTCCTTCCTAGATGGATTCAGTGGATATAACCAGATCCAGATAGCCCTGGAAGACCACGATAAAAAAAATTCCACATTCCCACGGGGGACCTTTGCATATAGGGTCCTCCCATTTGGCCTGTGTAATGTTCCTGCTACCTTCTAGAGGGTAATTCTGGGAATATTTTCTGATTTGGTCGATGATAGTGCTGAAATCTATAAGGATGATTTTACTCCATATGGAAACTCATTTGAAGAGGGATTGGAAAATCTGGAGAAAGTACTTAAAAGATGTAAGCAGACCCATGTATCTTTGAGTATATTCGAATGCCATATGATGAGGGCAGAAGGGACAGTATTGGGACATTTTCTCTCAGCTATCAGAATTCAAGTTGATCCAGCCAAAGTAGAGGTAATATTACACCTCTCGGTACCAAATATGCCCACACAGGTACATAGCTTTATTGGTTGTGTTGGTTATTATAGACACTTTATAGAAAATTTTGCTAACATAGCACATCCAATTTTTCAATTGCTAACGAAAGATGTAGAATTCTTGTGGATTGAAGACTATGAAGTAGATTTCAATAAAATTAAGGGACTGATTTGCAAGGCTCCAATCCTTCACAGACTTGATTGGGCATTACCATTTCACATACATGCTGATGCTTCTCAGACAGCAGTAGGAGCCTGCTTTAGGGAAGTAGGTAGAAAAAACATCGTATGCAATTTATTATGTTAGCAAGAATTTAATTCCTGCTGAACTGAATTACACAGTGACAGAGAAAGAATTCCTAGATGTCATTTATGCTATCAACAAGTTCCAGCATTACATCATGGGGTATCCTACTTTTGTACATACTTATCATGCAAAAATTAGGTATTTTATGAATAAACCTATCACTCCTGGCCGTATTACAATATGGTTGCTATTGCTTCAAGAATTTGATATCACAATAGTAGAAAAACAAGGAAAAGATAATGTAGTTTCTGATTTCCTATCTAGAATGGATAACAATGACGAATGCACACCTATAGAAGATATTTTTCCCGATGAGCATATTTTTGAAGTTTCTACTAAACCTCTGTGGTATGCAGATATTGCTAACTATCTTTCTATAGGGAAAGTACCTCCTCGTTTTTCATACAGGGAATAGTGAAAAATTATTCATCACAGTGCCTGATATTCTTGGATGGCAAGGTACCTTTTTCATACAGGAGTTGATAAGCAGATTCGGCACTGTCTATCTAAGGATGATATTTATGAAGTATTGAAGGCTGCTTATGATGGCCCTTATGGAGGGAATTTTGAAGAAAAAAGAACATGCCATAAGGTACCCAAAATGGGATATTATTGGCCTTCTATCTTTCGGGATGCGCGGAATTATGTCAGGAGGTGTGACAGTTGCTAGTGAATGCGGCAGCCTGGTTGAGCTAATGAAATTTCTTTACAGGCACAGGTAGTTCTCGAACATTTTAAGAAATGGGATATCGAATTTGTTGGACCCTTTAAACCACTCTCCCAGCAAAAGGTTGACATCTTGGTCTGCACATATTACGTGACTAAGTGGGTAGAAGCCAAAGCTATTGCGAAAGCAACAGAGCAGGTGGTCTCAGATTTTCTATTTAAATAAATTTTTTCTCATGAAACAATTGTCGACGTTTCGAATCCCAACTGGGATCCATCTTCAAGACTTAGGAATGAAGATTTATAAGAAGGGTCATAATCCATTAATAGTGAAAAAGGTAGGAGAGGAAAGGACCGACCAAAAAAAAAAAAAAGTGACAGAGAAAATAAGTGCATTCCTTTTCTAGATGTTCTTGTTATTAGAAATGATGATGGTACCCTTGGGCACCGTGTATTCAGAAAGAAAACCCACACTGAGAGTTATCTCCATGCCGATTCCTACCTTCGGTGTCCTTAATACCCTTGCTGTTAGGGCCTTGAGAATATCTGATGCTAAACACCTTAATGAAGAAATCAACCACTTATCATCTATTTTTAAGGGTTTGGGGTATAAAGAAAGAGATATCAAGAACGCTTTAAAAAGCGCCAAGGGCACAATCTTGCCCCAGAGACGGCTTAAACCCCAAGATAAAGGAGGGAGGGTTTTTCTTCCATACATTAAAGGTGTCACTGATAAAATCGCCAAGGCTCTAGGAAAGAACGACATTTTCACACAATTTTCAGTAGCAAGAACTATTAGACAGAGAATGCGATCAGTTAAAGATGTTATAAGTCTAGGCCAGCTTAAAGGAGTGTACAAAATTGATTGCTCATGTGGGAGAAGTTACATCGGTGAAACCGGACGTTCACTCCAGAGGAGACTCAAGGAGCACGGAGCTGATATCAAGCATGAACGACTTCGCACTTCGGCCCTTGCAGAACACTCTTCAAAAACTAAACACCAAGTACGTCTTGAAGATGCAAAGATCATTGCAAGAGAAGATCACTATTACAGAAGGAAAGTAAGAGAGGCCCTAGAGATCAAGAAACACCCTGAAAACCTCAATAGGGATGGGGGATATGAAATTAGTGACAGTTGGCGACCTCTTCTTCGACAAATATGCTCCTAAAAAACAAATTCCTCCCAGGTATGAGTTTGTAGGTATATTAATTTCAAGGTTTGTCTCCTTTCTTTAAGTAATGGTTAACAAATAAGGAATTTTCTTTTAATAATTATTAACGTTAATTAATTTTTATTTTATATAAATAAAAATTAATTAATTTTTTAAATAATTATTAAGCAGAAAATACTTATTTACTTCCCTTATTTATTTTATTAGATTATTATATTTTTTAGATTAGAAATTAACTTATAGTTAACTAATCTATAAACATTAATAAACAGGTTAGTATATTTAACTATATAATTTCTGATTTATACCATAAAATTTTTTAGGGTATTAATTAGTTATTTATTTTTATAAAATAAAAATAAATAAATATTAATACTCTTTAAAAATTTCCTTATTTTATTTAATTAATTTATTAAAGAATAAATAAAAATAAAATAAAAATAAAATTTAAAATAGATAGATTGATTTTTATTTTAACTTGTTATTTTTAATTTTAAATACAATTTTAAAAATAATTAACTAAAATTTCAAAATAGAATAAAATACCCTTAATAATTAGGAATTATAATAACCTTAATAAATTATATTAAACATCATTTGAATTAATAAGTTGATAGGATTTTTCCATATCTTTGAGAATAATAAACTTATTAAATATAATATATTTAATTAGTTTGTTATTTTTAGTATTAAAGCTTTAAAATTAATAGGATTATTAATAAAATAAATTTAGTAAGTTTATTATTATTTTCTTAGCATTGGAATCGTTATATTATTATTAAAATTAAAAATCAAAAATAATAAATCTTTGGAAAAATTCTAAAATTAAGATTTTATAAAAAATTATAAAAATTATAATTATAATTTTTTTTTTTTTTGGTCGGTCCTTTCCTCTCCTACCTTCTTCACTATTAATGGATTATGACCCTTCTTATAAATATTCATTCCTAAGTCCTGAAGATGGATCCCAGTTGGGATTCGAAACGTCGACAATTGTTTCATAAGACTGTGGATAATCCGGCAAGCTCTCCAGTAAACAATAACCACAGAAACTTGAAAACCAAATTTTTTTTTTCTCATTACAGTACCCCAAGAGAGATTTTTTCAGATGGAGGAGCACAATTTACATCACAGAAGATAGAAAATCTTATGCATAAATATGGGGTCAAACACAGGGTTACATCTCCATACCATCCCTAGGTGAATGGACAAGTAGAAAGCACAAACAAGACATTGGAAAATATCTTGACAAAAATTGTGGCATACCATCGTCAGGATTGGGCCCAGAAGATGCCTGAAGCTCTCAGGTTGTACAGAACAACATGGCAGAACACAACTAGGTTTTCACCATTTGAGTTGGTTTATGGGAAATCCCCATTATTTCCAATATAATTTGAAATCAATACATTCAGAACAGCTCTTGAAGTTGGTTTGGATCTGTCAGATGCCTAGAAACATCGACTGGACCAACTTAATGAACTAGATGAAATCCATTCAATGGATGTCTAGAAAACTACTGCTATCCAGCAGCACAGAATGAAATGGTACGATAATTTTATCAAGAACAACGTGTTTCAGAGGAGACACTGGGAATTACTTTATGACTCCTGATTTAAGGATTTTTAGGGGAAGCTTTGCACTCGCTGGATGGGACCTTATGAGGTGGACGTTGTATTTGATAATGAAACAGTCAGGCTAGTCACAATTGTTGATACACGTGCTTCATTCATAGCAAATGGATATCGCCTGAGATTATAACACTGCCCAACCTCTAAGGATGCTTTTATCAAACACCTCTCTGAGAAATCTGGTTTGAAGGTTATCGGCATAGAGAACTCTTCTTCTGTATCCTCGCTCTAAAAATAAATAAATAAATAAATACAAAATAAAAATAGAAAAGAAAAAAAAAAGAGAAAAAAAAAAAGAAAAAAGAAAAAATAATTATATTGTTACTATTTATTTTGCTGTCTTTTTGCAAGAGTTACTACTAAGGAGTAATGTCTTAAAAATAAATAAATAAATTCTAAGTATCGATTACTGCTACTCATGATGTTGTTACTCGGTTGCTTCTACTCTTGATGTTGTTACTAGGTTGAGTCTACTCATGATGTTGTTACTCGGTCGCTACTACTCAGGGTATGGTTACTCAGTTGTTGCTACTCCTGATGATGTTACTCAGTTGTTGCTACTCATGATGTTGTTACTCAGTTGCTGCTACTCAGGGTGTCGTTACTCGGTTGCTGCTACTCATGATGTTGTTACTCCAGATGTTGTTACTCTGGATGTTGTTACTTGCACTGTTGTTACTCCATATGCTGTTACTCCAGATGTTGCTACTTGAACTGCTGTTACTTCAGATGTTGTTACTTCGGATGCTGCTACTCACACTGTTGTTAATTCAGATGTTGTTACTTTGGATGCAGCTACTTGCACTGTTTTTACTCCGATGTTGCTACTTGAACTATTGTTACTCCAGATGTTGTTACTCCAGATGCTGCTACTCGCACTGTTCTTACTCCAGATGCTATTACTCCAGATGCTGCTACTTGCACTATTGTTACTCTAGATGATGCTACTTGTACTAATGTTACTCCAACTGCATCATTACTACGTTGTCATCCTACTAACTATGAATTCATCCAGGTAGGCCTCTAGGTATGCCTCCATGTGACTTTTACCGATTTAATTAAATATACCATATGAGGACACTAACGTCATGGATGGAAACTTTTAAGCTGGGGGGGGTGCGGTCCTAATTTAATGACAGTGTAATGATCATTTTGTAAGTCATTATTACAATATCATGTGTGGTACACATTACAATCCTTATCAATACTCTATATAATTATTAAATATGCATTGGGATCTGTAACACGTCCTTTCCATTTCATATGAAATAATTACCATTCTATTCATTTCACTTACCATACTTTTTCATGATTTTTCTTGGTTTCCGACAATTACCATCCTTATTTAATATTACCACCATTCATTTTCACCATGTTGTTTTTCCAAATTTGGTATCCACTATTCTGTCCAATGGTCTGTTATTCCAAGAAGTTCTATTATAGTCCCCACAGTCTGGGTGGACTGGCTGTGCAACATGAACCTAAAAATACAGCTTTAATTCGTAGTAATCTAGAGGTATGGCAAATCTTTGTCAATGCAGAATGGGATACATATTTCAACATATTGTAGGGGTTTGACAGGAGAATCACAATGGAGTTCGTGCTTAATTTGGATGAGAATGACTCACGGGTTAGAGGATTGGAAATTCCTGTTAGAGAAGAGATAATTTCAAAAGTTAGCAAGCTGAGGCAGCAAGGGAAGCAATGGTTTTCTTGGAGAGTTTCTCTCCCATAGTTTCCTAAATTATTCTTGTAAATAGGAGAAACTGTCATTCAACTCGGCAGAGGATATGAGTGCAAGTATGTGTTGTATCCATGGAATGAAGTCGCGGGTTTTATAATTAAATACATAACTTCCAAAGTTTGAGCCACAACTCTGTTTAACTATCATTTTAAAATTCTAACTCACCTTCGATTTCCACAGGCTTAGGTGCATTCCTTAAACATGCCCTTCTTCCTATTGAAAGAGTTGCAACACATGGCACAGTCCACTCGGTGTCCGTGTTGGATGCCAGTAGTGCTCTCCAACGATGGATTGGTGCGTTTACTGGTCATGCATGCAATAGTCAGATTTTGAGTTTCTTGGGCGGAACTCTGTGGATCATCAGAAGAATAGATAATAGTCGTTATTGCTGCTAGAGAAGAGGAACCAGTCTCTCTAGCTGGTTTCGCAGAAGAAAAACATTCAGAGGAAATTAATCAAGAGGAACCCAAAGAAATGGAAATGGAGGTTGATTGGGAGGAACTTGAAGAAGTGGAAATGGAGGTTGATCCGGAAGAACCTGAAGAAATGAGAGTAGAGGAGATAATTGGCGACATAGTCGAGGCTGTCACACAAGAACCAACCTCGCCTAAGGAGCCCACATATGAAGGAATTATGGATATAGTGCATGAAGTCAATACTGTCATACAATCGTCGAATTTTGTCAATGAGGAACAGGGAAGTGGAATGTCAGACAGAGGGATGGAAAGTGATGTTGTTTTGCAAGAAACAACACCACCTTCCCAAGAAGATATGGATATTGAAACAAGTGGGGGTGTGACACAAGAACCACCCCCCGAATCAGCTAGAACAGGGAAACATAGAAGCAATTCATGAGGAATAGGAAGTTAGAGGAGGAATAACTCGTGAGGTCGATATTGTCCCACAAGAATCAGTATCGACCATAGAGGAGGAAATAATGCACAAGGGGTAGGAGAACAGAAGGGAAACCACCCTTTGAATCGACAATGTTCCATAAGAACTAGTGTCGACTCCGACTGAACTAATAGTGCATGGAAGTCTAGCCTAAGCTGGAAACAAGGATAATGATGCTATTTTCTAGTCCATGATGCCTAGAGGGGCAAGTGGATTTCGCTCACCGCAACTATTAATGGAGGAAATAATTGTCCCACCGATGCTTAATTTTGTAAACCAAGGAAAGAACATGGCCAATATCAGCCCAATCATTGCTAAATCTCTGTTGGAGCACGCAAAGGCTTGCAAAGAATATGGGATTCCTGTGGAAACACTGGGGCACAGAGTGTTCAATGGAAATGCTGAATAGACGGAAGGATTCCATGAAGTAAATTTAGAGGGAGATGCCCCTAAATATAGGGAGCCCAACCAGAAAGACCTAACAGAAGAACCAGTTGATGATACCAACAAAATTCCGCCGCCTCCTCAGCCTATTATAGGACCAGAAAATGAATTTCAAGTCAAACAGGAATAGATTAAATAGTGTGAGAGGAGAAGGTTACCTATCAAGAAAAGGTATCAATTGTAGTTCAATGAAACCATGAGATTTAAGAGGGAGGTTCGGGAGTTGAAGGGACAAGTTTCACAGTTGAAAAAGAAGGTAAAAGTCTACAAATGGAGGGCAGTAAAGCCAAAAATTGTCTCCTTCGCAGCTACACAGATTGGTCTGCTTGAACAGTTGTTTGAGGGTCGAGAATTTTTCTTGGCCACCGAGATACAGTGTTGAAATATAACATAGTGGAAAAACAGGCCTTTTCATTAAGAAAATAAATCAAATATTTCAGAGTGTATATCCTACATTACCAAATTCTGTGGTAAAGGATATTTTAAATCAAAATGGATAAGATGGTAAAATACGTAAATGGATTTCTATCATTCTTGAGTATCATATAGAAATCAAACCCACTAAGCTTATTAAAGGAAAAGGACTGGCCAAATTGATGGTTGAGTCTAACTTTCATGCATTTGATATTAAATTTTTTGTTGCATTAGACGATCAAGAGGAGCATGCAACTCCACAAATTAATGAGGCTTTTTATAGCCTCACCCTGGTATGTAGACCTCATTTTCTTTCATTCAATTTAAATGCTCTTCCTGGTTTAACAAAGACAAAGGATAGATTTCTAAAGTTAAAAGAATTAAAAATTTTCATCATAGATAATATTTTATATTGGAAATATGCTGGTGGTATTTTACTAAAGTGTCTATTAAAGGATGATGCAGAAAGAAACATGCAGGAATTCCATGAAGGTGGTTACGGTGGACATCTATACTAGAAAAACATTTCTAACAATATCCTTAGAGATGGTTTTTACTGGCATACCCTTTTCCCTGATGTCCATAAGAAAGTAACATCTTGCCACAGATGCCAAATATTTGATGGAAAAAGAAAACTATTGCCTATGCCTTTAAAACCCATATATGTTGAAAGTCCTTTCCAACAACAGGGATTGGATTTCATTTGAGAAATCAATTTGCCATATTTTTCCCAACACAAATAGATTATCACAGGCCCTAATTATTTCACAAAATGGATTGAGGCCACACCTTCCAGATTAGCCACTGATGTTGTTATTATTAACTTTCTGGAAACCAATACCCTTTCTAGATTTGGATGTCCAAACAAGCTCATTAAAATAATGGTGCAACCTTTAAATCCAAGAATATGATATATTTCTATAGTAAATATCATATTAATTTGGGGAATTCAACTTCTTATTACCCTCAGGGTAATGGGTTAGCTAAATCGTCAAATAAGAGTTTGGTCAACATTATAAAAAAGTTGTTAGAAGATAACAAAAATTCATGGCACAATAAGTTAATTAATGCACTTTGGGTTGATATACTTGCTACAAAGAAATCAATTCGCATGTCACCATACCCATTGGTTTTTGAGATGGATGTTGTTTTTACATCGTCTTTAGGAGTTCCAATTATGAAGATAATTTAAGAATTGCAAGTTGAGACAAATGACACTTAGAGGAGGATTAATCAGATTATTCAATTGTAGCAATCTAGGGAAGAAGTATACAATAAAACATAGGTTATCTAGGAGAATGTCAAAAATATTTTTGATAGAAGAACTAAAGCTTATGATTTCAATTTGGGTGACAGAGTTTTAAAGTGGGATTCCAGACGAGACAAAAAAATCAAACGTGGAAAATTTGACAATCTTTGGAAAGGACCGTACATCATTTATGCTTTCAGAGGACACAATGAATTCTTTCTTAAATACCTTGATGGAACAGAAATGCCTGGTGGACATGTGAATGGTATAATGTTGAAGCATTACTTTTCTTAGCAATAAAGATTTTCCTTACATGAAATCATTGTAAATATCATTGTCTTTATTATTTTGATTGGGTAACCTATTGACAGAAGTTGAAGCCCACAAAGAAGGCCCTAAGATTTTGATTAATATGCTACCATAATTACTCCAACAACAAAAAATAAATCAAGTGCAGACATTGTTGAAATAAAAGGTTGATAGGAATGTTACTTTGAATGACAGTAGTATCCTTGAGATTAAGTGTTGACTCAGATTCCATCACTTAAGAGAATCATAACTAAATTAATTTCAATAGCTGGACCCCACTTGGCAAATATTTTCCATCATCTGTAGGTTTTCTTCCATAAACATTGGAAGGGACTTTGGTACTTATGCATATAGCACAAATACATCATAAGTCTAACAGAACCTAGTTTGAAAATTATATTATTATGTGAATGCTTTTCATCATTCTAAATATAGAGACAACTACTCACATTGTTAACCACATGTCATCTTAGATGGCACATCCTCCTAAAAATTTATTTACTAAAAATAGAAAAATGGTAAAAATATACAAAAGTATACCAAATGGTAGGGAATGCTAAGTAGATGGAGAAAAGAGGTCATATGTGGACCTAATTATGTGTGGAATACTTTTTAAGTTTGCAATTATTTTAACACCTCCTTGAAGGAAAATAGGTATTTTTCATTATGAATGATTCTTGGTAAATTTAGCCATTTTAAGTACTCATGTACAAACAAATATATAAAAACTGAGCTAAATATGGAAAATCGAATGGGAAAAAATCCCCATGTCGAAATGAAAATGCTAACGATAGAAATATTAATTGCTACAAAGTCATGTCTTCCACTCCAAATATCTCTCAAAATTTTATGTAACTCTACCAAATTTAACTCTTCATGTATATGTCTACAATCCACTTAAGAGAAGGGTACTACTACATAACAATGATTCCATCATGAATATTTAATATTATAAAGTGCATGTGAACATCAATGTGCTTAGTCCAGTGCCTTCATACTAGGTCTCTACAAAAATTTCTTGTACTCTAATTATCACATCATATAACTATCAAATGATGAAATTTAACATTCAAATTTGTTTGAAAGTGTTGAAAATATATGGCATAAGTAGTAGTCTTCACTACACTCCTATAATCTACCTATATTATTCTAGATTCTTGATGATAGATCCCTATTGGGATTCGAAACATCGACACATGTTCCTTAGTACTGTAGATAATCCAGGAAGCTCTTTAAAATATGATCACCACAAGAGTTTAAAAAGCCAAAAGATAAAACAATATATTATTTCTTTTTAATTTACCAACATATTAGATTGGATGTGAGGTGATTAACATATCTAAAGGTGCACTTGCAATTTGTGCCATTTCGATCCCAATATAAATTTATGTATCCCACAAGATATAAGGAAGATATTCCTACATAGTTTAAACCAAAGAAAGTAATTCCCTTAACATATATAAGAATTGACATTGATACCTTACATTTTAGCTCATTTAGATCTTATATGAACCTAGTAAATACTCCAACTACATAATATATGTCCAACCAAGAGTGACTAAGGTACCAAATAGCCCCAAAAAACTGATGATATCTAGTCGAGTCGACCAAAGGTGTTGTATGACCATATTCTATCTTAATTCCATAAAATAAGGGAGTTTAAGCTATATTTCATCCTATAATGTAAAATATTTTAACGATGTCCTTGACATACTTGGACTAATACATGTTTATCATTGAATAATATTTACTAATTCCAGGACCAGTGAAATAGTACAACAGTCCTATATCTACCATAACAAACCTATCATGCAAGGTGGAATTCCCTATATAAATGGTGAAGGTTGAAATACATATAATTAGTAAGTCATATATGTAGAGTAAAATTAGTAGGAGTGAATCATTATTCCTCAACATATACTCATTAGGATCTGACATGCATCAAAGAAAATCCTAGGAGATAAAGTAGGGATCCATCATTGCATACCATGCTCAAGGTTCCTACATAAGACCATATAAATATTTGTTAAATCTACACACTCATGACAGATATTTCATATACGCTTATGGTTACTCCATATGTATATCCTGATCAATATTTCCATGCAAGAAGGAAACCTTAACATCCATGTTATGTAGATCCCACTTTCTAGCTACATAAATAGCGAGATCTAATCAAATGCAAATTTATCCTCATATATAATGCCCTACACCTGTGAGAATACATTACATAAAAACCAATATTTTTACGTTTTAACAATAATATTAGTATATATATTACTACAAATCTACTTATATTTGATAACTTCCCTATTGGGTGGAATATGAGATAATTTTAATGTGTAGTTCTCTATTAGGCAATTGTACTCCTCCCTCGGAATTGCTTCAAAGAAAATATTACCTTAATCCTATGAATAATTATGGTGGTCTAATATGAGAATTATATAATAGGGAATAGATAATATAGGCTCTATGGCTAAAAAATCTTGTAAAACGTCTAAAAACTATGATCTATTTCCCCATGGATTGAAAAGATCACCCATTAGTTCACCAAATGACTTAGGAGTTTGTTGTGAGAATCATGGTATATTCTCTATATATTCAATATAATTGCATTAATAAAAAATATCCTATTATAAATATGACAAGGAATTGGATTTGAATAAATCTCTCTATGATATGTGAATAGAAGTGGCCGAGATCATGAAGTAGACTACACCTAACCTAAGGTGGTTGCAATGAACCATTTTACACTTGAAACTATGTTGTGTGAAGAATGTCTCTAGGGATAAATGAAATAATGTGTATCCCTTATATCTCTATAGATGTCCCATAATTGTACTCTTCATACTCTAGGTTCCATATCCTTCCTCCTAACAGAAGGGATCCTATCCCATGCATGGGAAACAAAAAAATCGATATATGTAACATTCATTTTCTTTCCTATAATGTATCCATTAAGAGTTATCCCTTTTAGTAATTTATGAGTAATTACATTGTAAATATAGGCTGAAAAGTGAATAGTTTTAGCTCACAAATTAAAAGGAAGTACTCTAGCACATAACATATTATTTTCCATCTCTTTTAAGGACCTATTATTTCTCTCTACTAATCCATTATGTTGTGGAGTGAATGGTATTGTATATTGTATCCCTATGCCTACTTATGATTTAATAGTCTCAATGTATTTATTGAAACACTCTCCTCCATTATCTGTATCAATCTTCTTAATCGTCTTCCCTATTTTATTCTCAACAAGCCACTTGGAATCCTTGAGGTTTTCAAATACTTCATATATAATATTCAGAAAATACACATATGTAAACCTTGACTAATAATCAATAAATGTAGGTAGATAAATCAATTTTATCACAGATTAATGAGGGAAAGGGCTTGCAATGTGACTATATTCCAATTATATAATTGAAGGATCTCTCCATGTTTTTCTTCTGTCAAAAATTTCCTTTGGGTGATTTCAAAGTATGCAACCATAGACAACTCATTTTTTGTATTGAATGATTGTAAGACCTTCAACCATTCCTTAATTACTTATTTGATGCAAATAATTTATTTTTCGGTCTCTAAGTATCTCATGGTACAACCTACTCTCCTCATATACATGTCTAATAAGAGAGACACAATATGATTTTAAAACAATGTGTGAGAAAGAATATGGCATAGAATGGTGATAAAACTTGTCACATTTATGTTGGAACCATATTTAATGTTCGAAATCACTAATGCATCCATATTGAAATAAAATATTTTCCATAAATATGAGTGTGTAATATGGTAGATGGCGAGAAAAGTTGTGGATATACTATGTAAATGAAACACATTGTTAAATATTCCATAATCTATATGAATTATTGCTTATCAACACAACTCAATAGGAAATATTACACTATTAAAATAGGAGGTCCATCACAGCTCTCCAAGTGTGAAAAAATATGAGGTGAAAAACCCTTATGGTTAGTAAATCCTGAATCAATAATCCAAGTGTTAGGTGAAGAAGTGAGTGAAATCAATGCATGACATTTACATTTATATTTTGGTGGACTGTTACCATAATTATTCTTGGAATTATCTATAATTTAATCATTAAGATGATTATTTTGAATGGATTCTGCCATGATGTTTTCTGTCTTCTTCATGCATTCACGGGATGGATGCCTTTCCTACCATATGTGAAATTAGTCTTCTCCTTCTCCAAGTTCATCCCTTGAAATTACAGCTCTCCTCAATAGTAGTTTTCTCTACTATCTTATGTTCTATTTCATTTTTACCCTTTTTTTTGCTACTTGTTTTTCTTATAGGTTTTTGTGTTGCAAGGGCATGGGCCTTAGAGGACTTTAAACCATCCATGATAATCACCTTATTTTTCTCTTTCATTTATGATTCAATAAATGTATTAATATAATGCATATTCTAGTTTAGTAGTATGGAAATAGGAAACAAATATAGAATATTTAGTTCATATCTTTGAAATAATTAAAAAAGAATCAATTTCTCTTCCTTTCTATCAATGCTACAAGTTGTTAACTATTGAAGTAAAATATTGAAATACGAAAGAAATTTTTTACAATATAAAATTTTCTTCATATAAATTATATAAGATCATTATATATCTCATATCCTCTCAAACCATCTAGTTTTAGAAACAATGTCTCCAACTTTTTCCATACCTCATTGGGTGTGTTACAAGAATCAATGTGGAAGTGGAGGTCTAGGGAAATTAAAAAAGAAAAATATCACATATCATTCATCCACCTTGTATAAGTAATTTAAATTATTGATACATTAAATAAACTCTAATTCAATCCCTGTATTGATCCTATAGAGTCCCTTTCTACACTATAGTTGTAGGTTCATTTGTTTCCACTCAAAGTACCTAAATGGACTTAGATTCAAACTAAATTTCTTCTGATCCATTCTCTTTGGGATATTAAAACTAGTATAACTTGGAATATTATGTTATTACTCAGAAAACATCCAATTCTCTATTATCATGTGGGATTCTAAGAATAAGAAAGTGATGTACTATATAAAAATACAACAGTGACTATAAGAAAGTGATGTACTATATAAAAATACAACATTGACTATAAGAAAGTGATGTACTATATAAAAATACAACAGTGACTATAATTTTCATGTTGGAACCATGTTTTAGTCATAGAAGAAGATAGAAGCAAAGAAACCTTCACCACAAAATGGTGTACCTTTGCTCACAAATTAATTCCTTTCAACTTAAAAAATGTACAGGTCACCTTTTAAGGAGATATGAATATAATATTATTGTGGTTAATTATTTTATTATCATCAATAATATGGATGGGATTAATATTATTCTAAGATTAGGGAACACCATCTCCTTCATGTAGTGAAAATCTCCAAACACTATTGCAGGTGTGGTATGTGCATGAATATTAAAAAGATATTTGGTGTACATAACATTGTCATTGATGAACAAAAAAGATGTTATTGATTTCAAAGGTAATTTTGGAGATATTATAAACTTCATTCATGATTTCCAAGGAAGCAACAAGACTCTCCATGAAGTTTTAAGAGAGATAGCTCTCTTACAAGTTCTCATCACATGAAGATAAAGGTACTTGAATTAATTTGAGTTTTAGATATAGTTATGATTTGTGTAGGTATTGTCAATATCTTGCCATCAGTATATCTCTCTCTGAAAAACTCATCCCAAAGGAGAATTTATGACCATTTGAAGATCAATACTAGTTGTAGGCCCGAACTATAGGGAAAAACCCAATTCGAAATTTTTTAAACTAGTGCACATGTTTAGAGTGGATCCATATTCAATGGCGAAATTCACTGTCTTTGTCTCACAAACTTGTGCATTGTTTCGAAATGTTAAGCGGTGTGCATCTTTCATGTAAATGAATGGTGACCTCTAAACATGAACAGTGGATGGGGTTGTGTTAGGTACCTATATTACTATTGTAGTCCCTTCTTGTTGTTAGTATAACCCTCTTATTGTTATTGTTGTTCCCCTATAGCCCCCATATTGTTATTATTGTGCCCTTACATTATTATTAGTAGGTTGGTTAGGATTATATTGTGACCCCAGGGACTCCTATATATATAAGGAGGTTTCATCATTTGTATCATCCAAGAATTTTTCATTTATGTAATGTATAGGAGGTTTCACCCTCGAAGTGGCATATTTATGATGTGTTGATCTCTCTTTTTCTTCTATTTTTGGAGATGGTTTCAGAACATTTGGTATCAGAGCTTTGGATTCTAGGGTTTCGCTACTCCAAACAGGTCATCGTGTATTTTTCACTATAATTTTTTTGATACAAAGGTTCATAAGCTTAAATTTCTATCACGCGAAGCCCAAATACTGAGGAATGTCATGTATAAACATCAAATCTACGTTCGTAATAGTTTTAGAGATATGATATATGGAAGATAGGGTTTTTGTTGGCTCCCGAATTTCATCTAAAATAGGTGACCTTGGGAATATTGCCATAACTCTCTCTCTAAGAATTATATTTGAATTCTATAAAATGTGGCCAAAAGTAAGTAAACTGCAGTTTCTTGTGTATCAATTTCAGAGCCGAAGAAGAAAACTGTGACACATGGCACGACATTCAAGTTCACTCTGCTGAACGAATCCATAATTAGATCATTGTGGGATATTGGGCGTAACTTTGACTTGAAGTATCCAAATCAGGTCAGACCTGTGGGACTTGAAAGAAATTTTAGAGGGCTACTACAAGAACTCCTTTCAGATATTGAAGATCCGAAATCATAGAGATAATTCAGTTTCAATATTGAGCTCCTCAAAAGCAAGAAAAATGTGTGTATTTTTTTAAAATTGCATGTCTTATTTGAAAAATTAGTTTGAAGTGATTCCAAGGGAATATTGAAGCATATATATCATTATTCGGTTCTTAAATTCACCCTAAAAATAATTTAATACCAATTA
Organism: Pinus albicaulis; assembly: GCA_034641835.2. Classification (NCBI taxonomy): domain Eukaryota; kingdom Viridiplantae; phylum Streptophyta; class Pinopsida; order Pinales; family Pinaceae; genus Pinus; species Pinus albicaulis. The sequence goes on from CM076580.1 coordinate 1,610,006,364, forward strand.
TGCCCTCATAATACTCTACTATGACTCACGAATATGAAGAAGTGCAACATGATATATCAAAATTACAAGAGAAAGTGCACCAAATTTCGCTCTCGCAAAGACCAACAAAAAATAAAATGGAAGTTTTGAAGAAAGACGTGGAAGTGGAGATGGATGGTTTGAAGAATGGCGTGGAAGATAATATGGAGGGTTTGAAGAAAGGCATGGAAGCGGAGGTGGATGGTTTGAATAAAGGCATGGAAGCTAATATGGAGGGTTTGAAGAAAGGCGTGGAAGCTAATATGGATGGTTTGAAGAATGGAATGGAAGAAATGGAATAAAAAATGGAAGGTGTGAAGGAAGACATGGAAGGTTTGAAGGAAGGTTTGTCAAAGTTGATACAATAAATGATTCCTAATGGCGAAAAGATAGTAGAGAAAAATTGTGATGAGAAAAAAATAAATGTTAATCATGATTTCTTAAACTTGAATGTTGGATGGAAGACCCACCATATTCCAAAGATCGATATGAGGAAGTTTGATGACAAGGATCCCGTAACATGGATACTACAGATAGGGAAATATTTTGATCTCAATAATGTGAAAAACATAGAAAAGGTATGCATTGCAACTTTATATTTAGAACAAAATACATTTGTATGGTATCAATGGATTTTCTCCCGTAAAAAAAATTCCGCTTGGTCAATTTTTACAGAGGAAATGATAGCACATTATGAGGATACATATAGAAACACCTTCTTTAGCGAATTGATAACTCTGAAACTAAAGGGTTCAATGGTGGGGCACATTGAAGACTTTGAAAATTTGAATAGAAGGGTAATTGATATTCCAGAGGAACACAAGATTGATGTCTTCATAGGGGCTTTAAAGCATAACATCCAACATGAGGTTCGCCTTTGGGAACCTGATTCATTTGAGAAGGCATTCAAGTTGGCAAGAAAAATTCAATGTAAAATTATGGTGACAAGGAAGCCTACCACTTACATCTATAAAGATGTAAGTGTTGCTAATCCTAGACTTCCAAAAACTACAAGGTTGACGCCACAACAATTGGAGGAAGAAAGAGAAATAGGGCTTTTCTACAATTGTGATAGAACATACACTAAAGGTCATAAGTGCATTGAGAAGAATTTTTTTTACATAAATTGTGAAGAGGAGGAATAAAATGAACAAGAAACTTCAAAAGAAGAGGATATACACCAGGAACCATCCCTAGAGGAAGAATAAATGAGTCCGACCATATTCTGTAATGCATTGGTAGGAATTATCACTCCTCAAACTCTCAATATAGAAGGACATATCAAGAATAAAGATGTATAGTGTTGATTGATTCAGGTAGTGCCCATAATTTTATTCGTTTTAAGATAGAAAATGAATTGAATTACTTCGTATACCCAACCCCAGAGTTTCAAGTGATGGTTGCCAATGGAGTGACTATAAATTTCTCTGGAAAAATGCCATAATATCAAGCTAACCATGGGGAAACATGTATTGAATAGTCCAATGCTTTCCATTCCAATGGGAGGTGTTGATGTTGTTCTAGGAGTATAACAGTTACAATATTTGGGGATGGTAGCTTTTAATTTTAAAGAACTTTTCTTGAAATTGTTTTCAGAAGGAAAGGATTTTGAATTATGGGGTATCACAGGGAAGCTAGGAAAGATAATAATTTATAATGTCATGAAAAATTTTATGAAGAAATAACAATCAGGAAAAATTAGGCTACAGTTGTGATAGAACATACACTAAAGGTCATAACTGCGTTAAGAAAAAATTATTTTATATATATTGTGAAGAGGAGGAATAAAATGAACAAGAAACTTCAAAAGAAGAGGATATACACTGGGAACCATCCCTAGAGGAAGAATAAATGAGTCCGACCATATTTTGTAATGCATTGGCAGGAATTACCACTCCTAAAACTCTCAAGATAGAAGGACATATCAAGAAGAAAAATGTAATAGTGTTGATTGATTCGGGTAATACCCATAATTTTATCCATTGTAAGGTAGCCAAGGAATTTAATTGCTTCCTATACCCAGAACCAGAATTCCAAGTGATGGTTGAAAATGGAGGAACCATAAATTTCTCTTGAAAAATCCATAAAATCAAGCTAACCATGGGGGAATATGTATTGAATAGTCCAATTCTTTCTATTCCAATGGGAGGTGTTGATGTTGTACTAAGAGTACAATGGTTACAATTTTTGGGGATGATAACTTTTAATTTTCAATAACGTTTCTTGAAATTGTTTTCAAAAGGAAAGGAAGTCGAATTACAAGGTATCACATGGAAGTCGGGAAAGATAATACGCTCTATTGTCATGAAAAAGCTTATGAGGGAAGAACAATGAGGCGTAATTGAACAATTATGCTTGCTAGAAGTTCCAACATCAAAATCATCTATTTCTCCAGATTTCCAAAAAATCTTGGAAAATCATTCCAAGGTGTTTGAAACTCCCAAAGGACTCCCACCTATTCGTGATCATGTTCATATTATTCATGTGATTCTAGGAACTCTTCCTCCAAAGATTAGGCCTTATTTATATACTTACATCCAAAAGAGCGAAATTGAACATATGATTTCATAAATGTTAGAGGATAGTATAATTCAACCTACTCAAAGTTCTTTCTCTACTCCAGTAGTATGGGTGCACAAGAAGGATGGATTAGGCACATGTGTTTGGATTATAGGGAGCTCAATAAGCTCACTATTAAAGATAAATTTCCCACTCCTATGATTGATGAATTATTGCATGAATTACATGGAAAATTTTATTTTACAAAGTTGGATCTTCATTCAAGATATAATCAAATTAGAATGAAGACTGAAGATATTCCGAAAACAACATTTTGAACTCATGAGGATCATTATGAATTTTTGGTCATTCGTTTTGGCCTTACTAATGCACATTCTACATTTCAAAGGGTTGATGAATTCCATTTCAAACCCTTCCTTACAAAATTTGTGTTTGTATTTTTTGATGATGTACTAATCTACAATAGGTCTTGGAAGGATCATGTTCAACACGTTGACAATGTGCTCAAACTATTAGAGGAGAAACAATTGTATGAAAAAACCTCCAAATGTTTCTTTGGAGTACAAGAGGTGGAATATTTTGGTCATATTTTATCTCACGAGGGTGTTAAGGTAGACCCTAAAAAAATTAAATCCATTAAGGAATGGAAAGTCCACATGACCATAAAGCATTTGTGAGGATTTATCAAGTTAACAGGGTATTATCACAAGTTTGTTAAGAATTTTGGGAGAATAGCAACACCTATAACAACATTATTGAAGAAAGATGCATTTTCATGGAATCCTGAAGAAGCTAAGGCCTTTGAACATCTTAAAGAGGCAATGTTCGTAGCATCAGTATTAGTTATGCTATACTTCACAAAAAAAATTATTGTGGAATATGATGCCTCACGAAATGGAATTGGTGTTGTTTTAATGCAAGAAGGAAGACCAATTTCTTTTGAAGGTCATCCAATCAAAGGAAAGTATTTGCAAAAATCTATTTATGAGAAGGAAATGTTGTAAATACTACATGCACTAAAGAAATGGGGAACTTACCTAATGGGAAGACACTTCAAGGTAAAAAATGATCATGGTAGTCTTAAACACTTTTTGGAACAAAGACTATCTTAAGAAGAGCAGAAAAAATGGGTCACAAAAATGTTGGGTTATGACTTTGAAATCATATACAAAAAAAGAAGCTAAATGTTGTTACAGTTGCACTATCAAGAAAGGATGAAGAGGTGGAAGCATTTCTTTGTTACATTTATATTATCCAACCAGATTGGATAACTGAAGGAAGGGATGAATGGAAGAACGACGAAGAAGTGTGGACACTGATTCAAAAGTTGTAGCAAGATCCTAGTACATATGATACATTTAGTTGGAAAAATGATTCCTTATGGTAAAAATATCGATTATATCTTTGTAAGAATTCCCAACTAAAACAAAATATTCTTTTGGAATTTCACACTTCTCCTTTACAAGGACACTTAGGATTTTTAAAAACTTACCATAGGGCGAAGAATTATTTTTTTGGGATGGCCTTAAATATGATATTCAAAATTTTTGGGCAGAATATTTGGTTTTCCAAAAAAATAAAGTTGAGACAATTAAGACCCCAGGTCTTCTACAACCTTTCTCCATTCCAAGTCAACTTTGGGAGGAGATTTCAATGGATTTTATCACAGGTTTACCTAATTTCAAAGGAAAGAGTGTCATAATGGTGGTAGTTGATAGAATTAGCAATTATGCACACTTTTGTGAATTATATCATCTATTTAAAGAAAGTACAATTGCTATTGCATTTATGGAAACAATTCAACGACTACATGGAAACCCAACGATTATTGTAAGCGACATTGATCCCATTTTTACTGGAAATTTTTTGACATAATTATTTTCTTGTTTGGGTACTCAACTAGCTCATATCTCATCTTATCATCCTCAATCAGAGGGTCAAACTAAGATAATGAACAAATGTTTGGAAGGATATCTTCGTTGTTTTATATCTGATAAAAAAACACAATGTGTCCAGTGGTTACCTATGGCTGAATGGTGGTATAGCACTTCCTTCCATACTGCAGCAAAAAAGACCCCATTTATGGCAATTTATGGATATCATCCACCGTCCATCACATCATCTTTAAGAGAAAATTATAAGGTTCAAGTAGTGGAATATCACATCGATCATCAACAACAATTTCTCCAAATCTTAAAGGATAACCTAAATTTGACACAAAATCGGATGAAACAAAAGGTAGATCAACATCGCAGTGAGAAAAGTTTTGATGTAGGAGACGAGGTATTCTTACGGATACAACCATACAAACAAATGTCCCTCAATCAAGCTAATAAGGATAATAAATTATCACCAAATTACTATGGTCCTTACAAGGTGTTGCAAAAGTTTGGTACTATGGCATGCCAATTGGAGCTTTGTGCTTCTTCACGAGTGCATCGAGTTTTCCATGTTTCATGCTTAAAGAAGGTTATAGGTGACAAAATTCTAGTTCAAACAATATTTCCAGAACTTTATGAGGAAGGAAAAATCATATTGGAACCTGAAGTAGTCACAGAAACAAGAACTCGACAGCTACAAAACGATCAATTTTAGACTATTTCATCAAGTGGAAGAACTTAACCACTGAAGATTCTACATGGGAGGATGATAATTTTATACGGAAGCATTCAAAGCTACTCAAGCATTGATGAAAACACTTTTTTGAAGGAGAGGGGCATGTTAGGTCACTATATTACTAGTGTAGCCCATTATTGTTGTTAGTACAACCCATTTATCGTTATTGTTCTGCCCCTACAATCCCCATATTTTTATTATTGTGCCCTTACATTATTATTGTTAGGTCAGCCATGATTATATTGTGACCCCATGGACTCCTATATATAGAAGGAGGTTTTTTTGTTTGTATCATACAAGAATTGTTCATTTATGTAATGTACATAAGGTTTCCCCCTCGAAGTTGCTTATTTCTAAGGCATTGATCTCTTTGTTTCCTCTATTTTGGAGCTGGTTTAATAACAGGTTGAAAGTAACATGATGCTTAAAATATTTAGCAGAGCCAATAGAAGACATGTGTCAATAACACATTATAGGACATTTATCCTAATCAAGCATCGAAAATTGGTACAATTTCATTATATGGATATGATGATATGGATGAAACACAACTTTCCTTCCCACTTGGCGATGACATAATAACTTGAACAAATGAAAGTAGTTCAAAAGGAATGGCGTGGTAGATGTGGAAACACGTGGCACAACATGTTATAAATTGACATCATTATGATGTTATAATATAGGAGACTAAGTACCCCTAAGAACATGGTCTCAAGGCATGGTCATAAGGATGAGGGGCTAAACCTACAAAGTGTCACATATAGGCCACAGATCGTATGAGCACATTAATGCACGGTCTTATGGATCTTGTCAGCCTTCATCAAAGCATCAGGCTTCTATCCAAAGTCACTTGGATTTTTTGGTCCACCCTCTTTGCACTAGACCACATGCAACCATTATATATATATATATATATATATATATATATATATATATATATATATATATATATATATATATATATATATATATCTTGTTGTAATTTGCAAGGCACATATGTTGTGTATATATAAAGTCACTTGGACTTTTTTTTCCACCAACTTTTCACTAGACCACATAGAACCATTATATGTATATATAATGGTTCCATGTGGTCTAGTGCAAAGTGGGTGGACCAAAAAGTCCAAGTTACTTTATATATACACAACACATGTGCCTTGCAAATTAAAACAACAATTCATTAAAATTAATATTCTGAGCCTCAATTCAATGGATTTATTTGTTAGACATTATGATTCTATTGTTTATTGGTGATTGCATTGGTTGAACCTGTAATATTTTGGTTGCAGACGTGAAAAGTATCCCAATGGTTCAACAAAAAATAGTCACATTTGAATGGAAAAATTATTGGGCCTCACACCCAACTTGTACGAATGTTTGATGGTTAATAAAAAAAAATTGGTGACAGTACCTAACATGAATCAATGGGAAATGCATTTGGTCTAGAACTCTATTGGGAATTGTAAGGTTGTGAGTTCAACCTTGCTGGTTGATAGGTTTGCAAACATTTATTTATTTATTTATATATGTAGGAATTATATTGCACCAATATTAAACATAAATGGGAATTTTGTAGATATCTCATTCGAGAAATGGAATTATATAGAAGCACGCTTAGAAAAGGGTATTTTGTAGAACCCCTAATTTTTAGATAGTTTTTATATTATTTTTGAAAGCTTTTGGGTTCAATATTTCTCCAAATTAATTTCTAACGCAACTAGATGATCATGGCTTAAATATGAATCTAACCAAAGACGTAAAATGTCATTTTGACACTTATTTGATGAGTAGAATCATTTAAATATATATATATATATATATATATATATATATATATATATATATATATATATATATATAGATATAGATATATATATATATATATATATATATATATATAGATATATATATATATATATATATATATTAGAGGTTATGAGTGATATTTGAATAATTTTGGATACATTATGAAAATATTTTCCAAAAAGGGATTGATTGACTAGATTTATGAATTGGTAGAAGTAAAGTATGGGAAGAAACATGACAACTAGTGGAAATTATTTATAAGAAAGTTAGTGGAAACATTTATGAAAATGGCTGCAGGTTATCATAATTATTGGAGTGAAAATTGTGAAATGTTACTATAGTGGCATTGGTTGGAGGTTGTGATAGTGATTATAGACTATGTAGTGATTATAGGTCACAAATTGTACTTATGACTTTGTGGTATATGTTGATAGTGAATCTAAATTGAAAATGATATGAAATAGAGGTCCACAAGGAATTTGGAGAAGGAGGTAGATGCCTCCCATTGAGGTTGGAGCCTCATTCAAGTTGAATCCTAGAGCAGGTTGGAGCCTCAATCAGGTGGAAACCTAAAGTAGGTTGGAGCTCGGTCATCATCGAGGTTGGATCATCAATTATGTTGTAACCTACAATGAGAATTTTCTTTCATTTTTTGAGGTTGGTGCCTCAATGAATTTTTAGCATACCGCAAGTGGCATCTTGAATTTCTCGAGGGTATTTTCATCTAGTAGGTTGTAGCTTGTGAATTTATGTAACGAATTGAATATAAAGAAGAATAATATTTTTGGTATTCTCCCATATGGGTTTCCTCATAAAATGTTGTCTCTTTTTTATCTGATGATTTCTTAATATGTTATTTATATTATGGTAGGTTTATGATGAATTTTTATAGTTGGTGACATGATTCTTATGATTCATTGATATAAGGTTGCTTGATTATGAAAAGATTTGAAATGGTAAATTCGATCTCACACAGATTCACTACAACCCCTAAGCATGACTTTTGGGAGGACAAGAGATATCAAAGTAGGATACCTTAAAAAGTTAGCTATTGTGTTGGTGACATCCAAGACTAATCCCAATCACAAAAAAATTGTGTGCTAATATCTCCTTAAAATACACATTATAATTGGTTGTGCGTTGAGACCTAATAGGTGGGGCCCCTCTATAATAAATATTTATGGCCATAATACTATTATAATATTGAATTCATGCTGAGAATGCTCAACTCGATATTATTGGTCTGCATACAAATATTGAAAATGTGCATATTAAATGGGCCCAAATACAAAATTAAGGTTGTATGTGCTAGTTGGAAGCAACATTCAATGATTAAAATATATGCATGTATGTTTTTCCCCACAATAACTCATATTAATGTGTTATGGATGCAAATGGACTTTGCAATATAGACTATATATTAAGGATTCGACATCAATGATCATTTTATTATGATACAATTGTAATCATGAGCAGGATTACGATTGCGGCCATGTGGTTGAGTTATATGTTTGAATCTTGTTATATTTGGCTGTAACTCCATGGCATTTATATATACATATGTTGATATTTATGATTGATTGAATGGTTCAACATATCACTAGAATTTGAGGTCTTCTATACAACCTCAATTAGGTATATTTTCACGTAATTTTGGCATTCCAAATATTTAAGCTCAAACCATATATTTAAATTCATACTTATATGATATTTTTCATGTAGCTTCGGTCGATATTATCATTTTTCATTTGTCCTCAACGAAAAATGGTTTAAACCACATGATATGACTATGGTGCCTATGGATAAAATCTCCATTGGATTTGGAAAGATTTTAATTATGTGACTACATTAAAATCAAGTTTTATGATGTATTTGGAAGGAATGTGTGGAAGCATAGTTGAATCTGCTTGCAAGTTTGATTGGCCAAAAGAATTATGTAAACCTCCATGAATTTCTTAACTATTGCAAAGGTTGTATGGGGATACATTTAACATCAACATTCCACTACCTTGACGCATATTTGGCACTTTTTAGACGTTTGGATCCATTAATGAGCCTTTCTGGCCTTCCCTCTTGTATTTACTCCACCACCTCAAAGTCGTGCATTTCATTCTTGGTCATTCCTAAAATTGTTCGATGATACCCTTCAAACCATTTTTTACCCTAATTTTCTATGCAAATAAATTATGTTGGTATTCAAGGTTTTCACCATGCCTTGGGTTGGATTGTGTTGTCTTCAGGAAATTTCTACAAGTTTGATTTCCCACTACATCTCTCTTGCACACCAGGTATGTTGAAAAGGATACATTTCATTTCTCTGTGGATTGTTCTATTTTTTTCCCTATATTATCTTCCATCCTTCATTTTTCTTGTGAATGTGTTAATATAACTGGTCCTATGGTTGGAAGTACTTTTATATTTCATAAGCCTGCAATTTTTTTTCTTGTTTAATATACTTGTGGTCATCTTTTCCAAACTTCATTGACATGAATTCTTGTGTTTTTCAACTTGATGTTGGAAATTTCTAACGCTTGATACCATGTTGGAATTTCTGGTTATTTCGAACAACAACTCAGACAAAAATAAAATTACTCTTCCAAACACATAGATATCAACATAAAATTGTGCATAGAGAGAGATAGAGTAAAAAATATGTTTGTATTAAGAGAAATGCTAAATTTTTACAAAATTAATATCTTTCTTCAGAACTACTGTGTTCTAGATTTACAAAGTGATATGCTTCTCTCAGCTGGTACAACAACACGATGCTTCTTCAAAAAACTCTTTTCTGCTCTATCTGTCATTTTTTAATACACAATCATTGCTCTAACTGCGTTATTCACTATATCTTCTGCCTTCGAGCATTGAATTTTTATACATTAAAAACATTTCACACTTCTGTCTATATATATATATATATATATATATATATATATATATATATATATATATATATATATATATATATATATATATATATATATATATATATATATATATATATATATATATATATATATATATATATATATATATATATATATATATATATATTATATATATATATTTATATTTATATTTATAACTTATATGTATATATGATCCTTAGTTTTAAAACTAAAACTATGTCGCGACAAATAAAAAAAATACATTAATCCAAAGTTAAAAACCTTATGAAAGTTCATTGCATGGATTTAAAAAATTATTCAAAGCGTTTAGTTTCAGCGGAGTGCATAAAAGCCTTCACACTAGTTTCTTTGTCCCAAAATATTGCTTTTATTTGTATGGAGAAGTGATGATGTCACCTTCTCTGGTGGGTTGAATTCGACCATCATAGCTCATATTGGATGCCGCCAGAATGACGCAATGGGTAATTTATGGTTGGTGTAGGGTTTAAAGGTGTTAGCTACTGCGAATAAGAGGAGGTGAAGTTGCATGGAGTTAGATCCATGACTTCGACTCTAGGGAAAAAAATTAAATGTAGGAGTTTAATGCAAGGTGGAGTGAAAATAAGAAATGGAAATTTGTTGCTGTCCTTTATCTCTCCCATCAAAAATATGAGTTCCGTCCACCTGTTCAGATACACAGTTGGAATTAATTTCCAACACTCCCCCTTAATTACAATTTTTTTTCTCTTTCATACCCAGACATTTCCTGAGACAGTTAAAACTCTTCTGCCCCAATGGTTTTGTCAAGATATCAGCAAACTTCTCTTCTTTTCTACAACCCTTCAGAACTATTTCTCCATTTCTCACTAACTCTCTGATGTAGTGATACTTGGCATCAATGTTTTGTTCTCTTATGAAACATTGCATTCTTGGATAAATATATAGCTGAGCTATTATCAGAATACACCATTGTTCCTTTTACCTGTTACCTGTTCATGACACAAACTTCTTAACATTCTCCTCATCCATAATGCTTGACATGCTGCTACTATAGTTGCCACATACCCTGCCTCTACTATTGATAAAGCCACAATTGGATGTTTCTTAGAAGCCCATGAAATGGCTTCTGATCCCATATGAAAAACATATCTAGAGGTGCTTTTCCTGTCATCTATACTTCCAATCCAATCACTGTTAGTATATCCAATTAATTCAAAATTTTCTAAAGTGGTGTAGAAAATTCGATACCTCTTTGTTCCTTTCACATACCTTAGAATTATTTTTTCTTCTTGCCAATGTGCCTCCTTTGGCCTTTCTATAAATATGGAAATTAGACCTACAGAATGCATAATATCTAGCCTAGTTGCAATCAAATAAATAAGGCTACCAACTATGCTTTTATGCAAACTTGGATCAAAATCCTTGCTGCTATCTGCTTTGATTAACTTCAATCCTAGCACCGTAGGGGTAATTGCTGCCTTGCAACACTACATGTTAAATATTTCCAAAACTTCTTTAACATACTTTTCTTGAGAAATAAAAATTTTATTTTCATTTTCTCTACTTCTATTCCTAAGAAGTATCTCAACAATCCCATATTAGTAATCTCAAATTCTTCTTTCATGACTGTTTTAAAATTCTTAATGAGGTAAGCATCATTACCTGTGAATATCACATCATCAACATACAAGAAAACAATGAGAATATTAACATATTTCTCTTTTACGTATAATGTGGGTTCTCCTTCACATTTTTCAAACCCATTTTCTAGTAGATAGGCATCTATCCTACTGTACCATGCTCTTGGTGCTTGTTTCAGCCCATACAGAGCTTTATTCAATCTGCATACCTTGTGTTGTTGGCCTTCTTTCTCATAGCCCAGAGGTTGTTCAACATATACCTCTTCCATCAATACTCCATTTAGGAATGTTGATTTCACATCCATTTCGTAAACTTTCCATTTTTGTTGTGCTGTTATGGACAACACTGCTCTTACTGTTTCCATTCTTGCAACTGGTTCAAAAGTTTCCTTATAGTCTCTTCCTTGTTGCTTCTTATATCCTTTGACAACAAGTCTGGCCTGGTGCCTTTCAATCTTATCTTCAGCATTGATTTTTGTTTTATAAACCAATTTCACTCCGATAACTTCTTTGATTTTTGGGAGATCAACTAATTCCCATGTTTTGTTTTTCTCTATGGCATTTATCTCTTCATCCATAGCATCTATCCATTTCTTATCTTTTACAGCTTCTTAAAAATGAATAGGATCTTCTACATGAAAATATAATGTAAATAAAGAGTTTATACCTTCATTTGTTGCCTCTTTCTCATAAATTTCATTCAGAATTTTGAATCTGGCTCCTTTTTCACTTGTTGAACTTGTGCTTGTAGAAGCACTCAAATCTACTCCTTTTGGTGTGCTTGGAGAAGCATTACTATCACTTTTCAAGGGTGTTCTCATACCTGCTTGTGGTATCCCTTTCTATACTTGTGTTGGTGGAGGTGGTGCTACTAATTAGGGATGTCTTTCAACCATTTCTTCCTCATCTTCATCATGAGACAAACAGCTTTTAACATTCACCGTTTTCTCAATGCTTCCATCCCAAGCTTCTTCCTCAATAAATTGTACATCTCTACTCATCATAAATTTCTTAGTGGATGGGTTATACAATCTGTATGATTTTTATTCCTCACTGTATCCAACAAATATTTACTTCTCGCCCTTACTATCCAACTTCTTCCTTAGCTGATCTGGAATGTGTGCATAAGCCACATAACCAAAAACTCTCATGTGGGTGACATGTTGTTTCATGTCACTCCACGCTTCTTCCATAACTCTGTTAATTACACTCTTTGTTGGGCATCTATTCAAGACATATGATTCACAATGTACAACTTCATCCCAATATTCATTTGGCAAATGTTTTTCCTTCAACATGCTTCTTACCATATCCATGATGGTTCTATTTTTTTTTCAACAACTCCATTTTGTTGTGGTGTGTACCTTGTTGTAAATTGCTTGCGTATCCCATGTTCTCTACAAAAATGTAGAAATTATTTAGAGAGATATTCTCATCCTATGCCTGTTCTAAGGAATTTAATATGTTGCCCACTTTGATTCTCTACAAGAGCTTTAAAGTGCCAGAATTTCTCAAACACTTCACTTTTAAATTTCAAGAAATAAACCCATGTTTTTCTTGTGTAATCATCAATAAAGGTCAACATATAGAGGCTTCCTGCTAATGATGGTGTTTGCATTTGTCCACACAAATCATAATGGACTATTTCTAAGGGTGCATTTTCCCTTATGCTCTTTCCTGATGTAAATATTTCTCTGTGTTTTTTGCCCAAGATGCAACATTCACGTAGACTGTATGGATTTTCAATCAATGGTAATCCTCTTACCATACCTTTTATATGCAACAAATTCAGACCTACAAAGTTGAGATGTTTGAATCTCAAATGCCATAACCAGTTTTCATCATTTGCTTCTCTTTGGAATCTCTCTTATGTCACTGCTTCCATTTCAGCTCATTTCTTCAAATCTGCTCTCATCTTGAGAGGAAGCATTCTTTTTCTTGCCATCTTCACTTGTGCAATGCATTGCTTTCTTGGTGGTTTATCCTTTATGGTGCATACATCATCTTCAAAAAAATACATTGTAGCCCTTTTGAATGAGTTTTCCAATGCTAAATAAAGTACATTTCATACCTGGTACATAGTATACATCAGATATGCTCTTCTTTTCTCCTTTCTTTGTCAAAACACTTACTCTTCCTTTTCCCATGGTAGAGAGTTTACTATCTGTCCCCAATATTACTTGAGACTTCACATTTTCATCAATCATAGAAAACATAGAAATATTTCCAGTCATATGGTTGATACATCCTGAATCTAGAAACTATATATATTCACTTTTCTCTTTAGCCAAATTACATGCCAAAACAAATTCTCTTCACAGATATTTTAATTTGTAAAATTAGCACTGGGTCTACTACCCATGTCACTCTGTTTCTTCCTACATTCATTGGCATAATACCCATAATTGTGACAATAATGACACTGGACTTGGGATTTATCATACCTTTGTCCATGTGCTTGATTTTTTCCACCTTGTTGGCTGTTGCCTTGGCTTTGATTTTGACTTTGATTGCTGCTCCTTCCACTAGAATTTGCAGGGTTGTTTCTTCCTCTGTTTTGGCTTTTGCCTCTTCCTTTTCCTCTGTAGTTTCCTCTGCCTTGACCTATTCCTCTTCCAAATGACATTTAGGTCTTAAAGGCATGGTGCAAAGATGAGTTTATTGTTCTACTCAATCTTTGTTCATGTATCATCAATGATGTATGTATCTCATCTACAGTAAACAATGGGATATCCTTTGTCTCTTCAATGGTTGTTACTATCACATCGAACCTCGAGGGTAATATCCTCAACACTTTCTCCACTATTCTTCTCTATTCTATTGTCTGTCCATGAGATCTCATTTAGGTAACCAACCCAATCAACAATGTGAAGAATGATTCTATTGTATGATACTCTTTCATGAAAATAACTTCAAAATATCTTCTCATTAATTGAAGCTTTCTTGTCTTTACCTTCTCCATACCTTCGTAGGCTGTCTGGAGGGTATCCCATGCATCCTTGTACCTCTTTGCTACTGCAACTCTTGGAAATATACTTTCATGCATTGCCTGATAGAGATAGAAGAGGACTTTTGATTCCTTCTTTATATTACTCTCCAACAAATCTTTCTCTGCCTGTGTTAAGGCATTATATGCTTGTTCATTTTATAGTTCATCTAAACCATCTTCAACTAGATCCCATAAATCTTGAGAGGCAAACAGGACTCTCATTGTGATTTCCCAATAGTCATAGTTCTTCCCATTGAACTGTGGTAGTTGAGTATTTCCCATACTCGTGCTTGTGCTGGCTCCTACCATTGCTAGCTTACAGAATTATGCTAAAAAAGTAACTGTGTTTCTTAAATAAAATTTATTACTACTGAGAGATAAATTCTGTCTTCAAGAAAATTCCTTCTATAGTTCTCTGGACTGTATTCTTTTAAGAAAATAAATAAAAAACTCGGTTTTGGTAAATACCTTACTTGCTGAACTTTCACTCCGCTGGTCAAAAGCTTCAAAAACTACTTCTTCCTTCAGCTTCTTTGACAAATGCAAAGAGCCTAAACTAGCTCTAATACCAAGTTGGAAATTTCTAATGCTATGATACCATGTTGGAATTTCTAGTTATTCCGAACAACAACTGAGAGGAAAATAAAACTCCTCTTCCAAACACAGAGATATCAACATAAAATTATGCATAGAGAGAGAGATAGAGTAAGAACTCTATTTGTATTAAGAGAATTGTTGGATTGTTACAAAATTAAAATCTTTCTTTAGAACTAATGTGTTCTATATTTACAAAGTGAGATGCTTCTCTCAGCTGCTACAACAACACAACACTTCTTCAAAAAAACTCTTTTTTGCTCTCTCTGACCTTATTTCATACACAGTCACTGCTCTAACTGTGTTATTCACTATATATTCTACCTTTGGACATTAAATTTTTATACATTAAAAAAAATTCACACTTTTGTTTATATATATTATAAAAATATAATGTTTATAATATATATATATATATATATATATATATATATATATATATAATAAAAATTATATCTATATATGATCCTTAGTTTTAAAATTAAGACTATGTCATTGAAATAAAAAAAAATACATTAATCCAAAGTTAAAAACCTTATGAAACTTCATTGCACATATTTCAAAAATTATTCAAAGAGTTTAGTTTCGGTAGAGTGCATAAGAGCCTTGCGCACGGAACTACTTTGATTGGTCTGGATAAGGGATGATGTCACCTTCTTTGGTGGGTTGACTTATACCCTCATAGCTCATATTGGATGCTGCCAGAATGACGCAATGGGTAACTTATGGTTGGTGAAAATTTTAAAGGCAGTAGGTGCTGCGGATAAGAGGAGGCGAGGTTGCATAGAGTTAGGGCCACAACTTTGACTGTAGGGAAAACAAAATTAAACGCAAGAGTTTAATGCGAGGTGGAGTGAAAATTGGAAGTGGATATTTGTTGTTTTCCTTTATCTCTACCATAAAAAAATTGAGTTCCATCCACCTGTTCAGATACACAATTGGAATTAATTTCCAACAGTTGAAGCCCTAGAGGTCGTGGAACTTTGGGCTTATATTGTCTATCATGCAATATTCCCCTTAGTTATGCAGACTATAGTAATTATTTTAATCACCCTTTGGCAATTATTTCACCAAAAAATGTTATGAGGGTTTAATTTTAATTGTTATCTTCTTCTTAACTAGATTTGGAAATGATTCATTTAACATATTGATGCCTCCTCACGGAAGTTTTATACTAACTTTAAAATGTCATACAGTTTCTTTCACGCCATCATTTAGGTACCTATATTGTTGCTTCATTTTCATTCTATATTAACTTACGTTCCATTTAATTTCATTCCTATCATTCCATATAAGGGATCTCTTGAGGCCTTAGGGATTTGAGCAAAAAACGTATACGAATGGCAAGCACAGAATTTTTTTAATGGTCTTTGAATTTTGATTGTAAATTCACCATGAATTTATTATTTGGTATATTTCTCATAAATTTACTTCATAATAAGAATATACCTTCTATATTTACTGATCTATCTACAAATAGTTTCCTTTATTGCCCAGGCATCCACAATTGTGTCTCGAAAAACATATTTTAATGACCATCAATTATTTGATTAGTATGAAAGCATTTCATTGTGAGATGATGCCCTCGCCTTTTTGACATCAACGCTTACTTTTTTGTTTTCATTTCATATACATTTGGTTTGAAAATAAATGCAGTTAATAAACTAACTATGCTATGCCAAAGAGATTGACTATGTGGATACATACATTGTTCCTAGTCCCTTTTTTGTTCTATATTTAGAAATTCCAATGCTTTTTGCTAAGTTAAGGGACATTTCCCTATTGCTCAATTTTTGTGTGGTAATAATATCTCTGTTTAAAATTTTTATATGTGCAGAATGAGTTTCTTTAACCAAAACCAAGGAATAAGCAGGGGTACAGTACATTCATGTAGGAACCAACACCTAGGTTTCAAAAGGGAAATTGGGCCTAGAATCTCATTTCATTTGATTGCAAATTCACAATCATTAAGGGATTTGTTATGTTTGGATAATTTTTTGGTCATCCACCGAAATAAATCTGAACCACACCCCAGGTCACAAAAACATTTCTCTCAACCTCCTTCACAAGTTAGTATCCTTGTTCCCCCACATATTTTTGCTCCTGTAGTTAATCTAGACAATGATGGTTGGGAACCAATTCTATTTTCCCAACCTCTATTCTCCAGACAAGGTTGGACATATTTTTCACCTCCTAATAATCCTCGTCAAGCTCATGCATTCTGCTCTCTTACATCATACCTCCTCTGCAAGGAAAACTTGTCAACAATGTAGAGTTATGCCAAACCTTTTTTCTAGGCCATCCAAACTCTATGTCATCCTTGCTCCTATAGCTACTGAACATGCATAGAATGCATAAGCTAATCCTTCCATATTTTTTCATGGATCAACACATTCAATGTCTTCACAACTGCAACAAGGATAACAATGGACATATTCTTCCCCCTATAATAAACAAGGACACAAATAATGATTCATTTTGATGGTACAAGTTACTCTTTCTTAGCTTTTTTTGTGGGCATTACTATTTAATGTTTGATTGGCACACCTTTTTTTAGATTACTTGTTGGATAATATCTTACATTTTGATGATGAATAATTATGGAACAATGATTCATATATTTTGATACACACACACACATATATTTATGGTGGCGCTGCCTTGAATCACATGATATCATGGTGAGAGACAAGGTGATTAGGAGAAAAAATGTTCTTTTGGGTATATAATGGGTTGATTTTACATATATCAGGAGATACATTTTTTTTTGTGCACTATGGTTGTAACATGGTTGTGGTATATTTTTGGCCAATATTTATGATATGAATTAATTAATTGATAGAAACAACAAGGCGTAATCGAATGGTAAAGAGGGCCACACCTATTAGTGATTAAAATTTGATTTAATTTTTGCATTTAGAAGCCTCCCTCGTTAACCTTAATAATTATGATTAGGAAGAAAATTAATGATATTACAAAACTAAAAACTGCCAAACTACTTGTGAGTTATTTAAAAACCAGGGAGGCCTATGAAGGAAAGGGAGGAAAAGTTGTGGAGAGAGGTATGCTATGATATAACTAGGTTGTTCCTTTTTCTCTAACTTTCTTTTCTCATAATTATAGAGATGATATTAATGGTGACAACAGTTCTTATGCTGAAGGAGAGATCAATTTCAGTGACTTATTTTAATAATTCAAGGAACGTTGAACATATTTTGTCTATTTTATGGTCATTTAATTGTTGTTTAGAAGGTTTGATTTCTATTCATCAGTGCTAACAGTGACTTCTTTGTAGAAAGTAGGCTACCCACTCAGGTTGTTTTATTTAAGGATTTTTATGCTTTCATTTATTGGATTTCTCTGGTTGTTGTATATAAGTTGATACATTGTAGTAGTCTATGTTTTTTAACTGCTCAAAGATCTTCTCAGAAACTTCTTGTTGATATTTGACTATTTTTATTAATAAAATTAGTCTTTGTTTCGCTTAATTTGTGTTTTTACATACCTCTCGCATTTTCTATTGCTCTTTTCACAGTTTATGGTTAGGGTTCTAGATTTCGGCCGATAATCCTAACTAGATCACTATCATCTCAATTTTTATTTCCATTACTTAGTTAATTTCTCAATATATTGTGAATATTTGCTATAAAATGTATATATTTATTTAATTTCTATTTCATCAAACACTCAGTAAATAGATAAAAATAAATATGCTTCCTTTTCTCTTATTTTGTACAATCGACCACTCTGTCTAATTTTTTTGTTATGATAACAACACTCGAGGAGTTGTATAATATGTTATCCTTTAAAAAATATATCAACAAAATTTAGTAACCATAATAGGGAACGATTGGTTCCCTCAATCTTTCAAAGTATAATTAGTTCCACGACTGTTCAATCTCTAGAACAACCTAATATTCGATTTTGTATATGTGATCAAACTAATATTGCTAATTATTTTCTCGATTCTATTTTGTAAAACAATAATTTCCAATGAATAATGTGCTAGTAATTGGGCCATTATCTCTAAGACATTGCATTAGAGGAAATAAATCTAGCCCTGCAAAGGAAAGTACATCAATATTCTAATCATTTATAATTTAATATGTTTAATTCATGGCAATCAAATCAAATATTCAACTTGGTATGATCCCTATATAAAATTATCAAAGGAAAATTTCCATTTCCCTACTTGATTATATATTAAATAACACACTTATTATCTAGGAATTAAATCACGGTTGGTTTGTAATATCTCACGACATTGAAATATTTGATCAACATTTGGTTCATATTAATCAAGGATGAGATCATGAACGTCAACATCTCCACAATATTTATAATTAATTTTCATGAGTATTTAAATCCAAACTTCATGATTTCCTATAGGTGACAGTCCTGAATACACCCCTATCAATGAGATTCAACATTATAGGTTCGTCTAGAAGCAGAAGCTCGTCGTAGGTTCCTTCAGAGCCTTACTAGTTATTCTTGAATCACTTAACCTACAATAAGATTCATGTATCAGACTCAAACTCAATTATCTGGTGGTTCCCAAGGTTCCACCTCTTTAGGGTTAACTTCTTTGTAATGATCCTTTCTCGGGAATTTCAACAAGGTGCTCAAGAGAAATGTTGTATAAGTAAAAATGTGAAAAAATAACGTAGATCAAGACTTGGTTCCTCTTATTTATGTTGTATGGGACTTATATATGGAATTTAATCTGAAAAAAATCAGTTTAGACACATTAAATAGATCTCCCAAAATCTAGACTAGCTAAAAAGCACCCAAAGAGGGAGGTTGTAGCCAAATGCAAACATTGCTTCATAAATTGCGCAGTTTTATGAGATGTTCAGTGGAGATCAGGAAGGATATTTATATTTCAGTAATACAAAATCAAATCAGCATTAGGATCAAGCTCTTTCACTCTACAGTAGAATGCATGAAACAATATATCAAGAATCTTCAGAAAAGAGAGCTATAACACATGTACATTTGCAGAAAATGGCTCAAAATCATTATTTTTAAGGAGCTTCAGCAGCTGGAAGTTACAACTCAGATCTAGGATAGATATGTGGGAAAAACATCATATCTATTTCAGATCTGGAAGCTAGATTGTCTCCTCTTCAAAATCCACTTGGAATTTCGACAAAAGCATGCATAAATAAGAGTAGATCTTAGAAACAAGTGGCAGATTTGGAAACTGCTGTAGTAAATTTATGAATATAACATTTTATTATAATGTATTAGATCTAAAAAGAATATAGATCAGCAAGCTAATCCATGGATCACCAAGTGGAAGGCAAAGCCCAGCACTAGAGATCTCTGATCTAAAGTATAAGCAAGACACCATGAAAACCCTCATACAGAAATAACGCAGTCTACGCATGGGAACAGTGCTGTAGATAAAATGACATAGAAAAATACTGTAGAATTTCAGATCTGAAGCACAAAGAAATGAGACACTCTTCCAGGAGGTCAAAGGACCCACTCCATGGGAAAGAGGCTCCCAAAATACACTAGATCTCTACAGATCTAGACTCCCACTTGCTGCAGCTCACAAGACAGCTCAACCCTCAAGATGAGTAGCACTGTAATGTAAGGTGGAGCTTGGCCTCAAGCCTGATAGTGGTTCAATTTAGCAAACACTCCTCCAAGAATCCTCAAAGGAAGAGGTGAAATCCCTGCATAGGAATTTCGAATACAATCCCCCACTAAACAATAGAGAATGGTATTTTTCTAAGCAGAAAAATACTCAGAAATATGATCAATCAAAAACCCTCTCTTGTTGCCCTAATTTTCCTTTTATAAGATGATAAAGCCTTTGCAAACCCTAAACCATGTTGCTGAGTTAGCCCTTTTCACATGAGAGGCTTCCTTCTAGAACTACGTTGTCCTTTTTGGAGATGCAATGAACCTAGACATCGTTGTTGATTTGGTCAAGGTTGACCTAGTCTTTAGCTCAAACCTCTTCCACACCTGCAAGTGATTATCTACATGGCCCTGATTTGTCTTTGTTCACATGGGCATTTATTTATTAAAAAATTTTAGGAGTTTTACATGTCCTCCTTTATTCATTTATTCGTGAAACATAAATTAAAACAAAAATGAATGTTCCTCTTAGCGAAGGCTAAGTGGGAACATTACAGTCCTCCCCTCCAAGATGTTACTTGTCCTCAAGCAACGGATACGGTAAGAGCTATATTTCTTCTCCTTCTCCATTGATGGCACCATCAAGGATCAAGATTTCATCATGGGCCAGGTGCTCATTAAGCCAATACATCAAAAATTGGTCCTCCAAAGCTAACATGAGTGTAAAAATCAACAGAAATAAACATGGGTGAAGAAATGTCACATCTAAAACATATATCATGAAGTACAAGATGAAGTTCTCTGGTACATATACACTGCCCACTCTTTGCCCATACAAACCCATAAACAATACAAATACACTGCCCACTCTTTGCCCATACAAACCCATAAACAATACAAATATATCATCTATGTATGGAAGCAAAATTACATATATGCAAACTGAAATTTGGACTTGAGGAGGTGGGTCACAATCCCACATAAGATACCAACGCAATGCATTTCTTGTCTTGAGTATATCTAAGTGTGGTAAGTGGTACTCCGACCACACATTTTCTGCATGGGTCACTTTGACATGGCTGAAAGTGATACCCAAGTTAGGTGCCTTTGGGAAGAACCCATCATGATAGAGAATCTCCCTCTGCACCTTAAGGGAGTGACCAGATTTAGAATTTTTATTGGCCTCACCAATGCCATGAGATCTGCATGTAATATCACTCCTTGTAGGAGCCATGGCCTGCATACATATGGTAAGAGAATATTTCAAGTCAAAAAAATAAGCATGCTCGATAAGATCAGATTCTTTACCATTCAAGTCTCCCACACACATGGAGTTGGGCATGGGAATTTCTCCTCTTTTAAGAGAAGGAAGAGATGGTTGAAATGACTCCTACATACAGTCCTTTGGCTGTCCCAACTCCTCATAAATATTGCACTCTTGTAAGTGCTGATGTAGTTCCTCCCAGTGATAGTGTTAATGTAGTTCCTCCTTCATACCCTCCCAATAAAAACTCCTCATGATTAGGGTGTAGATCTTTGCTGACTGCATATAGATGGAAAGGAACTCTTTGTGTGCTCTTTGTAGTATCTCTTGCTTAAGCTTGGAGGCTTGAGACAATAATAATTTTCCAAGATGATATATGACCCCTTCATGGACCAAATAGCCTCCCCCTTACTTCATGCCATCTAATATCATCCCGGTGTGAAGATATTTGGAGTACTCCACAAGGAGTTGAGATCTCCAATATGGATCCACATAGCTCAACAATGATAGCACAGCTGATACACCTATGGTAGTGCTTGCCATGTTGCTGACTGCTTCTTTGACATTACACATTGAAAAATTGTTTATTGGGAGGCTGATCCTCCCCTTTCCTTCCTGCCACAGTGCTGCAACTTGCTCTCTCATTGCCCCAACCCTTGCTTGATCTATGTTTGGAGCAACACTTTATGAGGCTTTCCTCACATGATCAGAATCTAATGGAATTCCAAGTGGCTTTCCATGAGGTAGGAATGTTCCTTACAACATTCTCATAAACATGAGAGAAGGAACTGTGAGATCCTTTCTTCCACTACGCAAATCCATCTCTGTTGTTTGTGTGTAAACATTAGGTGTAGGGTCAGTGTGCATGCCTTGAATTATTTGTGGTTTCCCAATCTTCAAGTCCACCCACTCCATTTGCAAGGCTTTCTGATCAGTGGTAAACTTCCCCAACGTAATCAACCACTAGACACCCAAGATGATATTGGTGTCTGGTATGTCAACTAAAAAGAAGTGGTCCACCAAAGTGTAGGATCCCATAGTGACAGAAAGTGATGGAACATATTGCAGGCATTACATGGTTCTATCTCCTAGGACCAAAACAGAAAACCCATCAAAAGTGTTAGTGGGGATTCCTCTCATCTGCACAAGGTGAGCATCAATAAATTTGTGGGTGGCTCCACTGTCAATCAAAATAGACACTCTCTGGTTCAGGACTGAGCCTTGTACTCTCAGGGTCAAGTACTTAGGCACTCCTCTCAAAGAGGCAAGAGCCCCACTTATTGGAGCAAAGGCTCCCTCTTCACCTCTGGATGGTGATTGATCTTCCTCCTCATCATCACCAGCGTTGTGACCCCTCCTAGGTCCATCATTCCCATATTCCTCCTCAAAATCATAGAATACCTCTATATAGTGTGCCCTTCCAGCAACACATCTATGTCTCGGTACCCATGGCTCTTGGAAAGTGAAACACAACCTCTTTTTCCTCAACTCCCTCTGGAGATCAATGTAAAGAGGTTTCTTCAGTGAGATCTACTTGGGTGGAGCAGCTTTCCCTTCTTTCCCCTTAGAAGAGTGAGGGGCTTTGCTTTGGAAATTTGCCTTTGCTCTTGGCAAGGCATCTTGGAGATCTCTAGCTCTCTCAATGGAATCATGCAAAGTGATGGGCTTGGTAGACTTAACCAACCCATGCAAAGGTTCCTCCATGCCACCAATGAACATGTAGACTCTCCTTGCTACATATAGATTAGGGACCATGACTGCAAATCTCAGGAACTCAGAGATATAGGCCTCTGAATCTCCTGTCTGCTTCAGCTTTGCAAGGCCCATAAAAAGTGCCTCGGGATCCTTCTAGTAAAATATCTCTACCAGTCTTCTAGTGAACTCATCATTAGTAGAAACATTGTTGTGTCCCAATGTATATAGCCCATGGAACCACTATTTGTGGGCTTCACCCTCAAAATGCAGTGCAACAATCTTGATGGCTTCTACTTCGGGGACTTTGTTCAACTGGAAATAGATATCCAGCTTTTCCACCCATGCTTTGGCAGAACAAGAGGATGATCCATAAAACTTGGGAAAGAAGAACCTACCCATAGTGTGGTGTCTCCCATGAAAGAAACCACCATCTCTGTACTACTGCCATGGTCTCCTCCGGTCCTTGAGATGGAAAAAGTCTTGGAAACTCAAGTTATCCTTGACTCTCTGACTTTGTGAGTCATATTCCACAAAGTAACCTTCTAGGGAGGTTGGCTCTTGCGGTCCTTCATTCTCTACAGCCAAGAAGGTAGGCATAGTAGAGTGTTGTGAGGCCTGTGGAGCTTGAGGCAAGCTCACAGGTTGACCAGTCCCAAAATGAGACATGTCAGAACTTTCTCCTTGATGGAATCTCCCAAGGGATTCCCTCATTATATCCACCCTCATACCTTTTGTCTCCTTGGAAAGATCTTGCATAGTCTCCAATAGAGTTTTTTCAAACTCCTCTGCTTCCTTTTCCTTGTCATTCCCAGATTCAGGGGCTTTCCCCTTGTCTTGACCCCTGTCAGGGTCATCAATGGTGTAGTCATACATTTTATGACTTCTATTTTGGTACCTTCTCTTCCTCTCAGTGAGAGGATCCTATTATTTATAATACAACATGGCTGGCGCTCCAAGGTAAGCATAGGCTATGCCAATATTGGAGCTCTGATACCACTGTAATGATCCTTTTTCAATAATTTCAACAAGGTGCTCAAGAGAAAAGTTTTATAAGTAAAACTGTGCAAAAATAACGTAGATCAGGACTTTTTTCCTCTTATTTATGATGTATGGGACTTAGATATGGAATTTCATCTGAAAAAATCAGTTTAGACACATTAAACAGATCTCCCAAAATCTAGACTAGCTAAAAAGCACCCAAAGAGGGAGGCTGCATCCAAATGCAAACATTGCTTCAGAAATTGTACAGTTTTATGAGATATTCAGTGGAAATCATCAAGAAGACTTATATTTCAGTAATACAGCAGAAAATTAGCATTAGGATCAATCTCTTTCACTCTATAGTCGAATGCATGAGACAATACATCAAGAATCTTCAGAAAAGAGAGCTATAACACATGTACATTTGCAGAAAATGGCTCAACAATGTTATTTTTAAGGAGATTCAGTAGCTGGAAGTTAAAAATTATATCTAGGACAAATATATGGGCAAAAAATCAGATATATTTCAGATCTAGAAGCTATATTGTCTCCTCTTCAAGATCCACTTGGAATTTTGACAAAAGCATGCATAAATAAGAGTAGATCTGAGAAACAAGTGGCAAATCTGGAAACTGCTACAGTAAATTTATGAATATAAAATTTCATTAAAATATATCAGATCCAAACAGAACATAGATCATCAAGCTAATCCATGGATCACCAAGTGGAAGGCAAAGCCCAGAACTAGAGATCTTTGATCTAAACTATGAGCAAGACACCATGAAAACCCTCATACAAAAATAATGCAGTCTACTCATGGGAACAACGTTGTAGCTCAAATGAAATAGAAAAATACTGTAGAATTGAAAATCTGAAGTACAAATAAATTATACACTCTTCCAAGAGGTCAAAGGACCCACTCCATGGGAAAGAGGCTCCCAAAATACACTAGATCTCTACATATCTAGACTCCCACTTGCTGCAGCTCACAAGACAACTCAACCCTCAAGATGAGTAGCATTGTAATGTAAGGTGGAGCTTGGCCTCAAGCATAATAGTGGTTCAATTCAGAAAACACTCCTCTGATAATCCTCAAAGGAAGAGGTGAAATCCTTGCATAGGAATTTCAAATACAATCCTCCACTAAAAAACAGAGAATGGTATTTGTCTAAGTGGACAAATACTCAAAAATATGATCAATAAACAACCCTCTCTTGCTGCCCTCCTTTTCCTTTTATAAGATGAGAAAGCCTTTGCAAACCCTAAAACATCTTGATGAGTTAGCCCTTTTCACATGACAGGCTTCCTTCTAGAACTGCGCTATCCCTTTTGGAGATGCAATGAACCTAGACAGTGTTGTTGATTTGGTCAAGGTTGACCTAGTCTTTAGCTCAAACATCTTCCACACCTACAAGTGATTATCTACATGGCCCTGAATTGTATTTGTTCACATGGGCATTGATTTATTCAGACTTTTTACGAGTTTTACATGTCGTCCTTTATTCATTTATTCATGAAACAGAAATTAAAACAGAATTGAATGTTCCTCTTAGCTAAGGCTAAGTGGGAACATTACATTCTTCTAGCTCTAGTTCAATTTTAACCCGATATATCTCTATTGGATCCATCTATTCCCCTTTTAACCTGCATGCATCAACTACTCAACCTAATAAAATTGTTAGGTAATTTGGACTCTTTTTGTTTGAAGACGATGCTAATACCACCCCTTGGCATATTGGTCACCTTTAAACCTTGCTCCTATGATTTTTCCCCTTCCAAATTGTAAGGATCATGTACCCAAATTTTTTGTTAATGGCATGACCACCACCAATGAGCATTTAATCAATTTTTCAAACGCTTTCCATAATATTGGGGAAAATGATAACGAAAAGTGTATGTGATTATTGATTAATTCCATAGTTGGTAAAACTGCCATTGATTTCTTCGAATTAACCTCAAAATAATTTAGTACCTTGGATGAGCTCGCTTAGTCATTCAAGTATAATTATGGGGAACCTCACAATCCTATATATTTCTTGCATGACTATAATAATGTTTCCCTCCAAAAAGGATAAAGCATTAAGAGTTTTAATTTTTGTTTCACTAAACTTTACAACCAGATCCCCGAAATAATTTACCACTAAAACCAAGCTTCCATAATGCATCATTACAATTTATGTATCAAAAACAAATTAAAGAAAAAAATGTCTACCAAAGAATTTTCTTTGCAAATCTTCCTAGAGAATTAAGAGCAACTTAGGAGAACCATTGTCCTATTTAAATTCAGCCAAACCAAACTAATATGACCTTAATCTTATTGCTGATGCAATACATGAGAAATAGGTTAATATCTTACAAATGTAGGTCAAATTCACAACCACATAACCCTCCCCCCTCAACATACTCACATAGCTCAACAATCTTATCAACCTCTCGGTTTACTTTCACATCCATGGTTTTATTTCTGTGAAGATCATCATGATGGGAAAACTTCTCAAGTTTTTCAAGCTACCAGACAACAAAATTTTGGTAATAAATATAGTACCACAATAGTGAATGTAGATTGGGATGATGAGGGATATGATTTATCAGTGGAAACCATCAATGAAAAAAGAGCTTGAATGGCTAAGGAACAATTTTACATACAATAATAAAACAAAAAATCATAAAATCCTTTTCACAATTGCTCATTTGTAAAGTGTTAAAAACCATCTAACTATTAATTAAATGAAATGGCTCTCTAGGTGAGAACCTGGAGAGTGTACGCACACTCAAACAAGAACTAGCTATTGAGTTATATGGGCCTCAATTATATAGGCTTTGACACTAATGGGATGGTTTCAACCACTCACTAGATATTAGGATTTGAGATCTAAGATTAGAATCTCAATCCTATCCTCATCATAACAACAATCTAATTATGGCTTTCTCCATTACTTCCAACACTCCCCCTTAATGGAGAAAGCGTACTGAACAATAACATATGCCTACTAGTCTTAGTCTCAGCTAGGCCTACAATAAAAAGCATGAAAAACTTGGTAACAGAGGTTTTCATTTTGGTTTTTATGCTTGTGAGTTCATATTTGTTCATTCTGAGTCGAGGCTTCATCTTCACTTTCCTCACCATGATGTAGTTATATATCTTCACCTCATTTCTTCTCGAATAACGAAATTCTTGAATGTTTATCTTCGCCTCTCTCAAAGTTATGACAGGCTTAATAGGAGAATTTTTTCTCTCACTATTTCCAGTGTCACGCATGTGAACTTCCACAAAGATGTCTTCAACATTTAAGAATGCAACTTCTGTGTTGATTTCATAAAGACACGGTGCTTCAAGCCATGCTTCATGAAACGTTAATTCCACTCCAATATTCATTGTTTCTTCCTTGTTGATGTTAACATCTACACACACATAAATATTCATGAGGTCATCACAATTTAAATTCTCTCCAGCTCTGTCTTCATCTACTACGTCTTCACAATCAGCTTCATGTGGCTTGTCCAATTGATACTCAACACTTTTCTCCTCTTTACATTCTTCCTGAAGATCAATTCGTGACTCTTCAATATTAGGATTTTGCACAAAAGATTGTGCCTCTTATTTCTTGTGGTCATCAACAGAACCACATTGTTTTTCTAAAATTTCTTCTCATCCAAAAATACCACCCAGGCTAATGCCTCTAAATGTCAACATGAAAATATCATCATCATCAGAATAAAAAATATCAAAAAATATATACATGTTGTTGAAGTCCAACTTTCCTTGTTTATCTTGTTTACAGATTTTGACTCCACTCGTTCCTATAACGAGCTCCAACAACCTAGTTACCAAGCAGGTGGGAAACCTCCCTTTCGCAAATTTTCAACAGTAGAACCTTGTAGACTATAGCTTCTATGCCGTGCAGGTCTTAGTGCCCTCAGCTCTTGCAACGAGCAAAAAACGACCTCTCAACAAGCTAGAAAAATTATTGATATCCAATTTTAATGCATGTAATTAGCAATTTCTCATATCACACATATTTATGAAAGAAAAAATGCAACAAATATATTAATATTTTTTTTAATAAATGATTTCCAACCAACCAAAATGAATAATTGGGCCTTGGCATATAATTCTACAAGAAGCCTCTGTGCTCTCTAGATAAGGTAGCCAATCAATAAATCACCTCAGGCACTTGGATCTCCCCCACTCTACTGCTACTCCCACTGCAAAGCCTCCTAATTTCTTTCCTTGCCTACATGCAGACATATTTGAAGAGATTTATCCTATTTAGAAATCATTTTTCGGGACCCATTCCTCCTTAGCTTAACCAGCTTCGATATCTGAACGACTTGAGGATTTTTGAAAGCTAGCTTACTGGAAAGTTGTCGTGGAATCTGGGATTGAATTCGAAGCTCTTCAGATTAGATGCTTCATTCAACAAGCTATGGGGACCTATACCGCAAAATCTATGCAAGGGTGGAATGTTTGTAGCTTTGTATTTTTCATCCAGTAATATGAGCGGAACCCTTCCCCTGTCTTTGGTGGACAGGCTTTATCCAATGCAGGATCCCACCCTTGACGCTGTCCACAGTCTCAATTTGATTCGAAAAACCTACGTTGTCTCTGCGGTCTAGTTGTACCTCCTTGTAGATAGTAGTACCACTCTTCTCCATCCACATACCATGAACAATCTTCTACTACGGGTAAGGCCTTATAAATGAAAACCACATAGCCGAAAATGGCACTTTTCTATCTACTGGAAAGCTTCTGTTTACACGAGGTCGTATGCCTTCAAAGCAACCTGAGACTTCACACAACCTTAGATCAGCAGCGCTTCGGCAATTAAAAATAGATGTTGCAATATAAAAACCTCGATTTTCAATTTCATAATCTACATCTCGCATCTGCTATGCCGATCTATTCTGAAAAACCTACAAGATCCAACTCACGCAAAAAGCTTTGCCTTACAACACACAGGTCCACTCATCTACCTGATGCTCTGATACCATGTTAAAAACCATCTAACTATTAATTAAATGAAATGGCTCTCTAGGTGAGAACCTGGAGAGTGTACACACACTCAAACAAGCACTGAATATTAAGTCAGATGGGCCTCAATTATATGGGCTTTCATACTAATGAGATGGTTTCAACCACTCCCTAGATATTAGGATTTGAGATCTAAGATTAGAATCTCAATCCTATCCTCATCATAACACCAATTTAATTATGGCTTTCTCCATTACTTCCAACAGAAATAACTCCACTTCATACCAAAATGTACATCCTCCTCCCTCATCTTCTTCCACTTTTTTTCTTAGTTTCAATATCCTCGCTCAAATGGTTAAAATAAAATTTGATGTTTCATTATTAGATATGGTCACAATTCCTTGGAAATAGAAACAATTAAGAGAATTCCTTGAAGAGACAATTCCTATACCAATCAATTGACTAGTCATTCAATCAGAAAATACAAGTCAAGAAGATATTTTTGTTGTTAATAATCCATATTCTCCTTTTATAAATCCTCCCTTATAAATTTGAATGAATATCTATGAAAAAATAAGATATTATTTTCTAGTAGATGGAGGATTTTCTCCAAATGGTATGCCTAAAATTATTATGGGAGAAATTGGTTTACAATGCATCGATGATGCTCCTGCCAAAATCATAGGTTACTAAAACTATTTCCAAAAGTCTATAGGTACCATTAAATATGTTACCTTAGTCATTTGTACCCATCCTGAATACAGGTGGTCGACATGACCATCTCTAATTAATCACTCATACTTGGTTGAGATTGGCCAGATCGAACTTGTGGATATCTATCACTATATGAGACACATATGACTATACTAAAGAATGCTAAAAATATAATTGTATTCCATGAAGGACATATCTCTCCTTACATCGAAGGATTTCATCAACATGTTAATTATATTCAACAAGGCATGGGGGTATGTTCCCTTTTATAGAGGATGATATTCTTCCTCTAGCAAAACCATAATTTGATGACCAACTTTGGTATTTTAATTTTGATGGTGCCTCGTACCGTGAGGAAAATGGTGCAAGTATAATTATATACTCACCGCAATGAAATCTATATAAATATAATTATAGGCTAGAATTTGACTATACTAATAATGTAGCTAAATTTAAATTTCTCCCCTTTGGGATTGAGTTAGCTCTTGCTTTTAGATGCAAATTCCAAATTTCTTATGGAAACATCGAACTCGTTGCTATCCTTGTCAAGAAAATGTGCTATCTTTATAACAATATCATCAAATTATATACTCAATAAATATGGGAAAATATTTCCATTCTAGACACATTTAATATTACACATGTTCATACAGAATTGAATGATTTAGTTTATCAACTTGCTTCTTACGCTTCAAGTATCTCATGACAGGAACTTCCTAAGAGTCCTGCCTACATGTTCTAGTCCTTTCATAGGCCTCAACTTCTTAATAATGAATAATATTAGAATTTTTTCTAGGATGATGAAATTATATGAATCATCCTGCATAATCAAGTTTACGACAATAATTAATTTATACCTATGAAAGATAAAAATTTTCCTCTAGGTCTTTCCCTTTTATAAAATTCATTTTCACCCACTCTTGTCCCAACATCAAGAAATAACACAATAGAAGAATAAACAAGGAATATTGGTGAAACAATCTTAGCTAATATTGGAACTCTCATTGATCCTAAAATATTACAGATTGGAGCCCAATTTTATGGCAAGGAAAAAGATAATTTTGTTGTTCTCTTTAAGGATTCCTTATATGCCTTCTCTTGGTCATACAAGGATATTTGTGGTTTTTATCCAATTATTATACAACATGTTATTCCTATTAAACCATATGTGAATCTAGTTACACAAAGATAAAGACCTGTTAATCCCACTCTTAAGGAAACCATCCCTAAAGAAATAGAAAAAATGCTAAATGAAAATATCATTTGTCCCGTGAAATATTTGGAGTGGGTTGCTTATCTAGTTCCAGTTATAAATAAGAATGGGGATATTTTCCTTTGTGTTGACTATAGGTATTTGAAAATATCTACTGTGAAGGAGAACTTCCCCTTGCCAAAAATGGAACAAATTTTACGATAGGTACTTAGATCCGAAATGATGTCACTCCTAGATGGATTCTCCAGCTACAACCAAATCCACCTCAAAAAGATAATCAAATTCAATACCACATTTACCAAGACTTGGGGCACCTTTTCTTACAAACTTATTCCATTCAACTTAATTAATTTAGGTTCCACCTTCCAAAGGACCATGCAACTTCCCTTTTACGAAGTCATCGCAAAAATTATTCAAATTAACCTCAATGACATGCCATATTTAGTCCAAAGTTTGACCTGATCAGATTTACCATCTGAGACAAGTTCTTTTATGTTGCATACATTTTGATATTTCCCTTAATCCAAAGAAAAATTTCATTTTGTCACAACTGCGAAAATATTATGACATATTGTCTCAAAAGAAGGAATTAGCATTAACCATGATCGAGTTGCAACAATTATAAACCTTCCTACACCTAACTCCAAAAAAAGAAACTCAATATCTAATCGGTAAGATTAATTTCATAAGGGGATTTGTTAAACAATTTGCTAAGATAGTAAAACCTGTCCATAACAAAACCAAACAAAATAAGGAATTTAAGTGGAACAATGTCGCTCAGCACACCTTTAGAACAATCAAAGAAGCTATTGTATCTACTCCTATTTTATCCAAAACTCATTTCACTAAATAATTCATCATTTACACTAATTCCATTGAATGATATGTCTCTAGAATTCTCATGAAAAGAGTGGTATAGGAGAAGAACATCTCATTTCTTTCATGATTCAAGATTAATCTGAAGAAGAATTAAAATATTCTTTGATTGAGAAGCATGCATTTGCACTAGTAAAAGAATTCAATAAATTCATACATTACATTAGTGGAAAACACATGTAGGCTAAGATTCTTTTACTTGTTGTTAAATTTTTGTTGTTGTGAACTATACTCTCAGGAAATATTTCCTATTGGTTGGCCAGGATTCAAGAGAATGATTTGATTATGGCATCCTCCAAGACTCTCAAGGGACACAACTTGGACTCACATTTAACACAATTTCTTGATTTAGGTCTTTCAACGCATGATGACGAGTCATTGTCTTCTTTATTTTTAGCCAACAAGAAATCAATCGATATAGGAGATGACCCTTCCCATAGTGACCTCATCTTTTATCTCAAAACCAAAAGTGCCTGAAACATCTAGATAAATCTCTATGCAGGTGCGTACGTTTAGATTCATCTAAGTATTTGATTCTGAATATAATGTTGTATCATAGATCTTATGATGGATTGTTACTCAAATGCATAGATAATAAATTTTCTGCTAATTTATTATATGTCTCTCATGGTTCATCCTAGGAACACTTTCATATAGGAGGGAATTTTTTATGAAACCAACTCAAAAAATAGAAGAAAAGATATATCAATGCCTTAGAATTCAGTCACTTTGAGCGGGAAAACTCCTTTAAATTGTACATAAATGAACAATTCTTCGATGATACAAATGACAAAACCTTATTCTATATATAGGAGTCCATGGGGTCACAATATAATCCTAGCTGACCTAAAAATAACCATGTAAGGGCACAATAATAACAATATGGGGGTTACAGGGGTACAACAATAATAATAAGGGGGCTACACTAACAACAATAAGGGACTACACTAGTAATATAGGGACCTAACATGATCCTATCCTTCAAAAATGTTTTTTCCTCAACGCTTGAGTAGCTCTTGATGCTTCTCTATAAAATTCTCATCCTCCCATGTATAATCTTCAGTGAGTAAGTTCTTCCACTTGATGAGATACTCTGCAATTGATCGATTTTGTAGTTTTTGACTTCTTATTTCCATGACTACTTGAAGTTCCAATATGATTTTCCTTCCTCATGAAGTTCTAGCAATATTGTTTGAACTGGAATTTTGTCACCTATAACCTTCTTTAAGCATGAAACATAAAAAATGGGATGCAGTCATGAAGAAGCATGAAGCTCCAATTTGTATGCCATAGTACCAATGTTTTGCGATACCTTGTAAGGAAAATAGTAATTTGGTGATAATTTGTTATCCTTCTTAGATTTCTTGAGGGAAATTTGTTTGTATGGTTGTAGCCGTAAAAATACCCAGTCTCCTACATCAAAACTTCTCTTGCTGCGATGTTGTTCTTCCTGTTGTTTGATTCGATTTTGTGCCAAATTTAAGTTATCCTTTAAGATTTAGAGAAATTATTGTTAATGTTTGATCTGATCTTCCATTGCTTGAGCCTAGAATTTTGTCTTAAATATTAGGTGATGGACGTTGGATGATAACCAATTGACCCATTATGTTTGTTTATCAGATACCAAAAAACAAAGATATCTTTCCAAACATTTGTTCACTATCTATGTTTGTCCATCATATTGAGGATGATAAAATGAGCTATGAGTTAGTTGCGTACCCAAAAAGGAAAATAATTTCGTCCAAAATTTTCCAGCAAAAAAAGGATCTCTGTGGCTTGAAATAATCTTTGGCTTTGCATGTAGCTTTTGAACTGTTTCCATAAATGTAGTGGCAACTGTACTTGCTTTAAATGGATGAGATAATGCACAAAAGTCTACATACTTGGTAAGTCTATCAACTACCACCATGATGACACTCTTTCCTTTGGACTTACGTAAACCTGTGATAAAATCTATTGAAATTTCCTCCCAACGTTGACTTGGAATGTATAAAGGTTTTAGAAGACCCAGGGTCTGAATTGTCTCAACTTTATTTTGCTGGAAAGCCAAAAATTTCGCCACAAAATTTTGAATATAAATTTAAGGTGATCCCAAAAAAATTCTTTCTTCACCCTCTGGTAATTTTTTAAAAATCCCGACTGTCCTCCGAAAGGAGAAGTGTGCAATTCCAAAAGAATATTTTGTTTTAGTTGGGAATTATTACAAAGATATAAGCGATATTTGTACCATAAGGAATAATTTTTCCAACTGAATGTATCTGTAATATTCCTAATTTAGCTTCAGCTAATAGGAATATTAGATTTTTCTTTTGTAATCTAGATGCATGAATAATTGAGTAAACAGGCTCCTAATTTTCTCAAGCATGAATAAAAATCCTTCCTAATGTGAAAGGGGATCATGAAATAACCAACTCAAGCATCCACATGTGTGAACAAGATCTAAAAATATGTGGACAAGGTCAATTTTGGCCAAGTCAACAAGATTTATTCTCAAAGGAGTGGATTCTAAATAAAGCCAGCTCAATGTGAATAGAGATCAATCCAGCTAGATAAAATGAAGGCACCTTGAGTGTAAAAAGGGACAGGGCATGAAGAATCATTCAAGGTTGACCAACTCAACAAATTTTTCTAGATACATTGCACCATCTTGTTGGACAACGCAGTTTTTGTGGAGGAGCCTTTGCATGGAAGCAACCTCATAGTGGGTGGGACCCTTGGTGAGGAAGTTCATCAATTATATAATGAAGGAGATGGAAAGCATATGGACACATTGGAGATTAAATTTTCATGAGGTATTCTTAGAACTCCTGCATACTTAGCTGTTTAGATAAGTTTTTGCACTGCTTAGTGCAGGGGTTTACCTGGGTGGGGATTCCCTACTCTTTCTTGGAGACCTTGCTTGAGAAATATAAGAGGAGGTTTCTGATCTAAATTTTCCACTACCTAGTGTTGGGCCAAGCATCTACCTTCAACAAAAATGTGGTCCCGTTATAAAACTACGTTATTTCTTAAGGTGTGTAGTGGAAGGGGTGAAAACCCCATTTTCAGGAGCTAGTTTCCCAAGAAGGGGTTCAACGTTTATTTGGGAAAGCTAGAGGGAGAATTTATGGCCATTTCTTTCCATGTTCATCCATCTTATTTATAGCTTCAGCCATACAACATTATTCAGCCACATATTTGCAGCATTTTTCTCTTGTATATCTTTTATGTCAAGAAACCCTTGTCGGGTCTTCTTGGATCTGTTTAAAAGAGATTAGGTCTCTATTTTGATGCTTGATTGAGTATTATAATAATAATATCAAACATATTTCTCTATTTTTTTACTTTTACCTCCATTACACTGCGCAGTATCTTATGCAACAACTTCGACATTTTGCAGTCTTGGGGTTTTGGCAATTTTTAGCTGTCTTGAGCATGGGAGGTCGGTTTAACTAGGCTAAAGACATTTGTTTCTGAATTTTTTTTGCATGCATGTTTTATATTTTCTATCATAAGGGACATAACTATTATTTTTCACTGTTATAGCTCAATATTCAGAAAATAACGTTTTTAAGGGAAAAATAGTTGTTTTTCCCGACATGATGAATTGTATAAGAGCATCGTTTGATGCTGTGATTGTTATTATGATGGATATGTGTTAAAAAAAACTACATGGGTTGATTAATTTTTGTTATCCAACTTTTGAATAACTTAAGGTGTTAGGTCCCTATATTACTAGTATAGTCGCTGATTGTTATTAGTGTAACTCCCTTATTGTTATTATTGTACCCTTGTAACCCCTATTTTTTATTATTATTGTGCCCTTAAATTATTATTTTTAGGTCAGCTAGGATTACATTGTGGCCCACTAGGATTACATTAGGGCCCCATGGACTCCTATATATAGAAAGGAGGTTTTGTAAATTATATCATCCAAGAATTGTTCATTTATGTAAAGTATTGGAGGTTGCCCCCTCGAAGTGGCTTATTTCTAAGGCGTTGATATCTCTTTTCTTCTATTTTTGGAGCTGGTTACACAACATTTGGTATCAGAGCTTTGGATTCTAGGGTTTCGTTGCTCCAAACAGGTCATCGTGGAATTTTCGCTATAAATTTTTTTCTACGACGTTTTAGAAGCTGAAATGTTTAGGGTGCGAAGCTGAAGTGGTAAGGAATATCACCTAAACATTTCAAAGCTTGGTTCACAATATTTTCGGAGATATTATCTGTGGAAGTTAGGTTTTTTTTCAAGCTCCTAAACAGGTCATCGTGGCATTTGCGCTATAAAAGTTTTTCTACGAAGGTTCAAAAGCTGAAATTTTTATGGCGCAAAGCTGAAATCCCGAGGAAGGTTGAAAAAACATTTTAGAGCTTGGGTCGCAATATTTTTGGAGATATGATCTGTGGAAGGTAGTGCCTTTTCAGGCTTCTGAATTTCATCTAAAAGAGGTGATCATGGGAAAATTTCAATAACTCTCTCTCTGGGCATCGGATTGGAGTACCTGTTCAGTCCCAAATTCGCATCTTTTCCATGCATTTTTCCATACCTTTTTCACTCACCTAAACCTCCCAAATTGTCAATATCATGTGCAACAGGGCATCTAACATGGTTTTTAATTATATTTTTGTGTTTGCTATTTGATCTAGATTTTGTTCATTCAGCTGCGGAATCTTGCCACTTTCCGCAGCTGCTACAACTTTCTGCAGCTATTTTGTAAAACTCTATGCTACAGGTGTCTACAAGGGAAACGAGCCACATGGGCAGGCTAGGAATGATGTGGACATGGTTCGTGTCCTATTGGTTCAAGCAAACTCATCCAAAGAAGCCGCGGTCAAAGGCGTCCACATGGAAGTCAACCATGGAGTTTCATGTCAGCCGGACTCTGTTTCGTGGCACATAAAGATCCATACGGCCGTTTCTAAGCCTGCGGAGGTTAAATCGACATTTGTGCAGAGCTCTGGAGTCGAATTCAAGCATCCACCTTCCGTAGATTCACTTTCCAACACGGCCATACTCCTATATCCGTGGACGTAGTGGTCTACGTGCTCTTTGCCAGCAAGAACTTTAGGAGACAGTTACAGTTTGTTTTTATATATATTGCGTTTGCATACGCATAGAAAGTTAGTTGATAGTTGATGTTAGTGAATGTACTCTGTTATCTTTCAGTCTGCTCTGTAGTGATTACGCTGCACTTGTGCCGTAACACTACCATTCTGTAATGAACTGCTTTTTAATATGAGAAGACTCTGTTTTTCAACTTAATTCGTGTTTGAGGACCGTTACCAAGGCTGTGTAGAGGGCCCCTGCTCAGCTAAGGTTTTGCGTATTAGTGTATATTTCTCATTTCATTTCTTTAAAAATCATTGTATCATAATCCATCCATATGTTCATACTTTGCAGTTGTTTCATTTCTGTTCATATATTTCCATAATTTCCATTTCATTTCTGTCTTTCATGATTTATGATTGTTAATCACTGATCAGTGTTCTTGTGCAGGTTTTAGATAGACATCCCGGGCATTTTTATAGCTTTTTGACTAATGACATGGATCTAACATTGTTCTGCTGCTAGTTTATTTTTCATAGCTTTTGTTTAATTTCAGTCCTGCTTTGTTCATTTCAGTTTTGCTTATCTGCTTTAGTAGTTAAATTTAGATATATTAAGCTGCTCATAGCATCTTCAGTTGCCTCCGAAAGCCACAGCTGGACTGATGGTGAGGGACTGCATTATGAAATGTGTAGTTTAGTATTAGTTTCTTTTCCGCAAATTTAGATATATTAAGCTGCTCATAGCATCTTCAGTTGCCTCCGAAAGCCACAGCTGGACTGATGGTGAGGGACTGCATTATGAAATGTGTAGTTTAGTCTTAGTTTCTTTTCTGCAAATTTAGATATATTAAATCATGCATGACATCTTCGGTTACCTCCGAAAGCCACAGCTGGACTGATGGTGAGGGATTGAATCATGAGTGTATGGTTTAGTATTAGTTTATTTTCTGCAAATTAAATATCAGTTACACAAGTTGTTTATGATTACTTCCGAAAATCATAGTTGGACTAATGATGAAGGGTCAGAAGATAAATTGATGTAATCTGATTTAGATTTATTTTATTGTAATTTTTAATTTCCTTAAACATAGTTTCCTTTGTGTTTAGTCAGCAGCAAGAATAGTTTGATTTTCATGTTCACTAGTTTACTGTTTTGATTCATTAGATTAGCAGCACCTTTTCATTTCAGCAGTACACTTTTACTTTCTTTCAAGTCTTGTCATTGTAATTTTCAATTTTATTTTAAAGTTTCAAGTTGGTAAATCATTATAGGGGATATCACTTCCTTGAACAAATATAACCAAACTTGTTTTCATTTTAGAATTTCCATTTCACCTTAGAAAAACCAAAAACGACAAAAATTAAGAAATAGGTTATCTTGCACATATAGTGTGCCGCACTTCATCAGCTTACGATTCCCGGATTGACAAATTAAATGCAGAAATTTAGGACACACTAAATTGACCAAACATTTTGGCGCCGTTTTCGGGGAAGTGTAACTAGGTAGCCAATTTCTTAAAAAAAAAAAAAAAAAAAAACATAAATTATAAAAGAAGGGAAAACTTGATAACTTCTTGAAGTATGCTCTCCTCTTGCACCTAGTGTGATCTGGAGGATCAGAAAAGAGAGTTATTGGTTTAGTAATTTCTTAAGTATGCTCTCTTCTTGCACTTAGTGTGATCTGGAAGATCAGAAAGAGAATTATTAGCCCAACTTTTTAAAAATAAAAAAATGACATGCATAGAGCAAGAGATTCTAGGGGAAGGTTTATAGCTAAAGCCAAGAGTTCAATTTTCATAACTCCATCTTCTTCAAGGCATAGACCAGATTCACCACCATCTACCCCTAGCCTTAAGATTTTTGGAAGTCAAGGAACAGCTGAATTAGAGGATTCTCCTATATCACCTACTAAAACCCACTTAGAAAACAAAGAGACTTTCTCTCATCCTTCCTTGGTAGAAGAACTAGAGGACTATAAGGAATCTAAAGAAACTATCATGGCAGAGGAAGTAATAAATAGAGGTGGAGGTAGAAGAGGAGGAGATCATGGAGATAACAATGGTGAAGGAAATGATGGTAGAAATAGGGACAATTTGCTTGGATTCCCTATAGTTGATGAGGAAACTCATGCAACAATGAAAAATATTTCACCATTTGTTCTCCCTAACTTTTATGGATTGCGAAGTGAGGATCCTGAAACATTTCTGTTTGAGTTTGAAGTAGTGTGCCGAACTTATGACTATATGGAAGATTCTCAAAAACTCAAACTGCTTCCTTCAACATTGAAGGGATCTGCTTTGAAATGGTTCATGGGATTAGCCACTCAATCTATCAGGACTTGGAATGATATGAAACAAACATTTTTGGATAGATATTTGGATTATTGTATGCCCACCAATCACAAGGATGAGGTATTCAAAATGATGCAAAAAGAAGATGAAAATTTGAAAGACTTAATTGAAATATTTCAATACAACTTGAAAAGAGCAAAGATGAGCAACTTAGATAATGAAACCTTGAAAGCCCTCCTATTAAAAGCCATTAGAGATGAATGGATAGACATTTTAAACATGATGGGGAAAGGAGATATTTCTCAACTTCCATTTCGTGATATAACAGAACTATGTATCCATCTCTCAAGAGGAAAATCTAAAACTGGAAAAGGGCCTAGGGATTCTTCTCTTATTAGGGCTAACAAATCTGCAACTGGATCGGTAAGTAGGGCAGAGATTGGTAATATGCTTGATGAGTTCAAAACTGATATTTTAGGGAGCCTTAGTGAACAACTAGACACCCTTAAAATCCAAAACAAGCAGAAAGCAGAAACAGATGCCTTAGCCATCTTTTATCCGAAATGTAGAAAGAAACGTGCTTTAAGGGAATGTCCCTTGGATGCAAAAGTTGTAGAAACATGTATGATTTGCTCAGAAAACCATGAGATCAAGGATTGTCCTTCAATCCCTGGACTCAAAGCTGTTTTCCAAGAAGATCCAAATTCAGTAGAATCTCTCTGTTTTGTCGCAAGGAGACCTTGGCAGGGACAACAATCTCAAGGGTTTAATAACCCTATGAATCTTCAAAACCCACCAAATTGGAATCCTTGGCAACAACCTTGGCCCCAACATCAAAATTCATATCAGCCATGGGTACAAGGGATGCAAAATCCTTATGGGAGATTTGCTCAATTTTATCAATATCCTCCATCTTTTCAAAATCAACAAGCTCCACAACTTCCAAACCCAAATCCACAACTTTCATTGCTATTTCCACAACAACAACCGTCTCAACAAAATCCAAATCCTCAACTCATGCTCCCATACCAACAAAAGACAAATCAACTTCCAGCTCAGCCATTGCCAAATCCTAACAATAAGAATCCTCAAAATACTTACATGGTAGAAGGACAACAATTTCCTACCTATATGATTGTTCCTCTCAACGATGTACAACTCAGATCTGGTAGAGTCTTAGAAAAACCTTCTATAGATATTCAAGAGCAAGATACCTCTGAGGAGGACTCTCTTCAAGTCAATAAGGGTTCGGAGGAAGAATCTCTTCAAAATTCAAAAATTCAAAAAGAAAAAGAAAAGCTAACATCCACAACTCCTATAGTTGAGCAACCTGTATCTTCATCTACACCTCCTTTTCCGGAAAGACTACAAATTGATAAGGGGGTGGGAAAACAAATCTTGTTGCCTAACTATGACTTTCTAGATGAATTGAAGAATGTTTGTATCAAGATTCCATTGTTACAAGCCATTCGAGAAATTCCTATTCTAGCAAAAACCATAAAGGAGTTGAGTTTTAAAAGACCAGGAAGGAAGCTAAAGGACACAAGAAGAATCCACCTGGTAGGAAAGATTGCAAACATTATGATGGGAAAAATTACCATGCAGAAGTATGTAGATCCAGGAAGTCCGATTGTCAAGACACATATAAATGGGATAGAAATTCCAAACACATTGATTGACTTAGGGGCTGCTATCAACATTATGAGTAGACAGACTATGGAACAGTTTAAACTTCCTAACCTTCTTTTTACACCTACTTTATTGCAACTTGCAGATCGATCGGTTATTAAACCAGATGGTGTATTAGAAGATATTTCAGTCTCCTTAGATTCTTGGGAATATCCAATAGACTTTATGATTTTGACTCCCAAAAGCAATCTAGGAGGACATCCAATTATCTTAGGAAGACCTTGGCTAGCCACAGCTGATGCTTTTATTAGTTGTAGATCTGGAGACATGTACATTTCAAATGGTAATTCGACAAAGAAATTCAATTTGTATCCTCCCGCAAGAGCAATTACAGAAATAGGAGACAATGAATGGGTCGATGATGAGAACACTATACAACCTGTCTTTACCATTTCTGAAATTAGTGAGGATAGTCAAATTC
The DNA here is from genome assembly GCA_034641835.2 of Pinus albicaulis. Lineage (NCBI taxonomy): Eukaryota > Viridiplantae > Streptophyta > Pinopsida > Pinales > Pinaceae > Pinus > Pinus albicaulis. Next base: position 1,610,048,171 of record CM076580.1, read on the forward strand.
TCAACACATTAGAAAATTTTGAGATAACTTCAGAATATGACCCCACACAATTTCAGTTGGAATCTGACATAGAATATTTATCATCAAGACAAATGTCTCTCTACTCTATGGAAGAGTTTGGTAATTCTGCTTTTGAGATTTTTCCATAAAAGACATTGAATATCAACAAACATCTGGAGAAGTCACAACAAGAAGAACTAACCAGAATCTTGCAAAAACATTCTACTGCATTTGCATGGGAGTATACTGACATGAAGGGTATTGATCCTAAGACTTGCATCCATCACATCTATATTGAGGAAAACAGTAGACCAATCAGACAACCTCAAAGAAGGATGAATCTAAATCTTAGGGAGATAGTGAAAGAAGAGCTCCAAAAACTACTCAATGTAAACTTCATTTATCCAATTTCAGATAGCCGATGGGTTTCTCCTTTGGTTATAGTACCTAAAAGAATGGTAAATGGAGGGTATGCATTGATTACAGGGAATTGAACAAAGCAACTTTGAAGGATCACTTTCCTTTGCCTTTTATCGATCAGGTATTAGACACATTAGCAGGTAAAAAGTACTTTTCATTTTTGGATGGTTTTAGTGGCTATAATCAAATTCAGGTAGCACCCGAAGATCAAGATAAGACCACATTTACTTGTCCATGGGGAACTTTTGCCTACCGAGTGCTTCCTTTTGGGTTATGTAATGCACCAGCAACATTCCAAAGAGCAATACTAGGAATTTTTTCTGATCTAATCCATGATTGTGTAGAGGTTTATATGGATGATTTTACAGTTTATGGTAATTCATTTGAAGAGGCATTAGAAAATTTGGAAAAAGTTCTCATAAGATGTAAAGAAACAAAACTTTCATTAAGCCATGAAAAATGCTTTATGATGTTTACTGAAGGGATTGTTTTAGGACATCATATTTCGGGAGATGGGATTAAGGTTGATAGATCAAAAGTTGAAGTCATCTCCAAGTTGCCTATTCCAAATTGTCAAAGAGATGTTAGAAGTTTTCTAGGATTTACCGGTTACTATAGAAGATTTATAGAAAACTTCACTAAAATAGCATCTCCACTCTTCAAATTGCTTACAAAAGACTGTGAATTTAAATGGGATCCTGATTGTCAATCAGCCTTTGAAACTTTGGAAACAAGAATATCTGAAGCACCTATCTTGAGAGGACCAAATTGGAAACTCACTTTCCATATTTCTACAGATGCTTCAGATACAGCTCTAGGAGCTGTGTTGGGTCAAAAATATTTAGTTCCTTATGCCATTTATTATACCAGTAAAAATTTGACTCCCACAGAGTTGAACTATACTGTGACTGAAAAAGAGTTTTTAGTTGTTGTTCATGCAATTAATAAGTTTAGACATTACATAATAGGCTATGAAACTTTTATTCATACTGACCATTCTGCAATTAGATATTTAATGAACAAACCTGTTACTAATGGCAGAGTGACAAGATGGCTTTTACTTTGCAAGAATTCAATATTACTGTGTTGGATAGACCAGGAAAACAAAATACAGTAGCTGATTTCTTGTCTAGAATTCAGAATACTAAAGAAGATTCTCTTGTAGAGGATAAGTTTCCTGATGAATACTTGTTTGCAGTAACTATTAAGACTCCTTGGTATGCAGATATTGCTAACTATTTGGTTATAGGGAAACTACCTTCACATTTATTTCCAAATGAAAAACGAAAAATTATTCAGGAGAGTTCAAAATATTCATGGATTTCTAACGAATTGTTTAAAACAGGGCCAGATCTTGTGATCAGAAGATGTGTCAGGGAAGATGAAATGCTTGATATTCTTAAGGCATGTCATGATGAACCATGCAGCGGACACTTTGTAGACAAAAGGACGGCCTATAAAATCCTCTCTTTAGGATATTATTGGCCTTCCCTCTTCAAAGATACAAAACAATATGTCAAAAGGTGTGACAGCTGCCAAAGAGTAGGGAAACCTACCCTTTCAAATGAAATGCCATTGCAAACACAGGTACTCATTGAACCCTTTGAAAAATGGGCTTTAGATTTCATCGGACCTATTAATCCACCATCTAAGCAAAAGAAGTATATATTGGTTTGTACTGATTATGTTACTAAATGGGTAGAAGCTAAAGCATTAGTATCTGCTACTGAAAATTCAGTTGTTCATTTTCTTTATGAGGATATTTTTACTCGCTTTGGTGTTCCAAGAGAAATTGTGACAGATCAAGGGAGCCAATTCACATCAAATTTGGTGGAGAAGTTGATGGAAGAATACAAAATCAAGCACAGAAGATCTACTCCTTACCATCCACAAGCAAATGGTCAAGTGGAGTCCACAAACAAAGTTCTTAAAAGTATCATCACCAAAACTGTTCATCTACATAGGAGAGATTGGGCAGAAAGGCTTCCAGAAGCCTTGTGGGCCTACAGAACTACATGGAGAAATACAACAGGACATTCTCCCTATGAACTTGTTTATGGGAAAGAAGTCTTGCTCCCCATTGAGTTCCAAGTCAAGACCTTCAAGATAGCATTTCAGTTGGGGATGGACTTATCAGAAGCCCAAAAGCATAGAATGGAGCAGTTGAATGAGCTAGATGAGATCAGACAAGAAGCAATTCTAAGAACTGATCTAGTTCAATATCAAAGAACTAAATGGCATGACAAATATATCAAAGAGAAGAAGTTTAAAGAAGGAGATTGGGCATTGTTATTTGACTCCAAGTTTAAAGATTTTCAAGGGAAATTTCAGACTCATTGGCTTGGGCCATATGAGATTGATAAGATCTTTGACAATGGAGCTGTAAGAATCAAGACCATTGATGAGTTTCAAACTCCTCTTTTAGTGAATGGCCATAGATTGAAAGTTTATCATAAGCCACTCTCTAAAGAGGATTTTGTCAAGATGTTTCAAGAAAGTTCTGCAATCAGGCTGGTACAGAAGAATTCTTCTTCTCCACCAGCCTAGCTTTTGTTTTTCAAGTTTAAAAAAAAAAAAAATGGTATAAGCCTGAAAACCAATCATTGATTGGCAGTCTTATGCAGAAAATATAGGGTGAAAATCAGGGACACCTGACACTCTATATTTTCCAAAAAAAATCTGTCTTTTATTTCATTTCATTTCACCACCCACTCCATTTCATTCCACTTCATTCCATTTCATTTCATTTCATTTCACTTCATTCCACTTCATTTCATCCATTCCATCAATAAAATTCTTTTTTTTATGACCATTTCCATTGGTCATTTGTCATTTGTTCATTTCTATTCAACCAAGTAATAGCTGTGTCAGTTTCCGCAGCTGACATCTGTTTCCGCAGCTGACTCCAGTTTCCGCAGCCAGAAGCAGATTCCGCAGCTACTACTCTGCTTTCAAAGAGAATGTACAGTTAGATGTTAATTTCATAATTATAAAATAAAATGCAGGTGAGAGGATCAATGGAACATTCAAGACACCAATGGAGATCAATCAGTTGAAGACCAAGGGCAAAAGCAAGGATTCCAAAGGTATGAATAAAGTTTATTTCGAATAGTATTGAAAAACACATTTTTATATAATTTTAAACCATGAGCTCTACCCATTACGCGCAATAATTATATTGACAGTTCCGTAACCTGTCACGATCTCCATGTTATCCTCTTGCATTCATTCATAAACGGTTTCATCATTGAAATTCCGATTCTCACTCATGTTCCAATATCCCACCGAAGATAATGAGATGTATTTGAGTTGACAAAGGACTCTTACAAGCCGCATAACTTCATAACCGTTGATTGAAACGTGTTCATATTTATTACACAGCCACCAAAATTCAAAACGCGGCCGAATGCATTATACTTTGTTAACCTCTTTGTCGTGTCTCTGTCGTGTTTACAAAACCCCACTTTACTCATTCTCACTCTCTGTTTCACTCCATTTCGTTCCTTTTTCTCATTCTCACTTCCGTATATCTACCCACAGTCTTACTCCATTCCGTTTATGGTGCTCATTTCCATTCTATGATACATTCCCACAGTTATTGTGCTCAATCCTGTGTATTCAGTCATTCCATTTCCACTTAAACCCTCACAGAGGCAAAATAGTGAAGCACAGAAAAGTGAAATGGGTAAGTTGCTAAGGGCAGAGCCGGAAGGAACAAAGTTTATAGAGGGATATCCGCAAGCAAGAGAGATATTGAAGAAAGCTAAATGGCTGCGTTTTATTCAGAAATTCAGAGGTTACCACAAAGAAGTTACGAAAGCGTTTGCAAGGTCATTTGATGGCTCGGAAGCAGAAATTGGAGACCTCAATTTTTTGGTCAATGAAGCATCAATAGCAACAGCCACAGAACTTCTTTAGGAGGGAGAACGTTGGTTCAAAATAAAAGTATCAGTGATGAGGCATGGAGAACAATCCTACGAAATCAAGGTATGGATATCACTGTTTTTAAAAGAGGAATCCCTGTGCATGCAATAAAAGAAGAATGGGCCACTGTACTACTAATTGTTCAGAAATTTATTACATGTGAAGGCCGTTTTGGGTCTATGTACATGTACCATACCAGGCTATTGATGAATTTTCTTGAAAACCAAACTCTCAATCTCCCTTATTTTCTATTCAATAGCTTAAAGAAAATGGCTGTGATTGTTCAAAAACACTTAGGAGATGTAGAGCCTCATCTTTATCACCACGGCCTTATAAAAATTCTGATTGAAAAGGAGCTAAAGGAAAGAAAAGATACATGGGAACAATTCCTAGTTAGAAACTTCTTTGAAGAACCTCAGGAAATTCCTAAAGGTAGTTCAATTAGAAGGAGTAGAAGAAAAAGAATGAATGTTGAAACCCAAATTACTCCTACTCAGGAAATTCCCGCAGCTAGCACAGCAAGAAGAAGTAGAAGGAAAAGAACAATAGAAGAAATCCAAAATACTTCTACTACTACTATGAAAAGAACTGATAGAAAAGAGAGATTGGTAAAAAGGAAGAAGAAGGAAATCAAGGCTAAGAAGCCAATAATACCAAAAGGGAAAGAAATTATTGAGGCTGTCCATAAAACTCCTTCTTCTGAAGAAGAAGATCATCAAATACTATCTGAAAGATTAGTTTATCTTCAAAAACAGTCATCTATATCCAAGAAGGCAGACAAAGGAAAACAGGAACAAAAGGACAGTGTACCACAGCATGTGAGGAGAAGCAGCAGGCTTAAGGGGAAATTGAGAAAAACGCAAATTAAGGGTCCTCATTTCATTGATTTGGGTGAGGAGACATCTGAACAGTCTCCAACTGACCATAGTCCATCTCAGTCAGTTAGTGAACCTGATTCCTTTCATTCCCAATCATACAATGAGCATACTCCATCTTATTCTCAGCAAAATATTAATGTAAGCCCTCCTCGGCCAGATTTTGAACATAATTCTCCTTTACAGCATTTTGGGGACAGCCCAATGAAAATGACACCGGAAGTAGACCCCAAGCAGCAGGAGTTATATTACTATATAGAATCCTTGGAAAAGGCAGCCACAGGTCCAAGTACCTCTTCTATTCAGCCTCATACATTGCAGGATGATTTAGTTCAGTCATTAAAACAGGAAATTTTTGAGCTGGAACTTTTAAATCGGCACATCAAAAATGAAAATGAAACATTGAAAGAACAAGGAAAACTGGACAAGATCATCCATGATAATACTATGTTACATTTGGGAATATGGCAAAAGAAGAATAAGAAATTGAAAAGGAAATGCCAGAAATTGAGTAGAGCACTTGTGAATATCAAATTTAGGTGCTTAATGAAGAAACCCAGAATGATGGCAGTACCAAAGAAGAAGAGAAGGGGATTGGATGTGCTGGCTGAAGTATCAAGGCACATGAACTGAACAAAGAGTATCAAAATTTTGGTTGCATGAGGACATGCAACACCTTCACAGTGGGGGTATGTTGAGTCCCAAATTTGCATCTTTTCCATACATTTTTCCATACCTTTTTTCACTCACCTAAACCTCCCAAATTGTCAATATCATGTGCAAAAGGGCATCTAACATGGTTTTTAATTATATTTTTGTGTTTGCTATTTGATCTAGATTTTGTTCATTCAACTGCGGAATCTTGCCACTTTCCGCAGCTGCTGCAACTTTCCGCAGCTATTTTGTGAAACTCTATGCTACATGTGTCTACAAGGGAAACGAGCCACATGGGCAGGTCAGGAATGACGTGGACATGGTTCGTGTCCTATTGGTTCAAGCAAACTCGTCCAAAGAAGCCACGGTCAAAGGCGTCCACATGGAAGTCAACCATGGAGTTTCATGTCGGCCGGACTCTGTTTCGTGTCACATGAAGACCCATACGGCCGTTTCTAAGCCCGCGGAGGTTAAATCGACATCTGTACAGGGTTCTAGAGTCGAATTCAAGCATCCACCTTTCGTAGATTTACTTTCCAACACGGCCATGCTCCTATATCCGTGGACGTAGTGGTCTACGTGCTCTCCACTAGCATGAACTTTAGGAAACAGTTATAGTTTGTTGTTATATATATTGCATTTGCATACGCATATGAAGTTAGTCGATATTAGTGAATGTAGTCTCTGTTATCTTTTGATTAGTCTGCTCTGTAGTGATTACGCTGCACTTGTGCCGTAACATTACCATTCTGTAATGACTGCTTTTTAATATGAGAAGACTCTGCTTTTCAACTTAATTCGTATTTGAGGACCGTTGCCAAGGCTGTGTAGAGGGCCCCTGCTCAGCTAAGGTTTTGTGTATTAGTGTATATTTCTCATTTCATTTCTTTAAAAATCATTGTATCATAATCCATCCATATGTTCATACTTTGCAGTTGTTTCATTTCTGTTCATATATTTCCATAATTTCCCTTTCATTTCTGTCTTTCATGTTTTATGATTGTTAATCACTGATCAGTGTTCTTGTGCAGGTTTTAGATAGACAGCCCGGGCATTTTTATAGCTTTTTGACTAATGACATGGATCTAACATTGTTCTGCTGCTAGTTTATTTTTCATAGCTTTTGTTTAATTTCAGTCTTGCTTTGTTCATTTCAGTTTTGCTTATCTGCTTTAGTAGTTAAATTTAGATATATTAAGTTGCTCATAGCATCTTCAGTTGCCTCCGAAAGCCACAGCTGGACTGATGGTGAGGGACTGCATTATGAAATGTGTAGTTTAGTATTAGTTTTTTTTCTGCAAATTTAGATATATTAAGCTGCTCATAGCATCTTCAGTTGCCTCCGAAAGCCACAGCTGGACTGATGGTGAGGGACTGCATTATGAAATGTGTAGTTTAGTATTAGTTTCTTTTCTGCAAATTTAGATATATTAAATCATGTATGACATCTTCAGTTGCCTCCGAAAGCCACAGCTGGACTGATGGTGAGGGATTGAATCATGAGTGTATGGTCTAGTATTAGTTTATTTTCTGCAAATTAAATATCAGTTACACAAGTTGTTTATGATTACTTCCGAAAATCATAGCTGGACTAATGATGAAGGGTCAGAAGATAAATTGATGTAATCTGATTTAGATTTATTTTATTGCAATTTTTAATTTCCTTAAACATAGTTTCCTTTGTGTTTAGTCAGCAGCAAGAATAGTTTGATTTTCATGTTCACTAGTTTACTGTTTTGATTTATTGGATTAGCAGCATCTTTTCATTTCATCAGTACATTTTCATTTTCTTTCAAAGTCTTGTCATTGTAATTTTCAATTTTCTTTTAAAGTTTCAAGTTGGTAAATAATTATAGGGGATATCACTTCCTTGAACAAATATAACCAAACTTGTTTTCATTTTAGAATTTCCATTTCACCTTAGAAAAACCAAAAACGACAAAAATTAAGAAATAGGTTATCTTGCACATATAGTGCGCCGCACTTCATCAGCTTACGATTCCCGGATTGACAAATTAAATGCAGCAATTTAGGACACACTAAATTGACCAAACAGTACCGTAAAAATTGGTTGCAAGTACACGGACTGTAGTCTCTTTGGTATCAATTTCAGAGACGAAGGATGAAACAATGACACGTGGCAAGTCATACAATTTGGCTCTACTGAACCAGTCCATAATTAGGTCATTGTGGGAGATTGGAGACAACTTTTTCTTGGAGAATAGGGCTACATTGATACTGAAATTGAAATATTAAAGTTCTGCAATCATAGAGATAATCCAATTTCAATATCGAGCTCCTCAAAATCAAGAAAAAGGTGTGTATTTTGTTTTCCGAATTGCATAAGTCTTGATTGAAGAATCAATTTGAATTGATTCCAAGGGCATATTATATATATCAGTATTGGGTTCTAAAATTTTTCCCGTAAAAATAATTCAACACCCATTAAGCCTTCAGAAGGCTCTACTATGACTCATGAAGATGAAGGACTGCAACATGATCTATCAAAATTACAAGAGCAAGTGCAACAAATTTCACTCTCGCAAAGAGCAACAAAAAATGAAATGGAATTTTTGAAGAAAGGCGTGGAAGTGAAGATGGAAGGTTTGAAGAAAGGCATGGAAGCTAAGATGGATGGCGTGGAAGGTAAGATGAATGGCATGGAAGCTGGCATGGAAGCTAAGATGGATGGCATGGAAGCTAAGATGGATGCCATGAAAGACAACATGGAAAACATGAAGAATGATCTAAAATTAGACATAGAAGGTTTGACAAAGTTGATACAAGAAATTTTTCCTAATGGTGAAAAGATAGTAGAAGAACCTCATGGTGAGAACACAATAAATGTTAATCGTGATTTCATAAACTCTAATGTTGGCGGGAAGAACCACCATATTCCAAAAATGGATATGAGGAAGTTTGATGGAAAGGATCCTGTAACATGGATAATACAGATGGAGCAATATTTTGATCTCCATAACGTGCAAAACACGCAAAAGGTACGCATTGCAACTTTACATTTAGAACAAAATACATTTGTATGGTATCAATGGCTTTGCTCCCGTAAAAAAATTGTCACTTGGTCAATTTTTACGTAGGAAATGATAGCACATTATGAGGATACAAAGAGCAACACCTTCTTTACCCAATTGATAAATCTCAAACAAAAGGGTTTAGTGGGGCAGCACATTGAGGACTTCCAAAAATTGAATATAAGGGTAACTGATATTCCAGAGGAACACAAGATCGATCTCTTCATAGGCACTTTAAAGGATAACATCCAACATGAAGTTCATGTTTTGGAACCGGATTCATTGGAGAAGGCATTCAAGTTGGCAAGAAAAGTTTAATGTAAAATAATGGCGACAAGGAAGCCTACCACTCAATTCTATAAATAAGGAAGTGTTGCTATGCCTAGATTTCCACAACCTACAAGGTTGACACCACAACAATTGGAAGAAAAAAGAGCAAAAGGGCTTTGCTACAGTTGTGATAGCAAATACACTAAAGGTCATAAGTGTGCTGAGAAGAAACTATTTTACATAGATTGTGAAGAAGAAGAAGAAAATGAACAAGAAGAGGATATACACCAGGAACCACCCCTAGAAGAGGAAGAAATGAATCCGACCATATCGTGTAATGCACTCGCAGGAATTACCACTCCTCAAACTCTCAAGATAGAAGGACATATAAAGAAGAAAAGGGTAATAGTGTTGATTGATTCAGGTAGCACCCATAATTTTATTCATTATAAGGTAGCCAAGGAATTAAAATGTTTCCTATACCCAGCACCAGAATGTCAAGTGATGGTTGCAAATGGAGGAACTATAAATTTCTCTGGAAAATGCCATAATATCAAGCTAACCATGGGGGAATATGTATTGAATAGTTCAATGCTTTCCATTCCTATGGGAGGTGTTGATGTTGTACTAGGAGTACAATGGTTACAATCTTTGGGGATGGTAGCTTTTAATTTTCAAGAACTTTTATTGAAATTTTTTTCAGAAGGAAAGGAAGTCAAATTACGGGTTATTGCAGGGAATCCAGGAAAGATAATAAGCTCTAATGTCATGAAAAAGCTTATAAAGAAAGAACAACGAGGCATAATTGCACAATTATGCTCACTAGAAGTTCCAACATCAAAATCATCTATTTCTGCAGATCTCCAACAAGTCTTGGACAATCATTCCAAGGTGTTTGAAACTCCCAAAGGACCCCCACCTATTCGTGATCATGATCATGCTATTCATTTGATTCCAGGAAGTGTTCCTCCAAACATCCGGCCTTATAGATATCCTTACTTCCAAAAGAGCGAAATTGAACGCATGATTGCAGAAATGTTAGAGGCGGGTATAATTCAACCTAGTCAAAGTTCTTTCTCTGCTCCTGTAGTATTGGTACCCAAGAAGGATGGATCATGGCGAATGTGTCCGGATTATAGGGAGCTCAATAAGCTCACCATTAAAGATAAATTTCCCATTCCTGTGATTGATGAATTATTGGATGAATTACATGGAGCAATTTATTTACCAAGTTGGATCTTCGTTCAGGATATCATCAAATTAGAATGAAGACTGAAGATATTCCAAAAACAACATTTCAAACTCATGAGGGTCATTATGAATTTTTGGTCATGCCTTTTGGCCTCACCAATGCACCTTCTACATTTCAAGGGTTGATGAATTCCATTTTCAAACCCTTCCTTAGAAAATTTGTGCTAGTATTTTTCGATGATATACTAATCTATAGCAGGTCTTGGAATGATCATGTTGAACATGTTGACAGGGTGCTCAAACTATTGCAGGAGAAACAATTATATGAAAAAACATCCAAATGTTTCTTTGGAGTACAAGAGGTGGAATATCTGGGTCATATTGTATCTCACGAGGGTGTTAAGGTAGACCCCAACAAAATTAAAGCCATTAAGGAATGGAAAGTCCCCACAACCATAAAGCAGTTGCGAGGATTTCTCGGGTTAACAGGGTATTATCGCAAGTTTGTTAAGAATTATGGGAGAATAGCAGCACCTCTAACAACATTATTGAAGAAAGATCCATTTTCATGGACTCCTGAAGCAACTAAGGCCTTTGAACGTCTTAAAGAGGCAATGTGCCTAGCACCGGTCTTAGCTACACCAGACTTCACAAAAACTTTTATTGTGGAATGTGATGCCTCAGGAAATGGAATTGGTGCAGTTTTAATGCAGGAAGGAAGACCCATTGCTTTTGAAAGTCGTCCAATCAAAGGAAAGTATTTACAGAAACCTATTTATGAGAAGGAAATGTTAGCAATACTGCATGCACTAAAGAACTGGAGAACTTACCTAATGGGAAGACACTTCAAGGTAAAAACTGATCATGATAGTCTGAAACACTTTTTGGAACAAAGACTATCTTCAGAAGAGCAGCAAAAATGGGTCACAAAGATGTTGGGTTATGACTTTGAAATAATCTACAAAAAAGGAAAGCTTAATGTTGTTGCAGATGCACTCTCCAGAAAGAATGAAGAGGTGGAAGCATTGCTTTGTGCCATTTCTATTATCCAACCAGATTGGATAACCGAAGCAAGAGATGAATGGAAGAAGGACAAAGATGTATGGACACTCATTCAAAAGTTGCAGCAAGATCCTAGTACATCCGATACATTTAGTTGGAAAAATGATTCCTTATGGTACAAAGATCGCTTATATCTTTGTAAGAATTCCCAACTAAAACAAAAGATTCTTTTCGAATTGCACACTTCTCCTTTAGGAGGACACTCAGGATTTTTAAAAACTTACCACAGGGTGAAGAAAGAATTTTTTTGGGATGGCCTTAAATCTGATATTCAAAAGTTTGTGGCAGAATGTTTGGTTTGCTAGCAGAATAAAGTTGAGACAATTAAGACCTTGGGACTTCTACAACCTTTATCCATTCCAAGTCAACGTTGGGAGGATATTTCAATGGATTTTATCACAGGTTTACCTAAGTCCGAAGGAAAGAGTGTCATCATGGTGGTAGTTGATAGACTTACCAAGTATGCACACTTTTGTGTATTATCTCATCCATTTAAAGCAAGTACAGTTGCTACTACATTTATGGACAGAATTCAAAAGCTACATGGAAGCCCAAGGGTTATTGTGAGCGACAGAGATCCCATTTTTACTGAAAATTTTTGGACGAAGTTATTTTCTTGTTTGGGTACTCAATTAGCTCATAGCTCATCGTATCATCCTCAATCTGATGGTCAGATTGAGATAGTAAATAAATGTTTGGAATGATATCTTCGTTGTTTTGTATCTGATAAACAAACACAATGGGTCAAGTGGTTACCTCTCGCTGAATGGTGGTATAACACTTCCTTCCATACTGCAGCAAAAATGACCCCATTTATGGCACTTTATGGATATCATCCACCATCCATAACATCATCTTTAAGGGAAAATTCGAAGGTTCAAGCAGTGGAAGATCACATCGAGCATCAGCAAGAAGTTCTCCAACTCTTAAAGGATAACCTGAATTTGGCACAAAATCGAATGAACAACAGGCAGATCAACATCGCAGTGAGAGAAGTTTTGATGTAGGAGATTGGGTATTTTTACGGCTACAACCATATAAACAAATGTCCCTCAAGCAAGCAAAGAAGGATAATAAATTATCGCCAAAATACTATGGTCCTTACAAGGTGTTGCAAAAGATTGGCACTATGGCATACAAATTGGAGCTTCCTGCTTCTTCGCGAGTACATCCAGTTTTCCATGTTTCATGCTTAAAGAAGGTTATAGGTGAAAATATTCCAGTTCAAACAATATTGCCAGAACTTGATGAGGAAGGAAAAATCATATTGGAACCTGAAGCGGTCACGGAAACAAGAACTCGACAAATACGGAATCGATCAATTTCAGAGTATCTCATAAGGTGGAAGAACTTACCCACTGAAGATTCTACATGGGAGGATGAGAATTTTATACAGAAGCACCCAGAGCTACTCAAGCGTTGAGGACAACACTTTTTTGAAGGAGAGGGGCATGTTAGGTCCCTATATTACTAGTATAGTCCCTTATTGTTGTTAGTGTAACCCCCTTATTGTTATTATTGTACCCTTGTAACCCCTATTTTGTTATTATTGTGCCCTTAAATTATTATTGTTAGGTTGGCTAGGATTACATTGTGGCCCACTAGGATTACATTAGGGCCCCATGGACTCCTATATATAGAAAGGAGGTTTTGTAAATTATATCATCCAAGAATTGTTCATTTATGTAATATATTAGAGGATTCCCCCTCGAAGTGGCTTATTTCTAAGGCGTTGATATCTCTTTTCTTCTATTTTTGGAGCTGGTTACACAACATAAGGTATTCTTATTATTGTAGAAAATTCCAGATTTGGAATATTACAGTGGTATCGGAGCAACAATCTTGGCTCATCCTGTGAGCTCAAGCATTATGGAGTCTTCTCATGGGGAGGAGGATATTTGAAGAAGAAATCAGAGCAAACCCTTGTTGTCTAGAGAAATGAGGTTCTCAAAACTTCTCTTGACAAATCTACAGTGAAAAAGATGGGGAATCAAAGAAATTAGGAGGGAAACACATGAAGACCCCTCAACAAAATCTATACAGGAGGAAGATTATAAGTCCTCATCTTTTGGATATGAGCACTTAGCCATATCATCATATCTACCACGTTCTATAAACAATTTCTTCATGAAGAGGAAGGAAGGAGATGTGCCAAAGAGAGATACTCTTGGTGATTATTTGCAGGAATATGAAGATCAATTCAAGGAGTTCAAAGATCACTTGAATTTCCAAGTGTTTTTCCAAATGAAGGAAAATAGCACAAGGAGCAAGAATCAGGGTGAGGGTAGATTATTTCTATCCACTTTTTATGGATCACCTCTATTTCTAGCTAGGGCTTGGGTTAAGGATCTAGACACCTTTGTGGAGCAACATCAAGTTTGAGAATTTGAAGCCATCAAAGTAGCAGTGCTACATTTTGAGGGTAAGACCTATGTTCGGTGGTTGTTTGAATCATTTTCCTTAAAGAATGAAAATACATCTACTTATGCAAATTTCATTAAAATATTAGTAGAGAGGTTTGATGATATTTCATCTTCTATTGCAACTATCAAACCACATCAAACAAAACTTTTGCATGTTTTGGGAGGGTGTATAAATCCAACTCCATTTATGAAAACCAATGAAGAGGAGGTGAGCTTGTCTGATGCTTTGCCAAGGGAATATCTCCTTTGGATGAAGGTATTTCTTCTCAAAGGAAAGTCACGAATATTCCTTCTTCAAAAGAAGACCAAGATTTGAGGTCTCTTGTTGAAGATAAGGCAACTTCAACTATTGAAGAGGAGAAAGGGAAGACAGGGGAGAATAACGTAGTCATGATAAAAGAACTTGAAGCACCTCATGGAGAAGAGGATGAAGCACTTGGTCCAAGAAAAGAAACTCTTGCACTCTTGCAAGGAGTTCCAAAAGGTCTCACACATAGAGCTCTTGGCATAACACATGAGCAACATGTAATTTCATTGCCAAGTGATGGGATCTTGAAGATAGGAGGAAAAGAGGAGGAATGGCATCATAAGATGAAGAGCATGAATCCTTCTCTATTTCAGAGTTTGAAAGAAAAAATAAGGCAAGAGGACCCATGCAACAAAGGTAGGGGCAAATCTATCCACCTACATTCACATCCTACTCTATGCCTTGGTGCCTCTTTGCAAGGAGGCATTTCAGCAGGAAGATCTCCTGATTGAAGGGAAACTAAAGTGTTCTCTCAACTATATGCAACAGCAACATATTTTTTTAAAGAGGGAACCTTGGAAGGAGCCACTACATCGCTGAAAACCATTGATGGAAGGCTAGGAAAATTTATGAAGTTGACCATGTTTTCTTCCATTCATCTATTTGTGTTGGAGGGGGTAGATTCAGAAATTTGTGCTGATATGAGCATAGTATCAAGAGGCTATTTCATAGCTTTGGGGTAGAAAAGGATACTCCAATATATAATGAATATATCTGAGCATAACAAAAAAATAATTTCATTTTTGCATGCAGGAGCAAAGAGGTGGAAGTTTTTGAGAAAAAGAACCTTTCAAGGGAAGGGTGACTTTCCTAAACTTCAATCTTGTCTTGAGAAAGATCATCTGCAAGAGGGGTAGCAAAACAAGGTTGGGAATACTCAAACATGTGACTGTCACATCAATCATGTAAAGGTGGAGAGCCATCATATGACAAATGCATCATTTCAGATTTCTACAACACTGTCAATGTTGGGAAGCCTAGACCCTTATTCGGAGTCCCAACTCTTGATGGAATATTATAAGGACCTATTCACATGTAAGGTTCTTGATGGGAAAGAAATGGATGGAATGTATAAATTAGTTAATGGAATCATTCATGTTCATGATCAGATCTATTTAACTAAAGATTCCAAGCACAAGAAAAAACTACTTAACACAACTTATGAGGTCTTGCTTTCAAACCCCACTAGTTTCATTAAAACATGTCATACTATCTTAGATGGATTCATGTGGTAAAATTTCAAAGAGGAGATGCACTCTCATATGAGTAAGTGTATGGATCATTTTTTGGTTGAGGAGGAACATAGCTTTTGAGAAGAGTTATCATTATCACCTCCTTATTCATTGAGTGTGAGAGCGAGCTCATCCATGAGCTAACTTGCTGATTTTAAACAAGTGTATGATAAAAATTGTATTTCTGAAACTCATGATGTATTTATTATATACTTGAATTTTCTTAACACTCATGCCTAGGTCTTGGCTCCAAGAGGGGGCACTTTTGCTGATGGGCTTGATGAGCCACTTTGGGCCATGAACAATGGTGATGTTGGTCATTCCTTGGGAGATCTTGGAGAGATGATGTACTCTTAATGGTGTGTTTCCTTAACACCAACCATCATACACCTTCTCCAAGCACGTAAGAAGGATGGGGCAGCAAACAGGTGTTGGGGAGAATGCTTGTCATATCATATCCTATGGCAGTTAGGAGGAAAACTGTGCTGGTTGCACATGAGGGACCATTTTCCTTCTCCCTTATTGTATATGGTAGCTAGCATGATCTTATTTATGATCCCACATGCTGAAGATGTTCTTATCATTGTTGGGGGCATGGTTGGAGGAGAGGCACACTTGTTGGATCAGTCTTTGGGGGAAGAAACTCCCTACTTTTTCTGCATTACATGTTCCAAGGGGAGCATGAGAAACTATATGGCCACCATTGCATATCACTTGTTTCTTTATGATGTGGACCATATGTTTTGTTGGAGCACTTGGGGTATGCCTCTCATGATCACTTGGGAGGAGCTTTTCTATGAATTACCAAGATGGCGGGTGATTCATTTTATTTGGATGATAACATGGAGGAGGGAGACCTCCAATGAAATTCCCCATGATCGTCATCACTTCTTTCCTGAGAAGGCCATGGATCAGTAAGAAGGTTTCCATCACAACCTTCCATTCTTTCAGGATGAGATCCATTGGGTTTATTCACCAAAGGCCAACTTGCACACTTGGGAGGAGCCATTGGGAGATGGAATTTTTGAAGAAATTTTGAAGCAATGCAGGAGACTATGGGACAAGAGGGCCACAAGAGGAAGAGGGGAAAATTTGTAGCACCCTTGCAGTTGCTTGAGGACAAGCAACATTTGGGAGGGGGCAACTGTACTATTCCTAATTTAGCTTCAGCTAAAAGGAATATTAGATTTTTCTTTTGTAATATAGATGCATGAATAATATAGCAAGGAGGCTCCTAATTTGCTCAAGCATGAATAAAAATCCTTCCTAATGTGAAATGGGATCATGAAATAAACAATTCAAGCATCCACATGTGTGAACAAGATATAAAACTATGTGGACAAGGTCAATTTTGACCAAGTCAACATGATTTATTCCCAAATGAGTGGATTCTAAATAAAGCCAGCTCAATGTGAATAGAGATCAATCAAGCTAGATAAAATGAAGGCACCTTGAGTGTAAAAAAGGAAAAGGCATGAAGAATCATTCAAGGTTGACCAAGTCAAAAAATATGTCTACATACATTGCACCATCTTGTTGGACAGTGCAGTTTTTGTGGAGGAGCCTTTACATGGAAGCAACCTCAATGGGGGTGGGACCCTTGGTGAGGAAGCTCATCAATTATATAATGAAGGAGATATAAAGCATATGGATACATTGGAGATTATATTTTCAGGAGGTATACTTAGACTTCCTACATACTTAGCTGTTTAGCTAAGTTGGTGCACTTCTTAGTGAAAGGGTTTACTCGGGTGGGGATTCCCTACTCTTTCTTGGAGATCTTGCTTGAGAAATATAAGAGAAGGTTTCTGATGTGAATTTTCCACTACCTGGTGTTGGGCCAAGCATCTAACTTCAGAAAAAACACATTCCCTTCAGAAAAATATGTTATTTCTTAAGGTGTTCAGTGGAAGGGGTGAAAACCCCATTTTGAGGAGCTAGTTTCCCAAGAGGGGGATCAACCTTTCTTTGGGAAAGCTAGAGGGAGCATCTACAGAAATTTATTTTCATGTTGAGACATCTTATGTAGAGCTTCATTCATACGGTGTTATTCAACCACAGTTTCTCTTGTATATCTTTTCTGTCAAGAAACCCTTGTCGGGTCTTCTTCGATCTGTATAAAAGAGATTAGATCTCTGTTTTGATGCCTAATTGAGTATTATAATAAGAATATCAGACATATTTCTCTATTTTCTGAGTTTTACCTCCATTATACTGTGCAATCTCTTATGCGGCAGCTCCAGCATTTTGCAGTCTTGGGGTTTTGGCAATTTTTAGCTGTCTTGAGCATGGGAGGCCTGTTTGACTAGGCTAAAGGAATTTTTTTCTGTAAATATTTTTCATGAATGTCCTATATTGTCTATTCTGAGGGGGAAAACTGTTATTTTTCACTTTTATAGCTCAATATTCAGAAAAAAAATGTTTTTAAGGGAAAAAAAGTTGATTTTCCCCACTTGATGAATTGTATAAGAGCATAGTTTGATGTTGTGATTGTTATTATGATAGATATGAGTTAAAACAGACTACATGGTTTGATTAATTTTTGTTCTCCAACTTTTTAATACCTTCAGGTATTCTTATTGTTGTAGAAAATTCCAGATTTGGAATATTGAAGTATCTGATGTACTACGATCTTGCTGCAACTTTTGAATGAGTGACCACACTTATTCATCCTTCTTCCATTCATCCCTTGCTTCCATTATCCAATTTGGTTGGATAATAAAAATTGCACAAAGCAATGCTACCACCTCTTCGTCGTTTCTTGAGAGTGAATCTGCAACAACATTTAGCTTTTCTTTTTTGTAGATGATTTCAAAGTCACAACCCAACATCTTTGTTACCCATTTTTTCTTCTCTTCTGAAGAAATTCTTTGTTCCAAATTTTTTTTAAGGCTATCATGATCAATTTTTACCTTGAAGTGTTCTCCCATTAGGTACGGTCACCATTTATTCTATGCATGTATTATTTCCAACATTTCCTTCTCACAAATATCCTTGTGTAAATACTTTCCTTTGATTGGGTGATTTTAAAAATCAATGGGTCTTCCTTCTTGCATTAAAACAACACCATTTCCTGAAGCATCACATTCCACAATAAAGGCTTTTATGAAATCTGGCATAGCTAAGACCGATGCTAGGTACATTGCCTCTTTAAGATGTTCAAAGTCCTTAGTTTCTTACGGATTCCATGAAAATGTGTATTTCTTCAATAATTTTGTTAGAGTTGCTGCTATTCTCCCATAGTTCTTAACAAAATTGTGATAATACCCTGTTAGCCCGAGAAATCCTTGCAACTGCTTTATGGTTGGCGGAATTTCCACTCCTTAATGGCTTTAATTTTGTTAGAGTCTACCTTAACACCCTCATGAGATACAATATGACCCATATATTCCACCTCTTGTACTCCAAATAAACATTCGGGGGTTTTTGCATATAATTGTTTCTCCTCCAATAGTTTGAGCACCTTGTCAACATGTTGAACATGATCCTTCCAAGACCTGCTATAGATTATTATATCATCAAAAATTAATAACACAAATTTTTGAAGGAAGGGTTTGAAAATGGAATTCATCAACCCTTGAAATGTAGAAGGTTCATTGGTAAGTCCAAAAGGCATGACCAAAAATTCATAATGACCCTCATGAGTTCAAAATTGTGTTTTTGGAACATCTTCAGTCTTCATTCTAATTTGATGATTTCCTAAACGAAGATCCAACTTGGTAAAATAAATTATTCAATGTAATTCATTGAATAATTCATCAATCATAAGAATGGGAAATTTATCTTTAATAGTGAGTTTATTGAGCTCCCCATTATCTAAACACATGGGCCATGATCCATCCTTCTTCTGCACCAATAATACTAGAGCAGAGAAATAAATTTCACTAGGTTGAATTATACCAACCTCTAACATTTCTGCAAGCATACATTCAATTTCACTCTTTTGGACATAAGGATATCTGTAAGGCCTGATGTTTTAAGGAACACTTCCAAAAATCAAATGAATAGCATGATCATGATCACAAATAGGTTGGAGTGCTTTGAGCGTTTCAAACACCTTGGAATGATTTTCCAAGAATTTTTGGAGATCTGGAAAAATAGATGATTTTGATGTTGGAACTTCTAGTGAGAATAATTGTGGAATTTTGCCTCATTCTTCTTTCTTCGGAGGCTTTTCATGACATTAGACCTTCTAATATTTCTTTAATTCCATACCATACCGCATAATTCAAATTCCTTTCCTTTCAAAAACAAATTCAAGAAATTTTTTTGAAATTAAAAGCTACCATCCCCAAAGATTGTAATAATATTACTCCTAGTACAGCATCAACACCTCCCATTGGAATGGAAAGAATTGGACTATTCAATACATATTCACCCATTGTTAGCTTGATATTATGGCATTTTCCAGTGAAATTTATAGTTCCTCCATTTGCAACCATCACTTGACATTCTGGTGTTGGGTATAGGAAGCAATTCAAATCCTCGGCTACCTTAAAATGAATAAAATTATGGCTACTACCAAATCCAATCAACATTATTACCTTTTTATTCTTGATATGTCCTTCTATCTTGAGAGTTTGAGGAGTGGTAATTCTTGCCAATGCATTATAGGATATGGTTGGACTCATTTCTTATTTCTCTAGGCTTCGTTCTTGGTGTATATCCTCTTGTTTTGAAGTTTCTTTTTCATTTTCTTCCTCATCTTCACAATCTATGTAAAATAATTTATTCTCAGCACACTTATGACCTATAGTGTACTTTCTGTCACAACGGTATCAAATCCATTTTGGTATTTTTTCTTCCAATTGTTGTGGAGTCAACCTTGTGGGTTGTGGAAGTATAGGAGTAGCAACACTTCCATCTTTATACTTGTGAGTGGTAGGATTCCTTGTTGCCATAATTTTACATTCAATTTTTGTTGCCAACTTGAATGCCTTCTCCAACGGATCAGGTTCCCAAAGGCAAACCTCATGTTGGATGTTATCCTTTAAAGTACCTATGAACACATGAATCCTATGTTCCTCTGGAATATTAGCTACCCTTATATTAAATTTTTGGAAGTCCTCAATGTCCTCCATCACTGAACCCTTTTGTTTGAGATTTATCAATTGGCTAAAGAAGGTGTCGCTCTTTGTATCCTCATAATATACTATCATTTCCTCCGTAAAAATCGACCAAGTGACATTTTTTTTACAGGAGAAAAGCCATTGATACCATAATAATTTATTTTCTTCGAAATATAACGTTGCAATGCGTACCTTTTGTGTGTTTTGCGCATTATTGAGATCAAAATATTGCTCCATATACAGTATCCATGTTACGGGATCCTTTTAATCAAACTTCCTCATTTTATTTTATTAAATCATGATTAACATTTGTATTTCTCTCATCATGAGTTTCCTCTACTATCTTTTCACCATTAGGAATCATTTCTTGTATCAACTTTGTCAAACCTTCCTTCAAACTTTCCATGTCTTCCTTCAAACCTTCCATTTTTTCTTCCATACCATTCTTCAAACCATCCATCTTAGCTTCCATGTCTTTCTTCAAACCATCCATATTAGCTTCCATGCCCTTCTATAAACCATCCATCTTAGCTTCCATGCCTTTCTTTAAAACTTCCCTTTCATTTTTTGTTTCTCTTTGTGAGAGTGAAATTTGGTGCACTTGCTCTTGTAATTTTGATATATCATGTTGCACTTGTTCATCTTCATGAGTCATAGTAGAGTATTCTGAGGGATTAATGAGGGTTGAATTATTTTTAGTGGGAATTTTAGAACCGAATAATGATATCTAGGCTTCAATATTCCCTTAGAATCACTTCAAACTGATTTTTTAAACAATACTTATGCAATTTGATAAAACAAATACACACTTTTTTCTTTCTTTTGAGGAGCTCAATATTGAAATTGAATTATCTCTGTTATTGTAGATCTTCAATATCTAAAATTTGGTCATGTATTATCCCTCTTAAGAATATTTTGAATGCCACTAGTCCGACCTAATTTGGATGCTTCAAGAAAATTGTATGCCCAATCTCCCACAATGACCTCATTATGGATTGGTTCAGTAGAGAAAACTTTTATGGCATTCCACGTGTCATTTTTCCTCCTTCAGCTCTGAAATTGATACATAGGAAACTACAGTCAATGTACTTTCAGACACATCTTATAGATCTATAATCCTATGTTCAAAGAGAGACTTATGATGATTTTACCAAGGTCACCTATTTTAGATGAAATTTGGGAGCCTACAAAAAATATATCTTCCACACATCATATCTTCGAATATATTGCTAGCCAAGATCTAAAAGTTGTACATGATATTACTCAGGCTTTCAGCTTCATGTGTTAAAAATTTCAGCTTTTGAACCTTCATAGAAACAAAGTTATAGCGAAAATTCCATGATGACTTGTTTGCAACAGCAAAACCATAGAATCCAAAGCTCTAATACCAAATATTATGAAACCAATTCCAAAAATAGAAGAAAAGCGAGATCAATGCCTTATAATTCAGCCACTTCAAGGGGGAAACCTCTTTTACATTACATAAATGAACAATTATTCGATGATACAAATGACAAAACCTCCTTCTATATATAGGAGTCCATGGGGTCACAATATAATCCTATTGAACCTAACAATAATAATGTAAGGGAAAAATAATAACAATATGAGGCTTACAAGGGTACAACAATAACAATAAGGGGGCTACACTAACAACAATAAGGGAGTACACTAGTAATATAGGGACCTAACATAGTTTTTCATCTAAGGCCATTGCTCAAAAAATTATCAGATCTGCTTTTTATTGGCTTACCATTTTCACTCACTGTTATAAGTTTGTACAAAGCTACAAGGATTTCCAGCAAGCATTATGAAGAAAAAAAATTAGCATTTTGTCCCTCCATCTTGTAATTTATGAATTCTGATTTTCCAAATGGGCATTAGATTTTATTGGTCTTATAAATCCTCCCTCTTCTACAGGTCACACTTTTATCTTAATTTCTACCGACTATTTCACTACATTGTTAGAATGAGTCCCCTTGAAAAACGCACATGATGAAAAATTCATCAAATTCATAGAAAATAATATTTTCTGATGTTTTGGACTACCTCTTGAATTTATCTCTGATAATGAGCCTACTTTCATTTCTGGTAATTTCATTGGATTTTGTAGCCAATGTCATGTAAATCATTCCATGTCATCAACATATTAACCCATAACAGTTTGGTTGAATTTACTAACAAGAACCTTATTAGAATTTGGAAAAAAATAATCCATGACAAATCTCATATCTAGCATATTGTGTTGAAATTTTCACTTTCGGTAGACTGCACCACTACTAAGTATAGCATGGGTGCCTCCCCATTTCAACATGTTTATGGAAAAGAATCCATTATGCCTCATGAACAAGAAATATGATCTCTTTTCCTAACTATACAAGCTAAAGAATTGATATCAAATGATATTCCTCATAAATTCTTCATGTTTTTTTTCCTTAGAAAAGCAACGAAACCATTCCTCAGAGAATTTGCATAAAAGAATCAAAATTGTTAGTAAGTATTTTGATAAGAAATCCAAGGGTGTTACTTTTGCTATTGATCAAAAGGTCCTTCTTTGGGACGCATCTCATGCTGATAAGGGAAAACATCACAAATTTCAAAGATTATGGATCGACCCTTTCAATATTTTTGCAATGATTAGACCTAACACTTATCTCCTCAAATATCTAAATGATCACCTCATCCCTTACATCACTAATGGCTTGTTCTTATCACCAAAAAATGATCACCTACCCATTTCTAACAAGGTGGACCGAAATACACCATGTAAGATCAATTTTACCATAGTAAAATTCCTTTCACTATAGTAAAATATTCTATAAACCACATTTTATTAAATTATTTATGGTTAAAACTAGAAACCCCATGACGAATAATTAAATAAATCATTACTTATTTGATTTTCCTCTAGGAATAATTAATTAAATCATTATTTAGTTAATATTCCTTGTCACATTTGACCCAATCAAGAAAATTAATTTAAAAAATCATTATTTATTCAATTTTTCTCGAGGAATAATTAACTAAATCATTACTTAGTTAATATTCCTTGTGAAATTTGACTAAATCACTCAGGAATGATTAAAAAATCATTATTTGTTTATTATTCCTTAACCACATCCTTGAAATAATAAATAAATCATTTATTTATTTATAATTTATAAATAAAGGTATTTAACCAATTTAAATATCTTTTCCCTCCAAAAAATATAATAAAATATTCCAAGTAGTTAAGTTCTAGATTGTGGTTAATAATATTTTATTATTCTCGATTTTTTAGAGTAACCCAATATTTTGCTATAAGTAAGAGGGTTTTCCATACATTCATCACCATGATCACTATCATCATCGTTATTATCATATTTTACAAATTGAGATCTCATCTGAGTTCAACACACATTATTTGGGTTTCATACATCAAAGAGGGAGAGATCCAATATTGAAGCAACAAGGATAGCCAAAGGACCCATCCCATTGAGGGGGATCTGTACCTTCATACATGTCTCTTTCACTAGGTTTAATAAAAAAAAAAATTCTAAATTTCTTTATCAATGGTTGGGATTTTACAATAGTTTTGATTATTGTTGTTTAATGATTTGTTATGCATACATCTATTGTTTTGCAGGTTTTATTTTAACTTTATATTGTAGATTTGAAGTGTTGAATAACCACATCTTTTGTGAGGGCCATTAGTCACTCGTGGCTTAAGTAGAGCCTTTTTGGTACACTTATTAGAAAAATTCATGCTAACAAATGGCCACTCCAACGTTGTAACTCAGATTCCTGGGTGACCAACAACTTCAATAATCAGGGTTTTTATTCAGCTTTTTTAGTGTCTCTTGATGTCTTTTTTAAACTTTTATTCACTTATTTAGTTAAAATTCCAAGTTCTCATAATTTTTTGGTGTTTTCCATAGGTCATAGGTACCAGACGAACATGAGATGAAAAATATGCCTAAGACCTGCCACCAAAGAATTGAAGAGAGAAAAATGTGTTATTCAGCCCCAAAAGTGCGTTTTGGAGGTCCAAAAATCACTTACTGTCCCAAAAGCTACATTTTCCTTTAGTTTTAGGTCAAAAACTACATTTGAGGATTTTTCTCATAATTTTTTTTGAAATTTTCAAGGTTTGCTGAGAGCATTGTTTTGGGTTGTTCGACCACTGTTTCAACATGTCTTAGGAATTTTTATTCTTATCTTGTCTCTTTGAAGTAAAAATAAGCTCTATAGGGTATTGGTGCACTTCCACCTTTTTAGGAAGGATTCAACAAAGTAGGTAGTTTGAGATTTCCAGTACTTTTAGCCATTGTTTCAGGATCTGATCCATCATTTTTGCAGACCTTTAGGATAATTTTTTTTAGCATCCAAAACTCCTTCTTGAGTTTTTTTTGGACTTACCCCTTAGAGTCCCATTGTTTTCCCTAGGTTCTAAAGCTTCTAGACTATCTTTTGTAGCATTTTTCCCCTCTGGGTTTTTGTTGTTTTTCTACACTGTTTTCATCAGTATAGAGTCATTAGATACCAGTCCCATAGAAATCATATATTGTGACCCTTTTAGTGCGATTTTAGTTGCTTGTTTTCCTCTCCTACCCTTTCTGTTTGAAACTATGTTTTAGGTGGGGTTTATGCTTGATTTAATGTTTATTTCACTACCATTATTTTAGTTTTATTTACATTTTTTAGCATTTTATTGAAGTATTATTTTCGCATCATCATAAAGCATGCTTAATTAACTCATCCAAAATACACAGTTCTTTTCACACACTCACACCTAAAGCGAATGAGAGCTTGGTTAACACATCCAAGCCAATACCTAAACACAACACTTAATAAATGGAGGTCACATTGATTAATCCCACTTCGTCATTAGATTCAAAAAAATATTTATATTTAGGTGTAGGATCAATGGCGTATTCCCATAAAACCCATCAATCACATACATTGAGATATAGAAAGTTGAGTTAATAGGGAGATTAAATCCTTCACGATCTCATAGTCAAATTTGGAGTGCGTGAGAAACCTGTTTAAGAGGGGGTTAGGCTAGCACATCATGTGATAAATTCTCCTAGGTGCTACCCAACCCGTGGTAGGGAATACCATGCATTCTCTAATTTAACAAGAAGCTCAATACTTGACCACCCCCATGGGAAGAAGATAACCTTAGTGTCTTATCTTAGGAAAAATACTTATAGGATGGGCTATGGGAAGTAGTTAGTTCTTTAACCTACCTTTCTCTTGGCAGTGATGCCTTGTAGGGATTGGATCCTGTAAGCACAAATTTCTTTGAAATCCCATCTAAAAGAGTATATTATAAGCTTGTTTGAGGATTTAGATAACCTTTATGCTAGAGGTCATTTTTCTTTTGATAGGGCATTCTTTCTTGCATTAGAGTAGCTCATAAAATAGTTATTTTACACTTGGAACCATTGCACCAGGTGTTTTCTTGTTGTTTGTTACTCTTTTGTATCTATCATCCTTTAGCCTTGACTTCCATATTTGTTTTGACATCATTGCACCCTGTAGGAGTTTCTCGCGGATAATCTGAGGTCTCCATACAATTTTCATTACGACATATTTCTCCACCTCGTCGAGTTTGAGTTAATCCTATGAGTCCTCCATCAAGTCCCTCTTCTGAATATGGTTCTACTAATCCATTTAGTTCTTCCTATGATTATGCATATTCTCAGCCTCTTATCACCACCATGTTACGCACCAACGTAGGTACAGGAAACCAAGGTGGTAACCTGGGTCCCAACCAGGTTAATACCACCAACGGAACTGCTACAGCTGGGGTCACTGCTACCCTATTTCTCCCCTTTATGGTTGATTTAAGTCTCCCATATTTTAACCAGTTAATCAATGATCCCATTCTCCATGACACTGGTTGGATATCTATTCCAACCAATCTTCCTTCTAACATCCTTAACTTTGAGGGAAATCTTGGAGAAGACCCCAATAATCACGTTCACTCCTTTAACATTTGGTGTTTATCAAAATCTATCACTGGTGGATCCATATGCATTTATTTATTCCAATGCACGCTCACTAGAGATGTTGTGAAGTGGTATATAGAGCAGCCCTCTACCACTCATTCCACCTTTGCAACTCTTGCTAAATCATTTCTATTAAATTTCTAGTTACCTCTTTGTTACGATACCAGTACCAAATTATTAACCACATTTCGTAAAACTTCTGACAGTCGCCTTTCTGACCATGTACAAGAATGGGATAGAAGAAGGATCATGTGTAGAGCTCCTATATTCGATGGTCATGTATATATGGAATTATTTCTTACAATTATCTTAGCTCCCTAGGAAAATATGTTGCATCTCACTTTCCTTAGACTGAGGAAGAAGCTCTCTAGATAGCCTTAAAATATGACTTGATTTATTCCCAATCAAATTATTTTTCTACTGTTTTACAAGACCTCCCTAGAACTGATGGTGCCACTACACCCGAGGCATCTCATGCCACTGACGGTATCGTTGGATCCCTTTCACACCTATCACTATATTCTCCTCCTCAGACGCGTTATGGTCACCCTAAGGGGGGGACGAATTCCTCCAACACTTATCCCCCTCCTCTAGGAAACGTGTATCTCGATCCAAGCACATCTTATGCATTTTCCAAACTAGATCAACATATGTTAGGGCCAATTCTTGTTTGACATATTTTCTATAACGTTTCCCCATATCCTTATTATCCTAATGCACCTCCAAGTGCTAAATTCCCTCAAGCATCAGTGCCTCAGCCTCCCTTTCCTCCTCAACCTCTTCCACAACAACCACCTCCACCTCAAGGTCAAGTGTATGCTCAGTAGAGCATGACTAATCCCCCTAATTCAAAGAAAAAAAAAAGGAAACGAAACTAGAATCAACAACCGTAGGGTAACCAGGTTAGCTAAGATAATCAACCGAATGCATCCCTAGGGAACTAGCCAAATAACACAACTGAGTAGAAGGGATATCAGTCCAAGAAGAACAAGGCTCTTTATACAAGTAATCCTTGTGCACGTTGTGCCGCATATGGAAATTACAAAGATGATTTTCCCCTTTTACCCTATATGTGTCAAATATGGGATGCCCAGCAGCCTATCGATGAAAAAAACCCTTGGTGTCACTTCCTTAGACCACTACTCAACCTTGACTAGTTATGCTCACTAATCCTTTCCCTTAACAAGGATACCTTGCTGCCCAACCTCCACAAGGTCAGGCCAATCCTCCACCTCATTAGTCTGGTCACCTAGATTACCATATTCGCATGATGAACTATGACAAGGTCAATACCATCGAAGTCAACCTCCAGACCTGGTCGCACCAGTATGGAAATAAACATGCTACGTCTACGGTCGAGCCCCAAACCAAATTATCAACTTGGTCCATCCCAACACCAAATGATCCTTACAGATCCGTCAGCCTTAGGTATCATACCCAAGATCCCCGAAGGGCCATTATGCAGTAATGTTGCTTTAACCAAAGCCGCCCACATATACAACATAGTAGATGGCTTGGTGCAGTCTTCTGCTGCCATGTCAACGTTGGAAGTTCTCCAGGCATGCCCATCCTAAAGAAAAGCTCTAATATATTCTTTGGCCATTGTGGACACTTTATATGATCTCTTGATCATCTTCAATGTTGAAAAGTTAGAACATGCTCCTCTCCCCTCATCAGTTTCTTTCCAAATTGAAATCATCATTAGAAACACCACTATCTAGTAGTGTATAATATACAAAAGTGCGTCCAGATGTGTGATGGCAGCTAGTGTTTGGAAACAATTTAGGCCACCTCATCTATCCCCATCCATTATCACTTTACATGCTTGCGATGGTAACCCTTGACAAACCCTTGGCATGTATCACAATTTTCCTATCGCAGTTGCTGGAAATATTGTTTGCACTAACATAGAAGTCATTGATGCCTCTTGTGTTACAATATTATTTTTGGTCGTATCTATACCTATGTGATGTGAGTTTTCACACCTACAGTTTACCATAATATGTGCTTCCCCCATAACATAAATATTTTCACCATCGATCAGTTGACATATTACGATCCAAAGTATCAAAAATCACCCTAGTCTACCATCTCACCGATGACGAAAAATCAACATGTCTCGCATCTCATTAATGTCTGTCTAGGAGTATATAAATATTCCACATTGCTTGGTGCATACTATGGTCCACCTCCTACCCCTTCTGAGCCCAACTCGTCTAGTTTTTGCATGTTACAAGGATCAAAGGCTACTCATAAGCGTCTCGGTACACCTATTCAACAACTAGTACCCCTGCATCATGTTGTTGTTCACTCGACCCAACCATCAGGATCAACTCCTCAAGAACCTCCTCCTTCTGTTGTTGTATCTCCTCCTCATTTTCAACTAGGAACTGTTCCTCTAGACCTTAACCATAAGGGAGTTGTTGTGCTAGGCCATGGGAAATATAATTCTTCTATCACCACATTCTAATAACTAGATGGAATTTTTCTACAACATTAGATGGATCTATGGAATGTTATTCACAACATTTTTTTTCTTCCAGAAAAAGGAAAAAACATATAGTCTATCAAGATCTATGATTTCATGTTCACAATTTTCATTTTAATTTTTATTCTTGCAATTTGTTAAGAATACTACATCTCAAGGTATTCCAAACAAGGTGGTATATAAGGAATCCAAGGTTCAATAAATCACACTTTTGGAAAGAAAGACAAAGTAAAATGATTATGATATTTTATTTTACTTCGGAATGAATTTTGATATATATGATTTATAGATTTTATGTGATAAGATATTCTTGTCAATAAAGCCATTGCAAAAGGAATTACTTCCTATTTATTGTTTGGTAGGATTGTATTTATTTTCTCTTTATCAATGTTAAAGTATATTATATGGAGTGGTTTTTTTTTAAATTTCTATCTTGACCTTTGAATTTGTCCTTCTCCTCATGTTATCATTAGATATGACATCCATTTTATGTTCTATTTTTTTTACTTATGGATGATGCAAATTGAAGGTGGGAAATAAATATTAAATGCATCTAGAATGTAAAAAGCAGTGATAATATACCCGTGGATTCATATTTTCCAAAATATTGGATGGACATCTCTTAATTTTCTAGATATATTTATGTGGGGACTATCTAGGGACACATTGAAGTTTCATGGATACCTCTAACATTCCATCTACGAGATGTTTAAACAATCCTTGGAATCGGAAGGATGTTGGGAATAAGGTTTTGCGATATTGATGTTTGTTTGTCTCAAGTACATTTAATTTTGATACTAAATTGGATGAATTTATACATTATGCAGTTCATCATATTTCAGGATAATTAAGGAATTTTCGCATTCTGAAAATCATCAAATTTCGATTGGAGGGGTGGGTATTGAATTTGAAAGTTGTTTGGAGATGACACTATTTATGTAATGAAGGGAGGGTTTGAAATTCTAAGATATTAATTTTTATGGAACAACTATTTATTCAATGTCACTCGTCTATAACATTGTATTTATGTTATCTCATCTTATTTTATAATTGAGATAAATTCATGACATTGTATGTAAAATACATTATTTTATCTTATCTCCATAAGCTATATAGGCCTTTTGCAATTAATAATTCATCTTCTAATTTAAATCATAAAGAAGTTGGAAGTAAGAGGTGTTGCTAGAAATTTGCAAATAGCTTGAAAATATAATGTACTAGTTTATTGATACCCTTTATAATGGAATCATCAAGAGGTTGGAAGCAAAAGGTGATGAGTGTTAAATTAAAAATATTCATTATTTATATTTGTGAAATTTTATTTGAAATAAAATATCTTATGAAGGGGGAGGATGATAAATCTCTAGTCCTTGTACCTTTTATAAGTTCTAAATTAATCACGATAATGTATAAACAATAAATGAAATCAACCACATATTTCATAGATGGATCTAAAGATGAAATGGTCTTCTAACTCATAGCTCAAGTAGCATATGTGATAAAGTTTTTTCTTTTTTTTTCAATTGGGTGTAGGGTAATTGGACGTTGTACATATGTCAAATGTTAGTATCACCATACTATGACTGAAAATAATAAGGGTTATAATAATCTTCCTAAAAACGTTGTACTTATGATATTTAGTGATAATAAAGCACTATATTTTTTGGAAGGATGTAATAGGAGGGGGTATTAACAATAAAAAGAGGTGGAGATGAAATGTTGGGTTTACGATGTTACCCCCTATTGTGTTAATCATATTAAACTTTAGTAACAAATTTATACTTCAAAACATCAAACCTCTAAGTCACTCATGTGAAATTCTACTCTAATTCTCAATTTTAGATATCAATGTAGTCAATCCTAGACCTTTCCTAAGGAAATTAAAAAAAAAACACACTATATGGTATATATTTATGATCAATAATTATCTAAACAACCGGACCAAATTAATTGTTAATGTCCCTCACAAAAAAATCATCATGCCACAATTCAACTTGCTTAGTAGTCTAGGTTCGTTGAGGTATATACATCAAAGTGATAATTAAGTTGTAGATGATACACATTGGTTATAACCAACTATATTAAGTGCATAATCATTCACAAAAAATATTCTTTTTTTGTAGATTTACTTAATGAAGAAAAGTGAGAAACATCATTAACCATATGATGGGAACAACCAAAATCAACTATCCACTTCATTTTAGAATTATCAGTGTGCAATACTTGATAACTACTAACTTAAAAAGTACAGTTATCTTCTAACTCTATGAAAGTTTATGTTTTAGGTTATTCAATTGACTACATTACACCTTGACCTTATTTTCATTATCATTGTTTTTATTCTAGTAAACATTGTTAACATGTTGTGATTTCCATATTATTGATGGGTTCTCTTCTTTTTACCTTTCTTAGTCAATCCTTATCCATAATGTCCCTTTTGTTGATCTAGTTGGCAGAATACTTATTATGGTAACATGTGTGACATTTCTCCCAATTGAATATGAGATCTCTCTCTCCATGGTTTTTCCAATATTTGCCATTATGCGCATGCTCGGATTATCTCCTATTCTCAAGTTTACCCTCATCAAACAAATGTTCTTATGAATTAATTAGAAAACCATGTAAAAAATGTATAGTCCTTCCCATCTTTTATTTTGAAATCCCATCTAACATAAAATTGTGGAACAAAAAATATGATTCATGTGGTGTCTTTAGATTCATCAAGATCATTCTCTAAGATCATCTTATTTCTTCTGAAAACCTTTCTCATATTTACCCAATATTACTAAAGTTCCTTTATACAAGAGAAATAATATTCAATCATATCAAAGGAGAGAAAATTAAGATATATCGAATATTTCTCAATCTGCATAAGCTTACTTTCATTAATATTTTTTAACATAGTCCTCAATTTCTACAAAAAATGATATGGTTAGTTGATCTGACTTGTATGAAAGAAAATCTCCCGAGAGATGTAGGTTTTCATGGCTCCTCCAGTCTCATACCTCCATTGATTAATAATAAACTTCACAAATCTATCCTTAGTTTATGAAACAAAAACCTTGTCAATAATTAAAACATTTTACTCTTTAATTTCATTTTCATATCTTATGCACACATGTCATAATTATGGCCATTAAAAACCATAGGCTTTTGAAAAGAACTATATCTAATTCACAAACTAGTAACACGATATGCATGTCAAAATTTGGGTCAATCTACTATAGAGATGAATGTCAATGAGAACATATATACAAGCAACAACCTCTATAACAACTTGTAGACAATATACTAGGTCTTAAACCAACATTGTGGATACCAGTTGATATCAAGTTGGAGAACAAAGAAAACACAAAATTGAAGTAAAAATAGTTCCAAGAAGTATGGGTCAATAAACATTTATTGCTATAGCAACTTAGCATAAGTGATGATAACTCAACATATGGATTGGATTATTACACTTCAAGAGAAATCAAATCATATGATCATCTATATAAAACCCAAAATATAATTAATTCCCATATCTAGCATATGTACCTCAACCTATGAAAAAATCTTAAGAAATTCACTAACCAGTATTAATTAGTATGATTAACTAATTAAATTTTAAGTCCACCGGTGAGTTGACCTCATATTCAAACTTTTTCTATCTCTAAAATAACATAAATTAACTTTATATTTGAATTAGAGTTAGAAATATCTTAGTATTTTAAGAGATTTTAAGTAATTATCATACTAGACAGACCTAAATTACTCCATAAACGTGAGAGTTATGGAGATATTATTCTATCAATTTTTTGTTATGTATCATACGAAAAAGAAACTTTCTCGTTCAGCTTTGTACATTTTAAAGAAAAAACTTCAATGGTTGAAGTCGTGATTGTTGAAGTAAATATCATATTAATAAATGATTACATCACTAACCTAATAAAGTCTCATACATCACCTAGTGAAGTCTTATTCGTTTGCAAGACATACTTAAAACTCCAATTACAAGATTTTTAAAACAGTCTAAGTTGTACTTTAGAGCTGATTTCCTTTAGCTTCTATCTATGTCTTTTTCAAGTTATTTCTTGCATGTGCTTAAGTTTTTATTTAAGGTTATTTATTATCAAATACACAATAAAGAATTTTTACCAAAACTTCTTTGTGAAATGTTATTCATAACATGTATTTTCAAAGAAATAAAATATCATATAATTTCTGGAGACTTGTGCTTTAGTGTCTATTGTTTTATTTTTATTTCATTTATTTTTGGTTCATGGTGTTTGTAAAGAACCATCCAAGTCTACATAGAGTTTTTTTTTTTTTTTTTCACTTTTCAAATGAGGAGGTTTTTGGAGAAATTTAAACTTGAAAAAATTATATTATAATGGTCTATGATGTGCTTGATTTACTGGTTTTATGTGGAAAAGGCTTTTTTTTTTTTTTTTCACTTTTCAAACGACGAGGTTTTTTGGAGAAATTTAAACTTGAAAAATTATATTGTAATGGTCTATGATGTGCATGATTTACTGGTTTTATGTGGAAAAGTAAATTTTTTTGGGTTGGAAATAGTAATAACTACAATTGTTATTTTTATTGTGTGACATTTATTATAATAAAATAAGGTTATTTATCAATTAAATTTTGTTTTTAAATTAGTAAGTGATTAAGATATTTATTCAAGTAAAATAATGGTTGTTTAAAATAATCAATTTACTTTAATATATAAAATGTTGTATAAATATATAATATTAGGCGATGGTAAAATTATTTTAAATACTCATACTGATGATGTCGATCCCAATTCCCATTTGGTAGAATTTTCCAGAGTTAAAGCAAACTATGTACAGTGAATTCATTTTTTCTTTTTCAAATTGTCATTATTTTGCACTCTGACTTTGTATTATTTTCCTCATACTGTCATTGGAGCTTGCAGCCGTAGCATGTTCTATTCTGATGTTCTATCATTTTCCTGTGAGGGATTTGAAACCAGAAAATGAAATCAATTGAAGAAAGGCAAAACCAATCACAGTGTACCTGAGGATTCATTTCCTTGGAAGGCGGGGATGTTGGTGGGGGCATCTCCTGACTTTTAGGACGTCTCGTGCTGCGGACTGTCTAGGAGTTGTTTTGAACACGTCCCGGATAAAAGCATGATCCTGGGAATAAGGTCGTGATCTGTGGATGCAGTTTGTTTGTCATAAAGTACGCATACTTTGGATGCTACACAGGTCACAATCAGTCATGATGTTTAAGCCATTTTTGCTTCCATAATATCCTAAAATTTGGACAGATGAAGGAAAAGGAAGCATCTAGGAAATCGAGGAAGGAAAAATCATAGTAGCATCTTGATAGTGTAACCATGTTCAATCACGAAAAACTGTAAGCTGTGAATGCATGAAAAAGGGGAGCAGCATGAAGCGAAACGGGATTTCTTGCCTTTATGAGCCTTTTTTGGGCATAAAAACGTGAAGAAGAAAAATTAAAAAGCGGAGGTAGGTTTAAGGGAAGAGAAAAGAGTGAAAAAGGACCGCTGTGATGTGCACGACCCATGAAACTATAGATTGATAGATATGTATTTATATCTATCACGTCACTCCTGGTTGAAGAAAAAATGTAGTTTTTAATAAAATCAAGGCATTTTGGGAGTTGAGAGCTTTGAGGAGGCAACT
The DNA here is from genome assembly GCA_034641835.2 of Pinus albicaulis. Classification (NCBI taxonomy): domain Eukaryota; kingdom Viridiplantae; phylum Streptophyta; class Pinopsida; order Pinales; family Pinaceae; genus Pinus; species Pinus albicaulis. The sequence continues at coordinate 1,610,082,768 of CM076580.1, forward strand.
ACCGATATCTACTGATACTAGAATAACGTGTTTCTACTATGAAAGGCGAGGAACGCCTTTCTGAGACAATCGGAGAAATTTCTGCATCGTGAAGAATACGGAGTTCGGTACAATTCCTAAACGCACGAAGCACGGACTGCACAATTCATAAAGAAAAGGAGGACAGACTCTCCAGCTGGTTTCTTGAAGGAAGTGAAGCTACCTCAGAAAGTGAAGCAACAATTCAATATGGTGAATTTGAATCCTCCAATTTCAAGGTAGTTGTTTTCACATGATTAGTTAACTGGTTTGACTCGGTGGTTGTTTTGAGACAGAAACTTTATGAAGTAAAATGACATATTCTCTATTCAAAAACCAAGGCTTCACATGATTGCGTAACTGGTTTGACTCTGCAGTTCTTTTAACACCGAAACTTTATGCACCATTGAAAAATCTTACAGCATTAAAGTGACAAATTCTGTATTCAAAAATACCCATACATTTCATATTCAAGATTTTAAAAATATGTGATCTGTCAAACAGTAAAGTGAAAGATTCCTTATTCAACATTTTCAATATGACAATATCTGTCATATGTTAAACAGTAAATCTGTTGAAGATTCCCTATTCAAAGTTTTGAATATATTTAAGATAAATAGTAAATCTAAGCGTAGTCTAAAGAGGCCGCGTTTTGACCCAAAATCCGGGAACGATTTTCAGAAAATCCGGCAAAGATTTGCTCAGAAACTTGTTTATAGTTGTTAAACATTAGTATTTTGAGTGCCCCAGGGGTTTTTGATAGTGCTGAATCCATTTCCACTATCAAAAATGGATTCCAAGCACTGCAACTACCTGATTTTTGCAAATTTAGTTTACCGGATTCCGGCGGATTTCTGCCGTCCAGGCCAAAACGCAGCCTCGGTAGACAACTCCGTAAATCTATCATTTCAAGGTCGCAGAGAAGTCTACACCTGTCAGGTGTACACCTCTTACTACCTCTTACTGGGGTTTCCAAAGGTGCGTATGACGGCTCCCTGTTTTGGTGGGTCTATGTACGCCTAGAGAACATCAAGGGATCGTCTTTGAACTTGGTAAATTCTTAATTTGTATGCATGTTGAACGGCCTACACAGTACAATATAGCAATAAATTCCAACTGTCTTCCAATTATGTCAAGTGGGTTTAAAACTAAAGAATCTTGCAAAAATAATAAAATAATTTATTCTGTTTCTTGTATTTATTATTTGGTTTGATAGTATGATATTAGTTACTTAGTTGAAAAATTTAATAAATCTTAAAGATTAAAGATGTAATTAATTCAAAAAATACTTATCTATATTATGGATTATAAAAGTCTTAGATCTAATAGTATTAAAGTTATAGATAAATAATTTCTATTCAATGAATTATAAGCAAATTTATCTATATATTTATGATTATCTCTAACCAAAAAAACATAAAAACACAGATTTTCCAAATAAACATTAATAACAGACGTAAACGTAAGGTTTTGGCAGATTCTAGAAATTAGTGACAGACAGATGAATCAAAACCCAGCATGGCATACTAGTAACTGAGACCTCCATACAGTGCAGAAAATACCGACCAATAACAGGGCTCCTATCAAATATCCAGGTGGCCTTCCGGTAGTAGTGTGCCAAAAGCGAAACCCTGAAAGAGGATGTTATCCAGAGAGGCACTCCACATTAAATTTAAATTTGCAACCTCAAGAAAGACAAATAACAATTAAACCCATAATGACCTTGGAAGATTCAACAATTTCCAAAACCCTATTTAACTATAATAAAATAGTTCCACGGATGGTCTGTAAAGTTTCAATGCCAATGGAACCCATAATTTGGGATTCCTGGCTTAGTCTGGAAATTTGTTTTGCTGTTTCTCTAAATAAGAGAAAAAAAAACCAGAAAATACATTATTATATGAAATCATTATTAATTCAAGCTTTCTTATACACAAAATAAATGGTAAAGATTCATTATATAAAACTATCTTACACACAAAGTACAAAATAGTGTTTCCTTATATAGGAATGATAGACTAGATAAATATAACAACTTGAAAAATAATGATTTTTACTGACACATTTTTATATGGAAAATCTATACATTTTAAAATATAGTATTCAAACTAACCAATTAGAATTTTCATTTTTCTATTATCTTCAACAACTTGAATATCAAAAATTCCAAAATTATATTCCTCATTTCTAAAAAAAATTCATTCGTTTCTCTATTATCTCCAACCACTTGAATATAAAAAATTCCAAAATTATACCCCTCATTTGTACATACTATGCAATTTTTTACCAAGACTCCAAATGGCACCCAAAATTTGTTAGACTGTGGGTCTAGTTTGGTCTGACTATTAGTTGTTCTATTCATTCTCGTTCTCATCCATATATTTTAACATAAGGTCAAAATTTTCCTTGGAGAAATGATCCAAACTGGGTAAACTTCGTTTTACCTTTATATTGTTAATTGATGGATCTCTCCGTTTACAGATTGTCTACTATATATCCGTTCAAACCTCGAATTTTCGTGAAGCGTGAGATACGCTGCAATATGAAAATAATTGGATATTTTGGCCTTTTATTTTTAAAATCTCTAAGCAAGAAATATATTGTAATATAAAAATAATGGGAATGGATTAATGATAAAAACTATTATATTTATATTTTTTTATATATTTTTTATTAATACTACTATTAATATTATTATCACATTTTTTTTATATCATTTAGTTTTAACTTTTCACATATAATTTTATAATAAATATATGTTTTTTTAATTAAATTATTATAGTTGTGTTATCATATTTATAATTATTGATATTTAGGTATAGATCTGTTAGATAGAGAAAAGATGGAAAGTTACGAAGAAGGGAAAATAATATAAATGTATTTATCTAATTAATTTTGAATTAAAATAATAATAAAATAATTTTAAAAATAATAGAGAAAAGAGAATATCATATATATAAGATAAGAGGATAAATAGAAAAAAAAGAAAGAGATAAAGGAATGAAAAAATCAATAATTCTTTATGAAGGACCTAGCTAGAAGATAACATATGGATCTAATTTTTACTAATCTTCTAACTATCATCTCTATTGAGATGGTTTGGTCTCTTTTCAATATCAATAACTTCCTTAAATTTTCTAGAGAAACTATTATCAACTTTGGCTAAACTATTGGTCTCTTCAATGCACATATTATACTTAGTTCTGTCTAAAAATTTGGTGAGGGAACATGAATTAACACTATTGAGTTTGATATCTTCTATATGCTATGGGATTCTAATCTTAATAGAATGATTGGTTTTACCTTGATAATATTTTCCACTTGAGAATGGGATCATGTAAACACCTTTCTATTTTAATGGGTTAACTAGGTATTTGAAAAACTTTAGGGAGTTACTAATTCTAATAAGGATTTTAACATAGTGGCTTGTTCATGGGATGAAATGTATCAGCAACAACTAGGGGGTCTCCCAGGTGTGAAGTCTCAATTAGAGCTCACACAAGCACGACTGCTACCATGAATGTTTTAGCTGTTGGTTGTCAAATGAAAGGATGTCAGAGTGAGGATAAGAATGGAATGCCGAGACAATGAAACAAAATCAGCGCAAGATTGACAACCTATAGAAAGAGGTACAAGAAATTCACAACAACAATAAGAAAGAGTATGCCATGAGAAGGGTCAGTGAGCCAAAACACAATCAGACATACGTGAACAAGAACATGTGCTAGAGGTTAATTGTGGATTAGTTCAAAATAGATCACCAACATGGCAAGAAATAAGTGAGCACAGATTTGAAAGAAAAAATACATGTAACAAATATGAATCAGTCCATAACATATTGTGTATACAGAATCACACATATAAATATAGTGAAAATATTAGAAACACAATACAGCTACCATGAGTAAGCATGGGAATCAACAACAAACATGAAAAAAATATTATTAATGTTGTTGGAAATTCAAGTACATATGTTGCGGTATGTTAAAACCTAACAATATAAGATGGGATGCTCATACCATTTCCTAATGCATAAAACCATAGCCTCACTGCAGTTCACTCTATTAGCTGCCAAGAGCTCAGTGCCTCTAGCTCTCAAGCATAAATCAACTCTATAATATTACTCCCAGCTCAAGTGCTATAAGTACCCTTTCAAATAAGGCATGAGGGTATAGTTATAGGAGTTAAGTGAATATTCACGTACCGTGACCTTTGACCTACAGTCACGACTCTTGAGCTTCCACACTATTCTCTCTTGTCTAGTGGCTTTGACATGCTTGAATCAATCTCAACGAGGTCGTCAATATTATGATGAGAGACATTTACGTTATGATAACAGAGAAGACATGAGAAGAATACAAAGGGTTTAGGTAAACCCTTGTGTATTTGTTGCTAATGCATTTGTTGGGTCTTGAGACAACCCTATTTGCCTGCCACTATGCCTCACTTGCATTCATCTATCTTTTTGATGACATGCCTTTGAGTTTATTGAAAAGGTTCTTGAAGCTTGTAATGAAACATCTCGCTCGCTAAAGGAAACCCTAGTTTCACAAGCTCCATGAGAAACCATAATCCCTTTGCCTAGATAAACATCTCATTCCCTTTATTCTACCTACGATAAAATAACAATGGTTAGACATAATTTTAAAAAAAATGATATTGGAAATAAAATCAACTAATCGAAAGAATGACATTAATAATAATTAATTTAGACCCCTGTGTGGAAAATTTTTGTGACACAGTGTTATGAATGCATGTGTCCTTTGGAGGGTCTTCCTGGATTCCTCAATCATGTTTTCATTCATAAACCTACTATTACTCATAGGACAACTGTTGAATTTAGCCACATGGTCTTGCATTTCCAAGATGCATGTAGTCTCACCAATTTTGGGATCTAAGACTCTTTATTCAAGAGGTTAAATTCATTCAACTTGAGTAGAATCGTGGAGAATAATTTTTTTTATATTTTTTGGTCCCTTTCATAGTTTTCCATCATGCCTCCTCAATGGATTCTCCTTTGGTTCTTGTTAGAACCTTCTCATAACCTATATTAAAATAGGAATGTGCACATGTTCTCATTATAGAATCAAGTTCATGTAGTAACAGTAAATAAACATCCTTAGAAATTTTATTCATTTTTTTTATGCCAACAACACAACTTCATGTGGTTTCATTTTTCCTTGGCAATATGCACACCTCCTATGCTCTTCATATAATGCATTGATTCATATTTTTCTAAGGGGAAGAGTTGTGTATATTCAAATGGATGCATTGTGATTGGAGGTCCTTGCTAACCATATAATTCTTAAATTTTCTCATGCTTCCCGACTAATAAATTTGGGTAAAACATTTTCACAATTCCACTTGATGATGGCTCAATACATCTATAATGACGCCTCCCTCATAACTACCAACTTTCACTAGCTCACCCAGGGTAACCATGATCTTAGGGGATACTATGATAAGACTCAATGTTATGAAACCAACTCACAAAATATAAGAAAATATAGATCAACAACTTAAAAATTATCCACTTCGAGGGGGAAACCTCCTTTACATTACATAAATGAAAAATTATTGGATGAAACAAATGACAAAACCTTATTTCTATATTTATGAGTCTAAGGGGTTACAATATAATAAGAGCCTATTTAACAATAATAATGTAAGGGCACAACAATAATAATAGCGGGCTTCTATGGGGCACAATAATAACAATATGGGGACTACATGGGCAAAACACTAACAATAAGAGGCTACACTAGTATTATAGGGACCTAACATGCCTCTCTGCTTCAAAAAATCATTGTCCTCAATGGTTGAATAGTTCTGGATGCTTTTGTATAAAATTTTCACTGTCCCATGTGGAATCTTCAATGGGTAAGTTATTCCACTTGATGAGATACTCTGAAATTGACCGATTTTGTAACTGTCATGTTCTTATTTCTATGACTGCTTTAGGTTCCAATATGAATTTTCCTTCCTCATAAAGTTCTAGAAATATTGTTTGAACTGGGATTTTTTGACCTATAACCTTGTTTAAGCATGAAAAATGGAAAATTGGGTACACTCGGGAAGATGCATGAAGCTCTAATTTGTATGCCAAAGTTTCAATCTTTTGCAATACCTTGTAAGGACAATAGTATTTTGGCTATAATTTATTATCCTTCTTAGCTTTCTTGAGGGACATTTTTTGTATGGTTGTAGCCGTAAAAATACCCAGTATGCTACATCAAAACTTATTTTGTTGAGATTTTGATATTCCTATTATTTCATTCGATTTTGCGCCAAAGTTAGGCTATCCTTTAAGAGCTGGAGAACTTGTTCTTGATTCTCGATGTGATATTCCACCACTTGAACCTTCGAATTTTCTCTTAAATATGACATGATGGACAGTGGATGATATCCATAAAGTGTCATAAATGGGGTCATTTTTCTTGCAGTGTGGAAGGAAATGTTATACCACCATTCAATCAGAGGTAACCATTTGAACAATTATGTTTTTTTATCAAATACAAAGTAATGAATATATAATTCCAACAATTTGTTAACTATAATAGTTTTTCCATCATATTGAGGATGATAAGCTGAGCTATGAGCTAGTGGAGAACTGAGACAAAAAAAAAAAAAAATTGTCCAAAACTTTCCAGTGAAAATGGGATTTTTGTCACTTACAATAATATTTGGGTTTCCCTGTAGCTTTAGAATTGTTTCCATAAATGCAATAGAAAGTGTAGCTTTAGAATTGTTTCCATAAATGCAATAGAAAGTGTACTTGATTTAAATGGATGAGATAATTCACAAAAGTGTGCATACTTACTAATTCTATCAACTACCACCATGCTGACACTCTTTCCTTCGGACTTGGATAAAGCTCCAATAAAATCCTTTGAAACATCCTCCCAACGTTGACCTGGAATGGATAAAGGCTGTAGCATACCCGAGATCTTAATTGTCTCAACTTTATTTGGTTGGAAAACCAAACATTCTATAAAAAACGTTTGAATATTAGATTTAAGGCCATCACAAAAAATCTATTCCTTGACACTGTAGTAAGTTTTCAAAAATCTTGAGTGTCTTGTTAATGGAGAGTTGTGCATTTCTAAAAGAATATTTTGTTTTAGTTGGGAATTATTACCATGATATAAGTGATCTTTGTACTATAATGAATCATTTTACCAACTAAATGTATCATATATACTAGGATCTTGCTAAAAGTTTTGAATGAGTGTCCATACTTCTTCGTCTTTATTCCATTCCTCCCTTTCTTTGTTTATCCAATCTCTTTGGATAATATAAATGGTAGAAAGAAATGGTTCCACCTCCTCATCGTTTCTTGAGAGTGCATCTACAACAAAATTTAGCTACCCTTTTTTGTCGATGATTTCAAAGTCATAACCCAACATATTTGTGACCCATTTTTGCTTCTATTCTGAAGATCCTCTTTGTTCCAAAAATTATTTAAGAATATCATGATTTGTTTTTAACTTAAAGTGTATTCCGATTTTGTAAGGTCACCATTTCTTTAGTGCATGGAGTATTCCCAACATTTCCTTCTCATAAATAGGTTTCTGTAAATACTTTAATTTTATTGGATTACTTTCAAAAGAAATGGGTCTTCCTTCTTGCAATAAATCAACACCAATTCCATTTCCTAAGGCGTCACATTCCACAATAAAGGTTTTTGTGAAGTTTGGCGTAGCTAACACCGATGATTGGCACATTTAATCTTTAAGTTTTTTAAAGGCCTTAGTTACTTTTGGAGTCCAAGAAAATGCATCTTTCTTCAATAATGTTGTTAGAGGTTTTTTTATTCTCCCATAATTATTAAAAACTTGCGATAATACCCTATTAATCTGAGAAATCTTCACATATGATTTATGGTTGTGGGGATTTTCCATTCCTTAATGGATTAATTTTTTTTAGGGTCTACCTTAACACCCTCATGAGATACAATATGACTCAGATATTCCACCTCCGGTACTCCAAAGAAACATTTGGAGTATAGGTAGTTGTCTATGAAGTATCATGGTTCTTTGATGATAAATTGAATAGAGATTATAGTTAGTATTCTATGCAATACAATGATTTAACGATAATAAATGAAATAGAGATTAAGAAAACACAGTGTAAGAAAAAAACATACTAAGGAAATATGTAGTATTGAATTCTTTGTTTGATATTAAAGTTGGTTATGTAATTTTTTGTGATTACTATGTTCATTATGGCTGTGTGGTGGCTAACGTTCCTTGCCATCATTGTGTATGCTTGTATCCCATGATAATAATGATATTCACTTCTCATTGCTTGATGGTTTTTTACAACTTATAAACTATGTTCAGTACTCCATGTTTTTCATCCATATGTTATCTTATTTTTTCCATTTTTTTAGGAGCATAAAATTTACAAAAATATTTCTAGTTGGCTTATTGTATTATGTCATCTTTGCTTGTGTAATATAATTTTTTGTATTTTTATGAATCATAGTATAAAGATAGCTTCTTTGCAACTATTACCCTTGTTAAAACATATTTTAATATCTATTTATATAAATATTTTAGATAAGGATTTTAATTTTTTTTTACTTATTTTATAAAATAATATCTTATAATTATTAATTATTTTATTATTTTGATTTATTAATTATTTTAATATTTAAACATTTTTCTATTTTTTATAGATAATATTTTTTTTAAACCATAACTCTATTTTTTAGAGGATCGGTAACTTCCTACTACTATTACATCAAATACAATTGTTTCATAAATGACACATCAAATATAACTATTTCATAAATGTCACAAACAAGCTAGTTATGAGGAGACATCAACCAATGCAAATTGGGAGACAAATGATTCACCAAACCTCTTCAACTAATATTCTTTCACTATTTTTATAAATAATATTGGATATCATTTACTTATTTGTTTGTTTTTAATAATATCACATTTCTTATTCTCAAAATAATATGACTCAAAAGTGTTTAGTGAATTAAAATATTCAATCTCAAAAGACATAAAATAGTATAAATCCATCTTAGCCATTGATCTTGTAATTGTAGAGGGGATCAAATCTATTAAGATGCAATGAAAAACATAGATTTGATCTCTCTTGAGCCTTGATATATCATGGTTAAGACTAGCCTAGATCTATTTAACTCTGTATCTATCATGTGTCCAGAGGGATTAAATCCATAGATGTGCAAACCTTTCCTAAAATTCTACATTGCAAAAAGAATGTTTGCACATCAAAGGATTTTTGAGTTTTTATTGATACAACTATTTTTTTTTTTTATGAGTCCACATTATTTCAAATTTTTGTATAGTTATTTAATTTTTTTTTTCATTTTTAGATTTTCAAATTTTTTCTTTTTCTTTTGGGCTACATGAGCACAATTCCAACTTTGATGATAGATGCTCATCCTTACACATCATAGTGGGCTATATAATGTGCCTCTTGGATCAATGAATTTTTACTAATGCTCTCTCCCTCTCTCAAAAAATTGAAAATTCCTTAGATTATTAGATTTTCTAAACATTATAAATTAAACATGCAACTCAAAATTTAAAAGTTAACCTTTAAAAATGATAAAAGAAATATAAACTAACTAAATTTGAAATCCTATAACAATAAGAATTTAATATTTATTTATATAATATATACACATTTTATATATTTTTTATACTAATATACTTTTAAATATAAACATTGAATTTTTTTAATTATTATTAAAAAAAAATTCATATAATAATTACTTATTAGGAATGTAATAAACTAAACATTTCGTTTTTATTGCATTATTACCCCATAATGCGTTATTATTTGAAAACAACTTTCCTAGCTGTTACTCTATCAGTGTTTGGGCCATTGAATGAAATGTTAGACCATTGAAATGTTTTACACCATTAGATCCAATAACCTAACTAACTAACTAACTTACTAAACATTACTAAAATCTTCCACCTTACTATGAAATATAATATTGTATTCTATAATTTGAATCATTTCCTGTTTTTGGCAAAAAAACAGAGGCAGATTTCTGTACAGAATCTCTTTAAAGCTTTTAGTAATTTCTCTCATAAATGAAGAATTCTGAGATCCGAGGTTTTATTTCCAAAACCTTTAGAAATTTTATTTATCATCATTTATAATGTAGCAATTTTCGAGCTAACGCATTCTGTACAAAATCTTTAAAGCTTTGAGCAATTTCTTTTCATAAAATTATTAAATTGCAGATACGTTTTGGAAGCCGAGGTTTTATTTCCAATACATTTGGAAATTTTATTTCTCATCAATTATAACCTAGAAATACTCTAGCTAACACATTCTGTACAAAATCTTTAAAGCTTTGAGCAGTTTCTTTTCTTAAAATTATTAAATTGCGGGTACGTTTTGTAATTGATGAATGTGTTTGGATTGCTAGACTATCAACCTTTGCGTTTTCATTTTCCATTATATCAGTTTTAACTGGCGTAACAACTACCTATAATACAGGGTTGAACTTTGGAGGTCTGGTGTCTATGGTGTACGGATGATTCATTCTCAGTTTTTTCCCTCTGCTTATGGGACTGTCCATGGCTGAGATGTGTTCTGCGTATCCAACGTCCGGGGGTCTGTATTACTAGAGCACTGGCCTGTATCACTGGAGTGCTAGATTGTGCGGCAATGAATGGGGACACTTTGCTTCATGGATGACAGGCTGGTAAGTACTTGAACCCATGATCAGATTCTTTTGGTTTTTAATGCACAGTAAAATTCTAATCATTCAATGTTTTTTCTACAACTGAGATCAGTCCAATTTGGTGATAGTTTGCTTCTTCCTCTGTTTTTAATAACCTTCATTTTTCTTTTTTCTAACTTGGTAAAAGATTTTTTTCCTTTCCAATAGTGATAATATTTTTTTTACCAATCCTTTTTCTACCATTGTGAAACCATCCGACGCCAAAAATCCTGTGTTTGAGCTTCAATGGTACATTGCTAATTTTATCTACATAGAGTTATTTCCAGACTTAGAAATGAATTATTAACTAGTTTCACAATACAGATTGTATTTTCATGCCACAACGCTCCTTTAACAATGAAGTCACCTTTAACAATGAAGTCGGATCAAATACAACACATTACATACACAATCCCAAGAGTTAGAGCTAATCTACCTTCTCAGGATGGATATTATTACCAATAAACCGTGCTAAGGATATATATTATTACCAACTTTCTTGCTTCCACCAGGAATATAATTCTTCTTGGTTATCTTTAAAGGTTGGATTATTATACCTAGAGTAAAGCATGAGTGCAATTCTTAGTTTGGGTTTATTATATGTCTTGAAAAATAAATTCATAAGTTCAATGTATGGGAAAGGGGAAACGATTATAGAGGTGAAATTTTGCAAAAAAGTGTTTCTCTTACAAAAAATAATAGACAGAATGCCTTCGAGATGTTGTCATTTTAATTTCTATATTGGATATTCTTTGAATTTCTTGAAGCAACCAATTCCAAATATCTTTTAACCTCTTCACCATTCAAAGCTCGACAACTAGATTTTTAGAAAATAATTCGTTTCTATTCTTGAAGGAAATGTAATAAGAAATGCAAACTATCACATTTAGAAACGAGTCAGATGCTAATTAGACGGTCAGTGCTGGTAACGGATTTGAACCCTAATATTTTGAAGGATAATACCGGTGACGACATAGAAAATAATCTAGAGGTCATGGTGTAGGACTTCATAGAAAATGAAACTTTGGATCATAGGTTTCACTAGCGTGAACATGATACTAAAGACTTTAACATTGTATATTTAGGTCATTTATTTTTCTTTTGGTGATCTTTCAAAAAATTTCTTGAATTTATATCTATTTTTTCACGTAATTTTTATTTTATTTTGGAATCAATTCTTGAATATTAGACTCCATATTTATAGGCTTTGGTGTCAATGTCTTCACATGAAAGAGATTCTCTAAGGTAATCGCATCTATAATTATAATTTCTTGTTTTAATAAATTTTATATTGATATATGGAGTGCAATGGAACTTGTATTAAGCGTATCTTGGTGAAGAATTTAAAGTGGAAAGGGTACAATGTGGCATTGTACAGTGTTGAATGGTCTATAGTTGAAAAAATCTCTCGACAAGGATATCAATATATTGACATCTTATTACAAGGATATCAATATATTGACATTTTATTTTTGGAAAAAGATTCTAAATATCATTTGATAATCAACATGGATTTTCAGTAGCAGTTCAAAATAACAAGGCTCATTTTTCAATATGAAGCACTTATGTCTTTAATCATTGAAGTAAAGCTTCAATCTTGTTCTACCCTCGAGAGCATTTTATGATTCAAATTCATATGAATTTATGACTATGTAACTCAATCATTTTCCCCTATGTTTTCACACTTCAGTGTTTCTAACAACTCTTTATCAAATTTTCATTTAAATGCTAATATGTTAAGATATCCCCAATCTTGTTTATGTCTTTGATGGTGCCATTACAAATGAAAATTCATTGTTTTGGGAAATCAAATACTACAATGATATGCTTTTGGAACTTGAACTAATGGGGAATGTCCAATATGAATTGATCCTTTAGAAGGATAAGCAAAAATTTACTCCACAACAAAGGTGGGTGTTCCCTCAAAAAGTAAACTTCTATGGCGAGGAATCACTCTTCATAGATATGCCCAATGTTATCATTTAAAAATGGAGTTTTCCAAATCTTCTCCAATTTGGCCATTTGTAATAAAAAATATGCTAACGATAAATTAATAAATAATTAAATCACTTTATGTTGTAAAATATTTGGAAAAAAGGTAATATATAATTAAAATTATTATTTGAAAAAAAAAATTATAAAAAAAAATTAAAATTTTAAAAAAATGTGCATATATTTTATGATTAAAACTCATATACAACCAAAGAATTGTCTTATTCACTCTATTTGTTAGTGAAATTTACTTGGAAAGTTATATAGTTCTTATGATCTCATCTTTATTTTTGGGTATTGGTTTGCTTTTCAATTAAGGTTTGATAAATTTTTTTACAAAATATGAGTATTACCTATATGTCTAGTGTTATCATTGCTTCCCAATTATGGTTTGATGAACACTTTTTTTTTAAAATATAAATATTATGTATATCTCAAATGTTATCATTTAAAAATAGAGTTTTACAAATCTTCTCCAATTTAGGCATTTGAAATTAAAAATATTCTAATGATAAATTAATATAGAATTAAAATCCCATTTGGTTCTAAAATATTTAGAAAAAGATTATAATTAAAATTATTATTTGGATATTTTTTTTATTTTTTATATAAAAAAAAACACTTCAAAATTAAAAATAATTTTATATATTATATATTTTATGATTCAAATTCATATGCAATCCAAAAATTGTTTTAGGCATGCATCTATGAGTATGTAACTCAATCCTTTTCCCATATGTTTTCACATTTCATTGTTTATGACAATGTAATTCAATCCTTTTCCCTATGTTTTCACACTTCCCTATTTATGACAACACCTTATCAATTTTTCATTTAAATGATAATATGTTAAGATATCCCCAATATAGTTTATGTCTTTGATGGTGCCTTTACAAATGGAAATGCATTGTTTTTGGAAATCAAATACTACAATGATATGCTTTTGGAACTTGAACTAATGGGGAATGTCCAATATGAATTGCTCCTTTAGAAGGACAAGCAAACATTCACTCCAAAACAGAGGTGGGTGTTCCCTCAAAAAATCTACTTCTATGGCGAGGAATCACTCTTCATATATGTTATTTTTCATATTCTAAACTTACGACGTTCCCTTTGCAACATTTGGTGCAACTGCTAGTTTATTATGTATTCCATTTAAATATGATATTATAAATAATATCATAATGAATAAATTGGTTTCGATTTTTGTTAATATTCTCATTTAGGTGAACTTTTCATCCATCATAAGGGGGACATGGAGCAAGAATAATGACGAAGAAAGAGAAAGTGAGACCAATTCTATTAAAGAGAAATGTTGCAGGGAAAGATGTTAGGGAATGAAGTTATAATTTATTGAGAATGAATATTAATAAAATTATTGAAAAATATGGGATTAGATTTTTAATTATTGATTATTTATTATTATTATTATTATTAAAAATAATTTTGACTATATTAAAATTTACATTTAAAATATAAGGTAAAGAAGAATTAATAATCAACTATAAAATTGAATTATAATTAAATTAAACTATTAACATATGACTACAAATATTTAATAATAATTAATAAACTAGAAAAAGCAATGTTAATGTTATTAATTAATTATTAAAATAATTAAAAAAAATTAAAATTATTATTAATCATTATTAACTTATTGAAATATTAATATTAAATAATTAATAAGATTTAAAGTAATTAAAATGAACGTTTTAATCAATAATAAACTGTTAAATTATAGTGAAAATATGTATAACTATTATTATACTAATAACATAATAAAAATATTTATTTTATTATATATAACTTATATTTTGATATAATGAAGATTTATAAAAAAAAAAAAAATCTCAATAAACCTAATCAATAAATATAATACACAAAAGTATATAATTAGATTTTTATTATCATTGAAAATTTTGAATTATAATTAAATATTAGAATGGTAATTAAAATGAAGTATAGATAATGATAGACTATTGAAGTATTACCTTATAGAACTTATAGCTCATTAAAATTGATTTACTAACAATAATATACAAATTAAAAGTATAATTATTATTATTAACTTAGTTACAAATTAAAGAGTATAATAATTATTATTAAATTAGTTAATAGGACAATTGTTATTATTAAAATAGTTTATATCATAATTTTATTTTTTTGAATTTGGTAGGTCTTTACTATTTTCTGTTATCTAAAAAGGCAGATTGCATCATATGTAAAGTTAGTGGCCTCAACTTGCCGGTAGGAAATCAAGTCTGTTGGCCACCTTATCGCATTGAAAGCCATCCAAAATTGAAATTGTTTCCTTCTCCTACTTGCCAGAATGACAAGTTTACTGTTTAAAGCATTAACTAAATGAAAATTAAAAACAAAAACACTATCTGCAAAAATCATTAAACATAGGTTGGGTTACTACCCATCTTAAGAGTCTATTGGTGCAGGATCCTTAGTAGTGGAACCAAGCATGTCCACTTGTTGTATCTGTTGAATTTGCTTCTCAATTCGGTCTATTCGAGCTGTCTTTTGGTATTGTGAGACCTTAATTTGTTGAAGCTGAATAGTAATATCTTGAAAAAGTGTAGTAACTGAAGGTATTTCATTCCCTTTCCCTCAATGAATACTTTTCATTGCTTTAGCCAAGACACATTTCATTTTCCAATACGTATGAACTATTTAATTAAACAGAGAGAGACACCCTATTGTATTGCCTAGATCAGTAATGAAATCCATTATTTCCTCCTTAGCCTCATTATCCTCCTCACTTTTGTGACTTTCTTTTTCCCATCCCTGGATTCCATTCTTGATTTGGGGAGGGTTCCCAAGCAAATATGCTTGCGATATATTCTCTAATTTATCTTGCTTGGTCCTCCTACCTCTTTTACTAGTCTTAGCTTTAGGTTTGACCATCTCTTGTTTCTCTTTATCCTGAATACTGCCCTTAGTCTTCTTCTATTGCCTCTTCACCATTGTTTTATTCTTACTTTTCTGCTTAAAACTTGTGTATTCTATCTGAGTGTCTCTATGACGGAAGCACATAGATATTACAGTTAATCTTTGCATTTGCAGCGGTAAATCTTCCTCTGGCACATAATTCACACAATGATTGTTGTAATTGCGTTGAATGAGGGAATAGTAATTTACGAATATATTTTGACAACTAGGTTGTCGAGTATAGAGACTCTAACAAAATATATAAGAAAAATTCCAAATATGCCAATGACCTTTTATTCCTTCTGAATAGGGTTCATAAAAATTTCCTTCCTTGCGATTACCACTAATAATGGATACATTCTCAGGATATTCAGGGTAAATATCATGAATTTCCCCTATGGTTTTATCAATTTGCAAACTCATAATTTTTAAGATATTCCCCTACCTAAAACAGACAAGGCTTTCATACAGGAAATAGACCCCAATTTTTCCCCTGCATAAAATAGACAAGGCTTTCAAACAAACAGTAAAGACCCTAATTTTTCCCATTTTTCAAAAAAAGGTGGAAACATGAGTGAATAAAATTTCCAGAATCCTCAATCCAGGTCATTTGCCCAATAAACCTAGATTCAACTCCATGCATCTAGAAATTGAGATAATTTAAAACCAATTTCAGTTTTCCCTCAGAAGTAAAATTGCATGCATGCATGAAATACATGAAGGTTATGAAATGGAGCTCCTTGACGTTACAGGGATAACGAAAACAAGGTTGAATGGTTTCCTAGAGCACTAATAAATATGAATTCCTGACCTTTCGACTGTTGATATCCAAATGCATTCCGCACATTTTGATTCCTTCTCTATCCTGGCTCATCTGACAATTAATAACTAGAAACATAAGGTTGGAATAGAGATTTACATACCCCTGAACCCACAGTGGGAACCTCTGAAGAGTGTCTACATCGGTACCTTGTTTGAAATCGCCACACCTCTTGCTTTGAAATGGTTCCTGCCTATTCCCCTGTTTCCCCCTTAAGCTTTCCTGATATTGCATATTTCGACGCTCTCCTGATAAGCCAACCTTGCTTACTAAATTCACCATCATTAAAATGACTGTTGCGTACCTAGTGATGTGCATACTGAGTGGGTTCTCACACATGAACCGTTGTCCGGTCAGTTAGACCACCTGCCACCTGCCTTGTGGCACTTGACAACAAGCACCCCGATCAGGGGTATAGTTCATACTATAGTTATTAAAATATTTATCTTATTGTTAAATATATAAAACTTAATTAAATTATAATGATTAAAATATAAAAATAATTGTATTATTAAAATTTAAATTTGGATGGAGTTATAATAATAATATTTACTTAGTGAACCTAATCAATAACTTATTAATTTAGAATCAACCAATTTATTAATAAAAATAAACTTTGTTAAAACACTTATTAACCTCAATAAATAATAGAAAATAAGAAAATTAACAAGGAACCTAAGATAAAGGTTATGTTAAGAAGAGAAGGGGGTAATCAAGAAGGAAATAAAAAACGGAAGCAAGAGGGAACTCGAGAAATATAGGCAAGGTATAGTATAGGGTTGGGTAAATTGAGACGAATTTTTGCTAGAAAGATAATGAATAGTGGGGAATGAAGATTGACTAAGTTTAAAATCATCTTCTTTATTAAAATTGTTAGGATTATTTTCAATTTCAATGGCTTCCCTGATTAGACTAGTGGTGTGGAAATGAGCTAAGGCAAGGATCCTCACTTTATCCAAGTAAATTAGATGATTGGTACTGTGAGAGTGCTCAACGATGGCTAATTTGAAAATCAGTTATGGATGTTGTCACTCATGTGCTCCTTGTTGTGAGCCTTAAATGATCTACATGTTTGACCTAT
This sequence comes from Pinus albicaulis, assembly GCA_034641835.2. Classification (NCBI taxonomy): domain Eukaryota; kingdom Viridiplantae; phylum Streptophyta; class Pinopsida; order Pinales; family Pinaceae; genus Pinus; species Pinus albicaulis. The sequence continues at coordinate 1,610,100,336 of CM076580.1, forward strand.
GTAAGACTTCCACAGAAGCAAGCTGGAATCTCATAGACACTAGAGTCAAGCATGGGATAAAATTTCTCTTTGGTGGAACTAAAGAGTTGACTAAGGCTGGTTTGGCGTTTGAAGGAGGTCTAGATGTCTTTCCTTCACAAGACTCTAGAAATATGGTCATTCATACCTTGGGCATATGGAAGGGTTATTTTCGATAACGATGAAGATGAAGGATTATTTTTTATTTTGATATGGAGGGCATAATGCAATTATTTCCTAATTTGGGAGGAGGAATAGTCATTTAAATGGAGGGCTTTGGTCATGATAAGGCACTCTTTGTTCAAATGTTAAATGTTGGGGATTGAAGTTGTGAATGGCACATGTCACTAAAGTCTTTAGAATGAAATTTTTCTTTGCGATGGGATTGGGCATGAGGGTATCTATTGGCATGAGTATTTTTTTGGTATACTTGAAAGGAGAGGGAGTCTTTAGAGTAAGGTCTTAAAGAATAGAAGTGAGTTGTCTTCCATTTCGATGGTGAACTAATGATTGGGAGAGATGTTGTCAAGGTGGTCCAAAAGAAATTTATTCATTATGAATTACAACTCTATAAATTTGAATTTTATAAATAATATCAATTTTTTTAATTTTTTTATGTTTTATGTTTTTATTTATTTACTTTTAAACTAATTTTAAAAGTTGATATAAAATTATCTTATTTCATGAGAAATATTTGATTTATTAACGGGAATGAAAAAGAAATATATTTACAATATTTCCTTTATATTGGGTTGTAATATTAAAAAATGTAATGGTTTGTAATAGTTTTAAATAAAATTAAACAAATATGATAATTTTAAGTAAAACTAATCAAATATATATTAAATGACACAAAACTAATCATATTTGTTATATAAGTAAAACTAATCAAATGACATTATTTTTTAATTAAATTTTTTATTTTTATTTTAAAAATAAATATATCAACTCAACATTAAGCAGGAATGAAAACACAAATCTTAGTATTGGGGTGTAAAATGTGTCTCTTAACCCAATAAGTTTGAAAACTGAAATAACCTAATATCTATAATTTATTACTTAAATTTTTAAATATAAATATTTGGGTTAAAATATTTATCATTTAATATATATTAATAATCAATAAGAATAATTAATTTGTGGAAGGTAAAATATGTCTCTTAACCCAATAAATTTCAAAACATTAAAGCACTGAAATATCTATAATTTATTAACTAACTTTTTCAATATAAAATTTAAATATAAATATTTTGATTAAGATATTTATTACGTCGTAAGGTGTTCTTATTTGAAAATGACTTCCCTACCTGTCAAAGTGTACATGTCTAATCCATTGGATGAAATGTTAGATGAGTGAAATGTTGTAGGCCATTCGATCCATAAGTAAATAGTTTTATTTTATTTTTTTTATAATGTTAGCTTTTTTCTTTTTCTTTTTAATAAGTTAGATCAATTTTAGGTGTGTAATAGAAATGTTGTAATGTCATGTTTAACATTTTGACTATGTTAAATTACACAAAAAAATAAATAAAAATAAAATTAAAAGATTGAGATAATCATGTCTCAGTCATTGGATAAAATGTTAGACGATTGAAATGTTTTAGGCTATTAGATCCATATATATATATATATATATATATATATATATATATATATATTATAATGTTAGTTTTTTTTCTCTTTTAATAAGTTAGATTGATTTTAGGTGTATAATATAAATGTTGTAATGTCATGTTTAACATTTTGACTATGTCAAATTACACAAAAGTAAAAATAGAAGTAAATTAAATAAACATATTGACATAACGTAATGAACATTTTAACTAGGTCAAAATACAATAAACAACAAAAATAATAAAATAAAATAATAACAAACTATAGAAACAACCCATGGTATTGATGTGGAATATAGTTTACTAAATTATTTCACAGGACATGGCTTATCTTTAGCAATAATGATGAATGTTCATAATTCTTATTTCTTAAATAACACTAAATTTACCTTTAATTACTCAATTGTAGTAGTTTCTAACTACGTAACAGTTTGTAACTACATACATACTCTTTCATATTTTTTTTGTTAATGAATATCAAATCTCTTCCATTAAAACAATATATATACATATCTTTAATTACCTAATTGTAGCTAAAAAATATTACATGTTTTTTACTTTATAATCTTAAAAAATTCATATTATATGATCTCAAACTTACTCAATTTTTTATTCTGAAATTTTAAACAAATTTTTTCACTACATAATTTTAGCTTTTATAATTTTTTTATTTTTCAATTCAAATAAAACTTACAAAAGAAAAAAACAACTTAGTCCTTACTGCAGATTATAGTTTTACAAAATTGGCACTACGTGATTAACAATAGAGTAAGTTGACATAACCCTAAGGGGTTCTTTTACAAGTTTTATCATAACCTTTCCCTTCATCCAATATATATTGTAGAGTCTTCTAAAGAGAGAGTGTATTATAGTTTATAATCTGATCCACAATCAATGAAAATGGCTAGGGATTTCAAAAAGTATTAGTTTGTAACCTGATCCGCAATCAAAGAAAATCATCAGGGATGTCACAAGTTATCATTCACATAGTGATCTACTGACGTTCTCAGTTAAATGGATCCTATTAGATGCATGGTGGCTAGAGACACTAAAAATTCAAAATAGATATCTGTTATGACATCTGTATTCTCTACAAACCATCGAAATTTCCCATCTTATATAAAAATTTCTGACAACAACTGCTAAATTTACTCACCAATTTTTGAAATCCCCACCCATGATGGGGAGATCAGAGTGTAAAATCAAATGTTCATGTGCTTTTTTTAAAGGTTTCATAAACAAAATAGATAATGAGAAAGTCAATAGTATGGTATAATAACTTATTTTTGAATCATTGTGACAAGCAAAACATCACATTAGCTCACAAAATAAATCTAATGCTATAAGGATCTAAGATGATAGTAATGTTTTGAAACATGATAACTAGGTGACAACCAAAAATAAGTTTTACCCACAAGAAAAAAATCAGAACAACTCACAAAATATATCCAAGGTTGCTATGAACCCCATACATAGTGATGGACATCATGGGAATTTTAGTGAACATAGAACACAACCCTAAAAATGCTATACTCTTGATCAATTTAGAATAACCTAAGATGTCTAGATTGGATGCTGAGGTGGGTGGTACAATAATTGAGGATTCTTATTTAAAGGGTAAGGGAATTTAGATGTGGTACAATAATTGAGGATGCTTATTTAAAGGGTGAGGGAATTTAGATACTTTATCCTTCCACCAAAGTTATAAAAAGTGAGACTTGTAGATTATAGTTTTAAAAAATTGACACTATGTGATTAAGAATACGTTACAAACATTAGGTATTTTAAAAGATATTTAAAAATAAGGTACACTAGGGCCACGATAATTAATGGTATTCTCTGTACTATTTTTATTTAAAATAGTATTTTTTTTTCTTTAATGAATATTGTTAAATGTGTTGTAATATTTTTATTCAAAATATTAATTTGTATTTGTATTTTTTTAAATGAATATTTCTAAATGTGTAATTAAGTAAAATGTATTAAATTGATATTCTAATTTTTAAGATATTTATTTAAAAAATTTAAAGTATGGTGAGTTTTGTTTTATTAAGCTTTGAGCCTAATTGATTTTTCAATCATTGTGACAAACAAAAATCCACATTAGCTCACAAAATATATCTAATGCTATAAGGATATGAGATGATAGCAATGTCTTGAATCATGATAACTAGGTGACAACCAAAAATAAGTTTTACAGACAAGAAAAAAATCACAACTTAGAGAATATATCCAATGTTGCAATGAACCCCAGACACAGTGATGGACATAGTGGGAATTTTAGTGAACATAGAACAAAACCCTAAAAATTCTATACTCTTGATCAATTCAGAATAACCTAAGATGTCTAGACTGGATGCTGAGGTGGGTGGCACAATAATTGAGGATTCTTATTTAAAGGGTAAGGGAATTTAGGTACTCTATCCTTCCACCAAAGTTATAAAAAGTGAGACTTGTAGATTATAGTTTTACAAAATAGACACTATGTGATTAAGAATAAGTTACAAACATTAGGTATTTTAAAAGGTATTTAAAAATTAATAAGAGGAAGGTACACCCGGCCCATGGTAATTAATGTGATTCTTTGTACTATTTTTATTTAAAATAGTAATTTTTTTTTTTAATTTTTTTAAATGAATATTGTTAAATGTGTTGTAATATTTTTATTTAAAATAGTAATTTGTATTTGTATTCTTTAAAATGAATATTTCTAAATGTGTAATTGAGTAAAATTTATTAAATTGATATTCTAATTTTTAAGATATTTATTTAAAAAATTCAAATTATGGTTAGTTTTGTTTTATTAAGCTTTGAGTCTAATTGATTTTTGAGTCATTGTGACAAACAAAACTTCACATTAGCTCACAAAATATATCTAATGCTATAAGGATCTAAGATGATAACAATGTTTTGAATCATGATAACTAGGTGACAACCAAAAATAAGTTTTAGCCACATGAAAAAAAATCACAACAACTCACAGAATATATCCAAGGTTGCAATGAACCATATACATAGTGATGGACATCATGGGAATTAATCGTGAACATAGAACACAACCCTAAAAATTATATACTCTTGATCAATTTAGAATAACTTAAGATATCTGGATTGGATGTTGAGGTGGGTGGTATAATAATTGAGGATGCTTATTTAAAGCGTAAGGGAATTTAGATACTCTATCCTTCCACCAAAGTTATAAAAAGTGAGACTGGTAGATTATAGTTTTATAAAATTGACACTATGTGATCAAGAATAAGTTACAAACATTAGGTATTTTAAAAGGTATTTAAAAATTAATAAGAGGAAGGTACACTAGGGCCATGGTAATTAATGTGATTCTTTGTACTATTTTTATTTAAAATAGTAATTTGTTTTTTAATTTTTTAAATGAATATTGTTAAATGTGTTGTAATATTTTTATTTAAAATAGTAATTTGTATTTGTATTTACTAAAATTAATATTTTTAAATGTGCAATTGAGTAAAATGTATTAAATTGATATTCTAATTTTTAAGATATTTATTTAAAAAATTCAAAGTATGGTGAGTTTTGTTTTATTAAGCTTTGATTCTAGATGTGCAGAGAATTGATCTATCTCAAGTCCCAAACAAGATTCTGATGTCCCAAACAATATTCTTCTTTCTCTTCTTATTCTAGCTTGCACCTTGATACTCCTCTCCTCCTCCCTACACAAATTTAAACTATGAGGCAGAAGGTAGTTGTTTCATATAGGAATATTTAGATATGATAATAAAAAAGTGATACACTATTGTAATTTTGTCTACAAATGTGATGGCAAGTGTGCTCTAAATGTTGACAATATCATTGTTAATGTAGTATAAGGTACATGAAAATTGACAGTCTTGTATACAAGATCAAGAAATCTATCCCCAATATCCAACACCATAGAGCAAGACATGTTCCCAAATTCAACACCTGCCTATGCCCAATATCCAACACCATAGAGAAAGACATGTTCAGCAATTCAACAGTTACTTCCAAATCTCTCTCAGTGCTAGGGTTTTTTTCTCAATAAACTTGTTTTCACTACTCTTGAACTGATGAAAGACACCATTGTTTCATATAGGAGCATTTAGGTCTGATAAGAAAATTGTGATATTATCTATTATCCCTTTTTAATTTTTTAATGATTCAATTAAGATTAACATTTGTATGTTGTCATGAGGAGATTTTTTATTTTTCATGTCAATTACCTTTTATAACTCCAGGAGGTTCTTAATATTGCCTTTGTTTTTAATAAATGGAACTCAATTATATATTTGAAAATATGATTAGGTAAGAGAATTTTAGGATTATAATTTTTTTCCCAAGTTGACAATGTGAATGTTTATTTACCTTAATTTGCCTCCCATGTTAAATAACTCCCCATAGGGTTTGAAGATAATAGGTAATGGAAATTCAACGACATATAAAACAAGTAATTTATACATCAAACAATCAATTATATATATTATAGTAGTTCTGGCTTGAGAAATCTTTCAATTTCGCATTCAATTATTTATTAATAAAGTTGTTTTACTTAGTAGGGAGTACAATAATTTTGTAGTCAAATAATAGGAGAAAATATATTCACATTATAAAGTATTTGAATAAATAGATGTCTGTAAAATAGTTTAATAGGAAACTAGATTTGTAATTATAAAATATAAAACTATAACTTAAGATTGTGAAATTACTTTGTATTTTTTGTTTCTTATGTATATAGAGAAAGAATAAACCAAGTTTGGAGTTAAGAAAATAAACCATAACATAAATAAAAATATATCCTTCAAAAAATGTCTCCATATTAAAAAGACATTCACTTTCTTGTATACCAAGACTATGGTTATTCATATACAATATAAGATTGTTCACAAGCATGAAATTAGCGCTCGGATATGTAGATGAACTTGGACTAAACTCTATTTCTGTTAATAAAAATTCTCTTTATTTACATCTATGCTAGATAGATTGTACTTGAATGTATTTAAAATATCTTATTTGAGTTTTTTTTCCAAAGAAAAAATCAACAACGTTTTATTAATAAAATGAAAAGCTATATTTAATATACGCAATTAAGCATTCCGAAAATGCCCATAGGGCTCATGTACTCATGCACAAAAAATGCATCATAGAGAGGATACTGAAAATGTTCCAAAAGAAGTAAAAAAATGAGTGCCATAAGAAAAAGAGGAAGAGGAGAGAAAGAAAAACCTGATGGCCCTGAAATATCCTCAGCCATTAGAGTGGAAGCGAAAGCCCCACAAATCAAGTTTTCCTCCCTTTCTTCTTCTCGACCTTGCGCCATTTGCCCTAAGATGGAACACATGTGGCAAGGAAAATTTGATTATCTTCCACGTGAGTTCCATTGTCCTTGTCTAAATCTGAATTATCTGATGAATGTTGTTGTTTGATCCCTCCTGTTCCTGTGTCCTCTGCATTCCTATCTGATTGGGTTGGATGAGGTTGTTAATCATTGTGTATTGTTGTGTCATTCCTTTGTACCTTTGGTTCCTGTGTAGGTTGATTATTTTCCTTACGAACTATATCATCCTTTTCTTCTGACTCATCCTCCTCTAACTCGGGAGGAGAATATTTCCATCATTTTTTTGTTTCCCATTCTTTTTCTTTTTTATGCTTTCTTTTTTGGCATCAAGGCATGTGTTTTGTAAATGTTTTGTGAGCCTACAAATTTTGCATCTGAATGCATTGTTTTCATAGTCCAGTGACTATAGCCAATTTTTTTGTTTGTAGATCATCATGATATTCTTCGGTAAACCTTTCCTTAGATCTAATTCCATGCAAATCTCTACGAAAGTGTAGATCCTCTCATCTATTCTATCTAGATCTGTTTCGATGTATTGCCCGATACTATTCCCAATACCTTTGAAAACTTTATCTTTCCAGAAGTGTAGGGGGAGATTTTATAATTGTACTTGTACCGGCATTCTGGTGATGATCATTGTGTTTGTGTCAAAATCTAGGAACCAAGGGGTGATAAAAATACCAGTGGATCCCCAAAACCAAGGTCCCTCTCTGATAATAAAATATCTATCCTCCAAGGATCTAAATTTAACAATAAAAAAACCCTTAGAACAAAGGTGCATTTCACATTATATGGTCCATAGTGTGAAAATCCAATGGAAGAGCTCCATTGGCTTATGCCAGAAACAACTAAAACGACATTTTAACGCCTAGGCTTCATATGTCTTGTAGTGATTCTCTGTTTCTAGATTGTCTATCTTTAGTGCCGGTGTTTGACCCAATTGTTCTACTATGTATGGCATTGGGGCTGTCCCATCTTGTTCTCGAGGTATTACTGCGGCTTTTTTCCCTTGTAGAATGTTTTTGTAAGAAGGGCCTCCATTTTTTTGTTGATGATTATGGGTTTCTTCCCCTTCACCCCTCCCTCCCCCTCCCCACACCCCCCGTGCAGATTTGGAGGTGCCCAGGTCCGCAACACCCCCTCTAAGATGAAGGTTAAGGGAGATAGGCATCCCTGAAACAATGGCGTGGTCCTTCAGAGACCCACAGTCCTGGAGAGATCAACAGCCATTAACTAGGTATAGCAACGGGACATGGTAGCTAATTAAACCCCATATTTTTTGTTTTAGCTGGAAAATAGTATTGTCTTATTGAACCAAAGATAAAAGAGATTTTCCCACAGGGGGTGTGTTGAAAATATAGAAACTACAGGGGGTTAGCCGTTGTTGAATATCTGTGTCTGTTAAATTATCTATTCACTATTTTGTGTCTGGAAGCAGAGGTGAAGACTGCTTAGGCGGGGTATGGAGTCTTGCCGTTTGGACTTGAAGCAGAGCAGAGCAGCCTCTGAGGGGGAAACAAGGGGCCCTTCCCCACTCCTTCTCCAAAATGTCAATGTCATATGCAGAGAAAGGATGGGCCGAAACCTCCGTCCCATATCTGCACACAAGAACCAACTAGTCTTGTCCTAGCCCAAGACAGGAGAAAAGCATGGCCATTCTCTGGGTGACTGACAGATCATGTGCCAAGGGCAGGGAGCCGTGATCCACCATTTTGATTTCACCAGTGTCTCTTCGATTGACCGACGACACACAGCTCAGAGAGATACCATAATGTGGATTTTTCATCCATGCATAACGAGCTTCAATCCCAGATCTGAATGTTAAACACCCCTCCTAGGGTACCATGAGCCGCAGTGATTGTTTCGGAAGCAACAAGTCGGTCATCGAACCAAATTCTCATGCTTTAGAAGTCGGATGTTGTTTAACTCTTTGCCCACAATAAACATGTTCATTGATCCATTCAAGGGGTACTCGATAGTGGGAAGAAGGGGGTTGGTCTGGAAAGAAGAAAATTTCTGAGTGTGGTGGCTAGTCCTCCCGATTCCCTTCGCATGCCTCCACTGCGTGCACTATCTGCCAGATCGACGGATGCCAGGTCCGCAAAAACCCTAGTGGCACCTTCCAAAGAGTTTGTTCCATTCCTCGCTCCCTTTTTTCCCTCAAGATCAACCAAGTGTGATTCTTCATATCTTATTTGAGTTACATGCTCATTTCATGCTTGTTTCAGAGGATGATTAATCACCAAAGGATTTTCACCCCCAATTTCCTATTTCAATATCTATAACAAAACTTTTATATATGTTAACATATTATGTTGGTTTATATATATGTTTTCACCCAAAATTTCCTATTTCAATATCTATAACAAAATTTTCTGGTGACAACTCTTATCATCAATACCTTTGAAACCTCCACGACTTGTTTCCATGGAAGCAATAATTGTCTTTCATTCCTTCACAATGGCTCCTTCTCTGCAACAACTTATTTCTTCTAGGCTACTATTTCCTATACTATTGCCTTACAATGTTTCTTTTGGAACATGTGATACAATTGCTATTATCATACAAAATTTTGATGTTTAGCAATAACATAAATCTAATGAATATTATAATAATAAAATCAAATTTTATTACTTACCAAAATATTGGTCGGTATCTATATATATCTATATCTATATATATATAATCGTTTTTCTCTTTGTTAATATTGCTATGACATATTTGGGTTTCCTATTCACATCAGAGTTCTACTTTCTGTTATATACAATTTGTTTAAACAAGCCCACCTGCTCTCTGATATTGGGTGATGTTCGAACGAACCATTGAGTAACAACGCATTTTAACTATTGAATAATTTTCTATAATTTTTTTTAAAATCAAATTGGTGAGTATAACTCTCATAGGGAAAGAACTCATGCAGGTTTCTTCACCAGAGGGGCTTTCAGGGATAACTTATAAAGAGCCAAAGGCATTGCAGTGCATACTGTGTTGTCTGTCTCTCCCTGCGTCGTGCTGCCGCAATCGCGAGTTCATTGGTGAGCTTCTGTCCTTGGCAGCCGCGCAGGGCGTTTTACTACGAGTTGTAAGATATTTCAACGTACTTCAAAATTTCAGAGACAGAAACGTGCCGACGGAAGGAGCGTAACATCAAAATTTCAGTCGTTCACTTTTCATATCAAAATATTAAAAACTTCTGCGGCGTATACTTTATTTAGGACGGTGATATATTGCATAATATGCTCACTGCTCCGGTGCTTAGCTATAATTACCTCTGTTCTGCCTACAGAAAACGGATAGCGACGAAACTCTGAATGAATGGATTAATCTTCATATTGAGGTTCAGGTGTGAATTCCCTTAAAGAAAGCCGGTGTAGAAAATAGGGTACTCTGTAGCAGAGGTAACGCAGAGTAGTGTAAAATAAAGAAATTCAGATCTGTCTCTTTTGCACTGTAGGTTGGGACAAACTTTCCGACTGGGCATAGATATCGAAGAGAGAAATTCAAATTCCTCGGTTTGTATGTAGGTTAGCGCAGCACCTTTCCGACATGGCATAGAAATAGGAGCGCGAAAGTCTGTGGGGAATGAGGATTTTCGGCTGTGCGGTCCAGGCCCACCCCGTTATCCGAAGGTGATTAAGGCTGCCTGCAGTACTACGTCATCATCCAGAGATATGATCAGTTCTGAAACAAGCACAGAGCTGCATATGGTGCTCCACCTGATAAGAAATATCGTGGATCTGAGGAGGGGCCATCAGATCCAATATTAGATTACAACACAGCGCAACCGCATATGACATGGCAGAGAAAGAGCAGGGAACGTGGTTTGTCGGGATTCTCATATTACATGGTGCTATGGAATTTGTTCATTCCATGGCACACTTTCTGTGGGTACGATAGCGGTGCATGCACTTTGCTAGGTGGATATACTTCTCTGGTCTGGAGGTCTTCTTTTCTGTCAACTCACAATACAATTAATGTTGGTTCCTTGACTTTGTTTTCTATCCTTGGATTTAATCCAGATCTATGACGGATAATCCGTGTTGGCATATATAACATTAATAAGCTATTTTATATAATACACTCATGTTATATAACATGTGTAGATTACATCTTAATTGCTTGAAAATTTTCCTCACTCTCTTTCTCTGATTGTAATGGAACTGCATTTTTATGTTGATAGGGTTTTTTTTTTTGGAATTGGGTATTTTAATTATTTTTCTAATTAATTTTTTTAATCCGATGGTGTGATGAATTGGATGATGCTGGTATCTAATGGAATTAAAAGTGATAAGTTAATTGCATATCTAAATCACATGTTTAAACAATACTTAAATTATTTTTTTACAAAACATAATTAAAAATTTACTATGTCTATTATTGATAACCAAGTATGATAATTAGTTAGGAAAAAAAAAAAAAAAATTATAAAACATGCATTGTAATGTGGATTAATTTTGAAACTTATAACTATTCACATTCTCAAATGTATACCATTTAGCAAGTGTGAATTAAATTTTTTTCCTCCACTCCATTACCCTAGTGGTTGCCTATGCATATCATTCAAATGTATGCCAGCTGAACAGGTTACTATAAAGAACTAAATATTATTTTATCAAATTTAACTATAAAGAACAAAATATTATTTTATTAAATTATTCTTGCTGCCGTGGATTTATTTTTTATTAATTAAAAAAATGTTATTGCTCTAGTATTCAACTCTCCATGCTACCCATTCGGACTTCCTTAATGTAGACTTCCTTTCTTAATGTATGGACCTGCACAAACAAATATAGAATGGTTAATAGGGTTGAGATGAGGTATGATGTTTCATATTATTTAAACAATATAATCAATAACTAATAAATTATAGGTTTAAATTATAATGTAGTTTTAGTTTCATAAATTAGTTGTAATAAAAATTGTGACCATCATATGATTATATATCACTTAACTAATGCAATTATACTTGTGGTTGTATTTAACATTTGTGTTAAAGTTTGGTGTATTGAAATCTTTTCTTAATAATAAAGTTTCATTATCACATAATTTCTATATAAGGAATAAACCCCTAGGTTAAATGATAATAAAATCATTTTAATACAATTATAAATTGTAAGATTAAATAATGATAATTATTTTAATACAATTATATTATAATATTATATTATTAAATTATTATTATTATTATATAAAATAATAATAATAATAATAATAATAATAATAATAATAATAATAAATTATTTTAAATTTAGAATTTATTTTAATAATATTTTAACCTTGTAGGCATTAAAAAAATCTACTTGAGAGTAAATTGTATTTTAAGGCGTAGTCTAACGATGCTACGAATTGGCTTTCCCGACTACCGTTTTTTTTATCCTTAAGCACATCGACACCTTCCACTAGCAACCGTTTCCATTTCCATTCTTCCTGTCTCCCTCACCGTCGTTATCCATTAATGCATGCCACCTCCACGCACTTTATCTGCAGTCAAACTACAGTTCTCCAGTGATTCAAGCCTAATTTAAATTCCATTGGCTGCATGATTCAAACTCCATTGGCTGTGAAATTCATCAAAGAAATCAAAACGGAGATAGACACAAAAAGGTAAGATCAAGGACGAGGGGAAGGCGTTGAATCCTTTTTCTTGTGTTTCGATTTTTTTTGTAACAGGACCACCATTATTGAAGTGTTGAAGGAGGCGAAGAAGGAGTGGGTGGGGATGGGGGCTCTTCTTCTGGGGAAAGCATGATATCAACAGAGGATCAACAGAGGAAGATGCTTTCCCTCATATCAATGGCACGATTGAAGACATGATCAAAAAATTAAATAGGGATCCTCTTAGATAGCACAACAATGCTCCAATCTCTTCCAGGAAACATGTTTTTCAAATAAGCAGAGGTTTCCATCACTTCTATAATTACCAAGATGGCTACTTTGTTTCCAGCAATGAAATTAAGGATTTGGTGATCAAAACCGTTCTGAACATGTGCCTATGTAACCACATACGAACATATCAGATTTACATTAAGTTGGTACCTGGTCTAGGTCAGGTTATGTGGTTTATTCTTCTACTTTTGAGACTATTTCAATGGTTGAATAGTATTTCGGGACCTTGCTCAGTAAATACAGTCAACAATAATACAAGTTACAAAATGTTATTTAAAAGGTGGTGAAGTTGATTGGTAACATAACACAAGGCACATTTGCCATATTTCTATTGGAATATGGCAATAATCTATAACGTTTTATCTACATCCTGGATTTATGTTGAAATAAGGTAATTATTAGTACTATTGAATTTTAGAAGATGATTTAGTTTAATTAAATTTCGTTAAATTTACATTTTTGTATTGTTGTCTCATTTAAATTTTTAACAATTTAATCTCCTGCAATGACTATGTTTCTTCGAGAAAAGTTTTAGCATTGAAGTTTAGCATTTAGCACATTTGTGGATAGATTTTTGAGGATATACAAATAGTTTCAATTAATTTTCTCTTTATTCTTTTTTCATCAAAGTGATGCGTAAGTTTGGGTTTTAAAAAAACACCGTAGAGTTTTCCAAAGAGAGAGGGCACATCATCTGAGTTCTACCCCTGATCTGCGAGGGAGAGAACATGAAAGCATTAAGAATCTGATAGGAGATTGTTTGATGCTGTGGATTGATGGTTTATAGAACCGTCCCCAGAAGAAGATCCCCTGATAAATAAATACTTCTTTGTCTGTTGGATTAAAAAAATAAAAAAAATCCCATCACCACCCACTCCTCCTTCGCCTCCTTCAACACTTTAACAATGGTGGTCCTCTTACAAAAAACATTCCAAACACAATAACAACGATCCAGAGCCTTCACCTCATCCGATCTTACCTTTTTCTATCTATCTACATTTTGATTTCTCCGCTAAATTGCGCATCTAATGGAGTTTGAATCACGTAGCCAATGGAGTTTAAATTAGGCACATGCCATATTGAAGTTTGAGTCACGTGGAGAACTATAGTTTAAGTGCAGATAAAGTGCATATAGGTGGCATGCATTAACGGACAAAGATGGCTAGGGAGACAAAGAAAGAATGGAAACGGAAACGATTGTCAGTCGATGGTGTCAATGTGCCGGAGGATCAAAAAACAGTAGCCGAAAAAATCAATTCGTAGCATTGTTAGACTACGCCATATTTTAATACAATGGCAAATTAATATAAATTAATTAATTAATTAAAACAATAAATATTAATAAATTGGAGCGTTCAACATTATTAATTAAAAAATTAATTAATAGCATTAATTAAAACATTTTACAATATGTAATTAAAATTTTATATAAAAAATGTTCTCGACCAAATCCTAATAATGTGATCGATCCGAAAGACATTTTTATCTTCATTATGGATCAAAAAAGTCTTAGATCGAACATAAAAAATGTTTAATAACATTAAACCTTAATTCAAAAATCCGTAAAAGATAATATTAATATTAATTAATAATAAATTGAAATAATTATTATATTGCCATTATTACATTGACATATTAATTAAATCATTAGTACATAATTATTATACTTAACTACATTATTCAAATATATCTAAACATGAATATATTCAAATTTGGTTAATAATAATAACAATAAGATATTGGAAGATAGGACCTCACATCCTTCATTGGGGGCATATGCCTAGTGGAAACTAATTGACCAAGGAAGCTTACAACATACTTCATCAGCAAAACCCCAACCCAACAGATCTCATCTAGAAAAAGATATGGATGGCCAATCTTTGGCCTAAAGAAGCCACCTTCCTGTGGTTGCTTAGTAAACGGTGCATGGGGGAATATTTTGAAGAGGGGGTTTGTAGGACCTTCCAGGTGCCCTTTATGTCAGGAAAACCTGGAAACCATCAACTACCTGTTTGACCAATGTCCCACTGCTAATTTCCCGTGGGATAGAATTGCAATCTTATGTCATCGTTCGGATCGAGTAAGGGGCAATATCATCAACACCATCAACAGTAGGACAGACAATCCTTATACCAGCACTCTCCTTAATAGACTCTATTAGATCATTCTAGGCATCCTTATTTGGAAAATCTGGAAGGAAAGGAACAGTCGCATCTTCAAAGAGAAAGCATTCACATCAGAGAAGCTCTGGGACCAGATTCACCACAACCTATCTGAAACACTGGCCTTAGATGCTTGGATTTAGGAGGACCTCTCGACCTCTGCAGCAAAGTGCCACATATGGAACAATTGGAAAATGATTCTAAACAACCCCTAAATACCAATCCTAGAAGCTTAGGTAGAAACCCTGCTCCTGAAAAATGGCACCCCCCCTCCTAATGGCTTCTTCAAATGAAAATTCGATGGTGCATCCAAAGGCAATCCTAGAAATGCACGATTCAGAAGCATTATGAGGAACTCTCAAGGTGATCCTTTAAGGATCTACTAGGAAAACATAGGTTGGGACAACAATAATTCTGCGGAGATGGAGGGGCTTATACGGAGTATACAAATTGCAATTGAGTTTTAGTACTTCCCCCTAGAAATGGAGGGAGACTCGCAACTCATAACTATAGCAACCATAAGAATGATCCAAGGATCGACTTCCTCAAAGTTATCCAAAAGTTGGAGGCTCGCCCATAAGCTCAAGTTTCTGGAACAACTGATACACAACCACAGAGCCATCAATTTTGGCCATGTGCGCAAAAAGGAAAACTTCATTGCGGATATCCTTGTGAACAAACGGGTGGATAGTAACTGTGAGCTATATTGTTCCAACCTAACTCAGGTCGAGGAGGAATCATTCAGACAAGAATATCACACTCTCATTCAGAAGGATCTTCTTCCCTTGGACAAGGGTGGAAAAGCTAGCAAGATTGACAATCATATCTCATACATTGCGGGAAATCAAGATCTTATGCACAAAGCCTCACCTGCTGAGGATCCTCAAACCGTTAACCATTTGCACAAGACTAACAGAATCAGGTATGATGATGAGACGCTGGAAACTGTGTCACCCTCTCTAGAGCACCCTTTCACTTCTATCACCATTAATGATTATCATGATTAACACATATATTAGCCATTTCCCTCTCCTCGAGCCTACTCAAGTGATCGATCATAGCACATAGATGCATGTGAGGCATACTCATTTCCATCCTCCTCATATGTGTCCAAGCCCATTTAATAGGATGAGCTCCCAACCCCGAACAACCCATTGTATTTTCCCTCTGCCATTCATTTTTTTATCTTAGCTCTAGTACTTCCTTGATTTCAGAAGGCCATGCATCCCTATTCTCAGCACCATGTTGCGCAGTCCCCTCTATGTTGTGACATCCCATATTGCACAACTCTCCCTCCTGCCTTATTGTGCAATGGCCCCCAGATTACGCTAGAGAATGACCTGAGGTGAACATAAAGAGGCTTTCCTAGGATGGTATCACTGTTGTGAGGAAAATCGACTAGATTCAATGGAAGACTCCTCCTCCATCATTTTTGCACACAGAGCCCTAAACCAGAGCAGGAGGAAGCAACCCATGTGCAAGTTGTGCAGAGAGGTAGGCACGGTCCACGAAATTCCACCATCGCTAAGCAGATGCAACCCCAGCTCAGCAATACTGACCCGTTGCCAGTTCAGGGGAAGAAAGACGATGATTCAGATGTATGGGTGAAGGATTTCGATGGCATCTAGATGCGCATCCCTGATGGGGCAGATCTGGATTCCCTCATCCTCTGTGCACCAGTCCACAAAGTCGGGCGTTCATTGGAAGATTCGAAGGAAGCGACTACGTAGACACCTGCTTGCCCCATTGAGGAGGAGGTCCTGAATAGTGATGATGAAGATGAAGATTGAGGCTTGCAAAACCACACAACTCTTCCTTGTTTTTGTCAAACTTGCCACCATTAGTACTTTTTTTCTTCTGCATATTTTTTGCTTCTTAGATACATGAGCGCTACTGCACATATTGTAATTTTCTATCTTAAGTTTTGTACGGGTTGGTTTCCTCCACTGAGGCAGCCCTGAAAACAAGTAACTAAGGTGGGGATTGGCTAAGAGTAGCTTGCCAAGCCCGCCTCTAGCATATGTAACTTCTCTTTTTCGAATTAATAGAATAGCCTAAGTTACCAAAAGAAAAAAAGATATTGGAATTGTACTTAAATTTTTTTAACTTTAAAACATTAACTAAACTATTGACAATATATTAATTAAAAAATTTATTTAAAATTTTTAATAACATTACTTTAAACATGTTTAAAGAAATGAATTAATACAACATTAATTAATTAGATAATTAAAAAAATAATTAAAATTAATATTAATTAATTAAAACATTAAAATTAATTAATTTTAAACTTAATTAATTGATTTGTAACATTACACAAAATATTGATAACATTTATAAAAACATTAAAATTTTTAAGAACATTAATGAAAACATTTGGCAATATATTAATTATAACATTTATATAAAAATGTTCCATTATAACAAACATTAATTTTTAAATTTTTAAATTAATATTTTCATATTAATTAATACTAATATTAAGTTAATTAATGAAAATATTTAATAACATTAATTAGAATACTTGACAATATATTAATTAAAATATTTATATAAAAGTTAGTAAGGTGACCGAAGATGAAACCTCATGAGGGGTGGTTATGTCATGTGCTAGGTGGAGGGGACATGCTATTTTGTATTAATATTATTGATTAATATTGACAATTAAATATGATGTGATGCTCGAATGGTAAAGAAATCTATTAGACGTTGCAATTTAACAAGCAGTGTCGCAATGTTACATATTCCAATTTATCCAACGTCGCAGTGTAGAATTACTACATTAGTCAAACACATCTACTAATACAATTGACTATTTTGGAGTATCTTTGATATTCACCACTCCTCAAGTTTATTCAAACACAATTCTTTATTAATGGTTATTCGTTATCTCTGCGACCAACCATGATCAACCAAAGTCAACCATGGTCGACCATGATTAATCAGGACTGAATTTCATCAACCATGATTAAGGTCTTTCTCGTTGGATTTGGTCAACCATGTTTAACCATGATCAGCTATGGTCATTTAATGTGAAACATTGTCAATGATGAACAATAATGTTGAACCACCATCAAACATGTTCAAGCATCATCATCTATGGATATAATGGTCAACTATGATTAACCATGTTTAAATATGGTTAACCATGGTCATTGTCTCTATGGTTAACCATGGCCAACCATGATGGACCATGATAAAAGTAGTCAACCATGATGAACCATGGTCAAGAATGGTTGATCATGGTTGATTATGGTCAACCATGATCATGCATGGTTCAATATCGATAACCATGATCAACTATGGTAAACCAAGATCGAGGTCCATATGGTTGAATCTAGTCAACCATGATCAACCATGGTCCACCATGATCAACATGATCATATTTGGTCAACAATGGTTAACCAAGAACATTTCATGTTCTATAAACTCTTCATCAACAACCATAGTCAACGATTGTTATAATGGTCAAACATGGTCAAACAAGGTCTTTATCCCTGAATGGTCATCCATTGTGAACAATGCAGATATTTGTTGTTGAATATGGTACAATTTCCTATTCATGGTTAATCCATATCTCTACAGTCAACCATGGTAAATGATGGTTAATCATAGCTAAATTTAGTCAACTCTGGAAAATGTCTATAGTGTCAACCACGATCAAACACAATTAATAAAAGTCAATGATGATCAACCATATTCAACCCTTGGGTTCACAAATTACTTTGGTTTATAATATTAAACCCTTGGGTTTATTAGTTCTTTTGGTTAATAATATTAATAATGTCTTGGAATTATTAATCTATTTGAGTTAAAATATTAATTATTTAGGTTTATTAATTTCTTAGGTTTTTGAGTTTAAAATTTTTATTCTTAGGTTTTATCAATCTTGTGTTTTTAATATTAATCCCTTGGCCTTACTGATCCTACAAGCTTTAAATATTTATCCTCTAGGTTCACAGATTCATTTGGTTTATAATATTAAACTCTTGCGTTTATTAGTCCTTTTGGTTTATAACATTAATAATCGCTTGGGTTTATTAATCTTTTGAGTTTTAGTGTTATGATTTACATTATGGTGTAATATGTTGGGTTATAATATAGATTCTAATATATAGGGTTTATAATTAGGGATTAATAGTGGGTTTATAATATTTGTGTTTAATATTAGGGTTTATAATATTGTGTTTAATATTTAGAGTTTATAACATTGGGGATTATAATATTTCAGTTCGTAATATTGATTCTTATGGTTTACTGATCTCTTTCATTTTTCATATTGATCCCTTGGCCTTATTGATCTCTTAGGTCTTTAATATGTATCCCTTGGGTTCACCAATTCCTTTGGTTTGTAATATTAAACCCTTGGGTTTATTGGTTATTTTGGTTTATAATATTAATAACCCCTTGGGTTTATTAGTCTCTTAAGTTTAAAATATTAATTCTTAACGTTTATTAATCTCTTGAGTTTAAAACATTAAACCTTATGCTTTATTAATTTCTTGGTTTATAATATTAATATTTATCCCTTGGGTTCACAAATTCCTTTGGTTTATAATATTAAATCCTTTGGTTTATTAGTTCTTTGGATTTATAATATTAATAATCCTTTTGGTTTATTAATATCTTCAGTTTAACTTATTAATTCTTAGGGTTTATTCATTTATTAGTTTTTGTGTTTATGATATTAATTATTAGGGTTTATTAATCCCTTGAGTTTCCTAATTCTTTGGGTTGGTAATATTAGGCATTAAATATTAATCATACACTTTAATATTAATGCATGGTCCAATGTCACATTATGAAAAATATTATCTCAATATGAAAATCAACCATGGGCTACCATTGTTAATCATAGTTAGTCGTAGTCAATCAAGGTCTTCCGTGGTCAAATGTCACATTGTGACAAAGGTGGTCTCAATGTGAAAATCAACCATGGCAAACCATGGTCATTCTTCGTCCAACATCGCATTATGACAAAAATTGTGTAAATGTTTAGGTCAAGAATACCCAACCATGTTTATTTTACAGTTTATAGTATTTATCTAAAGTTTTTTTACACTTGACGTCTATAATTAATTACTCTCTTAGGTTTAATATTATTCCCTTTAGTTTATAATATTAATAATCATGTGAGTTTATCAAACCTTTTTGTTTAAGATATTAATTTGTAGGCTTTATTAATCTCTTATTTTTTTCATCCTAATACCTTTGCCTTATTTATCGCTTAGGTTTTTAGTATTTATCCCTTGGGTTCACCAATTCCTTGGGTTTATAATATAAAACCCTTGGGTTTATTAGTTCTTTTCATTTATAATATTAAACCACACTTGCATTTTAGAATCCATTGAGTTAAAAATATTTATTTATAGGGTTTATTAATTTCTTAAGTTTTTGCGTTAAAAATATTAATTCTTATGGTTTTTTAATCTCATGCTTTTAATATTGGTCCTTAGGTCATTAATATTTTTCATTTCGGTTCACAAATTCCTTTGGTTTGTAATATCAAACCCTTGGGTTTATTAGTTCTTTTTGTTTATAATATTAATAACCCCTTGGGTTTATTAATCTCTTGAGTTTAAAATATTAATTCTTAAGTTTTATTAATCTATTGAGTTTGAAATATTAATTATTAGTTTTTATTAATTTCTTGGTTTATAATATTAATAATTATCCCTTGGGTTCACCAATTATTTTGGTTTATAATATTAAACCCTTGGGTTTATTACTTCTTTTGGTTTATAATATTAATAATGTCTTGAATTTATTAATCTATTTAATTTAAAATATTAATTATTAGGGTTTATTAATTTCTTAGATTTTTGAGTTAAAAAAAATTATTCTTACGGTTTATTAATCTTTTGTGTTTTTAATATTGATCACTTGACCGTATTGATCATGTATGTTTTTAATATTAATCCCTTGGGTTCACCAATGCCTTTGGTTTATAATATTAAATTGTTGCGTTTATTGGTTCTTTTGGTTTATAATATTAATAATCCCTTGTGTTAATTAATATTTTGAGTTTAAAATAATGACTATTATGGTTTATTAATATCTTAGGTTTTTGAGTTTAAAATATTAATTCTTAGGGTTTATTAATTTATTTCCTTTTTAATATTAATCCCTTGGCCTTATTGATCCCTTAGGTTTATTATTTCCTTCAGTTTTTAATATCAATCCATTGGGTTTATTAATTATTTAGATTTTTAATTCATTAGGTTTATAATATTAACAATCCCTAAAGTTGATTGTTCTCTTTGGTTTATAATATTAATAATCATGTGATTTTATCATTCATTTGTATTTAAAATATTAATTCCTAGGCTTTGTTAATCTATTCTCTTTTTAATATGGATCCATGGGCTTCTTGATCTCTTAGCTTTTTAATATTTTTCCCTTGGGTTTATATATTAGTCCCTTGGGCTTATTAGTTCTTTTGGATTATAATATTAGTAATCCTTTGGTATATTTGTAAGAGATATATAGTTATTATAAATAGTAATAAAATACTAGTATTATGTTATATTTTAATTTTAGTATAGTTTGAGTTATAAGGATTAATATATTGGAAAATTTAAATAATTTTTTATTATTATATATTTTATTATCAAATAATAAAATATTATATATTTAAATATATATATATATATATATATATATATATATATATATATATATATATATATATATATATATATATATATATATTAGTTTAATATATAATATCAATATAGTTTATATTATTAATATATTACAAGTATAGATTTCCTAAGAAGACTCACTTATCTTTGGAGTTACTAAATCCCACCTGGAATGCATATATCAAACATTCTTTCAGAACACATTTTCCCTACTAAGAGGAAGTAATTGGTCGAAGTACCATAAGCCTTCTAACACCTTGCAACTCATGTCTAAGACCCCTTTTAATAAGGTAGTTGACAGTTTTATCTCTACAGTTTAATAAATACCAATGATCCTCCAACCAATTCATTCTAATAAGAACTTCATAAGAACCCAAATGTAGCACATTTAAAACTACATCAATTAGTCAATATGCCATTTCAATGAGACAACTATCGACTTTAGCTATCACTCTCCTTTTTTCTCTGTAGTCAATTCCACTAGCCAGGAATTTTTAAATTTACTGTTTTGTAAGTGACATTTTTCAACGATTTTAGGACTAACATAACTCAAACTAGTTCTCGAGTCTATTAAAATTGATACATCATAATTAACCATTTTACCTTCCAATTCGATAATGGTTGTATGGAATTTTTCTTGATGATAATCCATGGAAAAATTAATCCTCAGTATGTTGGCAACTCATTCTTCTCTCATACGATGAGGGAATTGCTTATAGTAATGTGGCTCCTTGCAACCCCAACACTGCCAGACAGGTTTTTGTACTTGACTAGGTTCTGGTTTACTAGAAACCTCTATCTATTTTGATTCATTCCAGGATTTAAATTTCTCCTAATATCTCCCAAAGGTTTTTCTCAACTGATTCATGTGTATATTCCTAATATTTCCCCCTTTCATACTTTTCACATTTTAAAATTCTTTGATGATTTTTTGTTAAGCCACGATTTTTAGCTTTCCCCTTTCTGCTTCATCTTTTAATAATAGATTCATGCCTTTCTAATACCTTCATATGTGGTTTTAAGATTATTGAATTCCAAATATTCTTTCATAAATATGGGCAGACTACCCATAAACCACTCCACTTTAGCCTTTTCCTCTGAAATTTCGGGCACATATCTAAACATTGATGTAAATTTAGCCATAAACTCATCTTTAGAATGGTTTCCTAATCGAATATCATGAAATTCCTTAACCTTATCGTCATAAAATCGTTCAGTTAATACTTTTCTATAAAATATTTATGAAACTCCCCCAATGCACCTTTTTCTCATCCATTACATAAATCACCTTAACCTCTTCCCACCACATCCTAGACTTACCTTAAATCTGGTAAATTTATAACCTTTCCTATAGATTTTCATCATATTCATAAATCTATAAATATTTGTTAATTTTAATTAACCAAACTTCAACATCTTCTTCCACTTCTCCATAAAAAATTGAAGGTTTTAGTTTTTTGAATCCCCTTTTAATTCAATATTTTGTTTCTTATTATTTCGATGGTATGACACATTATTAGATCCTTCTTCATTTCCACCCTTATCCTATTCTGAACGCTGAGTGTTACTTCCTTCCGACGCATTTTCACCTCCCTGCCTTTTCCCTTCATTCTGCTCCTCACTACTAGAGTTAAGTATCATAAGTATCATAGTTCTATGATGTTGACGATCTCATAAATTCTTCAAGATTCACTACTTATCTCGCATCAGTATCCAATTATCTTCCCTTAGACTTACCATCTCAGTTTTTAAATGTTTAATTGTCTCCATAAGCATAGACATGAGGTTTTGATAGTTCCCCTCTAGCTACACCCACACTTCCAGCACTACACGCATCGTTTGGTTCTACTGACGATCGTATGGCCTGTGCACTTCTTTCTCTCCTGCGCATAAGGATTCTCTGTTGTTCCTGTTTGTAATGTTATTATTTTATGTTATTCTCTGTTGTGATCACAATACACAAATTCATGAATTAGTCAACAAATATCGGCCACAATGTTGCAACCAGCCTTTGATACAATTTATAACAGTCCTTCCCACATATGGTTATTAAAACAAAAGATAAGTAAAAAAAAATCGAAATCAAAACATTTGATACGAACATTGGAATGTAAAAATTGTATACATGTAATTAAATTACCTTTAATTATTCTACATGATCTACATTATTGGAAGCACCGTATTCGTTTCCTATGGTCTATGGTTTTTCAATACGTGATATTATTAACTTATAACTCTCTTTCATTGTCACTGATTGAGTGGAATTTAATGCATTTATTAATATATCTGGGATATATCTATCATTCCCCATTCGACCATCTCTAACTCTTTGGTATAGTTCATTCAAATCATATGTTATACGACCGTTAACCGTCCATCATTATTAATGGTATTGTTTACTTCGCATGAAACCCTCTAGTCCTTCGTGACATGAGTTGTCCCGCACAGACTCCACGCCCATGGTGCTTGACACCTGGGCACATCCTCGTCATCCACACAACCTATATCATAACTAATGAGGATATTGTGAGGGGTGGTTTGGTAACGTTCTCTACCCTCGTTTGTCTTCGATGTCGACATTTCGACTCCACATCATTTTTTCCTCAAAGTTGCCTGCACTTCATTTTCTTACCTTTCTCTCATGACGATAACGTCCACCTCGTCAGGCTCCGTGGGATTTACTGCAACAAATACGGATTCCAGGTAGGGTTTTTCTCCCAAGGCACAGGTATAACAAAACCTCTATGCTCCTGTTGTAATTAGACATTTGGTCACCATGAATCCAATAACCTAATTTATTTTTGGCCATGGTTTGTTCAGAAGGCCCTACGACGTTTCTTGGGTGATTTCATTAGGGAGGTGATTTATCTTTTTTTTTTAAAATTCATAGTCGGAGTACAGTTCGGGTTAAATTACATGATTTATTGGCCCCAGTTCCCTTTTTAGAGGTAAGTTTCACATCCACACATCTTGCGAGATCCATTTCTAAGCTGGTCCAAAGGTGTGGATAGCCACTAATTGATTCTTGGTTTGTACCAGGTGGTCCTTATATTGTTATCTTCCCTTTTTCAACAATTAAACATTGAGTTTTGAGTAAAGAAATTATCGCTTGTCTAAAAAATTATTGACGTTGTCTTTTATAGTTTCATGTTATGGTTTTAATTTTTGTTGTGACTGGAACATTGTCTAATGCAATGGATCTATTTATTTAAGTCTAATTCCATTCATAATATGTTACAAGAGGGTTTCACCTCGAATTTTGGGTTATTGCAGTAGTATTTTTGTGTATAATTTATGTGTTCCCTCTCGGGCCTCATTGTGGCTTATCATTGTTTATGTGTGTTAATATTTTGATTGAGATATGGGCTAATACAAATAAATTTTCGTTAAATTAATCTGCATACTTATAGTTCCGAGTAAAGTCTATTCTTCTATGTCAATGAAGCATACAATTTGGTGGACGTGAATGTTTAAACTTTATCAAGGGTTTACTTATTCCGTTTCTACTCTTTATGCTCTTGTTTTCACTTTCAATTTCGAATTTAAAATACCAGTTACATAATAATAGTATTTTTACTGTCGGTATTATTGCTTCATCTACGAGTATTTTTTCATTTAATGAGTATGGAAGGTACCAACGAGAATGGAATCCAAAATTCTCGGGTTCTATTCGGATGCTCTAATAGTATTTTTACTGTCGGTATTATTGCTTCATCTGCGAGTATTTTTTCATTTAATGAGTATGGAAGGTACCAACGAGAATGGAATCCAAAATTCTCGGGTTCTATTCGGATGCTCTGGGACAATATTCTTCTGAAATTAGAAGTAAACTGCTCTCCCTTCAATCTTCGGTCTGGAGAAAGCTAACTCCCTTTATGATTCTTCTTTCCTAGATTACACCTTCCTGGCTCATGTTAGCTCAACATATTCTTATTCCAACAAATTATTCAGTTGTTAGTAATTGTTTTGTTTTCTGAAGTTACTTGCACAATAGTCACATGGTGCTATCACATGGGTTTCTAGTTATACATGGCTTGCCCTCTTTCCATTAATCCATATAGTAGACATTTGCCCTCTTTCCATTTCTTGTTCGTCATTTTCATGGGTAATAACAAGAACAAGAATTATGTTCATCATTTACCTTAATCACTAATATTTACATAATTTGATTTTGAACATTTCCAAAACATTGTTAGTTTCTTATTCTCATTTCTCATCCCTTTGTCTATTTTGAAGAGATAATTCATATATTCCTTTATAAATATCATTCTAACTAACACATGTTCATCTAGCTATCCTTGACTGTGAAAATAATTCTCATTCATAAAAACAGTTTGTACAATTCCTTTAGGAACAAGATCCAACTAATGGACATTCGTCACTCAATCATTTAAGGAATAATAGGCACAACCATTCCAAATCTTATCTTAAAGAAAACATTGATTTCCTATTGTAAAAAGGACACTAAATTAAATATTCATGAAATTAAGACTTATCTATTCTTTCTAGCCTTGTTAAGGATTTTGATATATTCTTTCCAGCCTTGTTAAGGAATTTGATCAAAAATTAATTGTTATCCATCCAAATAGTCAGGTTGGAAATCAAGTCTATGCCACCCCCAAGTCTCCTGGCTTCCAAAGTAGTTCAAAACATTAACCATTTCAAGACTTCAAGACTCCAGTCCAATCCATACAGTTCTTATGCAGATTTCCAAATAGCTGCTACCATATCACGATAACCCTTCTCAGCACAGTAGTATTCTCCTTTAACAACGCCTGTCAAAGATTGCTCTTTTCCTCTCCTAATTCCACTTCTCAAGAACGAATAATTGATTTTCTTAACTACTTGGAAACTAAGATCCCCTTTAAGAAGTCATTCCCGTCTTGTCTATAACCAAAATAAATTTAAAAAATATGCAAAAATAATCACTAAATTACTTTCCATATTCCTCTATCACACTTAATTCATAACCTATTTCATGCAATAAGTAAAAGTAAAATTAAGAATAAATATTAGTAGAAATAAATACCAACATGCTTAAAGGACTTACACCTTGTGTATTTTTATTTTTCAACATTGGTAAAAGAATACATTTTACAATTTTAAAAATGATGCACCCGGTACAAATAAATGCATTCTATAATTCATGCAAAACAAGAAAATATAAAATCTTTGAAAAATGCATTTCATACTCCATATGAAACTAGAAATTAGCTTTTATTTTTTGGTAAATTATGTTATATATTATATTTAGGTTCAAATTAGCTTCTTTTTTTTTAAATAGTATTGAGAAAAAGTCAAATAACTATGTAAAATTACTAATGTTAAAATTAGTTTTGATTCTAGTAATAAGTTATTATATTAAAATTAGTGTTGAGTAATAAGTTATTATTGGATGGATATGTTTAATGATTTTGATGTTGGGATAAGAAGGGTTGATGGAAACTAAGGAAATTGATTCCGAAAAAGATGAAAATAAAGCTCCATTGCAGAGGGAAGACGTGGGCATTTAGATAAAAGTTATGGAACAATGGAACTTATTAGTGCATAAGATCATATAGGAATTTTAATCATTCATTAGATATGATGGCGAAATAAACCAAAAACCAATTCAGCTTATTGGATTCTATAGGCATGTCGACCCTCGTTGGAATGTTGATTCTAGTAATTTATTATTGGATAGATGTGTTTGATGATTTTGATATTTGTAACAGCCTCATTAAGGTTAACTAGTAGTAACTAGTTAGAGACTTTTTATTTATTATTTTTAATTTTCTGCTAAGGAAAAAGACTTGAAAGTTTTATTGTATATTTTAAAGGAAAAACACAAACAAATTACTTTAGCAAGAATAATTAAAGTAGGAGGATTAAGTAAATGAAAGGTAAAAGCTTTTAAGCTGCTGGTAAAATTTCCAGAAATAGGAGGTGGTTGGGAACAGTTGGAAAAACAGTTATCTACCCTCCAGGGATAAAAGGAAAACCCAGGAGAGGGGTAGGGGTTTTGTTCTTTTTTTTTTTTTCTTCTGAGCAAGTAGGTTGAAGTGTTTTCTTGAGATGGAGGAGTCGAGTTGAAAACAGCTTCTGAAACCCTGGGGAGCGAGATTACTTATGTGTGACTGGATTGGCAATCTAGAGGTCACAGCAGAAAGTTTCCACTGCTGCCCGTGGCACCATCCAGATTCTGGGCTAGGGGGCAAGTGGGGGACGTGATAGCTCCCCAAGGTTGGGTGGACAACAGTTTAAGCTTCGGTGGATTCAGATAAGTATATTTTCTGTGCACTGGAATTTATTTAAATGTAATCGTGGAAGTATCTCTAACATTGAGGTACTGATGATAGTATAACCTGTTAGCCTATAAAATAATCATGCTATACTGGTGTTATTTGAACAGAAAGGAAAAAATGAAATCTATAGAGAATTTTCTATCTATTCTTTTCTTATTGTATCAAGATGCATGTATACTGTTATGTTAGAATATAAAATTTTTTTACTATCATTTTCTGCTATTTAATAGTCGAATACAGAAAAGAAGTTGCTGCTATGCCTGTAGATTACAATATTAAGAAAGAAAGAGAGAATTATAACATAACATCAGAGGACAAATGTCGAATGTAAAATAATAGAACGTTTCAATCAGAGATTAAGCTATAGGAGAAAACACATTTAGAAAACCACATAATGGCTTTACAAAAACCTCTGTTAATGTAGCGGGTAGGTCGTAGCCTACCAAGTCATCTACTCTGCAATAACGCTAATAAACACCAATACAGACAGAAAAGTATGCATGTAAATGACCAATCCTGTCAAGAAAATCAGTGCTAACTGACAGTACACCACTGAAGAGCACGAGCAAGGCTTAGCCTACACTCCTCGGTGTGTCAACCCAAAAAACAAAATAGCGCAATGTCAAACTAATGATTTTGTGCATGCAAGAAATGAAGCCGAAGATAAATTTCAATTTAGAAGATCCATAAATAAGGACACATTGCAATAAACTGCGGGTGAGCGGAGCTTAAAAATCCAAGAAATGCTTCTGTTGGAACCCCAACGAAAAA
Organism: Pinus albicaulis; assembly: GCA_034641835.2. Taxonomy (NCBI): domain Eukaryota; kingdom Viridiplantae; phylum Streptophyta; class Pinopsida; order Pinales; family Pinaceae; genus Pinus; species Pinus albicaulis. The sequence continues at coordinate 1,610,129,043 of CM076580.1, forward strand.
AAGAAAGTAGTAAGAAATATTTACAATTGCAAGTAGAATCATCAAGAAGGAACTGTAGCACATTTAAACGATGTTCAATTCTACTATCGTTGGTCGAAACAGACCCTGAAATTGGAATTATACATAACAGAGAATAAGAGTAGGATTTATTTTGGGTAGTCTCGCCTACGATTGGAACCCAATAGGCAACACTCGAGGGTTACTAAATACATAATATAACTACTGTCACCCCGACATTGAAATGTATCAAAAAACCTAGCAAATAAATTCTAGCCAGAGGACGAGCCAAGTAAAAATAAGATCAGAGTCTCCTGTAAGTGAGGCATGTAAGCTCCAATGTGAAGAGGGCTTCATGTTAAAAAACACTGAATCATGTACCTGTGCCAGAAAGTGAGAATATTGTCAGCCAGAAAGTCAAGGATTATGCCGTGTTAACTTTGGCAGCAAGGGATCGAATCCTCTTACCTGCAGAAGAAGACGGAGGAGCTTTTGTTAGCAAAATATTAGCAGTCAGGGTTCAAAAGTATGAAACAGATTTGCAAACCCAAACTCTTTAACAGCTATACCTGTGTAAAACGTGTAGTGGGGTAGATAGCAGAGAATCCCGCCGGACATCTGTAATAGGCGAACATGGAAACAACAAACCAAGCCAAGATTAGACCATAGAAAAGACATAATGAAGGGTTATTAAACTCTCAGAGAAGAAATTGAGGTGGGTTTTGAATGTGAAGTTACCCATGGCGCTGAGAAGGTACCCACGACATCAGGTGGTAGACGGCCCAAGGTTTCTTTGTCAAGACAAATTATGCACCTGTAAAAATCAACCTGTAGAGAAAATAGAAGCGGATTGTTATACTCAAACCAAACTATACCACCGAGAACAAAATAATTAGCAAGAGTTTGTAAATGTTTATAGTTGAATAACAAACCTCGCATTATATAAGTGAAATAGCGAAGAAAACAAGCCGAGAGTGCACCAAGCTGAGAGCTCTAAGCAGTAACCATGAGCGCAGATCTCGACGTGAAATTTTGTCATGGGGACGCCGAGTTGCAGGCCTCTTGTGCCTCGACTGGAAACCGAGTCGAAATAGCTCTCCCCAACACTCAGCGGAAGTCTGGTGAAATGGCGCCAAAGCCAATTCCACTCTTTGGAGGGAGAAACAATATCTCGAGGAAATCTGGACACTTTTAATCCAATACCTCTGGATAGATCGCTCATAAATGATCATAAATGAAGCCAAGTGGAGCGGCGCTTTCCAAAATGACCATTGAATACCTTAAGATAGATGGCACATGTTCCAGGGGTCGAACCAGACAAGTAGCACTTACAAGCCAATACCTTATGTTAATTTAATGTGTCGTACAACCAAACCTTATTGTGTGCAGTCCGAAATGGTTTAAATCGCAACGTTTAAATGAATTCATATTGCAAGGAGAAAGATGCATAGAATGATTTTATTAATTCGTTTATTGGGTTTACCCTTTCCGGAAAGGTTTTCAAAGTGATGAGTTTAATATTTTGTAGTGATGTGATGAATATTGTTTGGTGTACATGACCTTAAATTAATTTTTTTTTTATGTTGGTAAAAATTTAACATGGATAGATGTGACAAGTGGTATTAGAGCCAAGTTGCTACACTGGGATCCTAAGGTCTACTAACAATGGAGCTATGCATGTGTTTAGTGCACTGAGAATAATGTGACATGAGGGAAGAAGAAACGTCACAGCCGCAATCAGGAGCTCCAACAGTCATGAATCCAGAAATGTGGGTTCAACTAACTGTTGAACAGCATCAAAAGACCAGTCAATTACTGGAGGCAAAACAACAACAAACTGCATTTTTATTAAATACCGTGAAGCAACTACAAGAAGAGATGGTGAGAGTCTGGAAGGACAATGAGAGATTGATGCAAGACCAAGAAAGGATCTTAAAAAGTTTGTCTGAAAAACAAAATCAAGAAACGGGGCATCCCAGTGTGGAGAAAGAAGTGTCTACGGAGCAAGAGGAACAGCAAAATGGAAATCACACCACAGGCAGGACTGAAAAGAGTGCTTCTCAAAAGAGAAAAAATAAGAACTATAATGAAGCAGATTCAGGCAATGAATCTGATCGGCAAGGTCCTAAGAGGCAAAAAATCGAACTGCAGGGTGAGTTTCGCAAGATCAAGCCACCAACATTTGATGGTGAGGCGGAAGAGGTGGCTGAAGCATGGATGATCAATATAAATAAATATTTTCAGGTATATGAGTACAACAGTAATCTAAAATCGAGATTGGCCATATACCCGTTACGAGAAAAAGCCACCCTGTGGTGGTAGGAGGTGAAAAATGTACGTAACATTGATGAGCGAGATATCACATCGGAATTGTTTCAGAAATATTTTAAAGACAAGTATTTGATAGAGACGTTTTATGATGACAAGGCAAAGGAGTTCCATGATCTTCAGTTGGGACAGATGACCATGGATGATTATGTCACAAAATTTACCTCCTTGTTGCGTTATGTACCTTACCTTCATGAAGAAAAAGCCAAGGTTCAAAGGTTCCTAAGTAGTCTGCCAGCTCCTATGAGAGAATGGATAGAGTTCGTTAATCCGCAGACCATGGATGAGGCTATTTGCAAGGCAAGAATGTGTTATCAAAAAAATAAAACCAAGGGGGAAGGAGTAAAAAGCTGGCATCCAAGGAAGAACCCGAAAAATACTTCTACCTTCAAAGGTAGTAAAAGCAGTAATTTTAAAGGTTCAGCACGGAATGCCATCAGTAAATAGTTTGGCAAAACCCATCAAAGAATTAAGTGACCAGCAGAGGAGAAGCTCACTGAAGCATCTAGCAAACCAGAACAGAAGCAGATTTCAAAACCTCCCCTACAATGCTGGGGCTGTGGAGAGGCTCATTACTATAAAAAATTTCCCCAACGAAATAAAAGTGAGACAGTAGCAAATATGCAAGAGGCATCTACAGTGGGAGATGTGGCGTGTAATGTACCTCGTATAAATGCAGCTTTGGAGGATCGACAGGCTGATTTTCAACCCACGATGATTGAACTGGAAGGTACTATACTGACCAAATCTGTTTCAATTTTAATAGATCCTGTAGCAAGCTTAAGTTATGTAAGTCCTAAAATAGTGGAGTCTTGCAACTTAAAAGAGCAGAAATTCAAAAACTCCTGGTTAGTTCAATTAGCTACTGGGGCAAAGCGTAAGGTAACTGCAAAAATTCCTAACTCTGTCTTACAAATAGCAAAACAACAGTTACAAGTAGACTAAAATGTCTTACCTTTGGGGTCGTATAACGTGCTGTTGGGCATGGATTGGTTGGAAGGCCATTGGGCCTTAGTGGACTACAAGGAAAGGGTGATTCATATTAGAATGCAAGATGGTACGCATAAGAAAATTCAAGGAATTGAGAAACCAGTGCAATTACGTCCCATAACAGCCTTTCAATTGGGCAAGTGTATCTGGAAAGGATGTCAGATGTATGCCATTCAAGTGGGATATGCAGATTCTAAGGAAAAAGCTCCAATAATGGAGGATATTCCTGTGGTATAGGAATTCTTAGATGTGTTTCCAGAAAGTATTCCAGGATTTCCACCCAAGAGGGATATTGATTTCACCATTGAATTGCTGCCGAGAGCCACGCCAGTATCAAGAGCGCCCTATAGAATGAGTGTCTCAGAGTTAACAGAGATAAAGATGCAGTTACAGGAAATAATGGACAAGGGCTACATCCGCCCGAGTGTATCCCCTTGGGGAGCACCAGTTCTTTTTGATAAGAAGAAAGACAGAACCTTGCACATGTGCATGGACTACCGATAGCTTAATAAGCTAACAATTAAGAACAAATACCCCTTACCAAGAATCGATGACCTGTTTGATCAAGTGAGAGGGGCTAAGGTGTTCTCTAAGATAGATTTAAGATCAGGGTATCATCAGCTTCGAATCAAGGATGAGGACATCTGTAAGACAACGTTCCGCACACGTTATGGGCATTATGAATTCATGGTGCTGCCCTTCGGCTTGACAAATGCACCAACAACTTTCATGAGGTTGATGAGTGGCATATTTCATCAGTTTTTGGATAAATTTGTTCTTATTTTTATAGATGACATTCCTGTATACTCAAAAAGCGAGGAGGAACATAAAGAGAATCTAAGAATAGTTTTAGAAGTGCTGAGAAAACATCAACTTTACGCCAATTTTAGCAAGTGTGATTTCTTTAAAACAGAAATCCAATATTTGGGACATGTTATATCAGCTGAGGGAATATCGGTAGACCCCGAGAAGATCAAAACTATTATGGAATGGCAAGTACCTCAGAATGTAGCAGACATTAGATCATTTATGGGACTAACTGGATATTATAGAAGATTTATGGAAGGATTTTCTAAGATTTCTTTTCCCATTACATCTTTGTAGAAAAAGGGAAGGCCTTTTAAATGGACAGAAGAATGTCAGAACAGTTTTGAAAAGCTGAAACAACTCCTAACCACAGCACCAGTGTTGAAGGTAGCTGACCCCGGAAAGGATTATGAGGTTTGCACTGATGCCAGCAAGGAAGGAGTTGGTGCAGTATTAACTCAGGAAGGCGAAGTGGTAGCCTACGAGTCTAGGAAGTTGAAGGAGCATGAATAGAGATATTCTGCTTATGACTTGGAGCTCACAGCAGTGGTGCATGCTCTTCGAGTATGGAGACATTACCTGTTGGGTAAAAGATTCATACTAAAAACAGATCATAGCAGTTTGACAAATTATTTCAAGCAAGCAAATTTAAATTCTCGACAAGCGAGATGGAACACCTTTCTGAGTGAATTTTATATGGAAATCCAGCATGTTAAGGGAAAATAAAACTGAGTGGTAGATGCATTGAGTAGGAAACTACATGGCATTTATGCTTTATATTACAGTCAATCAGCAAGTCAACTGTTGGAACAATTAAAAGAAGAAGCGCAGAAAGACCCGGAATATCAATATTTGTATCAGCAGATGGAGGACAATGTGCAGCAAGGTAAGTCCTCAGAATTTGGAAAGAACAAATAACAGATATTGACCTTCCGCAGAAGAATCTATGTACCTAACCATACCGGTCTTAAAGAGTTAATTTTGAATGAATATCACCATAGTAATTACGCTGGCCATCCGGGCTATCAGAAAATTCTCACTACCATACGTAAAGTACACTACTGGCCGGGTATGCGAAAGAACATTGTTGAATATCTAAGCAAATGTTTGGAATGTCAATAGGTTAAAGTGGAGCACCAGCATCTTGTCGGACTATTACAGCCCATACCCATTCCTGAATGGAAGTGGGAGGTTATCTCCTTGGATTTTATCACCGGGCTACCACGAACGAGTAAGAAAAATGATTCCATCATGGTGGTAGTAAACAGATTAAGCAAATCCCCCCATTTCATACCAGTACAATCTACATACAAGACAGTGCAGATTGCAGATATATTTATGAAGGAAATTTTTAGGTTGCATTGCATACCTAAAACTGTAATTTTCAATCGAGATGTTAAGTTTACATCTGCATTCTAGAAAACCTTGTTCACCAGTCTGGGAACTCAGAAACACTTTAGTACTGCCTATCATCCTCAAACTGATGGGCAGACGGAGCGAGTAAACCAAATTCTAGAAGACATGCTACACATGTATGTGATGCAGCAACCGGTTAAATGAGAGGATTATTTTCATCTGGTGGAATTTGCCTACAATAATGGGTATAAGGAATCTTTAAAAATGAGTCCCTTTGAGGCATTGTACGGAAGGCAATGCTGTACACCCATAAACTGGAGCAGTCCAGAAACAAAACTATTTTTGGGACGTGAGATGTTAGCTGAAATGGAAGCTGAAGTTAAAAGAATAAGGCAAAATTTAAAGGCGGCACAGGATAAACAAAATATGTACGCAGATAAGAAAAGGTCCTACCGTGAGTTCACTGTAGGAGAGCACGTATACGTAAGAGTTAAGCCCAAAAGGAGTACCATGAGATGGAATTCCTGTGCCAAGTTAGCTCCCTGATATTGTGGACCTTTCCAAACACTGGAAAGGGTGGGGCCAATATCTTATAAACTAGCCTTTCCCAGTCATATTCAAGTACACAATGTATTCAATGTGTCCTTACTGAAGCGATATGTACATGATGAAAGACATGTGATTCATTGGAAAAATATTCAGGTAGGAAAAAGGGATAGGAATCCTAATGTAAGGTTGTGAATAATTGTTGTATGCTGACTCAAAAATACTTGTGATTTCAGGTAGAACCGGAAAACGAGTTTCTGGTCGAGCCGCAACGCATACTTGACAGAAGAGAAATTGAGCTCCGCAAGCGAGAAATCATCCAGGTAAAAGTGCAGTGGAAGCACTTCGGACCGGATGAAGCTACTTGGGAGGATTAGAACTTTATGCGGGAAGCTTACCCGGAACATTTCACAAGATTGGGCTGAGACACCGAGGACGGTGTTGCTTCCAGGAGGGGAGGATGTAACAGCCTCATTAAGGTTAACTAGTACTAACTAGTTAGAGACTTTTTATTTATTATTTTTAATTTTCTGCTAAGGAAAAAGACTTGAAAGTTTTATTATATATTTTAAAGGAAAAACACAAAAAAATTACTTTAGCAAGAATAATTAAAGTAGGAGGATTAAGTAAATGAAAGGTAAAATCTTTTAAGCTGTTGGTAAAATTTATAGAAATAGGAGGTGGTTGGGAATAGTTGGAAAAACAGTTACCTACCCTCTAGGGATAAAAGGAAAACCCAGGAGAGGGGCAGGGGTTCTGTTATTTTTGGTTTTTTCTTTTGAGCAAGTAGGGTGAAGTGTTTTCTTGAGTTGGAGGAGTCCAGTTGAAAACAGCTTCTGAAACCCTGGAGAGCTAGATTACCTCTGTGTGACTGGATTGGCCATCCAGAGGTCACAACAGAAATTTTCCACTGTTTCCCGTGGCACCATCCAGATTTTGGGCTAGGGGGCAAGTGGGGGACGTGATAGCTCCCCTTGAAGGTTGGGTGGACAACAATTTAAGCTTCGGTGGATTCAGATAAGTATATTTTTTGTGCACTGGAATTTATTTAAATGTAATCGTGAAAGTATCTCTAACATTGAGATCTGATGATAGTATAACCTATTAGGCTATAAAATAATCATGCTATACTGGTGTTATTTGAACAGAAAGGAAAAAATGAAATCTGCAGAGAATTTTCTATCTATTATTTTCTTATTGTATCAAGATGCATGTATACTATTATGTTAGAATATAAAATTCTATTACTATCGTTTTCTACTATTTAATAGTCGAATACAGAAAAGAAGTTGCTGCTATGCCTGTAGATTACAGTATTAAGAAAGAAAGAGAGAATTCTAACATAACAGCAGAGGACAAATGTCTAATGTAAAATAATAGAACGTTTTAATCAGAGATTAAGCTACAGGAGAAAACACATTTAGAAAACCACATAATGGCTTTACAAAAACCTCTGTTAACGTAGCGGGTAGGTCGTAGCCTACCGAGACATCTACTCTGCAATAACACTAATAAACACCAATACAAGAAAACAAGTATGCATGTAAATGACCGATCCTGTCAAGAAAATCAGTGCTAACTGACGGTACACCACTAAAGAGCGCGAGAAAGGCTTAGCCTACACTCCTCGGTGTGCCAACCCGAAAGACAAAATAGCGCAATGTCAAACTATTGATTTTGTGCATGCAAGAACTGAAGCCGAACAGAACTTTCAATTCAAAAGATCCATAAATAAGGAGACATTGCAATAAACTGCGGGTTAGCGGAGCTTAAAAATCCAAGAAATGCTTCTATTGGAACCCCAACGAAAAAAAGACAGTAGTAAGAAATATTTACAATTGCAAGTAGAATCATCAGGAAGGAACTGTAGCACATTTAAACGATGTTCAATTCTACTATAGTTGGTCGAAACAGACCCTGAAACTGGAGTTATACATAACAGAGAATAAGAGTAGGATTTATTTTGGGTAGTCTCACCTACGATTGGAACCCAATAGGCAACACTCGAGGGTTACTAAATACGTAATATAACTACTGTCACCCCGTCATTGAAATGTATCAAAAAAACCAGCAAATAAATTCTAGCCGGAGGACGAGCCAAGTAAAAATAAGACCAGTGTCTCCTGTAAGTGAGGCATATAAGCTCCAATGTGAAGAGGGCTTTGTCTTCAAAAACACTGAATCATGTACCTGTGCCAGAAAGCGAGAACATTGTTAGCCAGATGGTCAAGGGTTATGACGTGTTACCTTTGGCAGCGAGGGATCAACTCCTCATACCTGCGGAAGAAGACGGAGGAGCTTTTGTTAGCAAAATATTAGCATTCAGGGTTCAAAAGTATGAAACAGCTTTGCAAACCCAAACTCTTTAACAGCTATACCTGTGTAAAATGCGTAGTGGGGTATGTAGCAGAGAATCCCGCCGAACATCTGTAATAGGCAAACATGGAAACAACAAACCAAGCCGATATTAGACCATAGAAAAGACACAATGAAGGGTTATTAAACTCTCAGAGAAGAAATTGAGGTGGGTTTTGAATGTGAAGTTACCCATGGCGCTGAGAAGGTACCCACAACATCAGGTGGTAGACGGCCCAGGGTTTCTATGTCAAGACAAATTATGCACCTGTAAAAATCAACCTGTAGAGACAACGGAAGCGGATTTTTATACTCAAACCAAACTATACCACCGAGAACAAAGTAATTAGCAAGAGTTTGTAAATGGTTGTAGTTGAATAGCAAACCTGGCGTTATATAAGTGAAATAGCGGAGAAAACAAGCCAAGAGTGCGCTAAGCTGAGAGCTCTAAGCAGTAACCATGAGCGCAGAGCTCGATGTGAAATTTTGTCATGGGGACGCTGAGTTGCAGGCCTTCTGTGCCTCGACTGGCAGCCGAGTCGAAATAGCTCTCCCCAACACTCAGCGAAAGTCTGGTGAAATAGCGCCAAAGCCAATTCCACTCTTTGGAGGAAGAAACAATATCCCGAGGAAATCTGGACACTTGTAATCCAGTACCTCTGGATAGATCGCTCATAAATTATCATAAATGAAGACAAGTGGAGTGGCGCTTTCCAAAATGACCATTGAATACCTTAAGACAGATGGCACATGTTCCAGGGGTCGAACCAGACAAGTAGCACTTACAAGCCAATACCTTATGTTAATTTAATGTGTGGTACAGCCAAACCTTATTATGTGCAGTCCGAAATGGTTTAAATCACAACGTTTAAATCAATTCATATTGCAAGGAGAAAGATGCATAGAACGATTTTATTAATGCGTTTATTGGGATTACCCTATCCGGTAAGGCTTTCGAAGTGATGAGTTTAATATTTTGTAGTGATGTGATTAATATTGTTAGGTGTACATGACCTTAAATTAATTTTTTTTTATGTTGGTAAAAATTTAACATGGATTGATGTGGCAATATCGTTATAAGATGAACAATGATATCATGTATTTTTTGTTTTTGTTTTTGTTTTGGAGTATGTATACGCGGAAAGAAATATAAAAATGATGGTTTATTCAAATTTAGTATTTTAATGCAGTATTGTGTTAGGAAAAAATTAAGAAATTTCAAAATGTTATTACCTTCTTTTTGATAGAGTCAAAAAGATTCATGTTTGAGTTTTATACTTTGAGATATTCAACATCTACAACATGAATTTTTATCACTATTTATTATATTTGTAGATATTCAATATCTACAACATGAAAATGATAAGTAGTTTTTTTTTATATAGTAGAATTCATTAAGTTCAGAAATACCATGACTTTTTCTAAAGCTTCGATATCTCATTGATAAGGTAAATTAACGCAAAATACCAGAGAAAATATGTAAAACTGTAACTTTATAAAGTTTTCAAAAATAACAAAATGAAGATTAAAACATGAGAGATCTAATATTTAAATCCCCCAATTGTAACTCACACAAATTCTAAATTCTAGTTTCCTTTAAAATATTAAAGAAATATAATAAAATAACAATTTTTAAATAAACAATTAATATTATTTAGATATTTTATATAAGAAAATATATTATATCTAAATCAAAATTTTAATTATTTTCTAATATTTAATAAACAAAATATATTAGGAAAAAAAATTCATAATTTTTATCCATGTTATAAATCTAAATATTAATTAATTTATACTTAGAAAATATTAACATAAAATAAATATTTACAAATTTAACTAACTTTTTAATTTTTTATAAGTTTAATTTTTTTAATAATTTTTGCTATCTAATAATCAAAAATGTACTTTTGAATGCATGTTTATGGTAGTTTTACTAATTGAGTTTGTTCTTAAGAAAAATATAATTAATTTGATTTAATTTTTATAAGTTTAATTTTTTTTAATATTTTTGCTATCTAATTATCAAAAATGTATTTTTGAATGCATGTTTATGGTAGTTTTTCTAATTGAGTTTTTTTAAGAAAAATATAATTAATTTTTTTTATTTTTTATAAGTTTAATTTTTTTAATTATTTTTGTTATCTACTGATAAAAATATACTTTTGAATATATGTTTATGATAGTTTTTCTAATTGAGTTTGTTTCTAAGAAAAATATAATTAATTTGATTTCATTTTGTATTTATATTATATTATAATATGTTTGTGTTAATATTATTTAGTTTATTTTAAAAAATAATTGTAAAATTTTCAATTTATATAATTAAGTTTAATGGATAATGTATGAAATTTAGATATTATTATTATGTATTTATATAATTAAATTGTGTTGATGATATATGAGTTATATATCTTTTTATTTGTATAATTTCATTGTATTAATATTAATTATTTTAAATTTAAAAAATAATTGTGAATTTTTTTGTTTATATAATTAGATTGTATTAATGATACATTAGATATTGATTAGTAGATTTGTTTGAAGTGTTGTATTATTGAATTATATTTTCAATTTCAAGGGTTGAGAGTGAAAATTAATAGTAGTTATAAATATTATTTTATTTGATATTTATGCTAGATAGAGTTTTGAGCATCACCTTAGGAAGATCCATTTTGTTTAGGATCTCAACATGGTAATCTAAATTGTAGATGTAGGTCTTATTTCCTTCAATTTATTTGTCTAAATTAAAATTAGAGAGATTTCGTTGTAGAACCAAGTATCATGATTATATAGGAATATGGATCATTAGGTTGTTAGTATATTTTAAGGAGTTGATATTTGGGCCAAGTGCTCTTTTATAGATATTTAAAAATGTCCAATCTTGGGGTAGGCAGTTTTGTCCAATTTTATCTTAAACAGTGTAAATATTTCCTTAAGCTCATAAATTATAGGGAGATGTACTTACATGAGTGGGACAAGTGAGAGGAGTTTGAGTAGAAAGCCATCATATTGTTCCTTTCTAAATCTTTTCTTGGAACGCAATAGAATTGGAATTATTGTTATGTGTTTTATATCTTGTCCAAATGTATGTGCATTGAGGAAAATAATATCCTCTTAGAAGGAGAGAGGGCCTTTGTTACCAAGAGATTAATTATCCAGAGAAAAAAATGGTAGCTAATAAGAAATGGACCTATGTCGAAAGTGATTGAGAATCAAGTGAATGATTTTTGTACCTTCTAGGATGAGACTCAGTTCATTAGAAATAAAAATTGAGTATAGTTGGTATAAGTGTAAGAATATTATTTAAGGCCTTAATAATTGAATCCATAATAGGATATGGTGCATCTTGCAAGAAATTGTGTCAATTGGTTAAAAGTCTGAGAGTTTGGGAGTTGAGTCCATATAGATGGGGTAAATTTGTTATGGAGCAGGGGATCATAATAGTTGAAGGTGTTATTGAGTCATGGAATGGAAACGTTGGGAGAAAAGTTAATGAAGAAAGGATATGGGGTTGACTTTGCAAACTATATCAAAATCAGTCTTGGAAAGGTGGGACACATTCACAAGACAATTTCTAGAAGTTATGAGTCGGCGGGCCTATAGTTAGAGTGTTAGAAGTGAGCCTCTGTAACTAGCTTGCAACAAAAGAGAGAAGAACCACATAGTTCACACCTTTGACCTTGAATAAGTTTGACCTTCGACCTCAATTCGAATAGTGGCGATTAAAGAATGGTTTACTAGCCAGACCTTGGACAGGTCGACCCTTCTGAAATCATGAAAGGAGAAATAGCTCCTCCCTATGATATTTAAGTTGGAATCGCCTCCCCAACTTGTTGTGACAAGTGATCATGCCCCTCATATATTTTAAATTCTTCTAGTTTTATAAAAAAATAAGGTTTTGATTAATTTGAGAGATGGAAAGAGAGACAAGTATGCCACCTAATTGGGGATGGTTCCAACTGGGTGAAATTGTTTTCAAGGAGTTTGGTTTTCTCGTGGTTCTAATGTAGAGAGAGATGATATAGAAGTTAAAATAAAAAAACCAAGGGGAGCAATTATAAGTGTTTTATTTTATTTTTCCAAATAAGAACTATGTCTCCACCTAAAGAATAATTGGGGTTAAGAAGAGGATAAGAGGATAAATAGAGGTACAATACATGTGAATTATGAAAAGGAGAAGGAAACAACACTTTTTTTGTGTCATTTTTTGTATCAGAGTGACAATGACACTCTTTTTTAGTAAGCTAACAAATTTTTGTTACAGGGATCTCATAACTAGCAAGTTCCTGAGGGAGAAATATCCAGCAAGGATAATATCTAAAATGAGTGGAAGAAAACATAGCCAAGTGGAGAGCTGGAAGAGATATTGAAGTCTCAGGATGTGAAGAAACCCTAGCAACTCTCTTGTTTGTTATTTGTTTAATTTTTTGCAAGAAATTAACCCTTACGGGTAGCAAAAACAGTTAGAGTTATAAATAATTAGCATAATTCTCACAGGAGGTGGCAAATAACCCTTAAAATAAAATAGGTTGTTGAAGTAGAAAATCTAGTTGCAGTTGGAGAGTGAAGTGGCCTAAGGAGGTGCTCAAGAGAAGAGAACTAAAGGAGTCCTAGAAATGTCAACAAGGCATAGTAGAAGTTAGAGAGGGCCAAGGAGTTCTTAAGAGATTCCAAAGGAGGCATGAAAAGTAATACTAATAGAATAGCTTGAGGATAAATGGGTGAGGTGTTCATGTAACAAGAAATGGATAAGACTTGCTGCAGTGGCTTGTTTGAAGCTTGCAGTGGGAAAATGGAAGCTTATGGGAAAATGGAAGCTTATAAGAAGGGATGAAATCATATGGTTACTGATGGCCATAATGAAGGTTCAAAGAGAAGCCATAAGGGAGGATAAATGGATGTGAATAGAAAATGCACGAGGAGGAAATTAATTGAAGAGGAATTTTAAAACGAGATGGTTAAGCTGAAGGAGATCTAGTTTAGTGAAAATATTGGTGGAACGCGAAGACTAGAGAAAAAATGGAACTAAATGAGGAGCTTTAAATTTCTTGTTAGACATAATATTTTTAAAATAAAAACCATTAAATCCATTAATATAAGGAGGAAAGTAAAGAAAATGTTAATTTCTCAGCTGCTGGACAGACTCAAGGTGGTTAAACTTAGGAAGAAAATTTGTTTTTGTGAACTAGAGCAAGCCTCAATCCTTCACTATGGAGAATATGTTTAGGGGAGATTATTTAAAATGGTCATGGAATATATTCAATGTCCAAGGCATCATAGGGAGATGAAAAAAGAGGATTTTTATGAGACACCAATTGAATTTATTAAGGAATGTGAAGAATGTGTTGTTGAATGTTAGCAACGAGAGCTAGCAGCAGAGATAGATGAGGTGGCTAGATGGAATTTTTCCCTTAACGTGGGTGAAATTTATGTGAATGTAGATGAAGGGAATGGACACAATTTCTAATATAGAGAAGAAGGTGCAAGGAATACCTCTAAAAACCACGAGGAAGCTAAGAAAGTGTGTTACAAATAGTTGTCAGAGATTGCAAAAATGGAAGATGAGAAAAATGATGTTTAACAAACTTCAAAGGATATTATACAAGGGAATGTAGGTGATGATGAATATGAAGAGAAGAGGCCAATAGAAAGTCTCATGGACCATGGTAAATATCCAAAACAATTAATAATTCCAAGAGTGTGAATAAAGGCTCTAGATCCTCACGTTCTGTAAACTAATATGTTTTTCTTCTGTCATAGTAATGAAGGTCACAAGGGAAGACAATCATTACAAGCTATCATAAAATAAGAGGATAATATGAATTTTCCTTTAGGTGATTGATGTAGAAAAAAAATTCCAAGAGGATAATATCTACAATTGTAGGAGATATATACTCGACAAAGTTTGAGTCAAGTTCTCATGGAGCTCGAAGAATAAATTGAGGTGTTAGAAATGAAGCTAGAATTTGATGGAGTTGAATGGATGACATAGGATGAAACTACAGCCTTATCTCAATTTATTTTTGTTGATTTGTATGAGATATTTAATTTCCTAGAGGGGAGTATAGTTTATTTTAAGGTATGCATCCAACATGCTAAGCTACGGTTGGAAGAAAAATGTAGCTCAGAAATGTGAAGAAAAAGAAGTGGATAAAAAGTTAGAAACCCTTCAGAAAAAGGAATAACATGAAAAAAGATGGAATCTTGAATAAAATTCAGATATGCTCGGGGGTCTTAGAGAAAAAGAGGCTAGGAAGCATTATGTTTAAAAGATTAACAATAGCTATGTGAATGTAGGTATTGAAGAATATGAGTGGGAAACATGGAGTACAAAGTTGTTCAAGAAAATCTAGTTGACTTGAGGAATAGAGGAAAGTCTTAAATACTAGATCAACCGACTTTTTAGGGGCATATGCCAAGAGAAATAAATTTATATCCTTCCAATACATGGGGAGACCATGATGGACCAAGGTAGGGATGAGTATACAAGTATAAATATTATTTTTGAAATGAACAAGAGAGCATTGGCTTGGAAATACCATAAGGAGGAAGCTAATTAAGGTGAAGAGAAATATTTAAATGAATTTATCATGAAGAGTAACGAGGAGAATTTAATGTTGTTGGTCGAGCTAAAATATTTGGACAAGAAGTTGACAAACCATATGATAAAAATTCAGGATGCAAATTCTGAGCTGAAAGAGGATGGTAATTGGATTGGGCTAGAAGATGAATTTGACACATTGTCAATTTTCATACAAAAATTATCCACAAATTTGTATAAATAGAGGAGATAGACATTTAGCAACAAGGAGCAACTAGTCGTGTTTGGGATTGTATATTTTAGTTAGGAGTGAAGAAGCAAAACCAAATGCATGACCCACGATATTTTTTTCAGGATCGTGGAGGACTTTGTCTAGTAAGGCATTTGACTAGTAGGTAAAAAAAAAATCTACTTGCGTAGTCTAATATAGAAGGATCGCCCTTGGGAGATTAATTTTGTTAAAGATCCCCAGGGGAGTCATGTAGATTATAGATGTAGGTCTTATTTTCTACAATTTATTTTTATAAACTATAATTAGAGGGATTTTTTTGTAGAGCCAAGTGTCACGATTGTGTAGAAATATGGATCATTAGGTTTTTATGATATTTTGAGGAGTTGATATTTGGGCCAAGTGGGGATTTGTAGATATTGACAAATGTAAAATTTTTGGGTAGTCATTTTTGGACACATGTCCAATTTTCTCTTTAATAATGTAGATATTTCCTTAATATCGTAGAATTATAGGGAGATGTACGTATAGGAGTAGGACAAGAGAGAGGAGATCCACTAGAAATACATCATATTGTTCCTTTGTAAATATTTCCTTGGAATTTAATATAATTTCCATGATTTTCCTTTGTTTTATGTCTCGTATGAATGTATGTGCTTTGGGGAAAATAAATAAACTCTTGTAAGAAAGAGATTATACCCTTGGTATTATCCATCTACATTTTGGATAATAAAATTCCACACACCTGCTAGGTGTTACAAATATCCATCCAAGTGTCCCAGTCTATTTTAGCTTAGGCCAATTATTTTGAGTTCAGTTCATTTTCATTGCAATCATTCGTTACTGATGTCTTTATTGTAATCTTATTTAACTTATTCTTAATACTGAGAAAAGCAATATATGCTCAACAATTTATCTTCATTCTTTGTCATTATATCAGAGATTATCTTATATCAAACTCCTTGAGGGTAGTAAACGAGAAGAGGTGAGGTTGCATAATACTTATTGAGAGAAACATTTCATATGTGTGTACTAAAAAAAAGAGCAGAGAATGTAGTAAAATGAGGCAGCCATTAGATGCCTTCTGTTGCAAACACTATTATTGCTGCTAATTCAATAAAGGGAAAGAATAAGTTGGAATTTTGCATTGTCATAAGGGCTGCATTTGTTTTTGGAGAATAAGAAAGTCCAATAGTCAAACCAGAATGTTAATAACACACCCCATCTATTGAGGAGACGTGTTATAACAAAATTGGTTGCATTATCAACAAGTTGTTTTTTTTTTTTTTTTTGAAGGTTTGAGGGCTTTAAAAATGAGGATGTTTCTTTTATTTAAAAAAGGGGGTTTGATTTTAGAAAAGAGAATAATTTTTATTCAAAGTGTTAAAAAATTCTTATATAATATTTAAATCGTAAATTTGGTGGTATTATTTTTAAAAGGTTTCATTTAAATAAAAAGGAAATTGTTATTGGTTTAAAGAAAAAGGAAGAGATTTGTAAAGAGGTTTTTTTGGCTCTATATTTTTGGTATGCATTGTCACGTTTGAGCATTGTTTCCCTTGTCAAAGTGTTCATGGAATTGTTTCCCTTCTAATGGAAAAATATTTTATTGAAGGTGAATTCATTTGATCTCCTTGAGCCAACACTGCCACATGTTCCCACCATGAAACATAACCACTAGGGAAACTTTTAGGGGATAATATTCGCAGGTGGGCTAGTAATCCATGCTTTTTCCAAAAAAAACTTTTCAAATTTCCATTTTTCTAAGAACAAATTCACCCAAATTTTATAGTATAATATTATTTTACCTTAAAAATCACCAATATTATATATTATATAGAATAAAATAATTATAAATCTAAATTTTTTTACAAAATTATCATAATTTTTTTTTTAAGATTTGGATATTAGGGACTAGTAGGATTCACCAAGGTTGCTAAAATTTAAGATAAACGTACATCCTTAAAATTTTCCCTAATAAGCACACCCATTATTGTTTGAAGCAGGAGTTGATAGTAGAGAAGCCACTATGTTTGTAGCTCAATTTTTTTGTTGAGCCACAACAAATGGAAAAACCCTACAGGATAAGAAATTTATTTGAAATATTTAGAAAAAAAAAATAGCTTTGGTGTAAGGGGGGAATTCCAGTTGCAAATGAATAATTTGATGAATCCAACAACATAGCTTTCTGATGGAAATTTGGTGAATCTAGTGAATATAGATTGCAACATAGCTTGTTGATGGAAATTTGGTGAATCTAGAAACAAAGCTTGCTGATAAAAATGTAGTGAATCTAGCAACAGAGCTTGCTGGTGACAAATTGATGACTCAAAAAGCAGAGCTTATTGATGACAATTTGGTGAATCCAGAAAGAGAGCTTGTTGTTGACATTTTGATGAATCCAACAATAGATCTTGCTAATGAAAATATAATGAATCTAGAAACAATGCTTGATGGTGACAATGAAACTTCCATTGAAGAAGTCAAGTATATGGTGAATCCAAATATTAATATTGTTGATGAAACTATGCTGAAGAATATTTGACTAATCATGAATGGTTGTAGATGATGCAACATAAACATAATATCGACATGATGTTATTCAGTGAATGAAGACAGTGTGAGTCTGCATCACGAGTTAGTAAAGAAGTGGAAAAGAGAGAGACAACTATAGATACAATGATAGAGGTAGAGGTAGAGAAGGAAGCCCACAAAGAGAAAAGATATATAGAGGAAAATGAAGAGAAGGAAATGCAACAGAAGAACACTATCATTGTAGAGAACAAGGAACAAAACCAATGTGGCTCTGTAAATATTTTAATTTCTAAAATTGATTTCCCTTGTGAAGGTACACATAATGAATATGAAGAAGAGTTAAATTTCCTTTAAGCATGGTTTGCAACACCATTCCTTGATAAATTCTGCATTGAATATGTAAAAATGAATGTTGAAGACAACTTGGACGATGAAAACATTATTGATATTTTCAAGTGTTGGAGTCTTGAAGAATATTTTTTTATTATAAACTTATGTTATAGAAAATGTATGGTGAGGATCACACAAAAATAGATGACATGTGACAACAGTCCACATACAAAGTTGATTTTCGAAGAAGTCCATCACATGCTTAGACAAACTGGAATAATGGAAGACCTGCACTAGCAAATGATGAAACTGAGGTTTGAAGGATAAAACAAAAAGAAAAAGTTGGAACAATTTAGAGGCTATAACATCCAGAAGAAAATAAAATGAAAAGGAAATCCAGATGATATCAAATTTTTAAATTGCAAGCCTACCTGAGACATAGACCAACATGCATCATAATTAAAATTGTATATGGTTGAATTTAGGAGGGAGTGTTAGAGAATCTAATTTCAACCACCTATTATGTGTCACAATTGTCCATCCAAGTGTCACAATCTGTTTTAGTTTAGTCCAGTTATCTTGAGTTCAGTTCATTCTCACTATAGTCATTTACTATGGATGCCATTAATGTAATCTTATTTGACTGATTCATGATATTAAGAAGAGAAATATCCGCTCCATGATTTCTCGTCATTCTTTATCAAAACGATAGTGCTAGCTGATAACAAATGGCCCTTCATGACTGAGATTCCAATGAATTATTGATGTACCTTGTAGGAAGAGACTGAATTCATTAGAAATTATGCTCTATTATAGTGGGAGTAAGTGTAAGAATTTGTTTCAAGGCTTGCAGAACCGAAGTTGTAATAGTATATTGCGCATCTGGCAACAACTTGTGTCAACTGGTTAAAATTCAGTATAAACTTATTTCAATTGGTTAAAATTATGAGAGTTGGGTAGAAAAGTCCATGTAGATAGGTTGGATTCATCATGAATCAACTTTGGATCATAATAATCGAAGGTTCGATTAGTCACGGAATAGAAATGCTAGGAGAGAAACCAACGATGAAAGGTTATGAAGTCTCCTTTGAAAATTATATGAGAACTGGGCTTGGTAGGTTGGAACGCATACATAATAAAATTTGTAGAAGTTATGAGGCAACAAGCTCGTAGTCAGAGCGTCCAAATCTAGCCTCTTCAAATTATTCACAGCAAAAGAGGAAGGGACCATACATTTCTTACCTATGACCTTGAATAGAGTTGACCTTTGAAATCAAGTTGGGTAGTGGGGATTTCAATTAATTTGGGAGTTGGAAAGAGAGATGAGTCCACCATCTAATTGGGATGGTGCCAAATGGATAAAAAATGTTCAAGTTTTCTTTTTCTCGTGGTTGGGGGAAGAGAGAGGATCTTGGAGTTTAAAAAGAAAGGTAGAAATAAAAGTGTTTCGTTTTATTTTTGCAAA
Source organism: Pinus albicaulis (assembly GCA_034641835.2). Taxonomy (NCBI): domain Eukaryota; kingdom Viridiplantae; phylum Streptophyta; class Pinopsida; order Pinales; family Pinaceae; genus Pinus; species Pinus albicaulis. The sequence continues at coordinate 1,610,148,522 of CM076580.1, forward strand.
TAAGAACTTTGTTGCTGAATAATTTGGGATAAATAAGAGGATAAGAGGATAAAAAGAGGGACTATACAAGCGAAACAACAAAAGGATAAGGAAAGGACACATTTGTTGCGTCAATCTCACTACATATCCATATTAAACTAAGTTTCACACAATCATGAAAATCAAAATTTATACACTTAAATTTTTAATTATACCCAACCTAAATTCAAATAAAATAAATATAAACTTTTGAAATAAGTTACCGTGTCTTGTCCTTCAAACAATTTTAAAAAGGAAATTGGATTGTCAAAGATGTCTCAAAATTCTATGACAAGCAAATCCATTGAGGTTCGCACATATTGATGGACTATACTCACATAATAATAAATGGGTGACCATAAACATAACAAGATGCAGTTAACAAGTGGCTTCCTCTTCACATGTTTTGCCTTCTATTTCTCATAGAACATTGATTTTAGTCAATTCACTAAATTGGCTTCACTACAATTATCAATATGAATTTTCTTAGCTTCTCTTCCTCATGCTATCTCACTGAAGTGAGATTACTAAATATAAAATTATGAAATTTCTCATCATCATCTTCCTAGCCCTCATTATTCAACGCTTCCTTTGCTAACTGTTAGAGCTATACTGGATGATATTTATTGTTTCTTCTGAAATCCTTTAGGTTATAAGATGAATGTATTATATTTATTTATTTTAAAATTTTATGGTTGTTTAAAATTATTTTCATTTTGATGATGGAAATGTTAAAAAATTTCATCATATTTTGAGAGACACACAAAGACTGGTAAAGAGGGCTACAACTACAAAATTACATAAATGAATGAGAAAGCGAAGAGTGAGATGATATTCCTCTAGCTAAGCATCTATATTTGTAAAAAATTCTTGTCGGTTACAACAATTAAAATATTATTTTGTGAGGCGGTGTTTCCCTTTCATTTTTGCAGTCGTCGATGACTCTTAGATGTTTGATAAGGTAAGGAGGTGCAAGAATGGCGGTGGTGACCTTCGGAAAATGAAGAGACATGATGGTGTGCAGTGACGGTGGAAATGACGTGCATTTGAAATAATTAATATTATATTCTCCCCCTTAAATATTTCACCAAAAAATAAAAAACAAAAAATGGTTTGATATTATATCAAAATGTCGTTACATCCTACATACTTCTATTTTTTCTGTGTGAGTTTCAAACAATTATTTTCCCAAGGGTTTTGTAAATATGTCTCCAAACCAGTCCTCTGATTTGTAGAATTCCAGATATATTTCATTATTTATTACTAACTCTCGATTGAAATGATACTTCATATCAATATGTTTACTCTTCTTATGGAAAACATGATTGCTTGATAACACAATAACATATTTTCTATCACATAAAACCTGAGTTGGTTCTTTTGTTTCATGGAACAATTCAATAAAAATTCTTCTCATCCACATATATTGACATGTTGTTGTTATCGTGGCAACATAATATGTAGCTCATGATATAGCCACAATGGATTTCTTCACTAATTCTCATGAAACTGCACCTAAACCAAAACTGAACACGTACCCAAATGTGCTCTTTTTGTCATCAATATTACCTACAAAGTCACTCTCTGTATATCCAGTTAGTTTGAAATATAAGTCAGATGTATAAAATATACCATAATTTATTTTTCCAACAACACATCTGAAAATCATTTTTCCAACTATCCAATGGGTACTCTTTAGATACTCCATGAATCCGTAAATTAAACTTATAGAAAACATTATATTTGGCCTTGCTGTAGTCGAATACATAAGATTTACAACAAATTCCTTAAAAAATATTGGATCAATATTTGAACCTTGATCATCCTTACTGAGTTTTATACCAATTGCCATTCGGGTTACAACTCGCTTACAGTTTTCCATCCTAAACCTTTTCAATATATCCTTTGCATAGTTATATTGCAAAATGAAAATACCATGTTCATGCTGAGTTACTTAAATACCAAGAAAATATTTCATTAGGCCTAAATCAATCATGTAAAATTATGCTTTCATACTTGTCTTAAAATACTTTACTGAGATATCTCCAATTAAAATCAAGTCATCAAAATACAGGCACACAACCAAAATTTTACCTTCCTCGTTTACTTTTGCATAAAAATTTGGCTCATTTGGACTCTTGATGAATCCATTGTTATTTAGATATTCATAAATTCTACTATACCATACTCGAGGTGCTTGTTTCAATCCATATAATGATCTCTTTAATTTGTAAATTCTATCTTCCTAACCATCAATTTGAAATCCATGAGGTTGTTTCACATAAACATGTTCTTCCACAAAAAGAATTTAAAATGCAAACTTACCATCCATCTAATATATTTTCCATTTATTTTGTGGAGCAATAGCTAATACCATTCTTACAGTCTCAAGTCTAGCTACAGGTGCAAAGTTTTCATTATAATCAATATCAGGTTTTTCATTGAACCCCTGAGCTACAAGTCTTGCTTTATGCTTTTTTATTTCACCTTCGACATTAATTTCAGTTTTTTAAATCCATTTAACAAATAATGTATTTTTACCTTCAGGAAAATCTACATGTTCCCAAGTATTATTTCTTTATATAGCATCAATTTCTTCATCTATGGCTTTTATCCAAAATTTTTATTTCACAACTTCATCAAAATTTACTGGATCATATGCAAGTAATGCAAAATTGAAAACTTGATCTATTTCATCACTCTTCTCATACAATTCCTTTCAAATTATAGGCTTATGACCTTTAATTCTATTCTTTAATGTATCAATTGCTGGATTAGATTCATTACTTACATATGATACTGTTATTTTTTGTTTACCATAACCTGATGGTTTTCCATGTTCTTGAATTCTTAGTGTTATGAATTGTAATGGACTACCTCTTGGTGATTTTCTTGTTGAAGTGCTTGCAACAAGTGTATATGGAATCAAATATCCACCTTTTACTTCTTTCTCATCTTCATTATCATCTCCATGAGATAATACAACAACCTCTGCAAAAAAATTATCTATGCTTCTCATTCGACATTGGATAAACCAACGCTCTCCATGTATTTTTCAACATGGACTAACCACATATCATGCAACCTTACCTTTGGTGATGGGATTGTTGACTAACACCTGCGGGTTTTGGTCTAATGACAATTGTGATTCCGAACATGTGCTATCGAGTGTAATTCAGGAGTTCGATATGCACTCGACTCGTGTTTGGGGGGGAGATTGTTGGACATTGGATAAACCAACACTCCCTGTGTATTTTGTGACATGGAATAACCCCCTCTTGTTGATCCTTATCTCTAGTGATGTGATTTTTGACTAACTTCTGCAATTTTTGGTCTAATGGAGATCGTGATTCCCCAGTTCTTTTTCCTTGAACTCAACATCTCTACTGATAATATATTTCTTGGTGATGGGATTATAAAGTCTATATGCATTAGAATCCTTAATATATCCAATAAGGATAAATTTCTCACTTTTATCATCTATATTATTTCTGAATTCTTTAGCAATATGTGCATAACAAACGCAACGGAAAAATCTTAAAAGAGATATATGACAAATCTTACCATTCCATGCCTCTTCTGAAACTCGGCCCTTCACACTCTTAGTGAGACTTCTGTTAAGGATATAAATAGTACAGCCTATTTATTCTCCACAATATTTATTTGGTAGATGATTTTACTTCAACATACTTCGATCTATATCAATAATAGTTCGATTTTTCCTTTCAGCTATTCCATTTTTTTTTGGAGTATAACGTGTAGTAAACTACCTCTTGATTCCATGAGATTGAGAAAACACAATGAAATTTGTAAGAATATATTCGCCACCTCTATCTGATCTCAAATTTTTAATGTGGTTTCCACTTTCCTTTTCGACCATAACTTTAAAAATTTTAAATACAAAAAGTGCTTCAAATTTCTCTTTCAGAAGATAAACCCATGTTTTTTTTATTGTAGTGATCAATAAAAGTTAAAAAGTAAACATTACTAGTCAAATAAGGTGTTTGCACCAGTTTACACAAATCTATGTGAACAATACCTAATGGAGCTTTTTCCATATACGAAACTCGAGATACAAATTTATGTCTATGACGATTTTCAATTATACAACTTTCATATGAGCTCGTTAGTTGTTGAATAATGGTTAACCCTTTCACTGCCTGTTTCTTCTGCAACAAATCTAGACCACCAAGATATGAATAAGCACATCCTAAATTCCATAACCATGATTATACTGATAAGCGGGGTGAATCGATATTTTAAAACATTCATAAAATTTGTATTTTATTATGATTCTTGTACGCTACTTTCCTAAAGTAAACATGTGTATATACATTAATTTTATGCAAACAACTAGTGTATATCCAATAAAATTCTATTTCGGTTATATATTCATTAGTTTGTCTTAAAATTGTATGTTAGTGATTCATCAGACATTAGATAAGTAGTAAACAAGTGCAGTAAGAATATAATAAAGCAGTATACACAAGCAACACACATGAACACCAAAATTTAAGGTAGAAACCCAATGTGGGAGAAAATAAATGTTTTTGTCATCTTTGTCTTCAATTTTATTATTATGAAAAACTTCTTACAATATTGTATTGGAATAGAGTCATACCATCACACACGAACCCACCTCAAGAAGGCTACAACCTTCACTCATTCTCCAACTCCTACTGGAAGGGAGCTTCAACCCCCTTGATCTTGTTCTCCAGCACACACTAGAAGGGAGATACAACTCCCTGATATGATCACCAATTACTAATGGAGGGATGATTTCACTTCCTCACTGAAGGCTCCAATCCTTAGCATCATCGTGGACCACATTTCATAAATTTCACACTAGATCCACCTGCTTCAACACATCACAACTTCTAGGCCACTTTTAGTCAAATTTTTAGACTTAACCTACTACCATCGTTTAAGCCCAATACCATATATCAAAATTGAAATTAATCACTATCCCAAGTCATTCAATCATACGCTGAATCATTGAATCAAATAATCACTTAACCAAACAGTCACTCAACTAATAACCAACTTATTAAAAAGAGTGAGATCATTGTAACGGGAATATCAATACTAAACCCAAAACATGACATCAACATACTGAATCAACTACAACCCTAATCAATCATATGATAGAATATGTACGTTACTTTTCTTAAAAAAATCTGTGTATATATACGTTTTTCATAAAGGCAACCTCCATATAAATCTATCTCACTAAGAACTTAATATTAATCAATTATAGGGGCTTTTCATGAAGGCAACCTCCGTATAAATATATCTCACTAAGAACTTAATACTAATCAATCAATTATTCGCACTTTTCATGAAGACAACCTCCATAAAGATCTATCTCGCTAAGAACTTAATATTAATCAATTAAGTAGAATGCACAATGCAATAAGGACTTTCACAAAATAAATAATTCGGATGCCAAATTAAATATAATTTCAATATAAATTCCCTCCTTCAATGTGTAGGTAAAATTGCTGAAAAAATTAATCCCTAGCATTTGTCACTGTCACCATCTCCATTTTTAAAAAATGTCCCCCATATAGTCAACAATCGAAACTGAAGGATATTCCAGGATTTTTTTTTTAAAACAAACTGAGTGGTCAAACTTGGAATTTAAAATTAATTCTGCAAATCAAAATCTCTGCAAATAAAAAAACTTACACTATTATGACATAATAGCTTACGGTAGTGGTAAACCTTCTTCCTCTTCTGTCACTTTGAAACTTCATGTTTCCCACTCCACCAAATACACATGGGCCTCATAAATGAACACGCATGTGGCCTGTCATGGCCTTCCTTCCTAGATCCCATAGGTCGATGATTCGATGGTTGGTCCCTCAAGCTATACAGTGAGCTAATATTTGTTAACAAAAACTACACTTCGAACTGATATCTGATAGCTTGATAAATCACTCATTAGGGGAATTTTGAGGTCTAAAATGGGCCTCCTAAGGAAATTATAAAATAATAGTGGAAAAAATAAAATAAGATTTGATGACATCATCAAATTTTAGAGGGAAAAATGAAAAAACTACTTTTTCAGCTCATATTTCCAACTTATCTCCCAAAGTTTTTACTCAAATTTCGAGCGGGAGTACTCATTGGATGTGAAATTTAATTCCTCATCTAAAGAGTACCCATGTTGCATACTTTCAATGGGTCCTACTACACAAAAAATGAGAAATACATAAAAAAACGTGATTACAATCACATTTTTTATGTATTTCTCATTTTAAAATAATATTAGAGTTCATCAGTGGCACAGCATGAAACACTCCTTGGATGAGAAATTAAATTTTGCATCCAACGAGTACTCCCACTCGACATTTGAGTAAAAAGTTTGGGAGATAAGTTGAAAATACAAGTTGAAAAAGTAGTTTTATTATTTTTTTATTTTTTAATATTTTCGCCCTTTTATTTAAAAAATGGTAAATCATCCCCCATGGTTGACATCATCATCTTGAATCCTATTAGTTGTTATAAAGTTTATTTTTTTTGTACATTTTTCTTAGGAGGCCCATTTTAGACCTCAAAATTCCCCTAATACCAACAATTGCTAGGACAACTCCATTCAACTTGTACATACTCATGCATTAAAACCAAGATCTCAGTGGATATCAATGATGCCACCTTTTGGGCATGTGTATACAATGATGGAGGGGTACGACTGATAAAAAACATAGCATTTCTCTCTCTTATACCATATGAGAGGCACAAGATAGATCAAAACGCAAAGACACTCAAAGACTAAAACAACTACAACTGCAAGATTACATAAATGAATGAGAAAGTGGAGAGTTAGATGATATGGCTTCGTATAAGCCGTTGTACTCTTGTTGGTTAAGACAATTAAAATATTATTTTGTGAGGCAGTGTCACCCTTTCATTTCTGCAAACAGTGGTGACTCTTAGATGTTTGATGAGGTAAGGAGGTGCAAGAATAACAGCGGTGACCTCCGAAAATTTAAGAAATTGGAGTAAGCTTTAAGGGGTATTTTTGGAGTTTCTAATGGAATTTTTGTCGATAATCACTAAAAAATTTATGGTGAGATTTTCTTCTGTGTTTTTTAAACTAGTTTTTTAATTGTATATATGGATTCAACATCCTTGAAAACATTTGGGGAACTTTCATTGAAAACATTTGGGGAACTTCCATTGTGAATATTTCACCTGTAAAACTTATGATTTCAATGAATCTCTACCAAATTCTAGACAAATTAGACCATAAAATAAAACAAAAAACTTTGCAAAAACTCACACTTAAAAACCACTAGTAAAAAATTATTAATAATTTGAAAAAAATCAATCACAATTATTAAACAAAATATAAAAATTCACACATACTTGAATTTTGGATAATGGCCATTGAAATATTTTACTCGTAAACATGTAATTAGAAATTCACAAATCCTTAAATTTGTGATAATGGTCATTGACATCCTTTACATGTAAACCTGTAATTTAACTAGCTAGAAATTTATAATGGGTAAACTAAATTCTTACACGTTTCAAAGATTTTTTAGTAGGAAACAGTGATGTCGCAGAAATTTTTATTGCCTACCAATACATTTAAAAATTAAAGAAAGGTTCCACAGAATGTCAAATTCTAGAGCTACTCTCTAGTGTTTCGGGGGAATGAGGATTTGAAAAAATGAGGTAAGCACTTTCTAATGATTTTTGGTGAATGAGATTTAGAATGAAGGTTATGGTTATCTTGATTATATATTTTTGAAAAATCTTAAATTCAGAAAGAAATTTCAACTATGAAGTAAATGATATTGTACTGAAATTGGATCTGCAAAATTCTTTTTATTCTGGAAGCTCAAATTTCAACACCGCAATTCTTCACGGATGAAATTGTTATTTTTTGTGGTAGTACTGAGAATAATTTCAGTCACCCCTAATCTTACACTTCAAAATGTGAAAATATCTAAAGAAACATGCCACGCTCCAATTGATACCATGAATCGAGGTTGTCTAGCGAGGGAGTGAGTTTGCCCTCAGAGCCAAAACCTATTGAAATTCGACTATTTTTTACCTTATTTTTTTTTAAAAAGTGGGACTGTTTGAATCTTGATGGTGGAAATGATTAATCTTGTAATTATCTTAGTTTTTACTATTGGGAAAGTTGTATAATTATAGGGAGTTATGAAACAAAGTATTTGTATTAAAATGATAATGGATTGAGAGGCTTGATGTACATTGAAGAGACATTTTTTTTACTTAATAAATAAGAATTCAAATCCCATGCCCCATGAAAATTTCCATGAAATAATTTCTAGATTCTACCCTTTCTTTCTTATTTGAACGTTAATGAGATCAAATACCAGCCAATGGTATCAAAGACAAGGAAGAGAAGAATCTTGCACTTTAGTAAGGCTTGAGTGAGGTTGCATAATAATTCCAAGGCGAATAGTCGAAGAAGATTCTAGGGCAGGAAGAAGTTGAAGAAGAGTCTGGGGCCCACGAGAACAATTTTTTTTTTTTTTTAAAGTTACGATAACCACATTGCAGAGTTTTTATTGCTTTGTATGAGACCTACTGTAAAGAGGGGACTATGCCAAAGAAGTCGCAACAAAGGAAGAAAGCTAACCAACTTAAATGAGGAGCTGACCCTATCTGCAACTGAGAAAGCCGTAACAAAGGAGAGACAAGTCGTTTGCTTTGTTGATCCATTAGCCTCTATGTATTGAAAGCCGACGTGAGAGCTACAAAATGAGTCTCTATGTATTTAAAACCGACACAAGAGCCACCAAACAAGTCCTTTTGTATTAAGAATCGACTTGTATGGAACTAATAAAAGCAACAATGCCTGGAGGTCGCATTCCTAGAGGAACAAGAGACTTTTAGAAAGCCTCCAAGGGAAGCATAGGCTTTCATACTTCTGGAAATTGTGGAGACGTATTGTTGAATGTGATTTGTTGAGCCACCAAGGAGTGACCCGCAGAATCAGTCCTACAGAAGCGATTTCATGCCCAGACGGAAAATTTGAGGTGTTTCGTTGTTTTCTGTACACCGTTGTTTTTTCCACGTGAAGGTTGAGAGACGGTCAACAATTAGAGGACCTTCAGAAGCCACAAATATTATCTTCACAGCAAATCGAAAACTAAGCCACTATGTATTGTATTGTTTGGTAAAAGATTTTCATATATTTAAAATTGTTTGGTACACATTTAGATATTTGGTTGTTGGATTCCTTTTTAAAAAATAGGGCCTCTGAACTTGGAGTGATGTCTAAAGGAAAAATTTTGGGTTTGCATTTTTTTTGTTTTACTTGGATTTCTGAAAAAAGGAAGGGGAAGTAGGGTTTTTTGAAGTTTTTTTAGGAGTAGATTTTAAAACCCTAGCTAAAAGCAGAAACTCTAGCAATTTTTTTTGAAGGAACACAGTAATTGATACATTTTTTTTTAAAGAGATGATGTAAGAAGAAATGACAAAAATGACTAATGCTAAGTTTGAGGTGGAGAAGTTGATCGATAGGAAACAAAAAATTGTTGTGGAAATTTAAGGTACGATATTTGTTGGTGCAACAAGGGTTTCTTGAAGCATTAGATGAGGTTAGAAAGAAACATGTTGACATGAAAATTTTATATTCGGAGGACTTGGATGCCCGAGCTCTTAGTATCGTCATGATGTTCCTCATAGATGAAGTTATCTTCAACTTTGTTGAAGAAACCTCAATAGTAGGTTTGTGGATAGTTTAAATTTAAAACACTTAATATGACCAAATATTTAACCCACAAAATTTATTTGAAGAGGAAACTGTATAGCCTTCAAATGAAGGAGAGTAGTAAAATATTAGAACACTTAATTTTATTTAATACACTTATTTTATTGTTGTTACATATGAATGTTAAGTTTGAAGAAGAAGATAAAGCTACTACCTTATTATCTTCCTTGTGTGAGTCTTAGGATCACTTTGGAGCACAACCAAATATTTAGAATTTGATTCTATTGTTAGAGCTCTATTATTTGAAGAAGTATGGAGGAATTCTAGCATTGAAACTTCCATACCAGAAGGCACGGTAGCCAGAGGTCCGTCCAAGGAAAGAGAGGATAAAGAAAAAAGTTTTTCCACACCAAAATCAAAAGGCAATAAGTGTAAAGAGAAATGTTGGTATTGCAACAAAACAAGGCATATGAACAAAAGTTGTTGGAAAATAAAGGATTCTGTTGAAATCCCAAAGAAGGAAGAAAATCAAGTTGAGTTAGGTATGATTGATGAGGTTTTTTCTGTTGAATTAGGTATGGTAGATGAATCTATGCCTCTTTTCAATGTTTCTTAGCATTATGAAAATTGGTTATTAGATTCTATTGCTTCTCGTCACATGATTCTACATAGAAATTGGTCACTTCATATCAAGCTGTGAATGGTAGTTTTGTGTTTATATGTAAAAATGTATCTTGTCAAAATATTGGGACTGGAAATGTCAGAATTAAGATTTATGATGATATAGTTACAAAATTAACTGATATTAGACATGTAACTGAGTTGACAAAGAATTTTATTTCTTTCGGAGTATTAGACTTACAAGGTTACAAGTTTACAAGTCAAGGTGGAGTGTTAGAAGTTTCAAATGGTGCTCTGGTTTTTATGAAGGCAGAGAAGATCAGAAACCTTTACAGACTCAAAGGAAGTACTTAGGTCATTGAGGCAACAATTGTATGCGAGAAGGTAGAATAAGATACTCACCTATGGCATTAGCGAAAACTACCTTCGGGTATTCATGAATCGCAAATTAGTTCCTAATTAAAAATCATTGAGTTCAGATATTTGAAAACATTTTGGTTATGGGAAACAAATGTAAAAAAATTTTTAAAGCTCGAATCCATAATAGTAAAGGAATTTTGGACTATACTCATTTCAATTTTTAGAGACCATCTCCTACAATATCCTATGGAGGTGCATCTTACTTCATAATATTTATTGATAATTACTCTAAGAAAGTCTCGATCTATATGTTGAAATAAAAGTTGATGTATTTAATAAACAATTTAAAGTTATGGTTGAAAAGAAAACAACAAAATGAATTAAATGTTTAAGAACTGACAATGGCAGTAAATTTACTTCCTTAAGATTTGAACAATTTTACAGGAGGAAGGGATTGTTAGACATAAAAATGTTGTCTATACTAAAAAAAATGGTGTTGTTGAACACATGAATCAAACTCTTATGGAGAGTGTGAGAAGTATGATCAAGAATGCTAACGTGCACAAGGAGTTGTGGGAAGAAACTCTATCTACTACTTGTTATTTGGTAAATAGATCACCTTTAGATGCCATTAATTGTAAAATTCCTGAAGAATTTTGGTTAGGTCAGTCTCGTGATTATTCACATTTAAAAAATTTAGTTGTGATGCCTATGCTTTTATTCTAAAGAATCAACATTCTAAGTTAGACCCAAAATCAAAATGCTATGTCTTTGTTGGGTATGACAATGTGGTGAAAGGTTATAAGTTGTGCAATCGTTCCTCATGTAAGATAATCATTATTGGAGATGTAACATTTGATTAATATTCCATTCTAAAATGAGATGTTTAAAAAGTTGAACACGAAAAGGTATTGAAAAATCAACAAATGCAGTTGGAGAATAAACCTTTTTTATAAAGTTGAAAGGAAGGAGATACTTCTGAAGGAAAAGGTGGAGAATATTCAAAGTAAACTGTAGAATTTCAAGAACGTGTCACTCTAAGTAGGTGTACAAGGGAAAGAAGAACACCTAAAAGGTATGAAGATTTTTCTTTCTCTATCGCATTAATTACTGAATATGGGGAACCTTCTTGTTATCACGAAGCAATGGATGATTCTAATAGTGAAAAATAGAAAAAAAAATATGGACAAGGAAATGGATTCCTTAGCCAAGAAAAAAACCTGGGATCTTGTAGATCTTCCTAGTGGGAGAAATGTTATCGGATGCAAATGGGTCTTCAAATTGAAGCGAAATGTTGATGGATGTATTAAAAGATATAAGGTGAGGTTGGTAGCAACAACGTACTTTCAAGTAGAAGGCATTGACTTTCATGAAAATTTTCACCGGTCATAAAACTTGTCTCTATTGGCCCTATGTTAGCGCTAACTACATTACTTGGCCTTGAGTTAGAATAGTTAGATGTTAAAAGAATTTTTCTTCATGGAGATTTCGTTGAAGAGATTTGTGTGGAACAACGAGAAGGTTTTGTACAAGGTTGCAACACAAGATTATTTTGCAAGCTCAAAATATCATTATATGGCCTGACACAGTGTCACAGTCACTCATACAAGCAGTTTGACTCCTTGATGGTGAGCCAAAACTTCATTATAAGTGATTACGCTTATTGTGTGTACTTCTGGGGCATGTAGATTCACAGATACATAAAAAATGGAAATCTTTGGTTATCACAACAGAAAAATGTGGAGAAAGTACCTGCAAAGTTAAGTATGGACAACGTTAAATCTGTTACTGTTCCTTTAGCTTCCCATTTTAATATTTCTTCAGGTTTGAGTCCTAGAACTAATGAAGAAAATAATTATATGCCTTGTGTACAATATGCAAATGCGACAGGAAATTTAATATATGTGATGGTATCTACAAGACCTGACATTTCACATGGAATTGAAGTTGTTAGCACGTTCATGTAAAATCTAGGAGAAAAACATTAGTGAGCATTGAAATGAATGCTTCGGTATTTGAGAGGAACAAGTGACCATTGTATCATCTTTAATGGTAGTGAGGGTTTAATTTGTAGATATGTGGATGTTGATTATGAAGGCGATTTGGACAAGAGGATATCTACTACATGACATGTATTTACTCTTGCAAGTGGACCAATTAGTTGGATGTCAAAGCTTCAAGAAACAATTGTTTTGTCTACTACTGAAGCAGATTATATAGGTACATCAAAAGCTTGTAAAGAGGCAATCTGGTTGACATATCTATGCAATGAGATTGGAATGATGCAAGATAAATTTAATGTATTATGTGATAGTCAAAGTGTTATTCATTTGACTACAAATCCAACTTGTCATAGCAAGACTAAGCACATTGATGTAAGGTACCATTTTGTAATACATGTCATCGATGGCGGAAAAGTAGCTCTCAAGAAGGTCCATACACATGAGAATAGTGTAGACATGTTGAAGCTAATTTTAGTAGAGAAGTTGTCATGGTGTTTGGCTTCTCTTGGCTTGCATAAGAGATGATGAATGGCCATGGGCAAGAAATTAGAAATTTTTTTATCTAAGGTTAAAATTGTTAAATAATGACAAAATATAGTTTTACAAATGAGGGAGTTATGTAAAGAAGTCTTTGTATTAAAATGTTGATTGCCAAGACGCTTCATGTACATTGAAGAGTCATCTTTTGTCCTGGAGCAATAACAATATCAGTCCCTTGCCGTAGAGGTTTCGTTGACACAGTGTGAGGGTTTTACGAGATAAATTCTTCGTATTTTTTTGTTGTGCGGCTTAGTTTTCTATATTAACGGCTAAATGCCAACAACAAATGGATTCACTAACTGAGATTTCCAAAAAAAAAAACAGCAGGATTTCTAGACAAATTTACATCTTTAGAGGGCTACGCGCAATAAATCCTTCTTCTACAAAATCAAAATCTGTTGATACGTATACGGAGCTATATTTGTTTGAAGACATGCTATACGGCGCTTGAAGTGACTACGTTGTGCAGTATGAAAGCTGCAGAGGGATCTGAACCCTGAAGGCCTGAAGTTGTCAGGTGCGTTGTCTTCTTCATTCAGGTACGTTGTCTTCTTTCATTTAACTTTTAGATTTATTAACGCACTAGTGCGCTTTCGTTTTCGTGAGGATCTCGTGGAACGGGAAGATCTGGAAACAGTTCAATGGCCATCAATTGTCCATAGAATCTAATCCGCTAGGGTCACTGCAACTTCGGTCAGTGCATGCAGGCTGCGTAACCTTCCTAGATTCTGCGCAGATAATTTGCCTGTAGTTCAGGCATATAAATTCCTAATGGAATCAAATGAAATTTCTCTGACACTCTCTGGTGACCATCGAGCTGCAAGAGGCATATACCCTAGAGATATTGAAAAGCAATACACATAGGAAGCTTGAGATTAGAATGAGTTAGTGCGCTGTGCCAATGACCAGTCGTCTGAATATGCAGGAGGAGGGACACCATTATTGTGGGTGTTCGTACTCATTAATGCTGAGGAGTATATCGTTGATTACGATACAATTCCCCAGACAAGAAATTAGAGGTTTTCTGCCACTCCCATGTACAGCTGTGCCACCATAGTATAGTGAAACAGAGTTTATATGTTATGTGAAAGTTGGGAAGTAAATAATAATAACGCTTTCTGAAAATAATCAAAGCAGTATCGAAACATTTATTATATATATAACTATAATAAATGAGTGAGCAAAATATCGAAACAGTTTGTATATTAATGTCAGTCTTTTCATGAAGCTAGATTAAATCGAAACGATTTGACTATTAATGGCCTTTTCTATGAATCTAGATTGGAATAATATAGAAGTTTAAATTTTTATTATTTTAGAATTAAAGTAAATCTAAGTTAAATATAATAATTAAAATAAAATTAAATATATATAGTAATGATAAATATAAGTAAAATAAAAATTTGCATATTATATACAAATTTTATTCTCTATATGAAAATTACAAAATACTAATAATAATACTTATTAGCTTATTCTTTTGATTGAACCTTGTATGTCTTACATTGAAAATACAACTATGTTAAAATATTTGATATATAATAAGAAGTTTTATAACATGAATCCGAGGTAGGATGTCCAGTCTTAGCTTAATCTTTAGGTGATTAAGGAGGAGATCATCATGGGAAGCAAGTATAATATCAAATATACTATTATCTCCAATTTTAAGGACAAAATGTACTTTTGGAAGATAAAGGAGGAGATTATCATGGGAAGCAAGGATAGTATCAAAGATACTATTACCTCCAATTTAAAGGACACGATGTGTAATGATAAGGAGCTTGAGGGTAAAAAGAAGCTAAGACACTATAAGGAGGCGATCAACCCCACCATTGATAACCATAATTATCTCTCTATGTTGACCAACACTAAGAAGAAAATGAGCATCACTAGGATAAGAACTAATTCTCATGAGCTTCGGAGTGACAATGGGTGGTGGCTTGTCACCTCCCAAGACATGTTTGTGATACTAAGAAGGTGGAAGATCAAAAGCACTTCCTAACTAATTCTCATGAGCTTCGGAGTGAGAGAGGGAGTGGTCTATCTATTCCCAAGACATGTTTGTGATACTAAAAAGGTGGAAGATGAAAAACAATTCCTTCTTCTTGGAATGATATAATGTATCATATTTGTGATGCTAAGAAAGTGGAATATGAAAAGCACTTCTTTATAAACCACCTATTCCCCACATCCTCTCCCAATTTCCATTTGCAATGTAGAAAAACACTAGTCATAAATTACTTTGCGCCATAGAGTAACCCTTTCAATTATCTTATAAAACCTCCAATATAATGGTCGGGAAATAAAATTTTCGTAAACAAGATTCTTGTAAACCGTTATCTTAACAATCTATAAACGAGAATGATTCAACATATTTTACAGGCTTTCACTATGGCCTCACTCTTTGCTGTGCTGATGTATTCATTTTGATGATATTTTACGGGTTAGAGTCTAGACCTCATGAGACCTATTTTTTTTTTTTCTTAAATTAGGACATTACTTTATCCATGGTGTATCGTAAACCTCCCGACTATTATTTCAGTTATGTAAAATTCATTTCTATATCACTTAACGGTTTTCCTTACATGATTGAGTGAAGCGTACTGACAGTTTATAAATATATTGTTATCTAATTCGATAAAGCAATGTCATTATGTAAAACGTATCCAATTTATTTAAAGATATTGTTATCAAGTTCGTATTACATGTAAAGTAACGCTTTCTGCCCGTAAACATGAGGAAAACAGAGAGCACGATAGGGTGTTAAGAAACAGAAAGCGACAAAGTATCTAGGAGACAGAAAAAATACCACAGAAAACCGACGTTAAACTTAAACAATGAGATTTTTCTGTATATGTACTGTTTATATTCTAATATAATCAGCGTTCTTTTTTCTTCTGAAAAAAAAGAGCGATACAGATAATATTTTAAAATGTCGTTTCAATGACCGTCTTGATATATGGTATCTCTGATTCTGCCCCTCACACTAATGTCACCTTTCATCCAGATTTTTCTCATTGTTCAGTTTCAGAAATCCAGTAGTTTTTCCCCTCTGTTTTGTTCAGAAAATCTAGGAAAAGTCAAATACACTTATTTGAATTTAAGTTAGAAGTAGAGACTAATTATTTTACGTTTTCATTTTTTAGTTAGTATTTAATTATATTAATTTTTTATTTAATATATATTTTTGAATATAAAAATAAATATTTAATTTTGTAAAAAATTAAAAAAAAAAATTAACCTTTTTTTATTTAAATAATTTTTTAATATATAAATAAATAATTAAAAAAAATTAAAAATATTAAAATTTTATAAATTTCATAAATAAAATTTATAATTTTAACAAATCCTTACTAAATTTTAAGCATAGACAAATAAAATAAATTAAAAAAATACACAACCATAAACCATTTATAAATATAAATACAAACATAAATACTCATAACCTCGAGGTACTCCTATGATGATTAGGAATAAGAATTCATTAAATTTTTCATCGGGAGTAGTACATCAATTACCATGGTCACTTAAAACATGTTATTAATTTTATGAGCACAATGAGTGGAATGAAGCACTCTTGAATAAAAAAATTATAAATTTTGTTTTATTAGATTTTAAACTCTTATATGAGTATAGGTTTTGTTAAGATTTGTTTAAAGTATATTATTATTTTTATGATTAAGAAATGTGGATGAAACTACTTCTAAATTAACAAATTGAGAATAGCCATGCTTGAATTTAATATGATATAAAATTAGGCAAGTTTTTTTAATTAGGAATATTCTTATTCCATTTGAAGATACTTTTTAATTGTGATCTAAATATATGTTTTGAGTTCAATAATCATGAAAAGTGGATTAATTATTATTGTTATTTAAATATGTTATTAATTTTATCATAAATAATTATTATTTGGTTATGTTATTAATTTTATGATTATGAAAATTGTAATTCTAATCGAATAAAGAGTTTCGAAACGATTTATATTTAAAATTAATAAAAATATAAAATTTGTTAATTTAAAATTAGAAAAGATGGTGGGTGGAAATCTTGGGGAGGAGACAATGGACGCTCTGAAGGGTCACACAGTTGCGCAGTCACATTGGCGCCCTTCTCTGAATGCATATGGTTAGGGCGAAGTATGTAGGTTACGTTGCTAGTTGACCTCGATCTGCTAATTTGCTGCCTCCATGGGAACACAAGTCATTTTTTTTTTGGGCATTGTCGTTGTATCACCTGACTCATATTGACCGTTGCAATATTGCGCTCTACCTACACCTATAGTGATGGAGAATGAACTTGTTGATTATACCTTGGATCTGTTTGAGGGGGTGTCGATCTGGACTACTTCCCCGTCGCATATTTCTCCACCTTCTGCTTTGTTGGCGCACGCTATCCCATCCTCCTCGATAGGTGGACCTAGGGTTTCCTTGTGCCCTAACTTCCCATTTGACGGACCTCCATTTTAGGAATTCCCCCTTCCATCAGGATCCCCTCCACCCTCCCTGTTCGATCACATTCCTCCTTTTTTTGATGATCACCCGCTGATGACAATGAACCCTCTCTCCCTGACATCTATCCATTTCATTACTTCGTGTCTTCAGACCTCCTCCTCTTCTCCAAAATTTGAAGTTGTATCTATGCCCGCTCCCCCTGCTTATTTATGCCTTGTACCATCCATTCACCCCTCTAAGTGTTTTTCCTCATCTGATATTTCGTGATTGGCTTCTTGCCCACCATTGTCAAGGTTTTTTGCTGGCCCTAACCCTGAGGTTAAGCCCGTGTATGAACCTAGGCCATGAGTGGTTCAAGGATATGAATGCAATCCCAACTCCCATTCACATGGTAACCATTATCGTGGCTCTCGGAAATCTCGGCGTGTCAAATCTGGTTCAATAAATATAGACCTGATCCTAGGCAACGGTCTCCAGATGGGAGAGCTTATAGACACGGCTGATTTCGTCTTGGTTGGACATTTTTGGGGCTGCAAATATAGCCTGGCTTAGCTTCGTCTTTCAACTTTGGAATTCTAGGTCAGATATTTGAGGGCCTTCTCGTTGTAGTCATTCTACCTCAAGGTGGTTTGCACTTAGTTTTTGGTTCCCTGATCAAGTTCAATGGGTGTTATCTCTCTTCTGGAATATTGAACAGGAACCTGTTCTATTGGCCTTACACCATTAACAAGGTTTTTAGAGAAAATTATTTTGAGCTTAGAACTCCCCCATTCCTTAGCCAACACCTAGTGTTCAATATGGACCACCTTCGACCATACTTTCCACCACTACTGGACACATCAAACATTGAAGAACAACTCACACAATTAGAGCTAAAACCAAAATACATGGAACATGCCACAACTGATCGAATCATGGACTTAAAGATCTAGAACACTCGTCATCCGAATATCCAACTATATAGGGTTGTCAAATCTGGTTAGCTCCTAGACCAAGGCAAGTGGCTCATGAGGGACCAAGTTCAACAGAAGTTTCCCAATCTCATGGAGGCACACAACGCAATGGAGTCCATTTCTTCCCAAGGGTGGAGAACTGATCCAGGTGAATATTGGTGGTCAACCGTCTATTTTTCTTAGACCCGCACCATTATACCATAATTTCTTTCTGTTTCGATAATTGTAGCACATTTTACTATTTTTGGTAGTTTTTCGGATCCTCAACTTCCAGAGCCGTTTTGAGGCCCTAAGTGATGTTTTCTGGAAAATGGGAAAAATTGAGTCTTCAATTGTTGATTTCAGTCAAAATTTATATTCCTTGGATATATATTCCTAACGAGGTATCACACATGTCAAATGAAGATTATACGCCAAAGTTACAACTCTAGGAAGTAGATGTACCAATTTACCCCAACGAGGCCCAGAGTTTTGGTGCTTCATCTCCTAGGGTTATACTTTCAAATGTTTAGGGTTTTCCATTGTTTCTCAATAATAAATAGGTCTTCAAGTATTATTTTAACATATTCCAGAGGCACATAGCCACCACATCGCTTCTCAAAGATAACCTACCATAGCTAGAGGTAGTTTATTCTGATTCTGTTTTTTTATTTCTACTGCATCTATATGTTTATGTTTATATCTATATTTTTCTACATTCCTGCATAAGTCTGGATCATCCCTCCCCCTTAAAGGAACACTGTCCTAATTGTTCTGTTATACCTACAACCACCAAAACCACTAAAAGAAGAAAATATTCTACCTCTTAAGATTTATAACTTAGCTTGTTGCACTACACGTTAACCTACCTGATTTCTCTATTACAAAGCATGAGATATTTTTGCTGTAAAATGCATTGAGGTTCCAACTAGAATTATCTTTCTTGATCCGCCTACATTACAAACTAATAAATAACAATATCAACATCATGTACATGTATTTTAAGCAATGAAATATGAAAAACATAATGGACTTTCACTGTCAGAGGAGGTGCAAGTGTGTAATCCACTGATCTAATCCTCTCAAGGATCTCAAAAGGCTCACAATACCGTGGTGACAAAGTGGCACATGTCCAATCCTGAAGGATATATTATTGGGATTGATGCAAAAATCCACATGCTCCCCAACATGAAACTCCTTAAATGCTATGTTTTGGTCTGCATAACTTTTCTTCCTGTCTTGTACTACCTTTATATTCTTCTTTATAACCTCCATTTTCTATTCCATGTCTGCCAAAATTTCCATTCCAATAAGTACCCTATGCATTGGGTTAGTCTAGATGATCGAAGTGTTATAACTTTTCCCATAGGGTGTGTCAAATGAACTCATCTTCAGTGACTCTTGAAAAATGTTATTGTAGGCCAACTCGACCAATGGAAGGTACTCCTCTCATCTCCTCTACTGATGCATGACATACATTCTCAAAATATCCTCAAGCATTTTGTTGACCCTCTCTGTCTTTCCAATCTATCTATAGATATTAAGTTGTACTAAATTCCAACTCTATCCAAAATCATGCAAGAAAATCCTTCCAAAAATTAGAAGTGAACATGGAATCCATGTCCAACATAATCATCTTTGGAACATCATGCAATATCACAATCTCCCTAATGAAGACATGTGCTTCCTTACTAGATGAATAAGTAGTATTCACTGGAATGAGGTGAGTTACCTTCCTCAACCTGTCAACCACAACTATGATAGAATCATGTTTCCTCCCTGTCCTCGGAAGACCTGTAATGAAGTTCATGGAAATGAAATCCCATATGCATTCTAGAATTGGAATAGGTTGAAGCGACCCCCCTTGATTATTATAATATAATTTCACTTGCTGAGAGTCTTAAAAAATCTAGCCAAACTTTTCCATGTCCTTCTTCAGATTCAGCCAATAGTAGAACCTCTTCACCACTTTCAATGTCTTCAAATATCCTAGGTGATCTAAATATAATTTGGCATGAAACTCCCTCAAGATGAGATTCTTGAGTTCACTGTCATATGACACAAAGTTCCTCTCCCTAAATCTCACCAAGCCATATCCAGTGAGATGATAGTCGACATCCTAATCACCAATGCCCTATTATAACCCGAGCATAATCTCACTGTATATTTTATCCTAGTGTCCTTCCTATTATATCTGATCCTGTAAATTTGTACCATATGAGCTTAGTAATGCAACATGGTTCAACTCCACTTTCCTACTGATTCCATATGCAACCTTGTTCTACTTTCCCTTAATGTGTTTGATCTCAAAGTGAAACACACTAAAGGTAGCTAACCATCTAGATTTATTGGAATTTAAATTTTTTTGGTCAAAAATATATATAAACCCAATGTGATTGCTCACCAACACAAACCACCTGCCAAGAAGAGAATGTCTCCACATCTTCAATGCATGTATGAACATTTCTAACTCAATATCATGCGTAAGATAAATTTTTTTGTGATCATTAAGTTTCCTAAACTTATATCATATCACTTGTCTTTCCTACATAAGGACTCCACCAAGGCCTCTCTTGAAACCATCTTTACAAACTATGAACTCTTTATCCTGATCTACAATCTTTAACACTGGAGCATTTGTCAAGAAATTTTTCAACTCTACAAAACTGGTTGCACACTCCTCTATTCATTCAAACTTCTTACATTTCTTCTGCAATGATGTAATAGGATATGAAAATCGTGAGAGGTTCTTGATGAACATCCTTTAGTAACCTGATAGTCCCATGAATGATTTGACTTCATCCAAATTTCTAGGAGATTTGCACTCCATGATAGATTTTATATTTTCTAGATCTACTACTATGTCTGCATTGGAAATGACATGTCCTGAGTAATGTACTTTTGTCTAAAAAAAAATGCACTTGGTAAGTTTGGCATAGAACTAATGCTCTCTTAGCAATGTCAACACTATTGCTAAATGTTTGATATGTTGTTCCTCATTCATATAATATACCAATATGTCATCAATGAACAAGGTTAAAACAATTTCCAGATAGGGATGCAACACACTATTCATTAAGCACATAAAATTAGCTCGAGCATTAGTCAAACTAAATGGAAATACAACAAAATCATAATCCCCATACCTAGTCCTAAAAGAAGTCATGTATATGTCCTCTTGTTTGAAGTCTACATGATGATGTCCTGATCTCAAATAAATCTTTGAGAAAATTGTTGCTCCCTTTAACTGATCGAACAAGTCATCAATCCCCGACAATGGCTACCCATTCTTGATCGTCACCTTATTCAGCTGCATGTAATCAATTCACAATCTAAGAGTACCATCCTTCTTCTTCTAGAATGATACCAGTGCATCAAAAGGTGATACACTTTGCCTAATGTATCCCTTTTCAAGAATTTCTTGAAACTACAACTTCAACTCCACCAGCTACAGTGTGCTCATTCTATAAGGTGCCTTTAATGTTGGTTCTTCCCCTAGTACCAACTCAATAGAAAAGTATACTTCCATATGTGGAGGAAACTCTAGAATATTTGTAGGAAACACATCTTGAAACTACTGTAATACTATATACCTATTAAATATTTAGGCATCCTCAACATCATTTACCTTGTTACTGGAAATTTGAACCGCAAGCATCACACACCCTTTCCTACAACTCCACTTAGTGTAGAAATTTATGGGGTAAGTTCCGTGGATCAAGAACCAAAGGTCACCGCTCACAAACAAATCACAAATCAGTACACCAGTATAATCACGTGGTTAAAGCCCTCAAAGAGGGAAACATTCCACGACCTGAGCCAACGTGGCCACTTCAGGAAATTTATTAATATAAAAAGAAAAGTTAGATATGTTTCTCTCATAAACGGTTACCAGAAAAATGACCCTCCATGCTCTTTAAATAGAGATCATGAACCAATCAAGTCTTAAGCCACAGATCAAGTGTCGTTAATACCGAGGTGAGAGATAACCATAGGATCACTACAAATCGTGAACGTCAGATTATAAGTTACAAATGTACATGGTAAAGAAACAAACTTTACCTAACTCTACAGTAGACTAAGTTATTCTTAACTTTTCCTATGTGTCGGAATATCCTAACATCCCCCCTTAAGGACAACTTGGGATAGGATTGAAGGATTTACAAAGGTGACACAAAAGGAGCCTATTTCCTATGTGTCGAAATATCCTAACATCCCCCCTTAAGAACAAATTGGGATAGGATTGAAGGATTTACAAAAGTGACACAATAGGATAAGGAAGGAGGCATTAGAGCCTATCCCCCCTTAATGTCAACTTTCTTGAACTCCAAGCATGGATCGAAGTTTGGTAAAATTTGGTTCTGTGAGAGCCTTTGTAAAGATATCATCTACTTGGTCATTGGTTGGATAGTACTACACTTCAAGAACACGATCATGAATGAGATTTATGATTAAGTTTATGTGGAGTTCAATTTATTTCATAGGCCGATGTTGAACTGGATCTTTACATAACTGAATGGCACTCTGATTATCACACTAAAGTGTAGTTGGATGTTGTTGATGGAAACCAAATTCAAACAGGATCTGATGAAGCCACATGGCTTCCTTGTTGGCTTCAATTGCACCACGATACTCCTCTTCTGTTACAGAAAGAGTAATGGAACTTTGTTTCTTACAAGACGAAGTAATAAGTCTTGAACCAAGAGTGAATACATACCCTGCAATAGACTTTCGATCAACAGGGTCACCAGCCCAATTAGAATCGGTGAAACCAATCAATAATGGAGATACTCCTGCACTGTAATGAATCCCAAACTGAACTGTACCTTGAATATATCGAAGTATTATTTTGGATTCTTTTCAGTGAATTTCATGAGGTTGGTGCATAAACTAAGCGATAAGACCAATGACAAAGGAAACATCAGGACATGTATGGGTTAGATACAGAATTTTACCAATAAGTTGACGATATAAGGTAGCATTAACATCAGGGGTAGTACAGTTGACTGAAAGCTTGACTCCAGACTAAAAGGGAGAAGGGGCTAGCTTACAATCTTCCATGTGAAAGTGGTGTAGAAGATCACAACCATACTTGGACTGAGAGAGGGTAATGCCTTCCTTGGATTGCAAGACTTGAAGACCAAGGAAACAATGCAAGTGTCCTAATTTTGTCATTTCAAACTTCTTCATGAGGCTAGACTTCACATGGTTTATATGGTTTGGATCACTACTAGTAAGGATAAGATCATCAACATAAATAACAAGGATGGTGAAGGACTTACCCACTTTCTTGGTGTAGACAACGTTGTGAGAATGACACCTAGAAAAGACATTATCTAATAGAAATCTATCCATTTTGGGATACCAAGGCCAAGGATCTTGTTTGAGACCATAGAGAGACTTCCTAAAGCAAAAAACAAGGTTGGAGTCTTTTTGGATAAATCCAGGGGGTTGTTCCATATAGATTTATTCATCCAAATCTCCATGTAAGAAGGGCAGATTTAACATCCATCTGATGGACTTTCCATTTAAAGGAGGTAGCAAGGGAAAGAACAAGGCAGATAGAATTAATTTTGGCAACAGGGGAGAAGGTTTCAGTATAGTCAATGCCTTCAACTTGTGAAAATCCTTTAGCAACAAGACGAGCTTTATGTCTATCCACTTTTCCATCTGGTTCAAAATTTTTTTTGTAAACCCATCTGCATCTGACAAGTTTTATTCCTTTTGAAAGAGGAACAAGATCCCAAATATCTTTTTCTAATAAGGAATGATACTCTTCATTCATAGCTTCATCCCAATCTGGATGACTGAAGGCTTCTTCAAATGTTTCTGGATCAATTTTTTTCGGAACTTGAGCTAATAAGGAAGAGGCTTTTTTGAACTGAGAACGTGTACGTCATCGATTGACAGTATCACCTACAGGAGAACTTGTTGCATCCTGAGTAGAGCGGACCCATATTGGAAGGGGTGGAGTATAAGGAAAAATTTCAAGAGGTGGAGGAGGATTTTCATCCTCGCTGTCATCATCTGAACTAGGAGGAATGCTATTAAAAATAGAAGAGAGAGAGAGAGAGAGAGGTGGCACATATGTCGAATCAGGCTCGCAAGCCAAAGGTGGCACACTCACCGAACTAGGCTCACAAGCCGATATATTTTCATCAAATTTTAGATCTCTTCTAATGATAATATATTTGGATTTTTGTTGAAGAAGTCTATATCCTTTGACATCTTCAGAATATCCAACAAAAATGAATTTTTCACTCTTAGGTTCTAAGGCTTTATGTTTTGCATCTGGAATATGGGCCCAAGCATCACTTCCAAAAACACGAAAGTGACTTACATCTGGTTTGATTGAGCTCCAAGATTCTTCTGGAGTTATATTCTTTAAAACCTTAGTAGGAGTGCAATTCACTATGTAATTTGCACAGTTAATGGCTTCTACCCAAAAATTGAGACCAAGTCCTTTAGATTGAAGCATACAATTAGCCATTTCTTCTATGGTGCGATTCTTCCTTTCAGCTACACCATTTTTTTGTGGAGTATATGGAACGATATGTTGCAATTGAATTCCATTCTCAGTGAAGAAATTGATAAATTTTTTGTTAACATATTCTCTGCCATTATCCGATCTTAACTTAAGAATTTGATGTCCAAATTGTTTCTGAACTAAGGCCTTAAAGGCCATGAACATGTTAAAAAATTCACTCTTGAGTTATAAGAAATATACCCAAATGCGTTTGGAAAAATTATCAATGAAAGTTAAGAAGTACTTGCAACCAGAGAAAGAAACAAGAAGAAGTGGACCACATAAATCACTGTGCACAAGTTGCAAAGGGGATGAAGTGTGCCAAGAGGCATGTTTGTCAAAACTATCCTGATGATGTTTTCTAAGTACACATCCAGAGAAAACACCATCTTGGCAAGATACCATAGGAAGGCCCATCACCATATTTTCCTTACATAGAGTTTGAAGAGAGCGATAGTTTAAGTGACCAAATCACTCATGCCAAAGTTTTCTCACATCATCATTATGAGCAACAAAAATAGAGGGAAGACATGATGACCCAAAGTTGTCAAATTTATACAACCATGTGGAATCATCAGCAATGCCAGTAGCAAAAATATGTCTAGGATATTTGAGGTCCTTGATTACAACATCATGAGGTGAGAATTTTTCTATTTTCCCTTCACCTGAATGAGTTATCTGATAAACAAATAGAATGTTTCATGACAAGCTAGGAACACATAGTACATCACTAAACTGACCATTATCTAGATGAATGGTTCTAGATCCTGAAACACTAAGAGATCTATCATCACTAACATAAATATGTATGGTGTTGCAATCATTTAAAGAAGAAAACATGGATTTATTTGTAGCCATGTGGTAAGAAGCTCCAAAATCAATGAGCCACTCATGACAGGGAGAAGAAGAAGATACATTTAATGGATAACCAGATCTTGATGCTTGAAAACCACAAACAGAAAGTGCCA
The DNA here is from genome assembly GCA_034641835.2 of Pinus albicaulis. Lineage (NCBI taxonomy): Eukaryota > Viridiplantae > Streptophyta > Pinopsida > Pinales > Pinaceae > Pinus > Pinus albicaulis. Next base: position 1,610,174,641 of record CM076580.1, read on the forward strand.
TGCTAGAAGATGAAGGTAAAGAGTGCTCCAAATTGATGTTGTGCTTCTTCATTGCTGCTTCTAAGTCTTCCATATTCTTAAAACATTTGGACTCTAAATGGCCATCATGATTGCAAAAGTTGCAATTTCTATTTGTCTTCTTTCCTTTTTTTTTATATGCCTTATCATTTTGGTGAGTTTCTTTGTCAGTTTGTGGTTCAAATGTCTTAGGACCCTTTTTTGGTTTCAGACCATACTTTTTAGGATACTGCTTCTTGGGATTCTTTTGATATGATTGTTATTGGGCTACTAAGGCTTTCTTAGAAGCATTTCCAGAAGTGATAAACCAAGGTATAAGAGTTTTTCTTGTTCTCTTATCAAAGAATCACAAAAGGCATCAAAAGAGGGGTTCTTGTAGGTGGTTCCTGAAGAAATGATGGCTTCTCTCGTGGAATGGAAGGCAGAAAAAAATACAGAGTATGCAGGGAAAAGCTTAGAAATAATGGAATAAATGAGGCTACCATTTTCATTTTTGATCTTACAACCTTCTAAAAGAATTCGAATGGTCTTGAATTGGACAAAAAATCTTCAATGGGATAGAAATTATCAGCGTCTAAAGTAAGAAACTCATTTTCAAGCAAGTGAGCCCTAATTTGATTTTGAATGCCAAAAACAGTTTTTAGCTTTTCCATGGCTTCATCAAGGGTGTCAATGTCAAGGATATGAAACCGACTATCTTGAGAAATGGACATTCCTATCAACCCTCCTGCTTGATCTTGTTTATTTTCCCATTTAGCAACTTTATCATCATCGGAAGGTTTAGTTTCTTGTCCTATGGCTATTCTATAAAGCCCTTTAATTCAAAGTATATCTACCATGTGAGGTAGCCATTGGAAATAATTGGTGCTGTTAAGAATAATCGAGCATGCACTCTCCATTTAAAAAAAAACTGAAGCTGATAAAAGTTGAAACTAATTTCTCCTATGGAAATATATCGAAACATTAGGCAATTTAAAAAAAAACTGCTCCAAAAATGGCTTCCGGATAAAGAAGTTCTGCCTTTTGAAAAATCTAAGTTGTAGATGCCGAATAGTTATGGGAACGAGATGAAGTGTTGTTTTAAAAAAAAAAATCTACGCCTTTGAACAAAAAACATTTTACAAAAGAAGCTTGAGAAGGAGACTTGAACGCAAGACCTCTATTCTCATAAACTAACCCCTCACCAAGTGAGATAGTAAAAGGATCACGTTATTGTTTGAAAGGAGGAAGGATTTTTTTATTTTTATTTTTTAAACTCTTTGCTGCGCGTGCCCTTTCATGCACAAAAAAACACAAAGACCAAGAAAAAAAATGAAATGCAAAGACCTGCTGTAGAATGTTATATTTTTAGTTAGCCTTACTGCAAACTATCAATTTTTTCACTATTTATGATTTCCCTAGACAGCACAAAGACACGGGGAAAGAGCATACGTAGCAAAAAAAAAGGTCCCTTTTTCCTGTTTCTGATTTTCCAAGATCGCACACAACAGACAACAAAGAGCATACACAGAGAAGAGGGTATAGATCTAGAAAATAAATAGAACTTAAAAACTGAAAATAAAAAAGGGAACCGAAGTAAGTAGAACTATTAACAAATATAATTGAAAAACATATTCTTTATACCTCCAGACCTAAACTGTCATAACTTGGGCAGCCGAAAACCTTTTTTCATGAAACGAAAGGCATTACTCACTGTAACAAATGCTTCAGACACAAAAGAGTAGTTCTCTAAGCCCCAAAAAGTTTAGAAATAGTAGATCTAGAAAACAACATTCACATGCAGTCAAACTGGCTTTGGATTTTGATAAAAAATGGATGTGATCCTCAAAATATCTCTAATACCATGTAGGAATTTACAGGGTAAGTTTCGTAGATCAAGAACCAAAGGTCACCACTCAAAAAAATATCACAAATCAGTACACCAATATAATTACATCATTAAAACCCTCAAAGAGGGCAACAATCCATGGTCGGAGCCAACACGGCCACTTCAGAAAATTTATTAATATAAAAATAAAAGTTACATATGTTTCTCTCATAAATGGTTACCGGAAAAATGACCCTCCATGCTCTTTAAATACAGATCATGGACCAATTGCGTGTTAATCCATGGATCAAGTGTCGTTAATATCGAGGTGAGAGATAGCCGTTGGATCACTACAAATCGTGACCGTCGGATTATAAGTTACAAATGTACATGGTAAAGAAACACACTTTACCTAAATCTACACTAGACTAAGTTATTCTTAACAATTTCCTATGTGTCAAAATATCCTAACACTTAGCCTACATAGTTGTGACCATCCTCATTGATGTAGGCTTCTTCTTTCCCTACAATATTCCTTTTTCCGCATTATCATCCATGCACTCAATAGCATTGTCATAGAAATAAACTTTGGTCATGTGAAGGTATAACTAGTCCATACCCAAAAGCATACTATATGATCCCACTTGAAGTACATTCAAAATTATATTGTAGGAATACCATTCGACTCGAATGCACAAGATCTTTCCCAGTGATGAAACTTTTTCTTATACCTGTAGCCAATTGCACCAACCAAGAATCTGACATGCACTTCCTTTCTTAAGCCACACTTATCCACTAGATCAGGATTAACATAACTATAACTAGATCCAGGATCAATCAAAATTGAAATTACTTGATCGAAAAGCTTACCATATATCTTAATAATAGATGCCATGTGATCTACCTACCTGTTTCCCACGCCTTCATAAATTTGAGGAATCCTATGAACAACATCCCCAGTTGTTTGTGTCCCTAGTACAATGGAAAAACATTCTTACAGTGATCTTTTCTGCATATCCAACACTGTAGTGATACTCTACTATCACTTCTATTCTACTTCTCTCTAAGTTGCAACCCATGTCCCTTTTCAACTACATTGAACCTCTTGTAAGGAACCACATTTTATTTGTCACCTCCATCTTGAGTTATTCCCTTCTTTTGTGGAAAATTCCCTTTAACTTTATCATTTCCTTTCAAGTCACATTTAGGTTCAACTTTGCAATTTGACTGCTCATAATAGTGCTTCAACATCCAGATGGATTCCTCTAGCGATCTAGGCTCATCAAACTCAATCTTGTCTCTAAGCATTGTTGGAAATCCATTGATGAATCTATCAATCATATCCTTCTAATCCTTGAGATAAGGCAGATCCCTCAACATCTCTAATAATCTTCTAATATACTCATCATCTGTCAGACAACCCCCTTGTAGCTCATAAAACTGCTTAGCTCTATCATCATAATACCTCTCCTATAGGTACTTCTTCTTGAATATCCCCTAAAAATGATATCAAATAAAGTATCCTTCACAAATTCCCTTTACATTATTTACATCTTCCCACCATATATATGATTTCCATTTAAGACTAAAATTGGCTATCTTGGCTTTCATGTTTTCTGAGAAGTTATGAAATAAAAATAATTCCTTCATCCCAACGCCTATACATATTTTAACTTATTCATCTCTCCATCAAATGTAGGAGGCTTCACTTTCTTCAACTACTTAGGTAAATACTCCTCGTCCTATAAGGATTATGATGATGACAATTGTGATGATGTCTCCTAGATGAGGAACCATAATGATGTCTATGCATACCAGTCCTCCTGTCAGGTCTATCTACTGATCTTCCACCTCTAATTGTGTCCCCTATATCCCATATATATTCAAACTGAGATATTATACAATTGGTTCCATTATTTTTTCCTTCCTTATCTTGACTGATCCTCAATTCTCATTGTTTTTACAACTCTTACAAGCTAGGAAGAATCACTACATTAACCTATACCTTCTTCTACTAAGCCTTAATCACCTTGTCATTGTCTGCTTTGTAAGTTTTGAACTTTGACCTCAATCTCCTCAATGTATCTTCTATACTAGGATAGTAATCTTCTCCTTGATGCCCAACTAATATATAGGGAGAGTAATGAAAATTGTAGTCTACCAATTTTCTTGTCAAATTGGATTCTCTTCTTCCAACAACTGTACCATCTCAGATAAACCAAATATATACCAAAATAAAATCCATACCTCGGTGATGTTCACGGGAGGCTTATCTCATCTTCCACATTAGTCAACATTAGAAGGTACATGTATAATCATAATAATACCTTGTAACCAACATAAAAACACAACAACATCATGCATGACCATAACAAATATATACCATGACCCCATATATGATAAACATAATATTGAAAACATCATGCCTACCGAACGAGAGCACAACGCACTCTGTTACCACCCTGTAACACACCTCCTCTCACATTTACCCACTTTCACCGGCTTACCCAAGGTAAAAATGACTTCAGGGTCACTATGATAAGACTCAACCTTCTATATTACCTTATTAAGAAAATGGAGTAGACAACCTAAGACCTTACTAACTTCCCTCAGGTACCACAGGACCCCGAGGAGCAACCCAACCCCTCTCGGTGTCAAACCCTTGAGATAACTTTATTTTCCCCAACTTAGTGCCCTATTATCTCCCTTGAAAGGAATCCAACTAACTGTGAGTCTCAAGTTTCTCCTAGGGGCCTAACTGAGTGCAATTGTAGCCTTTTTCCACCAATGCTATTTGACCGAGTGCAAGGCTTAAGGATATTTTCTAGGGTTAGTGCTTATCCTCTGAAAAAAGCTCTATGAAAATATTATAAATAATAAGAAACATGAAGCAAATGCTTATAAACAAAAAATTAAAAATAGGACTTGACTTAACCTTCCCCAGTGGAGACTAACATTCCCTCAAACTCTAGGTACATATGCAACCTACAACGCATGAATGAAAGTATGAACATAAGGGACTAGAAATGTATTTGAGGTTTAATAATAATGGTTACTGCCTTCTCGCATTGTATTTTATAAAATCAATTAGGTATTACATTCATTATTCATTTATTTGTCAGTAAAAACATGAATAGAGTCATCACTGAGATATGTCATGCAACCATGCTACTAACCATCGCATAACCAAATAAAAAATAATGAGAGAATGATGATTGAAGCCAAATAATAACTAGTAAATTTCCTTACCAAAATAAAATAATCTTAGATCTTATTAGATATAGGCAAAATCCAACCAGGTTTAGGACATGCACATACCACCCAACCATAGATTGGTTGAACCAATTCTTTCGTTCAACCAATCACCCCCAAGCCATATTCCAAGCATGAATGTGGGATATCATGGGATAAATGAATCCAAACACACCCAAGAGAATCCATAGGTTAAACCACCTCCACCCTAACCCTACCATGATCGCAACTAAACCGGTATTGAGATAAAAAAAACCGAACCGATCTTGGATGCCTCAGAATTTATTCTGCAATACCTTGAGGAATTTTCTTGTCTCCACCCTCAAGCCTTACCTTGTATTCCATCATTACCGGTCAAGGAATTCCTAGGCATTTGCGAATTTTCCTAAGACCACCACACATGGATCTGAAATATTCCAGAAATTCAAGGCTCATACCGAGAACAACCACATCACACCATGGCTATCTAGAAATGGAAATGCTAGGCTAAAATCCACTGTGCAACCCGGCACAACCCATTCCAATGACAACAAAAGAACAAAACACAAACATACACATACCATGCATGCCAAAACCATTTAGGAAATTATACTTGAAAACGATTACCTACAAGTAGTCTCGCTGAAGCTACTTGATCCATCTTTTCCTTACTTGATCCTCGCCTTCCTTTTCTTTTTTTAGCTTTCATATCGTTTCCTTTCTCTGTCTACATTCTTTCTCCTCTTGTTTATCTCTCCTCTCTAAGACTAGTTCGAAAACTGAACTGACAAAAAGTTGCCAACTGATGTTTTGAGGTCCTGTTATTGATGAGGCCTCTAATTTCTTCATTTTCCCTTTATTTTCCTTTATTTTAATCCTCACATGCAACATGTGACTTTTCACCTTCCTTTTCCCACAATTTCCTTTATTTTCATCAATAAATACCAAAAATAATCTTTCTCCTTTCCAAATCCTTATTCAGTTCATTTTCCAATTTTTCACTTACCCGTAAAATACGACAAGTGATGTGCAGTAGGATATTTTTCCAATTTCGCCTTAGCCATAAAAAAGTTCTCAGTGTATAATTCAGGAAGGTGATATGTCGCATAACATGCTCACTGTTATAATGCTAACCTGTAATTAGCTCTATTATTCTTGAAAAAAATGGGTAGAAAAGAAAAGTTTGAATGAGTAATATTCATTAAAGGTTCAGGTGTGAATAACCTATAAGTCAGCTATGGGGGTAGAAAAGAGGGTGGAAAACCTAGTGAAGAGTATTGTAAAATAAATAAATTTAGATATGTCCTTGTTATTTGGTAGTTTAGGACAAAATTTTTAACAGAATATAGATGTGGCAGAGGAAGAAATTCAAAAATCTCTGTTTTTGAGAGAAAACTACATGAATTGCAAAAAGATATAGTAAGGGGAAAAATAATCATTTTTATATTAAAAAACATGGCTTGAAATGGAAAAAAGGGTTGCATATCATAAATACATGTCTATGAGTTTATTTGAGCCTCTTAATGGTGAATACCCAAAATTTTATTTGCAATCTCTTGTAACAACAAATGTCCAAAAAAGTTTTCAATTGCATCTTGACTTTTTATAACCTTTATTTTATTATTTCTTTGCAATTATTTCATCCTTTCCTTACTCATTATTTTTTTATAAACATTATTTGGCTACCACAAATTTAATAAGAATGCATGTCCATAAAAAATCAAACTATTGCATATTATTAGAGTACTCAAGCAAGCCGATATGTATTTTCCTCCATTCAAACCATTTTACAATGATTGTAAACAAATTATTAGAAAAATGGAGTCTCTTGTACATAACAACATTTATTTCACAAAGTGTGGTTGCAAAATATTATTCTCTTATGAAGGAAATTTGCAGTTTATAATCAAGGATGGAGATGGTAAGTTAAATTTCACTCTTTTAAGGATCTTCTTCAACAATTCTCCCAAAATGTTATCCAAATATCCGTTGTAAAATACAAACAAAACTTCTCATAGACCATTTTACTATTATGTGGGTTCTCAATAACTACGATTTTTACAATTTTAATGGACAATATCATTTTCTACATAAAAAATTTGTTATCATTTCATATCTAAATGTAATTTCACTTAAATTATGCACTTAAAAATTGTAAATCAATAAATAAACATTATATTTTTTTCATTTTCCCTTTCCACACTTTGCTACTAATTCATAATCCGTTTTTCCTCTCTTTGTGTATATTTTCTATTTAATTTCACCTAGAGTTTCCACTATGAAATTACAATTTCACGAGGCAACGAAAAAAAGAAAAAAAGAAGTTCTACTAGCATGTGCATTTTTGCATTCTACTATCTTTAGGAGTTATGTATAGATATTAAACACAATTGTTGCACTTTTATAGTGTCTTCTTTTGAAATCATGACATTCCAAAAAGTATAACTATTTTTTTTTCCAACATAGTTTCTTACATGTCATATACTTCATACATTTAAAGTTCCTATGATACACTTTTGTTAAAGGATTTCCATATAAAACAAATGTATTCTATTCAATTTGTTTTTTTTCTTATCTCTTCTCTCTTATTTACTATTTAGTAAGTTATTGTTTTACCTTTTTCACTCTTTCTTTTATCTCATTTCTTTTTATAGTTTTCTAGTGTTACTTTAGTATAAATATCATTTTTCTTTTTCCTTTTTATTTTTTGTCTTGGTTATCTTCTCAATTACCTACTTCGAAGAAATATTAAAATACGAACAATAGAAACAAGGACATTAACTAAAGGGTATGGTTTCCAAATTAGTTAGTTATCTAAAGGAAGGCAGTCATATACTTCATGTTTTAATAGATATTATCAATTCATATACATGCTAATTCAAAATTAAAGGACACAAAGTATGAGATAAAATCAAGAGGCTCTCTAGGTGAGTCAACCTTCACTTGGATAAATCATAAGCACTCAACACCCTTCATTCAATCAAAATGTTGTAAATATAAAATCATACATCACCTGGGTGGTTTGAACCACTACCTAAATAATAGGATCTGGGACCTGAATAGAGGATCTCAATCCCGGTGTACAACAACAAACAACCAAATACATTATTCCCAAAATGACTAGATTTCTCCATTAATTCAATTTCCCCTCTTGTTGGAGAAAGTCACCCAAATTCAAGTTTTTCCTTCCTTATCTTAACATAGGTCACTTGAGGTGGTTTTTCTTGTTCATTGGTAATAGATAATGATATAGGGAATGCAATATTAGCTGAAGAAATACTTCCAATTTCGATAATTTTAGCATGAGAATATTTTCACCCACACAAGGTTTTATTTGATATCATTTGCTTCTTGTGAGTCATCCCATTAAAGTAATTTCTCCTTAATATTAAGGATGTATAATATGATCTATTTTTTCCTCGGTAGATTACTTTCTAGCTCTGAGATGGAAAATATTGAGATGATGATTGTCTTTGATAATAATTACTAGTTCCATTGAAGACAATTTTGTTTCCTCTTTGTTTCTGGTGTGCTCTTAGTTCTGTGTTTCCCACATTTCCATCTAGTTCTTCAACAATAGGTTCATGACTCAAGTTTTTACACCCTTCTTGATGAACGACTTGTAGCTCTTCGGTTGCATGATTTTATTGAGTAGATTGCAACTCATGATACTTTTGCACATTAATAAAAACAATTTGTTTGCCAGATAATTATTTTGACTAAAAAATAATACCCAAGCCAAAAAAAAGCCTCCAAATGGCCTCATAAAAGAGGAGTCATCGAAAGGGTGACTTTCAAAGGCATATTAAAATACCGACATATTGGAAACACCCCACTTATCTAGCCTCCAAATTTTAAGCTTGGAAATGGTTGCCTAACAATTATCAACACATATACCAAAAATATCTATGGTAGCATCCATGAATTACATAGCCATATTCTCTCGCATATAATAGTTAGAGCAAAAACAACAGACTCACCTACACAAATGAATGTGGTCACAAAAAAACGTCATTGGAATAATACCTCCATGGCTCAATGTTTCCATGATTCAAGAGGGTGGAAGCTAACAAGATGAAAATTCACCTTCTGTGATGATGAAAAATGTGAGCATGAAACAATACAAATACAAAACAATAAAATAATTCAAATACCTTAGAGCTAGTTCGACACTAGCTCCACACAAAACTTGGCTTGGCTCAAATTTTCCTTACACATTGGCTAGACTCAACTTTACCTCCACATCCAGGAGTCAGTCAACTCCACAAATTGAACCAGGTTTAAAAGTTTAGTTGGATCTCTGAAGCTTTACACAGTAAGACCTCCACGGCTTTGGAAAAAAAAAGTCAAAATACCAAATGTTGATCTTATGGACGTTAAAAATGCTAATCCAGAACATACAATTTTGCAATCAAATCCACACCACCAATATTGACATGTTCACATCCATTTTCATTAATAATTGGATGTCAACAACGATACAACACAAGTGACACTAATTTTCATACTTTCAACAAAACTCAATGCACACTGGCTCGTACATACTCAACTCATAGTTATCAGCATAATTGGGAATATCTAATTGGTAGGTTGTGCAGCTGTGATAAAATAGCTCCAATTTGGCCACTCATACCATACACGTTGGCCGCTCACACCATAGATGTTGGTCAGTCACGGCATTACACATTTGATATAAACTACATATCATTCACGACTTCACCTCAGTATGCACTGATATATGGCTTTCAAGGATCAAACAATGCTTTCTAATAGCATTGTGCTTCTCATAGTGCTCAATTTCAAATCAGCTTCATGTCAGCCTCACATTCGAGTGGATCATCATGATCACTGGACCGCTGAAGCTACATGTAGGTCTACGTTCCATAATGGTGCAAATAACCACCAAGAATTTGTTCAAACTATGTCAACTATCAAAATTGAATCCCATCTAATTAGAGAACTACAAATATATTCCAAATCATTTCCCAAAAATTGCTCCCGCAACTAGTGGTTTTTTCCTTTAAGACTTTTCAATGTTGAATAAACAACATTTACAATGGTACCAAAAGATGGGTATCTTTCAGAAAACAATTAATATACTCGTCTTTTGATGGCTCATGAATACATTCAATGAAATTAAAGAGGTTGAATTGCAGCTCTTTCCTCCTGCACTGCAGCTCCAAAGTTCCACGCTCACCACACTAACTTTAAAGCCTCTCCAACCAAGCTTTGATACCAAGTTAAAATTAAAGGAGAAAAAGTATGAGACAATATCAACAAGCTCTCCAGGTGAGTTAACCTACACCTGTAGAATTCCTAAGCACTCAACACCCTTTATTCAATCAAAATAATGTACATATAAAATAATACAATATTTGGGTGGTTTGAACTACTCCCTTAATTATAGGATCGAGGACCTAAATAGAGGATATCAATCCTCATGTACAACAAAAAAAACCAAATACATTAATCTAGAAAAGACTAGATTTCTACATTAATCCAAGTTGCTATATATGAAAAGCTCATTGATAATAAATGCAACATGGATTAAGAAAATATAATCTAAGAAAAAAAAATACTTGACTAAAGGTGACATGTAGTATAAAACCCTATGCTTCATATTAAAGTTGGATATGTAATTTTTTGTGATTATTAAATTCATTATGGTTGTATGGTGTGGCTAACATTATTTTTCAGCTTGTATTATATATTCACCATTTTTGGAGTAAAAAAGTAAAAATATTACAAAATAATAAAATAAAAAAACTACTTTTTCAACTCATATTTTCATCTTAGCTCCTTATGCTTTTACTCAAATTTTGAGCGGGAGTACTCATTGGATGAAAAAATTAACTCTTTATCCAAGGAGCACCCATATTGCATACTTTCGATGGACCCTGCTACACAAAAAATGAGAAATTCATGAAAAAACTTGATTGCAATCACAATTTTTATTGTATTTCTCATTTTTCATTTACCAAGGTCGATCAAAAGTATGCAACATGGGTAATCCTTGGATGATGAATCAAATTATGCATCCAACGAGTTTTTCAACTCGGAATTTGAGTAAAATGATAGAGACATAAGTTGAAAAATTAGTTTTTTTGTTTTTCCCCTCTAAAATTTGATGATGTACAATCTAATCTTATTTTATTATTTCCACTATTATTTTACAATTTCCTTAGGAAGCCCATTTTAGACCTAAAAAATCCCCTATTTTTTTTTACATTTCCTTAGTCTTCTATCACATTTTGAAATTATATGATCATGGAATTTATTTTTCATCACTAAAAATAGGTAAAATGCATTGGTGTTCACTCTTAATTCAAAATTTAAAGGTTGACTAAAAAAAATAATATAATGCAAAATAAGCTCAAAATTATTTGAATTCCAACACAGAGGTACAATAACTTTTCTTAATTTTATACTTTATTATCGTAATTGCATTATTTTATTACTTCATATCCAATTTAAATAATGGGGTCAAATTCCAAAAATTATAAATAAATCATTTATTAACACTTCTTAATTTATTCATCATGACTTTATTATTTAACATTCACACCGAACTATAAATTCCTCGGCCTCTTAACCAACACAATTATATATTAAATATTTCATTTTTGGACCCATCTTGTGTGGAGCAGGAGAACTTGTCTTTTTACCTTTGCACCTGCCATACTCCTACACAGACTCTAGCTTTTTACATGCCTTGCTTCTACATAATATTTAACTATGAACATGCCTTATTCTACACATCCCCTACTTCCACTAGTTCTAGACTTAGTAATATTTTTCAAGTGGGGAGACTTATGACATAGACATATATACATTAATATATGGACATGTACATATTTCCATTACTGTAATTAATAAATAATAATAAATTATAGAAATTAAAAATTAATATCTCGTAAGTATAAATTCCTCTCCAATCCTTACCAACTAAAAACACAAAAATTACATTTTCACATAGAACATTTTTTAATAGATAGAATAACTCTAGCACGTAAAAAATGTAGGGGAAAAAAGAAAACATTGTTGATTTATGGTAGCATCGGATGTTCTCTAGCCATGTAATTTTGTATATAGGCGAAGACACTTGTATTCCATAAAACCCAGAAATGGTTTTGGAAAATTCCACTTAGAGATGATTTAATTAAATTAATTAATCATTTTTTAATGTTTTCCTAAGTCTAAACTTAGGGAAACTGATTAATTAAAGGGTATTAATTAAATCAGGTGTGAATTTTCTAGATAAAGTCATGGATCACCTCTAAGTCAATCTTAGCCCTTGATTATGTTTTAATCTTTTCCGTTTAAGAGTCAATGAAATATTATAAGAAGGAGGATGAGGGGCCTATGGAAAATACACATGACACTTGAGCCATTGATCATTTTCGAATTTCTGTGAGGAGTCACAACTTTTGATCAAGAACAAACCACTAGGGTTGGGTTTACTAAGTGATTTGATTCAGTGATCAGATCAAGAGAGGGGAAGAAGCAGAGATTGGTTAGGAGGACCAAGAATACATTTAAGAGAGAGGCAACATTTACATAGAAGAGGGAAAACACAGTTTCTAGCAGGAGTGACGTAGTTCCTGTAGAGAATCATGTAGAGCTAGCATAGTGTCTCTTGGAGTCAGTCCAAAGAAAGCTAGAGGCTGGGATTCTGAGCCATGAGGGCCAAGATCCAACTTCATGTTAGCCATATCAGCTGTAGAAAAGGGTGATCGAGTTCCTCAAACTTTCCTACATAGATCTAATGTAAGAAATCATGGAGAGGAAGTGAGGGCTTCACCAGCATTGTTTTTTATCAACCGAAGACTTGCCGAGTGAGGTATATCTCACAGTTATTTTTATTGTCTAGATTTATCTAAACGGTTTTCCAAATGTTGGCAGCCTAGTTTTATTCAAGATTCTGCTACTTAATAATAAAAACCATCAGATTTGCTGGACTAGTTTTCCCAAGTTTGGTTTTTATAGGGACTTATTCCAAAAATAACTATGTCAATGTGGTTGTTTTTCTTTGTATTTTGTTCATATTTTTTCAACATTTAGATTTATTCTTCATCATTATTTGTGTAGAATGCTTTAGTAATTACTTCTTTATTTCAATGTAATGAAATAATTATCAAATAATAGGAGAATTAATTTAGATTTGTTGTAGTAGGGATCCAAATCTAGGATTATTCACATGGTATCAGAGCTTATTTAAGTCAAAGTGCAGGAGAAAAAAAGAGAACCATCAGATCAACGTTGAAGAGTGTGAAATTTTCATAATATGGAGAAGAACCTCCTAAAAAATTACGTTGTCCAGGCCAGAAAGGAATTCCAGTGCAGAAAAATCTCCCTCTGAGAGAATTGACAGAGGGGTAAGTTTTCAGTTGAAGAAGAGGTAGTGTAGTAGAGAAGCGTAGCTAAAGGACACAGTTAATACCCAACAATAAGAGTTGTTGCATAAGCATCAGAAAATTCTGAAAAACACAGTTGGCGATTTCTTGATCTTATAGGGTTTCTTACTCAAAGAAACAGTAGAAGAAGTGACTTACTCCACAAGGAGTTCGTAAGTCAAGCGGAGGAGAGGGTTATAACAAGGTATTGATAGTTGAGTAAATGATCAGCAATGGATAGCATGACAAAGATAGATTGGAGGGTGCTTCCAACTATGTTATCTAGAAATCAAGGATATAATTTCTCCTTCATGAACACGATCTAAAGTCCCTCATAGACAGCGTAGTTGTAGAGCCTCTTGATGCAACATACCTAAGGCAGTTAAAGAATAATATGGCTAGAAGGAAGTGATTGATCCTAGATGGAGTGAAGGATCATATCGTACATGATATAGCAAAAAAAACCACTGCTATAGAAATGTGGGTAGGGCTATAAAATTTGTACCAAGTATCTTCCAAGCAGCGGAATATGTACCTTGAAGAGAATCAGGATGGAGAAGGGAGAGTGGTTTGACTCCTTCATGCCTCGGATTTAGGAAAACTGAGATCAACTGTCTGCAGTAGGATCTGCTCCTAGTGACTCAGAGCTAGTCAGGCTCACACTGAACTCTATTTTAGAGGATTATTAGGTCTTTGTCCAAAGTATATTGGGCAGATAAAATATTCCAGGATGGGAAGCAATGTGGGTATCATTACAACAAGAGGAGTTGAGGAGAGATATCCTAAAAATCCGCTTACAGGATGGCAGTAGTAGTTCAAAGGTCAAGAGGGAGGAAGAAGATAACACTTCCCTTGCATTGAATGGGAAACAAAAGAATAAAAAGAAAGATATATCTAAGATCAAGTTTTTATGGTGTGGGGAAATGGGTCACTATGCCACACAATGTCCTCTTAAGAAAAAGGATAAAGAGGAGAAGGAAGATCCACATGCAGAAGGTGCCAAGACTGAGGAAAAAAAAATTTGTTCTACATTAGCTCATATTCCAAAAGGAGAGAAGTGGGATGACTTGGATTTGTAGATCCAAAATCCACAAGGAAGCGGGACCCTCGATTATTTCTAAACTCTTGGATCACATGTGAGCAACAACAACCTAAAGACAGTAGTAGGATGGACAGTTGCAGCAAAAGATGATGAGATGATGTAGTGACTAGCAGTACTAGAGCTTGATCATCACAGAGAGGCAGTAGTAGTAACAAAGATGAGCAATAGTAGCGCAGTTCACAATAATGTAGCACAGTGCAGGGTAGTGCTCACGTAGTGCAGAGTAGCAAAAACACAATATTTTTAGAGAACTATTGTAGAAATTAGTAGCAGTCAGTTTCATTCTTCAGTGGTAGACTTACTTGTCCCAATTCGAATGGTTTTTTGTTGCAATTAGCAGTAGTGGAGCAGTGCAACAACAACAAAGATGAGAAGCAATAGATAAGTAGAAACAATGCAATGCACAGAGGAGCAACGCAGTGTAGAGTAGTGCTCATGCAGTGCTCATGCAATTCAACAACATGGTTGCAAAATTTAGAGGGAGTTGCAGTACAATGGAAGTTGGCGGTAACATGCAGAGTTAGCAGCAATATAGTTGCAGTGTTCTTTTTGTAGTGTCGGTCAGCAACATCAATAGCACAACATCAGATGTTACAGATGCCAATTCAGTAGCACATTGGGTTGGCTTGCTAGAGCACTTTCCTCACTAAGAGGGAATGTTGATTTATGGTAGCATCAGATGTGCTCTAGCCTTGTAATTTTGTATATAGGCTAAGACACATGTATTCCAGAAAACCTACAAATGGTTTTGGTAAATTCCACTTAGAGATGATTTAATTAAATTAATTAATTGTTTTTTAATGTTTTCCTAATTCTAAACTTAGAGAAACTAATTAATTAAAGGGTATTAATTAAATAAAGTATGAATCTTCTAGATAAAATCATGGATCACCTCCAAGTTAATATTAGGCCTTGATTATGTTTTAATCTTGGTTGTTGAAGTGTCAATGAAAGATTATAAGAAGGAGGGTGAGGGTCCTATGGAAAATACACTTGACAATTGAGCCATTGAGAATTTTTGAATTTGTGTGAGGAGACACAACTTTTGATCAAGAAAAAATCACTAGGGATGGGTTTTCTAAGTGATTTAATTCAGTGATGAGATCCAGAGAGGGGCAGAAACAGAGATTGGTTAGGAGGAACACGAATACATTTCAGAGAGAGGCACCATGTACGCAAAAGAGGGATAACACAGTTTCTGGCAAGGGTGACGCAATTCCTGCAGAGAATCATGCAGAGCCAGCGCAGTGTCTCTTAGAGTTAGTCCGAAGAAATCTAGAGGCTAGGGTTCTAAGTCAGGAGGGCCGAGATCTAGCTTTATATTAGCGAGATCAGCTGCAGAAAAGGGTGATGCAGTTCCTCAGACTTGCTTATGCAGGCTTACACAGAGGCAGTGAGGGCTTTACCAGCACTTTTTTTTATCAGCCGGAGACTTGTTGAGTGAGGTATATCTCATAATTATTTTTTTTGTTTAGATTTCTATGAAGGGTTTGCCCGATGTTGGCCACCTAATTGTATTCAAGATTCTGCTGCTTAATAATAAAAACCCTTAGATCTGTTGCATCGATTTTCCCAAGTTGAGTTTTTCCGGGGACTTAGTCCAAAAATAACACTGTCAATGTGGTTGTTTTACATTGTATTTTGTTCAGATTATTTCAGCGTCTAGATTTATTCCGAAACATTTATTTTGTAGACTGCTTCAGTAATTACTTCAGAATTTCAATGTAATGAACTAATTATGAAATAAAGGAGAAGTAATTCAGATTTTTTGCAATAGGAATCCAGATCTAGGATTATTCATATTTCCGCTAAATAATGGAGAGTGTCATTACACACTTTACAGTTAATTTTGAATAAATACCGTTGGAAATGTTATTTTTTAAACTATATCAAATTTAATAAATGATTGCAATTAAATAATTAATATGAATTTAAACTAAATTTACTACTTTAGTCTCTATATTTTTCTTTCATGCATCAAAGCAAGATCAATGTCTCTTCACGTATCCAAAAAAATGAATTCTACAACTACAAAAAAAGATAAAACCATGGTATTTATTAGTTCCTTAATATATCTATAATATGCCTTAATTTATTCCAATATATTAGGTGTAATACCAAATGAGGTAAAATAATACTTAAGATATTTTTATGTCTTCATGCTTCTAGAATATTATGGCAGTCAAATGATACTTTCCCTTTTATCTTCGCACATGCGTTACATCCACACATTCCTTACTTCCACTTGTTTTAGATTTCAAGATGGTGGACATATCACATAGATTTATAAACATTAATATATGCGCATACATATTTTTGTTAATGGAATCAATAATTCTTTCTTTCAGAAATTAAAAATCTATCTCAGAAGTATAATTTTTGTCTAATTTTTACAAAGTAAAAATAAAACTATATTTACAGATAGTATCTTTAATTCTAGTCCACCAAAAATATAAGGGGAAAAAGTAAATATTTCCTCAAAATGAGGGAGAATGTGAGTATTTCCTTTACATTTAATTTTTATATAAATACCATTCAAATGATTTTTGAGTGGAATGTATCAAATTTAATAAATTCTTCTAGTTAAATAATTAATGTGAATTTAAATTCAATTTACTACTTACATCTCTATGTTTGTCCTATGCAATATTCCTAAATTATCTTGCAACTAATTGGAATATTAAAATTTTTCTTTCTCACTTAGATAGGTGAATAAGTGGGTAGGGAGACACATAAATCTATTTGTAAAGAATAAAACCACTTCTCATGTGAACGTGGATTATCATTTAAGCTTAATAAAGCACCCTAAGGTGTGAATAGGGACTAGAGCATGTGGACAGGGTCAAATTTCACCAGATCAATAGCGTTGTTATAGAGATAGTGGAGGATTCTTGGAAGACAACACAACCATTTAGGAGGATTGTATGCATGAGAGTAGCTCCTTTAATGAGTGGGGCCCAGTGTGAGGATGTTCACCAAGAATAAAAGGAAGAGGATGGCAGCATTAAAGGGCATGAAGTTGTATTACTCATTTTGATCTTTTTATATCTGGATTTGTCATGTGGCATTTATACACATGCTTTTGTTGTTTAGCAGGGTCTATAGTGTTGTTTAGCACAAGGGTGTTTCCAAGAGGAAATCCCACCCTCATCCTCAGGGGACTTAGAGTGCCTACTCATGAGAGGTTATCTTGAGCTGCATTCCAATTTCTGGAATTTGGCCAAGATTCAATCTTCCTATACATCGCAGTCTATTCCAGACCTGTGTTGTGTTGCAGGGTTGCATTAGTGTAGGAGAAAAATCTCTAATTTCGGAGCTAGTTTTCCATTGGAAGAATTATTTTTATATCCGGGAGACTTGTGAGGAAGTTCTCAGGGCTTCATTTCATTATTTGGCAGGAGGAAAAGTAACTATCATCAGCTACAACGTAGTTTCCCTCAAGGACTGCATTATTTTAGAGAGCAACTGCAACAGTGGGTTTATTTCCCTAGTTGGAAGAGTTGTATTTCCTGTGTGGGGATCAACCCTTTATTTAGGAGATATATTGAAGGAGGATCAGGCATCTCATATATCCTATAATCTGCCTCCTATCATTGATTTAGTTACAGTGATTATTCAGCCCTAGGGCCAAATCTGATATTCTTATTGAGCATTTCTAGAAACCTTTTCTAGATTGTCCTAGAAATCTATTTTGGAGCATAGGGGCGGAAATGTGAAGCTGGGTTACACTTTGTGAGAATCGGGGGCTGAAATTTTTTTTCGGCAATATTTCAGCCGAACATTTTATAAAGTTCGGCCAAACTCGTGATTTCGTTTAGATTGACGGCACACTGACGGCGCGGGCAAATAGAATTTTTGTCGGAGATTGGAAAACTGGCAACAAAATTTCAGCCGAACTGTGAGTTTGGCCGAACTTTTACTTTTAAAATAGTTCGGCCGAACTATTTTCTATAAATAAATTGCCTGCGAAGTTGGTTTGTTTACCGGTTTCATTATTCGCGCATTTTCTGTCACTGTCGCTGCTACTTTATTCGCGCTGTTGCTCCTCCCATCTGTGCTATTGCTCCTCCCATCCACGCTATTGCTCCTTTCGTCAGGTATGTTTGATTCCTTTCGTCGGGTATGTTGCAACTTGTATGACTCCCTTCGTCGGGTGTTTGTTTTCAGTGCCTATCAATTTACATTTTTATTGAATTTATGACTGTCAATTTGTTTTTTTCTGCGTATTAAAAAAATTTACAAGAGCTCTTGCAGTTTGGAATTCAGAGCTTTGACTGTCAATTTACATTTTCAGTGAATTTATGACTGTCAATGTTTTTTTTGTTGTGTATTAAAAAAACATCGGGGGTTGAATTTTGGTTTAAGGCCTTTTTGGATGTGATTTATGGAACCTCTTTTTTAATGTATCCTAATACTTCTTATCTACTAAATCGATGCAATATCCCTTTGAAACTTAGATGACTTGCTTTAACTTTAAAGAACTCATCAAACTTCAGGACTCTGCACAAGAATTTCTGGCGCATTAAACAGTAAAGAAATTTTCATTTAGGCTTAATTATGTGCGAATAATTTGTTGGTTTTTTGAGGACTCAACAAATGACATAATTTATGAAAAATTTGAAAGTCTAAATGACTTTTCATAGTCATCATAAATCAACCATCACCACTAGTATAAATCTATGCTAATTTAAATAATTATGGAAAGACTCTGATATAAGGATCACTCTCATGAATGTTAAACTAAGCGTTTAATTTGTAGGTCTCATGATTGGGAATGTTTTCATCACTCACAAATATATGAGCCCTAGCATAATATGTTTAAAATCTAAGCACTTGGCACTTGAACAGTGTTCTAATGTGATGATGGATGGATCTCAAATATCTGATATTTAGGTGGTTCATTGGATGCAGTCATAGGCAAGACAATCTCTTCATGGTTGAAACATTATAACCACATGGATGCTAACTGATCATTTTTAAGGGTAAATTTGATCTACATCCTTCAATGATTCTGTTGGTAATAGCCTTCAGCATACTCGCTGTCATAATTTCTCGAACAAAACTTATTCAGGGAATCTATAATTCATATATTCTAGGAATCTATATATAGAGTTCTTGCAAGTTGCAGTTTGGTGTTTGTGTCGCATGTTCATCATTACAGTGCTTCCTGTTTTACATTTTGTGTCTCATTCTCATCATTACAGTCCCTAGCAAAGTGTTAAATTGTAGCAACTTCGTCCATCAATCAAAACTCGCATATTACCCTTACTCAGGAGATGACGATGGTATTGTAAACTCAGCTCAGAAAAAATTAAAAACCAATTTTAATAGTCGTAATCAAATTATCTTTTCCATGGCCTAACTACTTTGTTTGGTATTATTATTGCACTTGGGGTGTACATGCATCATTTGCATAAACATCTTAGCTCATTAGTAGTGCATCGATGTAAGATACCATCCATATCGATGAATATATGCTTTGTGCGGAAATGTGATATGAACATATATAATTTGTATGTTGTACGTACATTGATTGACTATACAATTCATCCCTTCTTTACAGATTTTTTACGTCAACCATTTATCGTTGCTCCACTTTTGCACATTCATGAATGAAAAGACTTTTATAGTGGATAGCACATCTTCTCCCATGTTATTTGGAGCACTTGTTGAGCCATTCGACTCTTTTGCAAAAAATTCAAAAAGAGTGTGAAATTAGGTATCTTACTTTGCAGGATTGGATCATCTTCTTCTTTTTTTCTTTTTTTTCAATCTATGACGCTTGCCTCTAGCTTCCCCACATAAATCTTAGCTTCAACATGCTCATTACCCTCTTCTATACCATATTCTTGACACCATGGAGGGATTTGAATTCTCTCCATGACAACTTGGACATCTGCCTCTCCTTAATCAAATTATAAAAGTCTTGTTTCATGGCTGTAATATGTTTCCAAATCTGCAGCTTAGTTGTAGGTTTTATGATTTACATGTTTTTGGAAAAATTAGTGTTGTTATCACCTTCAGCAAACTAGATGGCTCTACTTTGAAGTCTTCATTGAACTGTTTCCTTTTCTAATAGTGCTTTCTTTCTCCCCTCCAAAATTTTCAAAGACTGCAAGTCTTTTTCAGTAAAAACTGCATTTACATTAATGTCAAAAAGCCTAGAAATGACCTCTTCTACTTCTAAAATATCATTTTTTTCGTCTGTTTCCTTCTTTTTAGACTAGTTAGCAGCCACTTTCTTGACTCTTTTGATATTGTCCACAAAGTGTTTCATTAAAGTCCCCCAAAAGCTTCATCGTATTGTACGCAAATGTTTGTAATTAAGAATCCATCCATATCAATAAAGGTATAATACTTTGGTTCATATTGTCCATTATGTTTTTTATTCTATTTCCTTTTGTGATATATTTGAGTAATATTTGTAAGTTGTAACTTTCGCTTTGAATATTTCTATTTAGCACACCACAAATAGGAATTTAAACTATTAAATTAAGTAATATAGATTTAATTTAATTTCAGATTTATCAAGAGGTGTTAATATGGATTTAAGTTACTGTAAATGAAATTTATAAATATTTTTTTTGTGGTTCATTTCCAAATATATTTTTTTAAAGTTAATATTATTTAAACTTTTATAGTATGAGTAACTCTTGTCTTATATTTGACTAATTTTTTATATAATTGAAATTCAAAAATAGATGATTTTCTCCAAGTTTTAATTGTTTAAAATATGATTGTTTGAGCAACTCTTTCTCTAGGATACAAGGAGGCTAAAAGATTTTTTTTTCTTGTATATTTGAAGCTCTCCATTATTATAGAAAATGATTTTTTGCTTGTATATTTTTATGCTCTTTGCCATAGTAATGTCATAGTGTATGAAGTTTTAAATTGTTTTTATTATTTTTATTATATGTTGGATGTGATTTTGATTGAAAATGCTTCTTTTTTATTTATTAATTAAAAAAAAATTATTAGAAAATTTATTGCTTTAAGCCTTGGAATTTACAATCAAAATTAGAAAATGTATTTATATATAAACTATTTATGAAAAGTTTAATATTGTTTGATTTTCTCTACCATGTCCTTTTTACATATATCTAGAATAATATTATTTGTAGTTTCCGGTTTTTTGTAACATTTTACTACCATAATCAAAATCTATAGAAATAATAATTTAACATTATAATATCTTGAAATGGAGCTAGCCAACTCAAATATAGTATTGCAAATCCCTCGCTAAGTTAGATGAGGAGGCTATGTATTACTTAGTATTGTATCCATATTGGGGTTGCAAGTTCTATGGGTTCAAAAGAACACTTGCAAACAATTTGTTTTCCATATGACCTCTCTTTTTCTCTTTTAAATTTCATTCTTTTAGCCATTATGGATTTGAGAAAAATACATCCTGACAGGCCAATAAAAATCCTTAACAATGAATTAAACATGAACAACTATTAAATATGGGTAACCAAGTGATCAAAATAAATGGTTCAAAACTCAGTTAGTAGTGATAATAACAATATCTCATTGATCAAAATTTATGTAGTTACTTTTTACCTAAACACTATTGGTAAGGTCTATGTTGTTAACGTTCTGTAAACAATGCAAGATAACCAACTAAATTAAATCATTAAAGATATATTCAATGAGTTTTTAGACTCTTTAGATATAAAAACAAGCACTCGTGGCAATAGATCTTGAGATAAAAACTTTATCCACAATAATCCTACATCGGTACAAGTCAATAAGAACTTCAACAACGCTTTCTATGATAGAAACACATGTTGAGATGAGTACTGCACACATATCCTGTCGTATAGCGCCGCGCTCATCTAGTAAAAGATAGATCAGCAAGTAAGACATATTAATGCACTAGATATGTATGTATTATTCAAAGATGTTCATATAACACAACAAATAGATGATTCAATACAAATGTCACATAGAAGTCATATTTATCTCATGGGCCTTCAACTTAATTATATATCTAGCATTACATTAAGCTATAGGAGATAAATCAAAGAAGCATTTGAATGTAAATTAAACATGTGTAATAATTATGTCCTTTCTAGTTCAATAAATAGATAATAATTTGCAAATGCCATATCTAAGCTATATTTCATCTTAGTAGCTTTCAATTTAAACTTATATCTAATGTTAAATTATATAAAAGAATAATAGTAATCCAAACTTCAAAATAATATTTAGAGTTAGTATAAAATGTGACATATAATTTTCCTGCGTGGAAAAACATAGTTACCGAAAGTTCAAAACTCATGCATTTGAATAGAAAGTGGGTATACGAATGAGCAAGTAGATTTTTTCTAGAAATGAGGAAGTGAAGGTTGATAGAGAGCCACACAAAATTGAAAATTCATACCTTAACAAAAATTTTAGATCCTTTTAAATAAAACGTGTCATATTTAATCAACTTTCATCGAAATATATGATAAACTCAACCCAATTTTATGAAAAATAGTATACCATTTTTTACATTTCATATAATACAAATAGTTAAATATTACTTAAGTATTGTTATAAAGATTTAACTACCCATCGAGAGATGGCCAAGTGATTGAGACAAGGCATCATCACAATAAAAATCCAAGTACAAATTGTAGTAATCCTAGAATCATGCTTTACATAAGGTAAAATTGGGGAAATCATGACTTGTACTATAGATAAAAAAGCATTTACCCTTACCAAAAAATATATGATAAAAATTGACAAACTACATAAGCTTAAGCTTAAGGGGATATAATCCTTCTTGCCTTCCATATAGATAATGAAAATGATTGTTCCAAGTCGCATGTTGCTTCTCATGTTACTTTATAAACCTTGATTGGAAAGAAAAATAGGAGGGAAGAAATGTAAGAAATATAAAACATAATGAAACACACCGTAATAAATAGAGAACATAATGAAACACACACATACATATCTCTAGAAAATCAACACAATTATTTTCCTAGGAAATCCTTATTGGAGACAAACAACCCTAAAAAGTAATGATGCTCTAGACTCCTTTTTCCCTAGGAAATCCTTATGTGAGAAAAACAACACTAAAATGTAAACAAGCTCTACTCTCTCTTTTCTGGTATGGAAAATATGTGAGTACAAAGAAAGAGGTAATCTCTGTAGAGTTAGCTAAGACTTTTTGTGTGTAAGGTTGCTATAAAAACTTAACTTCATAAATTTTTCTCTCTAACTTCACACTCCTAGTTGTATTTTCAACTATGGAACAAAATACAATAACACGAAATGGAACTCTTATTCCTCCTAGTGGCCAAGTATTTAACATAGCGTGATAGCCAACTAGGTGTAAGATTTGAGTCCGTCAACCATTAACAAGGTTTGTGATTTTAGACCTTTTAGAGTCTTGTTAAAATTCCACATGTAGCTAGCTTGCCATGCATGAATAATGGGGCTAAAATGTCATTCCCTCATACCATGGTGGTCAACATGATAGGTCAACTTACTAAAGGCATAAATTTTGAATGAACTTCATTTGATGTTTTTCTTGCACCATTGGATATGTCTTTAAGTGTAGAATAATGGTCAAGATTTCGGCAAAAGGGATAATCGTTTGACCCCCAGAAATGTCATTTAATACCTCAAAATGAGTCCAAAAGGTTTTAGACCCCAATTCTCCACCCACCATTAAAATGACCCTACAAGTTGATTCTTTCAGTTTTTTCACTCTATAAGCATCAAAATATATGACAAATAATATAATTATCCAACCTAGATCATTATTTAATAATTTGTTAAAATTATGAGTAATATATACATCATGGAATTTAAATAAATAGCATTAATTCATTAAACACCCTTGTACATTCCTTGTTGATACTTTGAAAGTAATACGTTTTGAAAAATAATTTGTTTTTTGGATTCTTAAGATTATGTAACTTTCGAACCATAATTAAAAATTTATTTATTTTTTTACTTATCATTTAGTTGCTAAAATTTGAAGAATTTATGTTGGTAAATAATTAATTAGGTCTATTTAAATCATTTACCACTTTTGGGATTTTTGTTTTCGTGGTTTCATTCATAATTTCACTTTTTTTCAAATTGTCAATTTCAATTTTTCACACCACATGTGCACAATCAAAGGACCTAAGGTCTTTCCCCTACCAAATTATGTTCTCTTAAAACATGTTTTCTTGGTGATATGGGTGATTTAGAAATGATTGGGAGAGCGAAATTCCTCATTTAATACACAATATGTTTGGTTCATGCCAATAAGCCAAGAATAAGGATGCACTCCCATTTGATTCTCATGATTAGGTTGTAATCATGAGGCTCTCTCTCAAGAGTGTACCTTCCCAAAATATTGTGACGTCTTGTCACAAAAAAAACCATCAAACTGAAAAACACATCATGCAAGGAACATAGCTCGCTGACATATCATTTTTCTCCTTCAAAGAAAAAAAATTCACATCATGTGAATATCTCCATGTACTCTTACATATTGGTGTACAAAACCATCAACCAAACACAAGTCGACAAAACATGCCTCTTCAAACAATTGACTCTGAATTCAAATAATAGCTCATGTACAAATTTCCATATTTGTTGCATTTAAGTGTGTCAACATAACTCTACCTTCAACATCTTGCTTCATGCAACATGCACCATACTTTGAATTTGAAAAGAAATTCATGAAACATCAAAATACATGCAAGGCCTTAATTGGATAAGAAATATAACCATCCATTACCAAACCATTTCAATGGTGCTTCTTTTAGCTGCACTTCATCATCATGTGAATCATCTTGACCCTCATCGATTATGGAATCCTCTTTTCCATTCTTGTCATTATCTCTTTCCACCTTCTCCAAATGTTGTGGATGAATTTTTGGATACAAAGTCCAACACTTGTCTACAAGGTGACCTTTCTTATGGAAATGAGTAATAAACAATTGCAACTTATTTTCAACATCATTTTCCTTGTCCAATGGGCCTTTGACTTTTTGCCTCATTTATTTAGAAAGTTTCATGTGCATGGATATCTTCTTCCAACATCTATAAACATTATGATTATTCAAACCACAAAAGGAACATGCAAGTTCTTTTCCAAATCTTATGTGAATATTTACCATATTTATCATAATCAAAAGCAATTTGATTAGAGGCAAATTTATACCTTGAACATTCACCGTTGTCGCCTTCTTGAGGAGGTGAATTTGATGAGGTAGTGGCTCTCCTCTGAATACTAGCAATGAATTCAATGAATCTACAGCTTTCAACATCCTCTTCTTTTACATTCTCATTAGTTGCATGATTATTAACATCTTCTTGCAAAGTGGGTGTCAAACTTTTCCATTCATCATGAACACAAACTTCACAAGCTTGAGGTAATGAACATGAAATAAAATTCCTTCTTGGAATAGCTTCATGTGCCTCCTTTTCTTTGGAGAATTCTCCATCATGTTTTCCATAACCAAGACCCAAGTAATTAGGCCCTTCCTCAACAACATTTGGCTCAACTATGCCTTGTACATGTTTTCCTTTAACCCTTTACTTTCATAGCACATATTCATAAAAAATTTGGACCTTATTCCTCTAGTGTGTCTCTCAAAATCACGTACACATTCATTTTGAGAGGAAATTGAAGACATAAACCAATAGCTAATTCTTCTAACTAACCTTGACTAAAATGAGCTAAATTGTGCTTTGATACCAACTTGATTTGAATATGGACAAAAGAGTTTTGTTGGGCTATCTCCCTCATTAGTTAAATAAAAATATGTTTAGGATCGTCTAAAGTTAGCCAATTGGGAAGGGGTTTATGTGTCAAGATTTAAGTGTATTTTGTGAGAAATTTATGAGTTAATTAGCTTTTAAAAACTCATGTGTACAAAAAATAAAATGCAAAATTTTTATTTTGGATTTTTTTTCTCTCAATCCAAATTCCGATCATTGGACATGTAAGAGGAAGAAAGAGGGAATTCACTTTTTCAAATTCTAGACCTTGTCTAAACCAAAATAAACTAGAGGTTCGGTTTTCAAATACATTCACTTATTTGGAAAAGTTCTAGCTACCAAAAGTCCATATGCCAATCTACCTCCCAAGAAATCCATTTATTATGCCACTGGTTAGTTTTTTGTCTTCCTATATTCTTTATCAACCTCTTCTAGTGATTCTTGAAAGGTGGATACTTAAATCCTTCCTAAAAATTTGAGCTGTAAAACGAGAAGACATACAAGGTCATTTTAAGTCATTCCTCTATTCAATTATAAAAACCAAGTGAATATTTCTACATATTGATTTATGTCCCATAAACTGTACAATATAGGTGGAGTTGCCTCGCCCTAAGCGAGATGTTTAACAAACATAATAATAGAGAAAAAATTAGTGATGTCACCAAAAGATGTAGCCTCTTCAAGGTATCATATCCTCTCATCAAGGTCAAGAATCTATTCACCAAAAATGTCCTATGGAAATGATGGTTTAAGAAACAAAACCAAACAAAAACCTTCAGTGAGAACAACAAAATCTAAAACCTCTTCAAGGTCTTCAATCTGCTCGTAAAGTTAAATTGTGTCTTGATCAAGTCCAACAACAAAGAAACATTCAGTGACAACACCAAAATCTACAACTTCTTCAATGTCTTCTAAACTATCTTCAAAGTCAATATTGTGTGCATCAAATTCCTCAGCAAGGTCATCAATGGAGTCATCAAAACTACTATTTCAAACTTCAATGCCAAAAATAAGTCAAAAGAATTCAATTTCTCCTCCAAAACCTTCTTCTCTGAGCAAAGCTAGCATGATGTCATCGAGAAATTCAGTAATTCCACGAGGAAATTCTGTCAAAGTTAAAACAAATCCTTTTCATCCATATTTAATGCCTACTTTTTCAGGTAGAACACCTCCAAATTTAAGGACCACAATGCCATAAAATACAAATTTACCTAATAGGTCTAGACCTAGAACCCCCAACTTTGCGTGAAATGTAAAATTGAAGATCTTATGGTAAGCAATGTGAGAAGAGACTCATGGTCACTGAGTTGAGCAAGAGAAATAGTTTGGTATGACAACCTTACTTGTGATAGGTCTAGCTAGCAGACTACCAAACAACATGGTAATGGCATTCAAAATGTGAAAATTCCCATTTCACTTCGAAATAAGATGGTAGAGAAAGGTATAGATGAAAGGAGATATCCATCTATGGTAAAGAAATCAAATATTGAACTATCAATTCCACCTTGCAACTCTAAGAGACATTGAATTAAATTTCATCTCAAGATAGGGCTTTGGGAGGACACTCTCAAAGCCAACCTTCATTATGGATTTGAA
Source organism: Pinus albicaulis (assembly GCA_034641835.2). Taxonomy (NCBI): domain Eukaryota; kingdom Viridiplantae; phylum Streptophyta; class Pinopsida; order Pinales; family Pinaceae; genus Pinus; species Pinus albicaulis. The sequence goes on from CM076580.1 coordinate 1,610,202,503, forward strand.
ACACATGGTAAGTATCGAGACTCAGCAACCTTATTTGCATAATTTTTTCTAGCATGGACCTTAATGTCATAGCCTTCTTTTGCCTAAAATGAATGCAAATTTCCTTGAAATTTGGCTTGAAACATTCATAATTCATGCTCATGGAAGATGATTGTGTGGAAATTGTGATAACATCTGTTGTATGCAGAAGCTAATAAAAAATGATCGAAAATGACATTTTTGCTCTGTTTTTTTGAAGATTTAAGGAAAATTACACCAAGTAGCTTCCAACCTCATATGACCATCATGTCAAACTCATCTCAGGATATTGTCCAAGTAAGAGCCACTTAAGCAAGCAATCTAGTATACATGACTCTCCAATTTCAATTAGCAACAATGACAGTTCTAAGTATGGTGCAAACATTGCTCTAGATCCTCAATGGGGCATGTTTGATGACAATAATTTGGGGAGTGAGAGAGGGAGATGGTAGGAGAAAAAATTCAAGGAATCCATGGGAAATTGAAAAATATATAACTAATAAGGTGGAAGACACTTTGTAACCTAAGAGAGAAACCTGTTAGGAAATGGGTGAAGTTGGTATTACACACCCAATTATATAACCTCGAGGAGAAAACATTTCTCCCACTTTATTTGTTGGCATAACCGAGTAAGTTTTATTCACTAGCATGCATTTTGTAAAGGCCTTGACCTAGTTCCCATTCAACTCCATCCACCAGGTTGTAGAGGATTCCAAGCCTAATTTCATGAAAAGTAAGTTGGGGATGATCACATTGACCTGCTTAATGACGTGTCTATGAAGATTAACTACCTTGAACTATTTTTTTGCGTAGGGAAAGAGACACATTCCCATGTCTGAGCATGAAAACGTTATTTGATGTTGTTAATGCCTCTAGTGTTTACTTCTACAAGTTCTATAGGCAGAGTCTGTAAAGGGCCAGGTAGCCTCTGGATCTCATCTTTTATAAAAGGTGATATATCTAGTAAATGCCCCTACAGTCAATCTCTGGAATGGATCTAAATAGAAGTTCTTCATTTTAATATCCATAAAACACAACAAATTTAAGGTAAACTATGTACATGTGTCATTTCTCCCACAAACTAAAGTGTATAAGTGGTAAATTTTATACCAAGTGTGCTCCCACCATGTAAAGCGCAATTTGGTGAATTTATCATTTTTATAATTTCTTTTTCGATTAAATTTAGTTTCACACATCAATTATTGCTTTGAAAGTTGTGTTCTACATAATTTGTGTACACTAAATTACAAATTGATTTTCTGAAATCTATTTTGTGTAAATGTCGACCAATAGACATATATCATGAAGGGTGAGCGACGAAGATCAACCGAATCCCATATGGAGGTTCAGGGATCGGGGATGTTCATGAAATTTAAATATAATCTTAAATTTCCATACATGTGTGTACATATGGAATTGATTTTTTATTAACTTTTTGAGTTAAATTAGTTGTTAATAAGTTTCATATTTTAATTTTTAGGAGGTAAGAGGAGAAGAGTTTCTACTCCATCCATGGAGCGTGCCCATGGTTCAACCGGTCGAGGTATGAGTGGTAGGAGGTTGCATGAAGGGGGTGATATTTATTCCCCCGAAAGCCAATCAATGGCTGCTGGTTCTCAACAGGGTCATTTTGGGTCTGGTTCTCAGCAGGGTAATTCTGGGTCTGGTTCTCAGCAGGGTCATGTTGGAGAATATGCTAACCAACAACGTCAAGGTTGCCATCAATTTCAATATTTTTTCATTAAATTTGTACAACTTTTTTTACATGTGTTTTTTCTAATATACGAAATTTTATATATGTTGATGCAGAGGTCGAAAATGTTCGAACTAGTGGTCAAACTAGACGCAGGGCAGCCCGCTACATTCAAGAAGAAGGTTGTCAACCCAACACAACTTATCCAGCCGAGATTACTGATTTACCATGGGAAACCAACATGGCAGAATGCACCTTACAAAGGTGTGAAATACTTCATGAAAAAATTCAAAGAGATCCCGTGGCTTTGTCTCTACCTGCTGAGAGTCGACAAATCCTTCAAATAGTTACACATTCATTGGGTGAAATGGTAAATGTGTACAGGAATCTTGGGCCAACAACTGATTCATTTATAGAAATGATGAGAAAGAGAAAAGAAACAGTGATGGGTCCCGATAAATGGGAGGAAGTAAAACAAAAAGTTACAAAAGAAGTGGCCAAGTCAATGTTTAGTTACAAGGAAGGGCCAAAAAGAAAAATGTTGAAGGTGCAGTATTTCAAGCACCCAGACATAGCTCGTTATTTGTATGATATGCATCTTGCGGCCTATGGAAGGCTTCCATGGAACGATGAGGTTCCTGTTTATTTTGCACAAATATTTTATGCAGAATTTTTTTTGGGTATGAAACAGAACTACAATTACCTTTCGTCAGAATTTTTTGGCCCAGGGAAAGGTTGATTATATGACCGTAAGGGTGCTAAGCGAGATGTGGAGTTGCCTCACCCTGAGCCGCCATTGGTGAGTCGACCGTTTCGAGTCGAAACTCTGCGATCAGAGACGGATGCAACTTCTCAAATAAGTCGAGAAGCAAGGGATGTTATGATAGACAATGTTCATAGCGGGTTGGGTGGAGTCGATATTTATTTAAATCGATAAAGAACATGTGAAAATGCACGTGCCAATTTTTTTTATTGTACATATGAGGATATTGAAAAAATGAATGTTGAAGATCTCCGAACATATGTAAAAAATTGTCGCAATGGTTTGCAAGACCTAATTTTTCATGAGGAATAGGGCACCAGAATGGTATGTGTTAGTGACCTTAGGGTTTGAAATTATTTTTACATATACGTGTGTATGTACATGTATAAATTTATTTGTATGTGTACAATAATCTAAAAAAAATGTATGATTATATGTTAACACACCATTTGCAGTTCTCACACATGATGCGTGACGAAAATGTTAATATCACGTTCAGGACCTCTGGTTCAAACAATGCAGATGGGTCTGACCATCAAGATATGTTGGCAAATGTTAGTATTTTTTAAGTGACTTTAAAATAAATAATTGTTGCCACACATGTACATGTATGTATATGTATAATTTGATAAAATGTTTTAACAGGTACAGATTCTGTCTGATGTTTTTGGGATGGTGGTACCTTCTTCTTCCTTGGGAGATGTACCTTCTACTTCCTTGGGAGATGAGCCACAAGTATGGAAAATTTTTCACAAGTTTAAAATTTATGTTTAAAATTTATATATATTGCCTCAAAAGTTTAAGTAAAATTGAGATATATATATATATATATATATATATATATATATATATATATATATATATATATATATATATATATATAGAGAGAGAGAGAGAGAGAGAGAGAGAGAGAGAGAGAGAGGATCTATATTTTGAGTTATTTAAAATTTTTTGAATTTAGGTTTGTATAGAAGATTTTTTTAATCTGAGGACTTTAGCGACGGAGATAGGGACATCCACAGCATTTGAAGAAGTTGTCGTTAGTTTTTTTTTTAATATTATTGTTCAAATAAGTTTATATATATGTACACACGTGCATTTTCATTTGAAAGTTTTTAATTTATATAAATTATTTCTGTATATATATATATATATATATATATATATAAATTTATATTTAACTATACATGTATATTGTACAGGTTACCACTAGAGATGTTTCTATGGCAGATCCTGTTCATCAAATGGAGAGGCAACCTTACGAGGTATTGCGCGATTTTTTTGTTATATTTTGTTTTTTACATGAAGTTCTAGATATATATATTCTGATTCATTTTTAAAGCATCAAATTTTAATGTTCAAGTACATGTGCAGTGTGTATGTAGGTTTCCCATTCACATGATAGGGAGCGGACTGAGACCTTAGTAGGGAAGATGCTAGATCCGTCTTTATTTGATGGACATGATTTGTAGATTTGATTTCAAAATTTAGATGGTCTTAAAATTCGTTAAACTTGATACAGTTTGACACTTGTGAGATTTAAAAATTTTAGACATATTTTATTACATTGTTAATATAATTTATTTTATTTAATTTTTGGATGGTTTTAGTTCTTTTGGCATGTGAATGTGAAGTAATGTTGTCATTTATAAATTAATGTTGTCATCTAAAACTACATTTGTATATTGCATGTAATGACATGATTTATAATTTGTTTTGTTTCAAAAAATTTGAAGTTTTTTGGATGCTTGGAGTACATTTGGCATGTATAGTAATGTTGATACATATTTTTTTGTTAAATTAAAAGTTAAAAGTTTTGGATGGTTTCAATCTACATTTGTATGTGATATTTAATGTTAAATGTTTTTACATTGAATGGATTGAATTATAATTGGCATGGCATGTGAAGTTTTAAAACTCAGTTTAATTAGTTTAAATCTACATTTTGCATGTGATGTTTAATGTTTTAATGTTGCATGATATATTATCAAAAGTTTTTAAAATTTTAAAGTTTTGGATGGTTTCAATCTACATTTGGCACATGTGGTATATAATGTTAAATGTTTCTATTGGATCTAGTTGAACTATAATTGGCATGGCATGTGAAGTAACGATCTATATATAATCAAAAAGTTTTTTAAATAGATTTCCAATAGTTTCAATCTGGTGACTGTAGTGTTTAATGTTTAATGTTGCACGATATATTATCAAAAGTTTTTAAAATTTTAAATTTTTGGATGGTTTCAATCTACATTTGGCACATGTGGTATGTAATGTTAAATGTTTCTATTGGATAGTTTCTCACTATAATTGGCATGGCATGTCAAGTAATGTTGCACAAATCCCTTTTGGATGGTTGAAGTACATTTGGAATTTTAAGATTGCTTTTGATCTCTCCATGTAGTTTTGTTTGAATGAAAAAATTTCCAACAATTAATTGTGCATTATAGAACATATCTATCCAAGACAAGTACCATTTTTCATCAATGCACATTGAACATATCCGACCATTGGACAAGCAAATTTTGTACTGGTTTTTCAATCAGGATTAGAGATGTGGGTCAAATCCCACCAAAAGTCGGAGAAGTGCTTCGAGTCTCTTGTCTGAAAGGAATTTTCGTACAAAACTATACTGCAGATGATTTATTTACGTTGTGTCCATACTTTTTACCAGAAAATCCAACTAGTTTTTCATTAATGCACATAGAAAAACTAGTTCCAGTTAATTGCATTCTAGAACATATATATTGAGTACGTAAATAATTTTTCATCAATGCACATAGTAAAACTAGAACAATTAATTTCATTCTAGAACACACACACACACACACACACACACACACACACACACACACACACATATATATATATATATATATCCAATACATATAACATTTTTCATCAATGCACATGTATAGAAAAGCTACTTTCAATTGATACTAGAGCACGTGCTTGTACCAAAACAATTTGTACATGTGCAAACACTTGCACAAATAACATAAGCAACTCAATTTTTAGTTGAGTACTGGAAGTTATAAAACATATTTAATCCAAAGAGAATAAATTGTTGGACAATTCACTCAAAAAAATTCTAATGGAATTCCATCTTCAATAATCCGTTCATGATCGGATTTTGACATTTTCCATCTCTAAATTTTTTTATTTTTTCTTTGATTGAACTTCTATCAACTTTATGCATGTTGCACACACCAAGTGACTATATTGAAAACTTATGGAATCAGGTTCATAGTCTCCAAAGTAAACAAAGTCTCCAATTTGATGAGTTTGTCTGAAAAAATAACCTTTTGGTATAATAGACCCTCTGTCATATCAAGAAATCCATGATCATTATAGTTTTGTAATAATTTCATTTTTCGTTCACTGTAACACATCAAATAATACTTCACATTTTCATCGTTGTCAATAGGTGAAATTATAGCGAAAACATCTCCTGCACAATAAAATAAACTTAACAAAATTATACATTTTTAAATTTATTTCTAGATTTTTAAATCATTAGAAAGTAATTCAAATGTTACCTTCTCTAACAAGATCAGAAACTCTATCACCATCGGATGATATTTTAGTTTCCTCTGATTTCATTTCTTCAAACAGTGCAACAAACATTTTTCCCTTTGTATTTAGCTCTGTATGTTTCCAATCGTTCACATACATTTTGTTTTCACAAACGTCATTGGATTTTGTGTTGTTTATGCAAACATCACAAAAACAAGAATATTTTCTTTTATCCAATGCAAACACATTTCTGGACGACTTTGTTTGAATTGAATGCAATTTTCGAGTCCCTTTTATTGTTTCAACGTCATTTCCAATTGATCTATCTACGTCTTCAATTCTAATATGCCAGAAAAGCCTTTATATGGAAAATTAGAAGAAGAATTTGTAAATATGATATAAAAATACAATCAAAGATAATCATTGCATGATAAATGTACAATGTTTAAAATTAGATTTCAAATATAAATTAAATTGAACATACCTTTACACTTCTCTTGATGGGTTTCTCTCATGGCTTAGAGCAGCGATGCACCATTGAACAACTTCTTTAGCATTCACAAGTCGGCTTGCAGAGTGGTTCATTTGATATCTTCGAAGTGCGCGTTTTATGCATGCTCCTGCATCGTCATGTTCTCATTTTCCATGGCCAGTCTCAAAGAAATTCCAACAATGTTTAATGCAGGTTTTCTTATGAAGACAACACAACCAAAAGAATGATCATGCAGATTTGAATTGACCTGCACATCTGTCTGATGATATCTAATGTTCATTGAATGTTATTCCATGATTTTTCAATGAATCATAGATTTTTCCAAAACAATGTTGTACAAAACATGTATCATGTGTATGATCGTCACTAATATAAAAGTGATATTATTTAATGATATTTTGATTTTCACTCGTGCTTTCTATATGATCGATATTTTGTTCAGCATGTCTATAGAGAATATGGACAAGCATGGAGACTTCGTCAGAATGATAGTATTCACTCTGAATTTCTTTTTGTGGAACAAATGGGTAGTTTTCTGCAAAATCACTCACTGACAAAATGGTCCCTGGTGGAAAAAATTCACGAGATTTTTTTAATTGCAAATCTTTCCATCGAGCTCTATGGGAATTCTTGGTGTATTTGTAAATTTCTACCTCAAACTTTCTCAAAAAGTCTATCAGAAAATTTTCATCTTCTAGTAATTCCATTCTTTTAACACTATTTGCAACTTGAATCGATGTATCGATATATTCATATCTCTTCCATTTCACTTTCATGTTGGAAAATGATTGATCATTTATATCAATACGATATTTGTTTTTAAATTTAGTCAAATTTCCACAATCATCGCATTTTTTACCACCAACACATTTCTTTTTGTAAAATAGTTCATCTCTTTCTCTTTCACATAGAATTTGAGATATGAAATCACGGATAGTGGAAGGAGGAGGTGAATCCTTCCATAATTTTCTACCGAAATCAAGGAATTTGTCCTAATATAACTCAAATTCCACATGATAACGGCAACAACAAGTGTCCCGTACGGTGATAGGTTTTACATACCATGGATTTTGTTGAAAAAAAGCACTGATTGAAACATGAATTTGACGATTCGCTTCTTTGAACTTGTTGAATAGCTCTATCTAAGTGGTTTCCAAGAAATATTTTTCATGTTCTTCGTACTGATTGCGTGCTATTCTTCTTCGCATCACATGCCTTGCAGTTGGTGAAACATGCAAATTGTTCTTCCAATATTCATATATTATTTTTTAACATTTTCTCCAAGTCTATCTTTTTATGGTTGCCTACAAATAGCTCTCCAACAAGCAAGTTCATCATTTACATCTATTTGCAGTCGAAATTTCCGATGTTTGTGCAAATTTTTTCACAAGGTTCCTAGTGCTCGTGCCATAGATGTTACCAAACGATTCTCTTGAGTACTTGATGAAACCATTTCCATCTGTATTCCTCTACGTACAATTGAAACATCTTTCTCTCTTGATCTCTTAATTGACTTTATAGCACTACTCATATTTTTTATCACATCTTCCTTCATTTCTTTATCTTTGGTTGATTTTCGAATACCCAATAGTGTCGTAGCTTCTTTTAATTTCCTTAATGATAGGACACCTTTCAACATTTGAGCCTGAACTGTCACCCGCTCATTTAAGAAATAATTTTCAAAAATACAGTTAACACGATATTGTATAACATGGTCAGGTTTTTTATCTCCATATGTGTGAGTGTCAACATTTTCTAACATCTCATTATCGATAGTGATTTCATCTGTACTGTTAGGTCCCTATATTACTAGTATAGTCCCTTATTGTTGTTAGTGTAACCCCCTTATTCTTATTATTGTACCCTTGTAACCCCCATTTTATTGTTATTGTGCCCTTAAATTATTATTGTTAGGTCGGCTAGGATTACATTGTGGCCCACTAGGATTAAATTATGGCCTCATGGACTCCTATATATAGAAATGAGGTTTTGTAAATTGGATCATCCAATAATTGTTCATTTATGTAATGTATTGGAGGTTTCCTCCTCGAATTGGTTCATTTCTAAGGTGTTTATATCTCTTTTCTTCTCTTTTTGGAGCTGGTTACACAACATTTGGTATCAGAGGTTTGGATTCTAGGGTTTCGCTGCTCCAAACAGGTCATCGTGGAATTTTCGCTATAACGTTTTTTCTACGAAGTTTAAGAAGCTGAAAATTTTAGGGTATGAAGCCGAAATCTTGAGGAATATTGCCTAAAAATTTCAGAGCTTTTTTCGTAATATTTTTGGAGATATCATTTGTGGAAGTTAGGTATTTTTTCAGGCTCCTAAATAGGTCATCGTGGAATTTTCGCTATAAAGTTTTTTCTACGAAGGTGCAGACTCTAAAATTCATATGTTATGAAGCTAAAATCTTGAGGAAAGTTGTCAAAAAATTTTAGAGCTTGGTTCACAATATTTTTGGAAATATGATCTGTGGAAGGTAGTGCTTTTTCAGGCTCCTGAATTTCATCTCAAAGAGGTTATCATGGGAAAAGTTCAATAACTATCTCTTTGAGGATCAGATGGGAGTGCCATAAAAATTGGTCGCAAGCACACAAAATTTAGTTTCTTGGCTATCAATTTTAGAGACAAAGAACAAAACAGTGACACGTGGCAAGTCGTACAAGTTCGCTCTACTGAACCAGTCCAAAATTAGGTCATTGTGGGAGATTGGACACAACTTTGTCTTGGAGAATCCAAATCAGGTCAGACCTGTGGCATTTGAAAGAAGCTTCAGAGGGATACTACAGCGCTTAATTTAAGATATCAAAGATTTTCAATTACAGAGATAATTTAATTTCAATATCGAGCTCCTCAAAGCAAGTAAAAGGTGTGTATTGTTTTCCGAATTGCATAAGTCTTGTTTGAAGAATCAAGTTGAATTGATTCCAAGGGCATCTTGTAGAATAGATATCAATATTGGATTCTAAAATGGCCCCTAAAAAGAATTCAACACCCATTAAGTCCTCAGAAGGCTCTACTATGACTCATGAAGATGAAGAATTGCAACATGATCTATCAAAATTACAAGAGCAAGTGAAACAATTTTCACTCTCGCAGCGAGCAACAAAAAATGAAATGGAAGTTTTGAAGAAAGGCATGGATGTGAAGATGTACGGTTTGAAGAAAGGCATGGAAGCTAAGATGGATGGCGTGGAAGCTAAGATGGATGGCATGGAAGCTAAGATGGATGACATGAAATACAACATGGAAAACATGAATAATAATCTAAAAGCATACATGGAAGGCTTGATTACAAGCTTAAAACAAGAAATGATTCCTAATGGTGGAAATATAGTAGAAGAACCTCATGATGAGAACAAAATAAATGTTAATCGTGATTTCATAATCTCGAATGTTGGCAGGAAGAACCACCATATTCCAAAAATGGATATGAGGAAGTTTGATGGAAAGGATCCTGTAACATGGATACTACAGATGGAGCAATATTTTGATCTCCATAACATGCAAAACACACAAAAAGTACGCATTCCAACTTTACATTTAGAACAAAATACATTTGTATGGTATCGATGGCTTTGCTCCCGTAAAAAAATTGTCACTTGGTCAATTTTTACGGAGGAAATGATAGCACATTATGAGGATACAAAGAGCAACACCTTCTTTAGCCAATTGATAAATCTCAAACAAAAGGGTTTAGTGGGGCAGCACAGTGAGGACTTCCAAAAATTGAATATAAGGGTAACTAATATTCCAGAGGAACACAGGATTGATCTCTTCTTAGGTACTCTAAAGGATAACATCCAACATGAAGTTCGTGTTTTGGAACCCGATTCATTGGAGAAGGCATTCAGGTTGGCAAGAAAATTTGAATGTAAAATTATGGCGACAAGGAAGCCTACCACTCAATTATATAAAGAAGGAAGTGTTGCTATGCCTAGATTTCCACAACCTACAAGGTTGACACCACAAAAATTGGAAGAAAAAAGAGCAAAAGGGCTTTGCTACAGTTGTGATAGAAAATACACTAAAGGTCATAAGTGTGCTGAGAAGAAATTATTTTACATAGATTGTGAAGAAGAAGAAGGAAATGAACAAGAAGAGGATATACACCAGGAACCACCCCTAGAAGAGGAAGAAATGAATCCGACCATATCGTGTAATGCACTGGCAGGAATTACCACTCCTCAAACTCTCAAGATAGAAGGACATATAAAGAAGAAAAGGGTAATAGTGTTGATTGATTCAGGTAGCACCCATAATTTTATTCATTATAAGGTAGCCAAGGAATTAAATCGTTTCCTATACCCAACACCAGAATGTCAAGTGATGGTTGCAAATGGAGGAACTATAAATTTCTCTGGAAAATTCCATAATATCAAGCTAACCATGGGGGAATATGTATTTACTAGTCCAATGCTTGCGATTCCTATGGGAGGTGCTGATGTTGTACTAGGAGTACAATGGTTACAATCTTTGGGTACAGTAGCTTTTAATTTTCAAGAACTTTTCTTGAAATTTTTTTCAGAAGGAAAGGAATTCGAATTACGGGGTATTGCGGGGAAGCCAGGAAGGATAATAAGCTCTAATGTCATGACAAAGCTTCTAAAGAAAGAACAGCGAGGCGTAATTGCACAATTATGCTCACTAGAAGTTCCAACATCAAAATCATCTATTTCTGCAGATCTCCAACAAGTCTTGGACAATCATTCCAAGGTGTTTGAAACTCCGAAAGGACTCCCACCTATTCGTGATCATGATCATGCTATTGATTTGATTCCAAGAAGTGTTCCTCCAAACATCAGGCCTTATAGATATCCTTACTTCCAAAAGAGCGAAATTGAACGTATGATTGCAGAAATGTTAGAGGCGAGTATAATTCAACCTAATCAAAGCTCTTTCTCTACTCCTATAGTATTGGTACACAAGAAGGATGGATCATGGTGAATGTGTCCGGATTATAGGGAGCTCAATAAGCTCACCATTAAAGACAAATTTCCCATTCCTGTGATTGATGAATTATTTGATGAATTACATGGAGCAATTTATTTTACCAAGTTGGATCTTCGTTCAGGATATCATCAAATTAGAATGAAGACTGAAGATATTCCAAAAATAGCATTTCGAACTCATGAGGGTCATTATGAATTTTTGGTCATGCCTTTTCGCCTTACCAATGCACCTTCTACATTTCAAGGGTTGATGAATTCCATTTTCAAACCCTTCCTTAGAAAATTTGTGCTAGTATTTTTTTGATGATATACTAATCTACAGTAGGTCTTGGAAGGATCATGTTGAACATGTTGACAGGGTGCTCAAACTATTGCAGGAGAAACAATTATATGCAAAAAAAATCCAAATGTTTCTTTGGAGTACAAGAGGTGGAATATCTGGGTCATATTGTATCTCACGAGGGTGTTAAAGTAGACCCTAACAAAATTAAAGCCATTAAGGAATGGAAAGTCCCCACAACCATAAAGAAGTTGCGAGGATTTCTCGGGTTAACGGGGTATTATCGCAAGTTTGTTAAGAATTATGGGAGAATAGCAGCACCTCTAACAACATTATTGAAGAAAGATGCATTTTCATGGACTCTTGAAGCAAATAAGGCCTTTGAACGTCTTAAAGAGGCAATGTGCCTAGCACCGGTCTTAGCTACACCAGACTTCACAAAAACCTTTATTGTGGAATGTGATGCCTCAGGAAATGGAATTGGTGCAGTTTTAATGCAGGAAGGAAGACCCATTTCTTTTGAAATTCGTCCAATCAAAGGAAAGTATTTACAGAAACCTATTTATGAGAAGGAAATGTTAGCAATACTGCATGCACTAAAGAAATGGCGAACTTACCTAATGGGAAGACACTTCAAGGTAAAAGCTGATCATGATAGTCTTAAACACTTTTTGGAACAAAGACTATCTTCAGAAGAGCAGCAAAAATGGGTCACAAAGATGTTGGGTTATGACTTTGAAATAATCTACAAAAAAGGAAAGCTTAATTTTGTTGCATATGCACTCTCAAGAAAGAATGAAGAGGTGGAAGCATTGCTTTGTACCATTTCTATTATCCAACCAGATTGGATAACCGAAGCAAGAGATGAATGGAAGAAGGACAAAGATGTATGGATACTCATTCAAAAGTTGCAGCAAGATCCTAGTACATCTGATACATTTAGTTGGAAAAATGTTTCCTTATGGTACAAAGATCTCTTATATCTTTGTAAGAATTCCCAACTAAAACAAAATATTCTTTTGGAATTGCACACTTCTCCTTTAGGAGGACACTCAGGATTTTTAAAAACTTACCACATGGTGAAGAAAGAATTTTTTTGGGATGGCCTTAAATCTGATATTCGAAAGTTTGTGGCGGAATGTTTGGTTTGCCAGCAGAATAAAGTGGAAACAATTAAGACCCCAGGACTTCTACAACCTTTATCCATTCCAAGTCAACGTGGGGAGGAGATTTCAATGGATTTTATCACAGGTTTACCTAAGTCCGAAGGAAAGAGTGTCATCATGGTGGTAGTTGATAGACTTACCAAGTATGCACACTTTTGTGCATTATCTCATCCATTTAAAGCAAGTACGGTTGCTACTACATTTATGGATAGAATTCAAAAGCTACATGGAAGCCCAAGGGTTATTGTGAGCGATAGAGATCCCATTTTTACTGGAAATTTTTGGACGGAGTTATTTTCTTGTTTGGGTACTCAATTAGCTCATAGCTCATCTTATCATCCTCAATCGATGGTCAAACTGAGATAGTAAATAAATGTTTGGAAGGATATCTTCGTTGTTTTGTATCTGATAAACAAACACAATGGGTCAAGTGGTTACCTCTCTTTGAATGGTGGTATAACACTTCCTTCCATACTGCAGCAAAAATGACCCCATTTATGGCACTTTATGGATATCATCCACCATCCATCACATCATCTTTAAAGGAAAATTCGAAGGTTCAAGCAGTGGAAGATCACATCGAGCATCAGCAAGAAGTTCTCCAACTCTTAAAGGATAACCTGAATTTGGCACAAAATCGAATGAAACAACAGGCAGATCAACATCGCGGCGAGAGAAGTTTTGATGTAGGAGATTGGGTATTTTTACGGCTACAACCATATAAACAAATGTCCCTCAAGCAAGCTAAGAAGGATAATAAATTATCGCCAAAGTACTATAGTCCTTACAAGGTGTTGCAAAAGATTGGTACTATGGCATGCAAATTGGAGCTTCCTGCTTCTTCGCGAGTACATCCAGTTTTCCATGTTTCATGCTTAAAGAAGGTTATAGGTGAAAATCTTCCAGTTCAAACAATATTGCCAGAACTTGATGAGGAAGGAAAAATCATATTGGAACCTGAAGCGGTCACGAAAACAAGAACTCGACAACTACGGAATCGATCAATTTCAGAGTATCTCATCAAGTGGAAGAACTTACCCACTGAAGATTCTACATGGGAGGATGAGAATTTTATACGAAAGCACCCAGAGCTACTCAAGCGTTGAGGACAACACTTTTTTTGAAGGAGAGGGGCATGTTAGGTCCCTATATTACTAGTATAGTCCCTTATTGTTGTTAGTGTAACCCCCTTATTGTTATTATTGTACCCTTGTAACCCCCATTTTATTATTATTGTGCCCTTAAATTATTATTGTTAGGTCGGCTAGGATTACATTGTGGCCCAATAGGATTAAATTATGGCCCCATGGACTCCTATATATAGAAATGAGGTTTTTTAAATTGGATCATCCAAGAATTGTTCATTTATGTAATGTATTGGAGGTTTCCCCCTCGAAGTGGTTCATTTCTAAGGCATTTATATCTCTTTTCTTCTCTTTTTGGAGCTAGTTACACAACATGTACATATTCGAAAAAATAGTACATATTCAATAAATAGCTAAAATAATAAATATATCTATAATTTCAATGATATGTGCATGTGTTTAATATATATATATATATATATATATATATATATATATATATATATATACCTTGTGATTCAATTTCTTTATTTGGATTTCTTTCAATATTTTCACCATCTTCAATCATTGGTTCAATATCTCTTTCACTTTCTCTTTCAAAATTTTGTATCTCATCATCAATGTTTTGAGAAATATCTCTGTCTGTTTACATTAAACAAAATATTTTCAAATTAGTTCATCAAATAAAAATTAAGCTTCACATTTTACATTAGGAAAATTTTAAATATATCAATAGATCATAATATTTACATTTACATACTTGCTTCAATTTCTGCTTGAGGTTGATTTTCTTCTTCAATATTTTGAGGAATATCTCTGTCTGTTTATATTAAACAAAATATTTTTCAAATTAGTTCATCAAATAAAAATTAAGCTTCACATTTTACATTAGGAAAATTTTAAATATATCAATAGATCATAATATTTATATTTACATACCTGCTTCAATTTCTGCTTGAGGTTGATTTTCCTCTTTAATATTTGAGAGGGCTTCTAACTTTCTTTTGCGAGATTGTCTCGTCTCTTCTCTACGTTCCTCTGGGTCTCTTTTTCGATCATATTTTCTCGCACAAGTTCTTCGATTTCCCATGATAATAGGGTATGAAGTTCAAAAAATTTCCTTCAAAAAATTAGACAATAACTCGATTACAAAAAATATCACAAAATATTTAATTTAAAAAAATTCAGTTTAATTTTTTTGCAAAAAATACATACTCCAATAAAAAACACTTACTTTAAAAAATTCGAGAGAAAAATGTCTTATAAAAATGAAACGAAGCTCAAAATATTTACTTCAACTCAAAACACGTACATACCTCCAAGAAATGTCTTTTGAATGTACGTCCAAGAAATTTTTTTAAGTTCAAAACAATTTTTTGCAAAATCAGGCCACCTCCAAGAAATGTCTTCCAAAAAAATTCTTTAAACCCAAAACAACTCTTTGTAAAATAATTTTTCTCCCAAGAAATGCTCTTAAATCCAAACTTTAAAGAAATTTTTTTAAACCCAAACCAAGATCTTTGTAAAATCAGATGAAATGTTTGAAATGTGCGAAAATTGTGAATGATTTCGCGGCAATTTATATTTCCGTGAAATGTGTTTTAGTAGGGGCTCTGCAAAACTTTCCAGTTGATGGAAAGTTATACAATAGTTCGGCCAAACTTTTAATCAAAATTTTGGTCGAACTATTAAGTCTTTAGACTTAATGAGCCATCAGCGCAAAACATAGTTCGGCCGAACTTTTAATTAAAGTTCGACCGAACTAATGCGTCACCAGTTACGTAAAAACCAGGCTCTGAATATGTTTCTGTAACTTTGGACTGGTTAAACTCCATGAAAGGTTGTTAATTAACTGTCGGAACCAAGACAAGCATTTTCAGAATTGAATCTACTTTCAGGAAATATAAATTTTATGGAATTTCATAAACATTTACTAATTTTAATTATTTTTCTAATAAAATGGGTGCAAACAATTTCTGAGGGTCATTGTGATTCAGTGAAATAAAAATTTTGTATGTCCCAAAATACGTTGTAAAAATAATTGAAAAAATTATGGGGCATTACATTGGTCCGTTGTCTCTAATGGGTAGCATTTATATTTTTAGTTTATAACTTATATGTTAAGAAATTTTTTTGCGTTGCGAAACATATCCAAAATCCGCAGTTTTTTGTATTGGACCAGTTCAAAAAATTCTAGTAATTATGATATGCATCCATTGTCTTTGTAAATATCACGAAACCAAATTAGACTCTGTCTATATTGTTGTAACACATTTTGTTTTCTCAAAAACACAAATTTCAATGAATACAACATTGTGTCATAACATGACTTCTTATGAATCTTTTCATTGTTAAGAAACGCACACTCAAAGAAATGATAAGTTGACATATCAAATCTGCATAAAATTTTTTCAAAAAATAAGTAATAGAAAGCTAAAAAAATTTCTCACAACTTTTATTTTTATCGCAAAATGAAATTCTACATAGAAAGATTGTTATAGTTTGCAGAAATTTGAAGAACCAAAAAAAATGAAATTTTTTTCTCAAAAAAGGGAAAAAAGTGTAACCCAGCTTCACATTTTCACCCTAAACTCCCTGTAATTTTGGAGCAGAGTATCAGCATCAATGTATATTTCTATCTCTCAGTTGCTATTCTCTCACATACAATGCAGTTATATCATTCCAGCATTGTGTTGTATTAGCAACATTTTGGATTTAGGTGTATACTTTCATAGGAGGCTTGTTTTCCCAACTTCAGTGATATTTTCCTCAAGACTTTGTACCTAATTTTATGTTATAATAATAATGTAATATCTCTATGTTCATCTCATGCTTTTATCTATTTATATTTCTACATATTTCAAGTTTTATATGTTGTATTATTTCTCTCCCAGTTTTCGGATATTAGAGTGGTATCAGAGCATAATCTTGGCTCACCCTGTGCACTTCAGCCATTATGTCATATAAAGTGGCTTCTCATAGAAAGGAGAAGATCTGCAGAAGAGATGGAGGCAAGAATCCATTATCAGGATAAATGAAAGGGAATGATTTCTGAAGACTTCTTCTTCAAACTATGCAGGGCATTAACGAAGACATCAAAGAGATGAGGATGGAGAGATATAAATATTCTCCAAGAGGGCTTGCACATAAATAAAATCTCTACTTTTTCACACTATGGGTGTGAGCATTCAGCTACACCATCATATTTACAACGTGGTATCACGTCTACATTCTTAGCAAGAGAATAAGAGGAGAGAGAAGCCCAAAAGGAAGAGACTCTTGGTCACTACCTCCAAGAATATGAATCTCAGTCTAGAAGATTCAAGGAGCATCTAAATGTCCAAGGTTTTTTGTCAAATCAAAGAAAACAGAAGACCCAGTAACCACAATAGAATAAGAGGGTGCATGCAGCACACTTTGGGTAAATTATTTCTACCCACTTTTGATGGACCACCCAAAAGCATAGCTAAGGCTTGGGTAAGCAATATAGACACATATTTTCACTTGCATCAAGTTTTAGAAGAGGATACCATTAGAGTAGCAGCGATGCAGCTTAAAGGTAAGGCTTATTCTTTGTGGTTTTATGAATCTTCTTCATTGAATCATGGAAATATATCAACTTATGCAAAGTTCACTAGGAGGTTATTGAAAATATTTTATCAAAGACATTCTGAAACTTCCTTGGGTGAGCTAGCCAAACCCAATAAATCAGAACCTTCTCATGACTTGGAAGGATCCATGAAACCAACTCCATTTCATAATATTGTTGAGGGGGTTAAATATTTGAAAAATTCTTTGCCAAGGGAAAAAGCCCCACTTCAGCAAGAACTTTCTTCTCAAGAAGAAGACATGAGGATTCCTCCTTCAAGAGGGGATCAAGCCAAAGGGTCTCTTAATAATGAGGTATTATCGAATGATGAGGAGAAGGAAGAGGAAATGTTGGAAAGAGCCTCCAGCGCTATAACAGTAGGAGGATATCCACCACTATTTGGAGATGGAGATGAAGCAATTGCCTCAACTAGAGGAGCTCTTATATATTTGCAAGGAGTTCCAAAGAATATCATATATGAATATCAGGAGCATCATGTGTGTATGTTGATAGGGAATGAGACTAAAAAATAGAGGAAGTATGTTCCAGCATTTACGATAATTGTGAGGACATACACTATTATAGATCACTTCTTTGTGATTAAGACTCTTGACATCAATATTACCTTGGTTGTGCATGAGTTGATTACATTAGAGAAAGACACCTTAGACTATGAGATCTTGTGTAAGGTGGGAGAAAATGAGAAGGATGGCCAACATCAAGTGATTGGGAACATACACACCCATAATTTTCAAGAGGTTTATGCACAGAAGCAGGAGGATGATTTGCGCATTGAGGACATGGACAAATCAGTCCACTCACATATACAACCTACTCTAGGCCTTGATGTCTCATTACATGGAGGCATTCCACCAGGGAGACCTTATGGTTGGAAGATGATCAAAGATTTATCTCAACATGGTGTATCATTGATATATTTGGCTAAGGAAGGAGCCTTGGGAGGAGCTAGCACAACGCGAAGAACCTTCGATGGGTTCAAAGGAGGGATGGGAAATTTTCTGATATGGACATTTCCATTTCCCAATCATCTATTTGCACTGAAAGATGATGATTTATGAATATATGAAGGCACAAGAATGGTGTAAAAGGGCTACTCCAATACCTTGGAGAAGCAAATGATACTTCCACACATGAGGAGGATTTCTGAATATGACAGGAGGTTATTGCCACTCTTGCATGCATTGGCCAAACTATGAAATTTTTGGATAGGCAATACCTTCCAAGAGGAGGTTGACCTCCATATACTTCAATATTTTCTTGGGCAAGATCAGCTGTGAGCGAGGCGAAAAAAGTGTGGTAATAATACTCAAACATGTGACTTTGGCATTGAGAATGTCAAAGAGGAGAGCTATGATGTGATAGGTGCTTCATTTCAGATTTCGACAGTGCCGTGATTGTTAAAAATCATAGATACATATTGAGCGTCCCAACTATTGGTGGAATATTCCAAGAACCTCTTCACATGTAAGGTTCTTGATGGGAAAGTGATAGACGGGAGGTATAGAGTGGTTGATGGATTCATTTATTTCCATGATCAGATCTACCTGACTAGAGGATCCAAGCTCAAGGAGGAGATTCTACATGTAGCATATGAGGCACTATTTTTAGGACATGTAGACTCCATTGAGCCTTATTACACCATCATGGAGGGATTTTATTGGGAGGATCTCAAAGAAGATGTGCTCCAACATTTCAGGAGGTATGTAGTTTGTTAGATGAATGAGGAAGAAAACAACCACCTTGCAAGGTTGTTTCAGTCACTTCCACTTTTGACGAAGAGATGGGGAGGTTCATCTAAGGACCTTTTCACCAACTCTACTACAATATATGTTAAGGATTGTGTCTTGATTCTTATTGATCAACCTATCATGTATGATCATTTCTTTGTTGTACATTTCTCCACAAGAGAGCAAGCCTCTATTTGGGTTTCATGGTCCGTTTGGGACTACAGACAATGATGGGAGTGGCCACTTTTTAGAGGACCTTGGGAAAGACTCGTTTTTCTTGGTTCATATTCATCCAACATCTAATTTCCTCTACTATTTTCAAGCTTTTGAGAAGCTTATGGAAGCAATCAAGTGCTTGGATGGCCACTTATGATATCATGTTTTGAGACAATAAGAAGAAGAACAATGCTGGTCTCACTTGAGTGACTATTGTCACCATCCAGCATGTTATATGACACATAGTCCATTTTTCTTTTGGAGCCCTTATGGTGATGACATTCTATTCACTATATATGGGATTGATTGGGCAAGAGAGATTCCTGGAACCAAAGATTTAGATCAGGAGATTCCAATTACCTTTTGTCTTACTAAGGACTATATTATTGAATCCCAAGATCATCAACTCCATATTTATCATAAATGGAGAGAGATACAGCGTGAGTTGAACAAGTTGATCTCTCATTTTCAGCCATGAAACCCCTATACATTGTAGAAGTAGGGGATCGGTGATTCTTTCTATGAGTTACCAAGGATGGCTCACTTTTTTTGGATGATAGCATGGAGATTGGAATTTCTCATTGGGATTGAGGCACCAAACATTTACCATCTCTCATGGCTTTAGGACGAAAATGGAAAACATGTAAATTTTTCCATATATCTCCCACTTCTTCATGATCAGAGATATTTGGTTTATCTGAGAAATACTAACCTATATACTTGGGAGGAGCCATTAGGAGACATATCCATTGGATGTTTTGCAGTATCCTTGCAATTTCTTCAGGACAAGAAACATTTTGGAGGGGAGGACTGTAATATTCCTAAATTAGCTTGCAACTAATTGGAATATTAAAGTTTTGTTTTGTCACTTAGATGGGTGAATAAGTGGGTAGGGAGAACCATAAATCTCTTTATAAAGAATAAAACCATTTATCATGTGAATATCGATCATCATTTCAGCTTAATAAAGCATCGTAAGGTGTGAAAAGGGGCTAGAGCATGTGGACAGGGTCAAAGTTGATTGGATCAACAATGTTGTTATAGATATAGTGGAGGATTCTTGGAGAACAATGTAGTCATTTAGGTGTTTATGCATGAGAGTATCTCCTTTAATGAGTAGGGCCCATGGTGAGGATTCTCAGCAAGCATAAAATGAAGATGGTGGTAGCATTAGAGGGCATATATTTTTATTATTAATTTTGATATTTTTAGATCTAGATTTTTCACGTGACATTTCTATGCATTCTTTTGCTATTTAGCAGGGTCTGTAGTGCTGTTTAGCACAAGGGTGTTTCCAAGCGAAAATCCCACCCTCATCCTCGAGGGACTTAGAGTACCTACTTAGGAGAGGTTATCTTCAGCTACATTACAATTTTCTGGAATTTTTCCAAGCTTCAGTCTTCTTATACATCGGAGTCTCTTCCAGATCTATGTTGTGTTGCAGGGTTGCAGTAGTGGAGGAGAAAGATCTCCAATTTCTGAGCTAATTTTCCTTTAGATGGATTATCCTTTCATCTGGGAGGATTTTGAGGAAGTTCTTAGGGCTTAATTTCATTATTGGAGAATATTCCAAGTAGCCATCATCAGATACAATGCATTTTCCCTGAAGGATTGCATTATTTTACAGAGCAGCTACAACAGTGTGTTTATTTCCCTAGTTGGAGGAGTTGTATTTCCTATGTTGGTATCAACCCTTCATTTAAGAGATCTATTGGAGGAGGATCATCCAACTCATAATCAATTCAACCACCTCCTATTAGTGATTCAGTTGTAGTGATTATTTCTCCCTAGGGCCAAATCTGTTATTCGTATTGAGTATTTCCAAAAACCTTTTCTCGGTTGTCCTAGAAATTGATTTTGGAGCATAGATCTCTACTCCATGTACTTTTTGAGAATTTTATCAACAAAAATATATATTTCTATCTCTCAGCTATTATTCTCTCATAGACAACGGTATTATAGCATTTCAACATTTTTTTGTATTAGCAGCATTTCAGATTTAGGTGTATACTTTCATTGGACGTTTGTTTGCCAAACTTGAGTGATCTTTTCCCCAAGAATTTATACCTAATTTTCAGTTATAATCATAATGGAATGGATCTATGGTTGTCTCGTTCTTTCATCTATTGATATTTCTGCATATTTCAAGTTTTATGTCTTGTATTGCTGCTCTTCCAATTTGGGGATATTACATCTTGTGTGCATCGAAGTGGCTTGATTTCTCTCTACTCAACCGAGAAAGAAAACAGATAAATTATACAACCATGATATTTACTAATTCCTTGCCTTATATTCTCCCAATATATTATTTTTAAGACTGAAACAAGCAAAATAAAACATAAAATATTCTAACTTATTCATCCTTATGAAATATTGCAGAAGGAGTAAAATGATACTTACCCTGTTATATCTAGACATACTTTACCTATGCACATACCTTTCTTTGAAACAAAATTCAGCTTTGTCCATGCCTTGCTTCCACATAGTCTTTAACTCTAAACATGCCTTACCTCCACACATCCTTTTCTCACTCAACACTTCCCCTTCTGCATCTTCCTCCTTTCTGACACATCCCAAATTCCACATTTCGACACACATTCCTACCTCCGTAAACTTCTTCCACACACCTACATCCCACAAAATATTCCTTCCACATACACACTACTTTGCACATTTTCTTTCCTGAACTTGTACTCTCTCACATGCTTTCCTATTCAAAATGGTTAATTTTTTGTATGCCACCTATTGAGATTACAAATATTTCATCGTAAAATATCTATATCACTTCAATTAATCACCTTGTCACTTATGATACAAATATTGATGGTATTGAAAGAGACGAGAAAAAAAATTGGTTTTGTTTTCAATTTTCATCTATCCACATGTTGCTTCTAATTCTTAAGCTTTTTTCCTCTCTTTCGTAGGTTTTTTGTTTCATTTTACGAGGAACTAGCACAATGAAATTGAATTTCACGAAGCAAAGGGGAAAAATTTACTAGCATGTGGATTTTTTTTAATATAAAATATTTCACAAATATGTATAGATAATAAACATAAACATTACACTTTATATAATTTCATGTTTTGGAATCATGGCATTCCAAAAAATATAACTAAAATTATTTTGAAATATAGTTTATTACATGTCATATACTTTGTACATTTAAATCTCACATGGAACACTTTTGTTAAAATACATTCATATGAGATAAATTTGTATCTATTCAATTTTTTTTTGTTTATTTCTAGTTCATCTTACTTATTTATTATTTAGTAATTTATTGTTTCACCCATTTCACTATTTTTTTTAGCTCATCTATTTTGGTAGTCTTCGGGTGATAATTTAGTGTGAATATGGGTTTTCTTTGTTCTCTTAATTTTGTCTTCTCAAATACTTACTTGGAATACATGTAAAAGTAGGAACAAGAAAGAAAAAAATTAGCTCAAAAAAATGGTGTTCAAATTAGTTTGTTAGCTAAATGCATCCAATTATATACTTCATGTTGTATAGTTATTATTGATTTGTATACATGCTATATATTCAAATCTCATCATGCTTTTCCTTGTAGTTAGTTGTCTATGTAGTATCATTCTTCATTGATGATAAATTAAATAGATATTATAGTTATTTTTCTATGCAATAGAGATTAATAAAATATAGCGTAAGGAAAAAAATCATTCTAAGGTAATATGTAGTATTGAATCCTTTCTTTCATACTAAAGTTGGCTATGTAATCTTTTGTGATTACTAAGTTCATTATGGTTGTATGGTGGCTAACATTATTTGTTAGTATTGTGTATGCTCATATCATGTAATAATAATGATATTCACTTACGATTTCTTAATGGTTTTTTTACAACTTATAAATCATGTTTAGTACTCCATGTTTCTCATCCATATGCTATCTTTATTTTTCCATGTTTTTAGGAGCATACACTTTAAAAAATATTTCTAGGTGGCTTATTGTATTATGCCATCTTTTCTTATCTAATATAAATTTTTGTATTTTTATAAATCATGGTATAAAGACAGGCACTAGTTTCTTTCTATGGACTAGCTACTTTGCAACTATTACCCTTATTCAAACATATTTTAATATTTATTTATATAAATATTTTAGATATAGATTTTACTTATTTTATAAAATAATATTATTCATAATTATAAATTATTTTATTATTTTTATTTTTATTTATTAATTATTTTAATATTTAAATATTTTCTCTATTTTTATAAATAATATATATTTTTTAAAACATAACTCTATGTTTTAGAGGATTTGTCACTTGCTACTACTATTACGTTAAATACAACAAACTAGTTATGAGGAGATTTCAACTGATGCAAATGGGGAAACAAATGATTCACCAAACCACTCGAACTAATATCCTTTCACTATTTTTCTAAATAATATTGGATATCATTTATTTATTTATTATTTTTTAATAATATCACATTTCTTATTCTCAAAATAATATGACTCGAAATTTTTTAGTGAATTAAAATATTCAATCTCAAAAGGAATAAACTAGTATAGATCCATCTTAACCAGTGATCTTGCAAGTGTTGAGGGGATCAAATATCTTGATATGAAGTGTAAAACATAGATTTGATCCCTCTTGAGACTTGATATATCATGGTTAAGATGAGTCTAGATCCATTTAACTCTATATCTATCATGCTCCGAGAGGGATTAAATCCCTAGATGTGCAAATATTTCACCAAACCTACACTCCGAAAGGAAGGTTTGCACGTCAAAGGATTTTTTATTTTTTATTTATACAGTTATTTAATTTTTTTTTAGGAGCCAAAATTATTTAAATTTTTTGTATAGGTATTTTTTTTTTCATTTTTAGATTTTTAAACTTTTTTATTTTGAGCAATTTGAGAAAATTTTCAACTTTGATGATGGATGGGCACCCTTGCACATCATACTGGGCTATAATACTGGACTATAGAACGTGCCTCTTGGAAAAATGACTATATACTAGTGCTCTCTCACTCTTTCAACAAATTGGAAATTGCTTAGATACTTAGATTTTCTAAAAATCATAGCTTGAACATGCAACCCCAAATTTAAAATTAATCCTTAAAAAGATAAAAAAAAAATGTAAACTAGATATACTTGCAATGCTATAACCATAAGAAATTAATTTTTTGATTTCTTTATATAATATATACAAGTTTTATGTTTTTTTTTTATTAATATAATTTTAAATATGCACATTCAATTTTTTTAATTACTATTAAAAATTTTCAAATTTCATATACTAATTATTTATTAAGAATCGAATTAAGTACACAAATCTTTCTTATTGCATTATTTATTTATATATTCAGTTGAAATATGATAATATAAATAATATCATAATGAATAAATTAGTTCTCAATTTGTGTTAATATTCTCATTATTCTCATTTAGGTGAACCCTTGGCCCATCATGAGGGACATGGAGTAAGAAAAATGATGAAGAAAGAGAAAGTGAGACCAAAATTTTTAAAGATCAATGTTGTAGGGAGAAACAATGATGATGTAATACCCCTAGTTTCTATGCTTTTTAATTGAAAATTGAATAAGTCCAAAGGGGAAGTGGACCCCAAAGGAGAACTAGTGTATGGATTTATTTTATTTTTAATTAATAAAAATAAATGGAAAAGTTATGTGTGCAATTACTATATTGAGAATTGAGATCTGAAACCTAAATCCATGAGGATGTGGATAAGGTAATGAAACTTTCCCACAGCTTCTAGAAATCCTTAGAAGGAATGTTAAAAAAATTAGATTTGGATATAAACACCTAATTTCCCCAATGAAGAGGAAATTAATTTGGAAGAGGAAGAAAAAGATGGAAAAGAAAAAAAGACAGATTTAAAGTACCTCAATGAGGGAAAACCTAGGCAAAACAGGAAGAAAAACATCCTAAATTTTCTCGATACAGAAATTGGAAATAGGATTTGGAAAGCACAACTTAAATAAGTTGCTCCAGGATAGACAAAGGGTTTTCTATCATAGGGAGCTAAGATCTCGTCTCGAGGGTGACTTGCAGAGAGACAACTCTATGGTTGGAAGGAACTAGTTAGAGAAATTCATATGCACAGCTAAATAACATGTTTCCTAATTAAGAAATTGTTAAGAATCATATGTAGGTAATATATGAATATGGTTGCAGTTAGAAATTGAGGGAACTACTTAATTAAATTGTGGATTAGTGCAGTAAATTTGTAGGAGACCATACATTTAACATATGTTGTTATAGTAGTAACATGGAAATCTGCATGCTTGTATGGGTTAAAGTTCTAGTTAGCTCCAACAACCAGAATGTCTAAATCTGAGTACAGATTTAAATATGAAGTGAGGCGGTCTAACTAAAAATGTTGCTAGTATTATTAAGGAAACAAATCGGTTATTATCCTAGAAATGAAATGTAATTTAACATATACTTCAAGTTACAAATCTAAAAAGCATGCTCAATAAGGTAAACCATTTAAATAAATGCATGTAACCGAGTGATTTCTATCTTTAGAAAAATTAGATGCGAATATGAAATAAGCATGATTGTTGATATATATATATATATATATATATATATATATATATATATTTGAATAAATTTTGGTTCAATCATTTCCAACTAAATTAGCAATAAATAGAATAATATAACTGGATAACTACTAGAAGAAAATCCAACTACGATCTTAACATTTTTTACTATATACAGAGTTTATAGACATACTCGTCTATATATTAATCTGGAAATTAAAATCCCTAGGAATTGTATATGATAAAAAGGAATACTGGTAAAAGCTAATTCCAAAGAGACTTTTGTAATTTCACTCTATGTAGAAACAAGGAAATAGTTGTCGGATTCACGAGTCTAAAATTCATATTATCACAGTTAACCGATTTAAAATAGGTGAATAGAATGATACAATAAAGGAAGGTATAAATATGTGAATTAGAAATGAAATATAAATAACACTATTTTTGTATTTGAGATGCTTATAGAGTTTTATGTTAACCCTGAAACTAGTAAATCAAATTAACTGACAATTAATTTCCTAGAATACTTATCGTTCAGATGAATGGAAAATAGTACATTTAATTATATTAAAAGCATACATAGACACTGTACATTATTTTCATCAGAAGATAAACTTCTTCATTTCAACAATTGAGAAATTCACATAAGAGAAAAAGACAGGCACGATGTTTCTGAATGGCTAAAAATTGTGAAGAAGAATAATATATTCTGATTAGAAGATTTATAAACACAACCATGTTCAACTATATTACAATATTAATTAATTATAACTACAGTGAGCCATTACTTGCTAAATTTATTGCTAATTTCAAATATAGGTCACGACAGTTCACAAATATGGTCAATGTAGCCAAAAATCATGAGTATGTTGATACCGACATGTATAAAATGATTTTTTTGTCAAGAAAAGGCTTGGACTGAATAATAAGATTTCTAGAAAAGCAACAAAAACACCAGAGCAGGGATATACTTGCATACACCAAGAAAACTGAAGTATCTATGTTAAATGCAATAAAAATTGTAGTAATGATAGTTAGAAGAAAACAAATATAGAGGGTAAGAGGGATACATTTTGTAGGTTCTATATTCACAGCAAACTCCACCTATCGTCCATAGAAATTGAACATAAAGGTGAGATTCAATATTATAAATGCAACTAGAAGGTAAACAAAAGAGAAACCATATAAGTTAGGAACTAACATTTTAAATCTTACCTGTGTAAACCCTTTGTGGTGAAACACCATTGGATATAGTAAAATACGTTCCCCTTGAGACATTCGAACGGAACATCGAAAATGTCCGAGGCAGATGAAAAGGGGTTGACCCAGTTACGTTGGGTCTCCCTTAAACCAACTGAAATAGATCAAATTAAAACGCTGGAAAATCGAGGGAAAGAATTATAAATCGTGACAGAAAAATCCAAAATGCGCATATCCTAGTAAGCATACAACAGAGAACTTTGAGATACTTCAAGTGATTCCAAGAAATCTAATTTTAATTTCACTCAAAATCTAATTACCAAAGAGAACTGAAAAACTAGTGCCACAATTATGAGAATAAATCACACAAATATAGGATTTTAAAATCAAAGTAAGAGTCTCATCATAAACTAGAATGAATAACACGAATCCCTAACTATTAACGAAACTAAGAATTCAAGAAATGATTTCTTAGTGCTATCATGTATAGTGGAATGACAAAGAAATTGAAAAGACGGTCTCATTGCAACCAAATTGAAATTAATTAAGGGCACTAGACGGAATCAATTACCTGTATAAAAATTTGAGATAATGTAGAGAAATTGCTAGCTAGTTCGTGAGTTCATTCCAGATGAATGCGGATGGAGGCGTAGACAAATTCTTTGATAAACCGCAAAAATAAGAATGACAACTGAAGTTCAATACAAAAGAAACCACATGATATATCCCTTAGAAAACCCTGGAGGACGTAACATCTCCATCGTCGACATGGCATAAGCTAGAGGGGTAGATGCTAGGTAGGTGACATGGGCTCGGAAACCAAGATGAGTTTGTGTCAATAGGATATAAAATTCCACAAAATAATTCCAAGAATCTACGCAATTAATAAATTATACAAACTATCACATGGGATCCATCAGGAAGAAATTAAGAGGTAGTACTAATTGTCTCTTCGAAATCCGTAGTAATTGACACGAGGTTCTGGGAGTAGAAACGAGGACAAAGGGAGGTATTTTGATATTAATACCAACTTAAATCCTCTTGTACCAACTGACAGGAGGGTGGGTGATTGCATATTAAATGTAATTTTAAAAGTTGGATAAAATGTCCTTGGTAAGCAGTGGTAATCTAATTAAGGTATGATACGATGTCACATTTAGAATGTAATTAGATTATAGTAACCATGAAGTAATTCCAAAAGATGGAACCAACGTGAGGTGAAATAAATAAGGGCAGGAAAAACATGAAATCTATCGTGTCAAAGATAATACCTAACTATATAGTATGTGGTCATTAGGGTAAGCTATGGAAGATTTTATCATTTCTTTGAACACATAAGCTCATGGCATATAATGCCTAAGTGAGGAAATGGGTTAAAAAAAATTAACTAAATAAGTTCTCCTATAGGAATAGAATGAAATATATAGTTGGCACGAGAGCCTCATATATATATGTGTGTGTGAATATAGTGTTAACAGGAGTACTAAAAGAAATGAGGGAAGTATAGAATAAATATCATTAATTTTCAATAACTATTTATCATAGAAAAACTAGAAGAGGTGCATTTAGCCTTAATTATTATATAATATGTATGCCAAGAATAATGTTGTCAATAGTCAAGAAAAAACCAAAACTCAAAGAGAGGAAATAATGACTTTAGTATGGAGGTCAGAAATTCATCGATTTGCGACGAAATGAAATCTAAATGGGAAATATAATTTCATCAGATGGTGACGAAATACTTATAAAATTTGTTAATAAAGTTTAGTAGAAAAAAAAATTGTTATTGTGTGTAAATGAGAGGCATTACAAATGGTATCAGAGCATTAGCAAAAACACTGGGAAAATTATGTGCTCACACAGAAAATGTATGCGGCTGTAAAATATTATGAAATTTAAATTTTACTAATGTTATTTTCATGTATCATGAACAATAATGAAGTATACAGCTGTGAAACATGACTAATGGGGACGGGCTATATGTAGATCTAGGCGATGGAGAAAAAGAACCAGATCCAAATGCTCCATTGATGGCTATGTTGCATAGAATGCAACGAGAAATGGCACAACTTAAAAGCCACAATGACAGACTATCTTTATCCTGTGAGTAGCTAGACAGACTAATGAGGGAATTGACTTCCCAGAATAGCCAAGAGGGTGAAGGTTTTGGAAAGAAGAGAAAAGGAAGGGTCAACTTCTCAGAAGATTATGAGGAAGCTGACGCCTCTAGAGAGGAGTCTAGACAAAATAAGGAATTACAGGGTGAATTCCAGAAAATAAAACCTCCCTCCTATGATGGAGAGAAAGAAGAAGATGCTGAAGCATGGCTTCTGAATAAGATAAAGTACTTTCAGGTTTATGAATATGAAACAAAATTAAGAGCCAGGCTGCCTATTTGTCAGCTGCAAGGTAAGGCTACCTTGTGGTGGGAAGAAACAAATATGGTTCATGTCATTGATGAGAAAATGGCGGGTTGGGAGGATTTTCATGTCAAGTTTAAGAATCAATACTTGAACGAATGCTACTATGACGATAAGGAAAAATAGTTTGATGAACTTAGATTGGGACAACTCATGATTGATGAGTTTGTAACCAAGTTCACAAATCTGTTTCGATATTTACTTTATATCAGAGAAGAGAAGGCAAAGGTACAGAGATTACTAAAATTCCTACCTACGTTTTTAAAGAAAATATAGAGTTCGATAACCCAAAGACAATGGATGAGGTAGTACGGAATTCCAGACTGTGTTATCAATAGTTTAAGGGTAAGAGTGAGCAAGGAAAGAATTGGTTAAACAAAAGTGACTTCAGCGGAAAGAAAACAAAACCATCCTATCTAAAAAACTTTGAGAGAAACCACCAAAGAAAGAGGTTCAGTAAAGTATGTGAAAATCAAACTGCTCAATCACAAACTGGATCCAAACCAATGAATGTAAATAATAAGAGGGAAGGGACTGTTAAAATGAAAGAGACTTTGAAGTGTTGGGGTTGTGGAGAAACTCATTTATTGAGGGACTAAGGGTGAAAACGCGAAGTTGGGAAACACTTTTTGGGATGAGATAGAATTCGGGAGGATTTTTTAATTTCTCGGCCGAGAAAAAAAGTCAACTAAATTTCTCGGCCGAGAATTTTCAAAACTCTCGTCCGAGAGATTTTAAATATTTGGGTGCTGCGGTGGTGCAACTCTGGCCGGAACTATGTCTCAAAAACTCGGCTGAAGTTGAAAAACTCTAGGCGAGAAGTTTCAACGACCGAGTTTGTGCGATAAAACTCTCGACGAGAGGCCCACTGGCTCTCGGCCGAGAGTTTTATTGCGCAAACTCTCGGCCGCAAACTCTCGGCCGAGAGTTTTTAAAACTTTTGCCCGGGAGTTTTCCCGCGCATAAATTGGTTTAAAACTCTCGGCCGAGAGTTTTAAAAATTTCTCGGCCGAGAGTTTTTCTCGGCCGAGAGTTTCTGGTCAACAAAAAACTCAGAAAACTCTGTAGTTTTGAGAAACCTGCAACTTTGGAGGGACAGAACACCTACAAAAACAAAATGTTATATGTCGGACCAAGTACCATTAGATTCGTCTCTAAATCTAGTTTTTGATGATGTGAGATTTATGGAGTTTCATTAAAAAATCCAATTTTTTATTAATTTTTTACTAAACTATGTCACTATGGAATTTCATTGTTCGAAAAATTGCACTGAATGAAAATTCAATAACTTTCAAACGAGGACACCAAAAAATTTAAAAAAATCATAGTGCACTTCCTCTCCCTGTCTACTTCAAAAGGGTACTCTCATTTTTCTTATTGACGATCACATTGAAAAAAAAATCAAAGGATAATAAAATGTACTGAAACATCACTGTTTTTTTGTCTTCGTCCATTTCAAAAAATAATAAAAAATAGTGATTTGATCCGAAAATTACCAAAAAAATAGTCTGTGCACTAGTGCAATATATGCAGATTATGATGCTATGGTTTTTTTCCAAAAAATGAATAACCTTCCCTAAAAAAAGTAAAGGATAAAAAAGTGACTATTTATGTTTGCCTAAAAATTTCAAGTATATGCAGTTAGTAAACAACAAATTTACCCCTCTATATGTCAATATTTTTTTTTTTTTTAAATATCGGTATGGAGGTAAGACAATTCTCTACAATTCTTGTTTTTATGTCAAAGCATAATTTGCGATAAAAATATGAGTTTAGTGGAGTTGAAGTTGAAAAACATAAAAAATTACAATTTTCAACGTCAAAAAAGGGCAAAAAGTGTTTCCCAACTTCACATTTTCACCCCTAACCACACCAAAATATTCAAACAGTACAAGTACTGAGAGAGGCAACTACAACTAATGATGTAGCTAGGAACATTCCCAAAATCAGCACTACATTAGAAGATCATCAAGCAGAACACCAGTTCACTATGGTCGAAATGAAAGGTATGATTGCCGGCCAATCCGTTACAGTTTTAATAGATCCAGTTGCATCTTTAAGTTATATAAGTCCTCAAATGGTAGAAAAATGTAAATTAAAGTCAGAGAAATTTCAACATTCTTGGTTAGTCCAGTTAGCCACAGGTACAAAACGAAAAGTAACTCACAAGTTACCCAAAATATCCATAACTCTGAATGGATACCAAAAAGAATTAAATTTAAATATTTTTCCATTCGGGTCTTATGATGTATTGATAGGGATGGACTCGTTTGAAAAATAGAAGGCTATGATGAATTTTTTAGACAAGACCTTACATTGCATTGATGAAGAGGGAAAAACTGTAATAATCAAATGAAAGCCTAAACCCATATTCGTGAGACAAATTTCATCCCTTCAATTAAACATAATTTCTATGAAAGGGTATCAAGTGTATTATGTGCATGTAGAAGAGTTGGGACAGCAAGCAGAAGAAAATCTGTTAGAAAAATTACCAGTGCTAAGAGAATTTAATGATTTTTTTCCAGATGAAATCCCTCATCTACCCCCCATGAGAGAAATTTATTTTTTGATTGATTTAGTGCCGGGCGAAACTCCAGTTTCTAGAGCCCCATACAAAATGAGCACTCCTAAATTAATGGAGTTAAAAATGCAACTACAAGAGTTGCTGGATAGCGGTTACATTACACCGAGTGTATCCCCCTGGGGAGCACCGATGTTTTTTGTGAAAAATAAAGATGGCACCTTCCATATGTGTATTGATTACCGTCAGTTGAACAAACTGACAATAAAAAACATATATCCACTACCTAGGATAGATGATCTCTTTGACCAAGATAGAAGGGCAACAATGTTTTCCAAGATTGATTTAAGGACTAGTTACCATCAGTTAAGGATTAAAGATGAGGATATCAGCAAAACAACATTCAGAACCCAATATGGACACTATGAATTTTTGGTCCTACCATTTGGGTTGACCAATGCACCCGCCATTTTTATGTGTTTAATGAATAGTGTCTTAAATAAATATATGGACAAGTTTGTACTAGTATTTATTGAAAACATTCTAATTTATTCAAAAATTGAAGTAGAGCATAAAAAACATCTTAGAATTATATTTCAAACTCTCAGGGAAAACAAATTATATGCTAAGTTTAGCAAGTGTGAATTTTTGAAAGACAAATTTCAATACTTAGGAAATATAATTTCAGAACAAGGGCTGGTTGTAGACCCAGAAAAGTTAAAAGAAATCAAAGAGTAGCCTGTACCTACTGATGTATTAGCTGTAAGATCCTTTATGGGAATTTCAGGATACTACCAGAGTTTTGTAGAGAAATTTTTAGCCTTAGCATACCCCATTGCTTCCTTCCAAAGGAAAGGAGTAAAGTTTTAATGGACTGAGAAGTGTTAGAATAACTTTTAAGAGTTAAAACTAGAAATTACTACAACACCTATCCTAAAGATTGCTAACCCAGATATGGAATTTGTGGTATGCACATATGCTTGTGGAGAAGGATTAGGGCAGAGTACTATTGCAAGAAAATTTTGTTATAGCCTATGACTCTAGAAAACTTAAGAAGCATGAACAGAATTATAGTGTTTATGAACTTGAGTTAGCTGCTCTAATACATGTTCTCAAGATGTGGAGACATTACCTTCTAGGAAATAAAATTGTGTTGATGACAGATCACATTAGCCTAAAGTATTTCTTCACTCAACCAGAATTGAATGCTAGGAAATCTAGGTGGTTGTCTTTCGTGAGTGAATTAGACATGGAAATAAAACACATCAAAGGTAAAGAACATACCATTGCAGATGCCTTAACCATAGATTCTTGGCAAAGTATGAATAACATTGGAAGCAATGTCAACTTTGACTTGGAGAGACTAGTTCAAAGGGTAGTAGATCAAGACCAAAACTATGAAAAACTTCAGACTCAAATATTGAAAAAAATAAATGAAAGGGTATACACAAATTCATAATGGTTGATTTGTGACAGAGATATCTTGTTCATTCCTAATGTAGACTCTTTAAAGAAGGGAATTCTAGATGAATATCATAAAAATCCATATTATGCACATCCTGGATACCAGAAATTACACACAGCCTTGAGAAAGAATTTATTTTGGCCTGGAATGAAAAGAGATGTAGCAAGTTACTTGGCTAGATGCACTGAATGTCAAAAGGTAAAAGTTGAACATCAGCATCTACAGTGGTCGCTGAATCGATTACCTATTTCAAAATGCAAATGGGAAATTGTTTCTATAGACTTTATCACTGGTTTACCAAGAACCAAATATCAGCATGAGTCACTGATGGTTGTACTGGATACTTTAACTAAATCTGCTCATTTTGTACCTGTTCAGTCTACCTTTGGGACAGCCCAAGTAGCAAATGTGTTTATGAAAGAGATTGTAAGGCTACATGGGGTTCCTAAAAATATAATTTCAGACAGAGATGCCAAATTTACTGCAACCTTTTGGACTATCTTGTTTGCAGGCATGGGCACTAAATTAAATTTTAGTACTGCCTACCACCCCCAAAATGATGGCCAAACCGAAAGAAAAAACCAAATTCTGGAGGATATGTTAAGGATGTATGTTATGGATAGGCCAACCAAGTGTGAAAACTATTTACACTTAGTAGAATTTGCCTACAACAACAGCTACCAAAATTCCATAAAGATGAGTCCGTTTGAAGCAATTTATGGCAGGAAGTGCCATACACCCTTAAGTTGGAGTCAACCTTAAGATAAACTGATAATTGGACCTAAAGCTTTGCAAGAAATGGAAAAAGTGGTAAAACAGATTCAGAAAAATATCAAGATAGCCTAGGATAGATAGAAAAGTTATGCAGACAAAAAGCGAGTTCACCAAGAATTCATTGTGGGTGATCATGTATATCCGAGGATTAAGCCTAAGAATAACACTTTGCACACTAGAAGTTGTGAAAAATTATCTCCATGATATTGTGGACCATTTGAAGTGTTGGAAAGAGTGGGTCCAGTGGCCTATAAATTGGTCTTACCCATTCATATTAAGGTTCATGATGTGTTTCATGTTTTTTTATAAAAAAAGTATGTACATGATTCTTCTCACGTTATTGATTGGAATGTGATTCAGGTGGAACTAGAAGGGGAGTTTCTACCAGAGCCGCTTCAAATCTTGGAGTGATAAGAAATTCAACTTCGGAATCAAAAAATAGCTGACATAAAAGTGCAGTGGAGGAACTTTACACCCGAAGAGGATACTTGGGAACGAGAAGTTGAGATGATGGAAAAATATCCCTCATTGTTTACACAGTGAACTAGTTAATTATTTTGTCAACACCGAGGACAGTGTTTGTTTATAGAGGGGAAATATGTAATACCCCTCATTTCTATCCTTTTTAATTGACAATTAAATAATTCCAAAGGGGAAGTGGACCCCAGAGGATAACTAGTGTATGGATTTATTTTATTTTTAATTAATAAATATAAATGGAAAAGTTATGTGTGTAATGACTAGATTGAGAATTGAGATCTGAAACCTAAATCCATGAGGATGTGGATAAGGTGATGAGACTTTCACACACCTTCTAGAAATCCTTAGAAGGAATGTTAAAAAGATTATATTTGGAGATAAACATCTAATTTCCACAATGAAGAGGAAAGTAATTGGGAAGAGGAAAAAAAAGATGGAAAAGAGGAAAAGACATCTTTAAACTACCTCAATGAGGGAAAGTCTAGGCAAAACAGGAAGAAAAGCATCCTGAAATTTCTGGACACAGCAATTGGAAACAAGCTTGGGAAAGCAGAACTTAAATAAGCTACTCCAAGATCAACAAAGGGTTGTCTATCACTCGGAGCTAAAAGCTTTGCTCGGGGATGAGTTGCAGAGAGAGAACTCTATGGTTGGGAGGAACTAGTCAAAGCAATTGATATGCAGACCAAAATAACATGTTTCTAATTGATATATATATATATTTCTTATATGTGTTACATGATATCTGCTTAAGTAATTGTTAAGAATCATATGTATGTAATATATGAAGGTGGTTTCAGTTAGAAATTGAGGGAACTACTTAATTAAATTGTGGATTAGTGCAGTAAAGTTGTAGGAGAACATACATTTAATAGATGTTGTTATAGTAGTAACACAGAAATCTGCATGGTTGTATGCGTAAAAATTTGAGTTAGCTCTAGAAACCAGAATGTCTAAATCTGAGTACAAATTTAAATCTGGAGTTAGGCAATCTAACTGAAACTTCTACTATTCCTATTAAGGAAATGTACTGGTTATTATCATAGAAAGGAAATGCATTTAACATATATTTCAACTTACAGATCTGAGAAACATGCTCAATAGGGTAAACCATTTAAATAAATGCATGTAACTGATTCATTTCTATCTTTATAAAAATCAGATGCAAATATGAAATAAGCATGATTATTGAGATCGATATATATACAAATTATAAATATATCTGAATAAATTTTGGTTTAATCATTTCCAACTAAACTAGCAGTAAATAGAATAATATAATTGGATACCTGTTAGAAGAAAATCTAACTACGATGTTAACATTTTGTACTATACAGAGTTTATAGACATACTGGTCTACATATTAATCTGTAAATTAAAATCCATAGGAATTGTGTATGATAAAAATGAATACTGGTAAAAGCTAATTCCAAAGAGACTTTTATAATTGCACTCTATGTAGAAACAGGGAAATAGTTGTTGGATTCATTATTCTAAAGTTCATATTATCATAGTTAACTAATTTAAATAAGGTGAATATAATGATACAGTGAAGGAAGGTATAAATATGTGAATTAGAAATCAAATATAAATAACACTACTGTTGAATTTGAGATGCATATAGAGTTTTATAATAACCTAGAAACTAGTAGATGAAATTAACTAACAATTAATTTCCTGGAATAATTATCATTTAGATGAATGGAGAATAGTACATTTAATTATATTAAAATCATACATATACACTGTACATTATGTTCATCATAAGATAAACTTCTTCATTTCAATGACCAAGAATTTCGCATAAGAGAAAAAGATAGGCACAGTGTTTCTGAATGATTAAAATTTGTGAAGAAGAATAATACAGTTTGGTTGGGAGATTTGTAAACCCAACCCTGTTCAATTATATTACAATATTAATTAATTATAACTACAGTGAGATATTGCTTGCTAAATTTATTGCTAATTTCAAATATAGATCATGGAAGTTTGGAAATATGGCCAATGTGGCCAACAATCATGAGTATGTTGATACCAACCTGTATAAAATGAATTTTGTGTCAATAAAAGGCGTGGACTGAATAATATGATTTCTAGAAAACCAACAAAAACACCAGAGTACAGATATACCTGTGTACACCAAGAAAACTGAAGTAGCTATGTTAAATGCAATAAAAATTGTAGTAATGATAGTTAGAAGAAACAGAATATAGAGGGTAAGAGGGATACCTTCCATAGGTTTGGTCTTCACAGAAAAGCCCACCTGCCGTCCATAGAAATTGAACATAAAGGTGAGATTCAGTATTATAAATGAAACTAGAAGGTAAAGAAAAGAGAAAACGTATAAGTTAGGAACTAACATTTTAAATCTTACCTATGAAAACCATTTGAGGTGACACACCACTAGATATAGTAGTAAGATCGAAATACCTTCCTCTGGAGACATTCTAAAGGAACATTGAAAATATATGAGGAATATGAAATGGGTCGACCCATTTGCAGTGGGTCTCCCTTAAACCATCCTAAATAGACCAGATTAAAATGCTGGAAAATTGAGGGAAATAATTATAAATCGTGACAAAAAAAACCAAAATTCACATATCCCAGTAAGCATACAATAGAAAAATTTGAGATACTGCCCATGAGTCCAAGAAATCTAATTTTAATTTCACTCAAAATATAATTACCAAAGAGAAATGAAAAACCAGTGCCACAAGTATGAAAATAAATAACACAGAGACGACATTTTAAAATCACAGTGAGAGTCTCATCATAAACTATAATGAATAACATGAATCCCTAACTATTAATGAAACTAAGAATTCAAGAAACGATTTCTTAGTGCTATCATGTATAGTGGAATGGCAAAGAAATCGAAAAGACAATATCATTGCAACCAAACTAAAATTAATTAAGGGCAAGAGACAAAATCAATTACCTGGATAAAAAATCGAGATCATGTAGAGAAATTTCTTTCCAGTTCGTGAGTTTTTTCCAGACGAAGATGAATGGAGGTGTAGAAAAATTCTTTGATAAACTGCAAAAATAACATTAGCAACTAAATTTGAATACAAAATAAACCGCTTGATATATCCCTTAGAAAACACTAGAGGACGTAACATCTCCATTTTCCACGTGGGTTAAGATGGAGGGGTAGAAGCTGGGTAGGTGAGATGGG
Organism: Pinus albicaulis; assembly: GCA_034641835.2. Lineage (NCBI taxonomy): Eukaryota > Viridiplantae > Streptophyta > Pinopsida > Pinales > Pinaceae > Pinus > Pinus albicaulis. The sequence goes on from CM076580.1 coordinate 1,610,240,604, forward strand.
CTCAGAAACCAAGATCAGTTTCTGTCAATAGGATAGAAAATATCACGAAGTATATAGGATTCCATGGGGCTACAATGTAATCCTAGTGGGGCCACAATGTAATCCTAGCCGACCTAACAATAACAATGTAAGGGCACAATAATAGCAATATTGGGGTTAGAGGGGGCTACAATAATAACAATAAAGAGGCTACACTAATAAAAATAAGGGGATAAACTAGTAATATATGGACCTAACATGACCCTATCCTTCAAAAAAGTGTTGTCCTCAATGCTTGAATAGCTCTAGGTGCTTCAAGCATAAAATTCTCATGCTCCCATGTGGAATCCTCCGTGGGTAATTTCTTCCACTTGATGAGATACTCTGAAATTGATCGATTTCGTAGCTGTCGAGTTCTTGTTTCCATGAACACTTCAGGTTCCAATATGATTTTTCCTTCCTCTTCGAGTTCTGGCAATATTGTTTGAACTAGAAGATTTTCACCTATAACCTTCTTTAAGCATGAAACATGGAAAATTGGATGCACTTGCGAAGAAGTAGGAAGCTCCAATTTTTATGCCATAGTACCAATATTTTGCAGCACCTTGTACGAACCATAAACTTACTTTGGTGATAGTTTATTATCCTTCTTAAGTTTCTTGAGAGACATTTGTTTGTATGGTTGTAGCCGAAAAAATACCTAGTCTCCTACATCAAAACTTCTCTCGCTGCGATGTTAATCTGCATATTGTTTCATTCGATTTTGTGCCAAATTTAGGTTATTCTTTAAGAGTTGGAGAACTTCTTGTTGATGCTCGATGTGTTCTTCCACTTCTTGAACCTTATAATTTTCTCTTAAATATGATGTGATGGACGGTGGATGATATCCATAAAGTGCCATAAATGGGGTCATTTTTGCTGTGGTATGGAAGGAAGTGTTATATCACCATTCAGCGAGAGGTAACCACTTGAACCTTTGTGTTTTTTTATCAGATACAAAACAACAAAGTTATCCTTCCAAAAATTTATTCACTACCTCATTTTGACAATCGGATTGAGGATGATAAGATGAGCTATGAGCTAATTGAGTACCCAAACAAGAAAATAACTCTATCCAAAAAGTTACAGTAAAAATGGGATCTCTGTCTCTCACAATAACCTTTGGGTTTCCATGTAGCTTTTGAATTGTTTCCATAAATGTAGTAGCAACTGTACTTTCTTTAAATGGATGAGATAATGCACAAAAGTGTGCATACTTGGTAATTCTATCAACTACCACCATGATGACACTCTTTCCTTCAGGCTTAGGTAAACCTGTGACAGAATCCATTGAAATTTCCTCCCAACATTGACTTGGAATGGATAAAGGTTGTAGAATACCAGAGGTCTTAATTGTCTCAACTTTATTTTGTTGGTAAACCAAACATTCCGCCACAAACTTTTGAATATCAGATTTAAGGCCATCCCAAAAAAATTATTTCTTCACCCTGTGGTAACTTTTTAAAAATCCTGAGTTTCCTCCTAAAGGAGAAGTGTGAAATTCCAAAAGAATATTTTGTTTTAGTTGGGAATTCCTACAAGGATATAAGCGATCTTTGTACCATAAGGAATCATTTTTCCAAATAAGTGTATCAGATGTACTAGGATATTGCTGCAGCTTTTAAATGAGTGTCCACACTTCTTCATCCCTCTTACATTCATCCGTTGCTTCATTTATCCAATCTGGTTGGATAATGGAAATGGCACAGAGCAATTCTTCTGTAATATCATGTTTCGAGGATATCTCTAAAACACGACAAACTCCAACCAGAGATAGACTGGGAGGGAATTTACCGGATATTACACCTATGAAAGAGGATGATATCTAGAGGTTATCTATCCCTTTCTAGACTCTATCTGTATAGCTTCATGAATAATCCCACTCAAAAGCTCGGATACCACTGTAACATCCCGAAAATAGATTTATCAGCAAATCATGCCTGAAAAATTCATTCTTCAGGGATGTGTGCTTAAAATATCATAAAATTTGTTTAAAAACACTCAAAAACCCACTCCAAATACTGCAGAAATTTTTACTCAGCTTTTATGGGAAAAAAGGTGGGGAAAAGTGAGGATTTTGGCCCTAAAATGAGTCTATAGGAGCATCTGCATAACATTAAGGGTCAATATTCTGTAATATGTTATATAAGGTCAATAGGGATGTGCATGTATAATTTCAGCAAAAACAAAGGCGTTTTACTAAGTGAAACAGTTCCTCCTTCCTCACTAGTCAAGAAAAACCCTGATTTCCCATGACTTTGAGTATACAGAAATTTACTGAAGCAAGGGCAGAATATTTTATAAAGGTATAAGATGTAAAATATTATTAAAAAATATAGAATTATTTTAGGAACAGGTCATAGGCATTAATAAAGGTTAAACAACAGTTTTACATAGAAAATCCCTCAAGATTGAGGTGCTGCAAGACAAGAGAATGACCCAGAAACCCTTCAACATTTTCTCTAGGAGGCTGAAACTTATTTTTATTATATTACAGATATGAAATTGATAAATACATGTAAATATATATCTATAGTGAAACAAAATGCCCAAAGGGCTCTTTATTACATTCCCCTTGGGAATTTTAGCAATACATGAAAATGCCAGAGTAGCTGGGCAGCTACGGCAACTCTGGAACTAGAAATATATAGAGAAGGCTGAATAATATGAAAATATCTGAATTAAACCTCCTCCAATGTATCTCCAAAGTGGAAGGCTGATCCTTACACTTGAGATCCCACCCTCCAATCAATCTGCAAAACCCCGCAGTAAATGCATTATGAAAATAACGCAACTATTGGAGACAAATGCGCAGTAGGGGCAAGAATATGTGTTGTCCTGATGCCAAGGTCTATAAATAAGCTCTCAATCTTCCAAAATTATCCTCCAAAGGCAAGAAAGACTCCCCCTTTGAAAAACAGGCAATGGAAGTGGTGTTGTGGAGTCTCCACGGCAACACCCTATAACACAGTATTATGTTGTTGCAGAAATAACGCTATCCTGGAGGATGATGCTTCGGTCTTGAACCAAAATAATAATGGGACAACCTCACCCGAGTAGGCACTTGAAGTCCCCCAGGGCTGAGGGTGATATCTCCGAACGAAGACACTCGGTGCACTAAACAGTGCTGCAGACTAGCTAAACAACCAACATGCTCAAGAAGTCTAAATGACCATCTCAATATCATAAACATATGCATGAATGGAAATATTTATCCTCCCCTCCATTTATATAGAAATTTGAGACTCCTCATGGGCCCTTCCTCTAGAAGCTTCCCTCCTATGTAGTGCTTTCGAACTCATACCTTGCGCTGCTTGACTTGGTCAAACATCTTTGGAAATATCTCCTTTCAAACATGAGGGTGTGAAATCTGGTTCCATGGCTGATCCCTTTTCATACTAGAGGGATTTTATTTATGTTTTTATTATCTTTGGGCCTCCTTACCCAATTATTCATCTCCTAAATGAGTTTAGACAAAATTTAATGTTTCAATTTATTGAAGAAAAATTTGGAACATTATAGTCCTCCCCTCCCAAATTTTGCTTGTCCCCAAGAAACTGCAAGGATAGAATTGAAGAATCTCCACTCAAGGCATGGAGTCTGGAATATAATGAGGAACATCTCCCTCATGTGGATCCTCCATCCCCAAGAAATCATCCAAACGAAATGAGCCACCTCCCAACAAGGCAACTCCTGAAAATATCCTTCTACCTCAAGCTCTGGTAATGAAGGTGGGCTGAAAATCTAAACTTGGCAATCATCATAGCTTACCCCATGCTGCCCTTCTCTCCACTCATGACAAGTGTAGAGTGTATGTTTATCCTAGGCTGGAAAATTATTGCCCTCCAATGGCAAAGTGAAGAATAATCCTCCAAATAAGGCTCCTCCAACAATGAAGAACAAGCTGGCCCAAAAAAATCCATCCATGAAGAATAGGACATGGTCATCATGGAACATCCTAATGAGAGGTTTGCTAAAGGTTTTACTTGATGATACATGATGCAAAAAATTTCTCACAAGGGTACAGCGCAGTCTCATCCACTGCAACTTTAGAAAATTACATGGCAAGCAATCAAGCACTTGCCCATGGCTGTACAATGGATGAATATCAATATTATGGCCCACCTCAAAAGAGAATAAATATTTGGCTGTGGTGGCCATATCTCCTCTCATGCTCCCATTAGAACATGTAGTGCAGAAATTGTGAGAATTCTTCCCACTCATAGACACATCTAGCTCATGTGTCTCCCTCATAATCAAGCCTCCCATACAAATCTGATCTATATCAGCAAATGAAGACATGATCAACAACAAAATGAAGAAAATTCTAAAGGTTAGAAGTGATGCAAGAAGGTACCAACAACTTTCCCAATAGTGACATCGCAGTTTTGCAAGTTGCTTCTTGATAAAAGTACATGGAAAAATGTTTCTTTTTACATGGTTAATCATGCATGTATTTATATTATACATGCTATAGTGCAGCAACTGAACATACATGTGGTGATAAAACATTTTCCCAAGGCTACAAAAGAGATGGCTTCCTCCATCATGTAGATTGGTCCAATGCAATTCGTGGAGCAATTTGGAAAGCTTGCCCTCTTGTGAAGCAATGCACTGGATAAGAATGGTAAGAGTGTGAAAATCAATGAATGTATAAACAAAATTATTACCATATGCTGGAAGTAAGATGGTAAATGGGTACATACATGAGTCCTTCATAGTGTTTTGGCATGCTATGAAGAAGAATGAACCATGTGCTGCAAAATGATAATCCTCCTTATGCTTGAAAACCCAAGTCAAGAAGAATATGGCATAGATGTCTCTGTCATCATTACCTCCTCTTTGTTCATCAAGTGCAAAAAATATGAAGTGATCCTGGGACCTATGGGTTATGGATCCACCATATCTCTGTTGGGCACACTTCATCCATAAGTCTTTACTCCAGGGTGACAACGTTGTGAGCTTATGCAAATAAGCTCCTGTCAATACACAACTATGTTCTTTGACATGATCCTTGTCAAAGATTCTTCCAATAATGCTGCAACAAATATGGAATACCTCCCAAGATGGAAGTGCTTCCCAATCATCATCAAATACCAAGGAGATATTGCCATACCCTCCTCCTGCAACATCATAAAAAGTGTGAGAGAAAATATTCCCTTGATCTCCTAAGAAAAGCAACAAAGTATTTTGCTGCCTCCTCATACTTCCATCATACAACTCATGTGATGAAGACACATCAACATCCTGCATCCCTTCTCTATGCTACTCAATGATGCAAGTATCCTGCCTCTTACTCTTAAGAAGAGTGTTTTCCAAGTGATGGCCAAAATCCTTCAAGAGTAACCAGCGCAGCCAAGCCTCCTACTCCCCAGTATCATAGATCTGCAGGTAGCCCCCTAGCTCCTTGCTCATCAACCACATCCACTCAATCACTTGTGGATGCCTCCTTCTTTTCCTCATCCTGGTACTCCTCCCATGAGGGCTACCATCCTCCCAAATCAAATTATTGTCTTTGCACTTTATGGGATTATGAAATGTAAGCTTCTCAAGGATCAATGAGACCCTATCAAGAATCAAATAGGTGGTAGGAAAAAACCTCCCATCATGATGTGTATGGCTCAAGGGATGTCCAACACAAGCATGAGAGATGTTATCCATCCTAATATTTCCTCCATCTTCTATCTTCTCTTGTGAGAAGGGAACAAAAGCATTGCATTCCATGGTGTGTCGAAGTGCATCTCCAATGATATCTCTCCTTGAGACCTCCCTTTCATCCATAGTCTTCCAAAACCAATGAGGTCTTGGATCTGAAAGTAGAAGTTCCTCTTTGAGATGAGAAGAGCTCATTGAGAAAGTGTCATCTTGAAGGGAGAAAAGGTTTCTCACTCAAAGATGTCTACCATCAATCTTTAAGGCTTCAAACCCCAACCTCCAATGTGATGTACAATCCAAAAATGACTCATGAGAATGATGGTTTGATTCCTTCTTGAGTGTTTCCATGTTGCAAGGTGTAGTGCAACCAAGATGCTCTATAGTAGCAATGAGATTTGACTCTTGGTCATGCAAAAGTAAATATCCACATTGATCAAAAGAATTTGCTGCAACAATGGAATGTGGAAATCTTTTCATACCTTGATGTGCATTTGGAACTTCTTCTAGGGCTACAAGAGTCCCTTCCTCAAAAGTGTTGGTTGCCCCAACTTTTGATGCATGTGGCCGCTCTTCCACGAGGGTGACAACATTATCACAAGCCTCCTCAAGAGGTGATGTGATCTCTTCTTTCTTTGCTCTTTCTCCATCAAAGGTTTGGATCAACCCTTGAGTGAACTCTGCAAAAGTCTCCACCCTTGCATGGCTCAAGTGGCTGCACCACCAATCATAGGCTTCACCCTCCAAGTGCAGCGCTGATATTTCAACATCTTCTTTCCCTGCTATAGGATGTAGTAGGAAAACTGCCTCCAACTTCCTCACCCAAGTTCTTGCATTAGATGACCCATCAAAGGTAGACAACAAAAATCTATTGCCTTTTATTTCTTTTCTAGTGCATGGCCTCTTCTCTTCCTTCAGCTAGATGAAATGAGGAAAACATAGAGTCTCCCTGAAGGCTCTAGGTTGAGATCTATACTGAACAAGGTAATCACTGAGAATCTGATGATCCAAATATCTTCCCTGCTCAATATCTTCTTCTTGATGAGAATAGGAAGTGCATGGTACTTCCTCTTTTTTTTTCTCAATCTTCTTGACCTCCTCAAAGGTGGATGCATTTCCTCTGGATCTGAAAATAGATGAGAATAAACTCATATTTTTCAATGTTCTGATCTTCTTGGGCTTAGACTCACTGGGATCAGTGGATCTCTCATACATGGGAAAAGGTGACCTCCCAGTGATATGCTGCAACTTTGAACTCTCCGTGCTAGATACCCCATTGTTCCATTCACTTTCATCCTGCCTAAGATAACAATAATCTTTGAAAGGAAAAGCTACTCTAAAGTCTTCCCCCATGGACTGCCATTTACGGAAATAGTCTCCAAAGGGTATATGATCATGTTGCCTCCCTTTCTCACTCGGTACTGGAGGTAAGAATGTAGGCATTATGATCCTGGATGGCCTACTGAAGGCTGGCTAATGTGGGTCACACTATTTTTAAATCCCCATAGCTCCACAAGCTGAGCTAGAACTATGCTCTGATACCACTGTAATATCTCGTTTCGAGGATATCTCTAAAACACGACAAACTCCAATCAGAGATAGACTGGGAGGGAATTTACCAGATATTATACCTCTGAAATATGACAATATTTGGAGGCTATCTGGCCCTTTCCATAATATTTCTATATAGATGCTTGAAGAATCCCACTCAAAAGCTTGGATACCATTGTAATATCCCAAAAATGGATTTATCAGTAAATAAAGCCTGAAAAATGTATTATTCACGAATTTGTGCTTCATATATCATAAATTTTTTTTAAAAACACTCAGAAACCCTCTCCAAATACTGCAGCAACTTTTACTCAGCTTTTATGGGCAAAAAGGTGGGGAAAAGTGAGGATTTTGGACCTAAAATGAGTGTGTAAGAAAATATGCGTAACATTAAGGATCAAGGTTATGGAATATGTTATATTAGGTCAATAGAGATATTCATGTCAAATTTAAGAAAAAAAAAGGTGTTTTACTAAGTTAAACAGTTCCTCCTTCTCGACTAGTCAAGAAAAACCCTGATTTCCCATGACTTTGAGTATGCAGAAATTTAATGAAGAAAGGGAAGCGTATTTTATAAAGGTATAAGATGTAAAAAAGTATGAAAAAATAAATAATTAGTTTAGGAATAGGTCATAGACATTAAGAAAGGTTAAACAACAGTTTTACATAGAAAATCCCTTAAGATTGAGATGTTGCAAGACAAGAGAATGACCCAGAAACCCTTCAGAGTTTTCTCCAGGAGGCTGAAGATTATTTTTATTATATTACAGATCTTCAACTGATAAATACATGAAAATAGAGATCTATAATGAAACAAAATGCCCAAAGGGCTCTTTATTACATTCCCCTTGGGAATTTGAGGAATACATGAAAATGCCGGAGTAGCTGGGAAGCTACGGCAACTCTGAAACTAGAAATATATATAGAATGCTGAATAAGATGAAAATATATGAAGTAAACCTCCTCCAATGGATCTCCAAAGTGGAAGGCTGATCCTTACACTTGAGATCCCACCCTCCAATCAATCTGCAAAACCCCGCAGGAAATGCATTATGAAAACAACGCAACTATTGGAGAAAAATGCGCAGTAGGGGAAAGAATATGTGTTGTTCTGATGCAAAGATCTATATATAAGCTCTCAAGCTTCCAAACTGATCCTCCAAAGGCAAGAAAGACTCCCCCTCTGAAAAACAGGCAATGGAAGTGGTGTTGTGGAGTCTCCACGGCAACACCCTACAACATAGTATTATGTTGTTGCAACAATAACACTGTCCTGGAGGATGATGCTTCGGTCTTGAACCAAAATAATAATAGGACAACCTCACCTGAGTAGGCACTTGAATTCCCCCGGGGCTGAGGGTGAGATCTCCGAACGGAGACACTCGGTGCACTAAACAGTGCTGCAGACTAGTTAAACAACCAGCATGCTCAAGAAGTCTAAATGACCATCTCAATATCATAAAAATATGCATGAATGGAAATAGCTCTCCTCCCCTCCATTTATATAGCAATTGGAGACTCCTCATGGGCCCTTCCTCTAGAAGCTTCCCTCCTATGTAGTTCTTTCCAACTCATACCCTATGCTGCTTGACTTGGTCAAACCTCTTTGGAAATATCTCCTTTCAAACATGAGGGTGTGAAATCTGGTTCCATGGCTGATCCCTTTTCATAATAGAGGGATTTTATTTATGTTTTTATTATCTTTGGGCCTCCTTACCCAATTATTCATCTCCTAAATGAGTTTAGACAAAATTTATTGTTGCAATTTATTGAAGAAAAATTTGGAACATTACAGTCGTTGATCCAACCACTACACCAAAATCTGGAACTGTTAGTGAGCGTGAAATCCCAGGGTGTTAAGGGTGGGGTATTAAGGCCGACCGGAGCATCTCGGGATGGGGACCCTCGCGCAGTCCCCCAATTACGCAGACCCTAGCAACGTGGTAGGGCCCACCAGACCCTCAACAGGGAGGTTGCCCTAACCAGGGATATTATAGCCCACCATGCTCCACAAGTCTTGACCTCGAGACCTCGGCTCTGATACCACATTGATCGAACCACTACACCAAAATCTCGAACTGTTAGTGAGGGCGCCATCACAGGGTGTTAAGGGTGGGGTCTTAAGGCACACCGGAGCATCTCGAGATGGGGACCCTCATGAAGTACCCCAATTACGTAGACTTTGGCAACGTGGTAGGGCCCACTGGACCCTCAACAGCGGGGCTGCCCTAAACAGGGATATTATAGCTTCCAGCTCTTCATTTTTTCTTGAGAGTGCATCTGCAACAACATTTAGCTTCCATTTTTTGTAGATTATTTGAAGGTCATAACCCAACATCTTTGTGACCCATTTTTGCTACTCTTATGAAGATATTATTTGTTCCAAAAAGTGTTTAAGACTATCATGATCATTTTTTACCTCGAAGTGTCTTCCCATTAGGTAAGGTCACCATTTCTTTAGTGCATGTAGTATTTCTAACATTTCCTTCTCATAAATAACTTTCTGTAAATACTTTCCTTTGATTGGATGACTTTAAAAAGTAATGGGTCTTCCTTCTTGCATTAAAACAGCACCAATTTGATTTCCTGAGGCATCACATTCCACAATAAAGGTTTTTGTGAAGTCTGGCATAGCTAAGACTGGTGGTAGGCACATTGCCTCTTTAAAATGTTCAAAGGCCTTAGTTTCTTCAGGAGTCCATGAAAATGCATCTTTCTTCAATAATGTTGTTAGAGGTGCTGCTATTCTCCCATAATTATTAACAAAATTCTAATAATACCCTCTTAAACTGAGAAATCCTCACGACTCCTTTATAGTTGTGGGAACTTTCCATTCCTTAATGGCTTTAATTTTGTTAGGGTCTACCTTAACACCCTCATGAGATACAATATGACCCCGATACTCCACCTCTTGTACTCCAAAGAAACACTTGGATGATTTTCCATATAATTGTTTCTCTTGCAATAGTTTGAGCATGTTGTCAACATGTTGAACATGATCCTTCCAAGACCTGTTGTAGATTACTATATCATCAAAAAATACTAGCACAAATTTTCTAAGGAAGGGTTTGAAAATGGAATTCATCAACCCTTGAAAATGTAGAAGGTGCATTGGTAAGGCAAAAAGTCATGACCAAAAATTCATAATGACCCTCATGAGTTCGAAATCTTGTTTTCAGAATCGCTTCAGTATTCATTCTAATTTGATGATATCCTAAACGAAGATCCAACTTGGTAAAATAAATTGCTCCATGTAATTCATCCAATGATTCATCAATCATAGGAATAGGAAATTGATCTTTAATGGTGAGTTTATTGAGCTCCCTATAATCTGGACACATGCGCCATGATCCATCCTTCTTGTGCAACAATACTACTGGAGCAGAGAAGGAACTTTGACCAGGTTTAATTATACCATCCTCTAACATTTCTACAATCATACATTCAATTTCACTCTTTTGGACATAAGGATATCTATAAGGCCTGATGTTTGGAGGAACACTTCCTAGAATCAAATGAATAGCATGAACATGATCACCAATAGGTGGGAGTCCTTTGGGAGTTTCAAACACCTTGGAATGATTTTCCAATACTTTTTGGAGATCTATAGAAATAGATGATTTTGATGTTGGAACTTCTAGTGAGCATACTTGTGCAATTACGCCTCATTGTTCTTTCTTCAGAAGCTTTTTCATGACATTATAACTTATTATATTTCACAGATTCCCTTTGATACCCCTTAATTCGACTTCCTTTCCTTATGAAAAAAATTTCAAGATAAGCTCTTGAAAATTGAAAGCTAACGTCCCCAGAGATTTTAACCATTGTACCCCTAGTACAACATCAGCACCTCCCATATGAATGGAAAGCATTGGACTATTCAATACATATTCCCCCATGGTTAGCTTGATATTCTAGCATTTTCCAGAGAAATTTATAGTTCCTCCATTTGCAACCATCACTTGACATTCCGGTGCTAGGTATACGAAACAATTCAATTCCTTGGCTACTTTACAATGAATAAAATTATGGGTACTACCTAAATCAATCAACATTATTACCTTTTTCTTCTTGATATGTACTTCTATATTGAGATTTTTGGGAGTGGTAATTCCTTCCAATGCATTACACGATATGGTCAGACTCATTTCTTCCTCTTCTAGGGTTGGTTCCTGGTGTATATCCTCTTCTTGTTCATTTTCTTCTTCCTCTTCAAAATCTATGTAAACTAATTTCTTCTCAGCACACTTATGACATTTAGTGTATTTTCTATCACAACAGTAGCAAAGCCCTTTTGCTCTTTCGTCTTGAACTTTTTGTGGTGTCAACCTTGTAGGTTGTGGAAATATAGGAGTAGCAACACTTCCCTCTTTATAGAAGTGAGTGGTAGGCTTCCTTGTTTCCATAATTTTACATTCTATTTTTCTTTCCAACCTGAATGCCTTCTCCAATGAATCATGTTCCAAAACGCGAACTTCATGTTGGATGTTATACTTTAAAATACCTGTTGAGCCCCAAAGATGTCCTTCCCCTTCACCAAATTTCACTTCATTTCCTTTGTCCCTTATCAATTATAGGCTTAAATGGTCAATAGGATTGGTTAAAGACACTTTAGGAATGTATACAATGACTAACTTGCTATATTTTCATGGTTTTGTTGTTGTAGTAATTTTTTACTAGACTCAGCTGCAGAATGCAGCCATTCTGTAGCTAGTCGCCTATTCTGAAGCTATCGTCATGTTCTCATAGGCTACAGGTGTCACTTTAGAGAAAAATGCATATGGTTTAATTCCACAATGCTCCCAGATCATTTATTTCTCTCTACGAATTCTGAGCAAGAATCTACAGGTGGTTATGCGCGTGGAAGAGATGAAAGCTAAGAAGCAGATTCCTACTGAGACAGGGACTCTACATATGTCTCCAGCAAAGTACGAGGCTTCCATAAGAGTTCTAATTTAATTTTGATTGAAAAAGACACTTGTTCCTGTTTATTCTCAAGGGTAGTTATGTATTTCTTTTATAAGAATGACTTAGGAGACCGAGGGATAGTTCGCTAGATTGATGTTTTGTTGCTAGATCTCAAAAGACCGTAATACTCTGTTTTTGAAATACTTTTCCTTTAATGAAAGAAGCACCACTTTATTGCAAGATTTGAGGCAATATTGAGGATATTTGTATGCCAATCCGGTGGTAGAGGGCCCCTACTGCCCGAGAAGCTTTGTGAACATTGTTTACATAAGTAACTTTAGCCTTGTTGCATTCCTAGTTTAAGCAATTTTCTGAACTTTGTGTTTTATACTCACTTGCATTGGATGCTACAGTCTAGTCTTGTTCTTACAAATTATTCCAAAATATCACTAATCTTGAATGAGATATAACTTTAGTATTTTAGGAATTAGTTACCTTTTTATGAACTTTACGTTTTTGTGCTCAATTACATCAATTGTTAAAACTAGACTTTTTCTTCCGAATTGTTCCAAAATATCACTAATACTGAACGAGATAGGGTTGTAATATTTTAGAGACTACTTGCATTATAAGTGTAGTTGTAATACTCTGGAGATTAATGGTGCGCTAGTTTAGTTTCTGTTCACTGTATTTCAAGTTAGACTAATGGCACTCTAGTTCAGTTTCTCTTCACTGTATTTCAAGTTAGGATAATGGCATTCTAGTATAGTTGTGGTCACTGTATTTCAAGTTTGAATGATTGCATTTTAGTTCAACTTTATCTATTGTATTTTTAGTTTTATTAGTTAGTTGTATGCTAGTTTTGTTCCATTAGACTTCAAGGCCTTCATTATTTACAAACTACTCTTGTTATTAATCTCTTCCAACACATCATCATATGGACAGGAATTAGTGATATCAGTTCAAGGCTTTGACTGTTCTGCAATATCTTATAATTTTACAAATAGCCTTTTCCAAAACTATTCCAAAATATTTCTAACTTTCGAATGAGGCTTAGTATTGACAATTTGAGTTGCAGAATGGATTAATTTCAGTGTCATAGGTTAATTTAGAGTAGAATTCCTTACTATGCTACAAATAATATTTTCCAATTGTGTTCCAATAAATTTCTAACCATGGATGAGATTTTTGTGATATTGTAAGTCATTGTTTACTTAGAAGAACCTCATTGAATTAAACTTATCCTTTTCTCAAAATATTCCAACATATTTCTAATGAATGAATGGGACTGAGTTCATGTTATGAGTTATTGAGTCCATGTTATGAGTTATTTAGTTCTTGCTATGAGTTATTTTTCTTGTTAAAGTATTTCATTTTCTGTTCTCAAGTGCCATACATAATCTAGAATAGTTTTTGCTCTGTTTTAGTGTGACCAACAACTTCTCTTTGCCAAAACTTAGTTCTTTTCCTCTTAGAATAAAGACAGAAAACCAAAAACATTGGAAAAACAATAAACACAACGTAGTGAGAAACAAATACCTAGGCACATATAGTGCACTTCAATTCAACATATTACTAGCCCTGGTTGACAATTTATGACCTCAATTTAGGAACACTAAGTTGAGAAGAAATTTTGGCGCCATTGCCGGGGAAGTGTAACTAAGTAGCCTTGTTTCTTACCTCCCAAAAATAATGATATGCGTAGAGAAAGAGACTCGAGGGGTAGATTCATAAGAAGCAGAAGCTTGATTCCTAGAACACCACTTGTTTCACCAAGACCATGAGCTAGCACACCTTCAACCCAAACCCACATTCCATCCTTTATTGATCCTAGAATTCCAGAGGACTTAATATTAGATATTCCATTAGAAAGACCTTCCACTTTATCCACTGAACCTGTCTTAGAAGAAGATTCTGAGACCCCTGCTGGGGACATAAATTTTTCAACTTCTGCAGAAGAATCAACTATGGCAAAAGAAGGGGGAGGAGGAATTTTTAATGGAAAACATACACTATTTGGAGGGGGTAGAGGTATAGGTAGAGGAGAATGAGGTAGAGGTGCAAAAGGAGAAGGAGGCAAAGGAAGAGGTAGAAGAGAAATGGGAAGCTCTTTTGGGTTTCCTATAGTAGATGAAGAAACCAATGCAACTATGAAAAACATTTCACCCTCTGTCCTTCCAAACCTTTTTGGACTTAAAACTGAAGATCCTAAAACCTTCCTATTTGAATTTTAAGTCTTATGTAGAACCTATGGCTACTTACAAGATGCTCAAAAACTTAAACTATTCCCTTCAACATTGAAAGGAGCAGCATTAAAATGGTTTATGAGTTTGATCAACAGTTCTATTAGGACATGGGAAGACATGAAACAAGCATTTCTAGAGAGATATTTGGATTAATGTATGCTAGTCAACCATAAGGAGGAAGTGTTTAAAATGTTACAAAAAGAAGATGAAAATTTGGAAGTTTTACTGGAGAGGTTTAACTATAACATCAAGAGGGAAAAAATGGAAAACTTAGATCAAGACACTTTGAAAGCTCTCTTATTGAATACAATTAGAGATGAATGGTTAGATATCCTTAACATGATGGGAAAAGGGGATATATCTCAGCTCACATTACCTTAAATAGCTGAATTATGTATCAACCTTTCAAGAGGGAAATCTAAAACTATAAAAGGACCAAGAGACCCTGCTCTTGCAAGGGAAAGTAAATCTGCTTCTGGGACAGTAAGTAGGGAAGAAATAGGACATATTCTTGATGAATTCAAATCTGATATCTTGCGAAGTCTTAGTGAACAAATAGACACCCTTAAGTTACAAAACAAGCAGAAAACTGAATCTGATGCCTTAGCAATCTTTTGTCCCAAATGTAGAAAGAAGCATGCCTTGAGAGAGTGCCCTTTGGATGCAAAATTAGTAGAGACCTATGTAATTTTTTCAGAGAAACATGAGACCAAGAGATGTCCTTCACTTCCTGGTCTTAAAGTTGTCTTTTAGGAGGAAACTCCTACAAATTCCACAGAATATCTCAATTTTGTCTCTAGGAGACCTTGGCAAGGACCTCAAACACAAGGATTCCATGATCAACTGTATAATCAACCCCTACCAAATTGGAATTCTTGGCAGCAACCTTGGCCCCAATTTCAAAATAAATCTCAAACTTGGGCACAAGGAGCACAAAATCCCTATGGAAGATACTCTCAGTACTATCAGTATCCACCACCCTATCCACCATATTCACATTTTCCTCCTCAACAAAACTTTCAACAAAATCCTCAACAAAATCCTCAAAATCCACAACATCACAATCAACCACTTCCATTACCATTTCCTCAAAAAACAAATCAGTTGCCTGCCCAACCTATACCAAACCCCAACAATAAAAATCCTCAGAACACATACATGATGGAAGGCCAACAGTTTCCAAATTATTTGATCACTCCTTTAGACCTTAGTGATGTTCAACTTAGGTCTGGAAAAATACTTGAAAAGAGGAAACCTTCTGTAATCATACAAGAGCAAGAAAATTCTGAGGAATATTCTCTACAGGTAAATAAATGTATTGAAGAGAAAACATCTTTCCAAGACCCAAACATTGAAAAATCAAAACAAAAAGAACCAATAATTTCAACTACTATATTAGAGTAGCCATCAACATCCACTTTTACACCTCCCTTTCCAGAAAGATTACAAATTAATAGGGGTGTAGAAAAACAAATTATGGTGCCTAATTATGATTTCCTAGATGAGCTATGAGATTTTTGTATTAAGATCCCATTATTGCAAGCTATCAAGGAAATTCCAATCTTAGCAAAGACAATAAAGGAGTTGAGCATGAAGAAAACAGGAAAAAGAATAAGAGAGATAAAGAAAATTCAACTGACAGGAAAAATAACATATATCATGATGGGTAAGATTGCTATTCCAAAGTATCTATACCCAGGAAATCCAGTTGTTAAAATACACATCAATGGAACTAAAATTCAAAACACACTTATTGATTTAGGAGCAGCAATTAATATCATGAGTAGAAAAATCATGGATAAAATGAAACTTCCTAATCTTCTTTTTACACCCACATTATTACAATTAGCAGACAGATCTATGATCAAACCTGATGGGGTAATAGAAGACATTCTAGTGTCCCTATATTCTTGGGAGTATCCTGTGGATTTTATGATCCTAACTCCTACGAATAATCTAGGAGGGCATCCTATTATATTAGGAAGACCTTGGTTAGCTACAGCTGATGCTTTCATTAGTTGTAGATCCGGTGATATGTACATCTCTGATGGTAGTTCAACTAAGAAATTCACTTTGTATCCTCCAGCAAGGACAATTACAGATTTAGATGATACTCAATGGATAGAGGATGAAGAATACTTACAACCTCTCTTCACAATTTCAGAAATTAGTGAAGATAGTCAAATTCTGAATACTTTAGAAAACTTTGAATCCTCTTCGGAATATAAACATGAAAAATTTCAAGAAGAATCCAACATTGAGTTTTTGTCATCAAGGCAGATGTCTCTTCATTCTATGGATAAATTTGGTAGCTCTACAAGTGAGATATTTCCAGGAAAAACTTTAAACATAAACAAGAACCTAGAAAAATCTCAACAAGAAGAGCTAGTCAAGATCTTACAGAGACATTCTTCTGCATATGCATGGGAGTACACTGATATAAAAGGGATAAGCCCCAAGACTTGCACTCATCACATCTACATAGAGGAAAATTGTAAACCAATCAGACAACCTCAAAGACGGATGAATCCAAATCTTAGGGAGATTGTTAAAGAAGAATTGCAGAAATTGTTAAATGTTAACTTTATCTATCCCATTTCAGATAGTCAGTGGGTTTCTCCTTTGGTAATTGTGCCAAATAAAAATAGTAAATGGAGGGTATGTATCGACTATCGATAATTAAACAAAGATACTCTTAATGATAATTGTCCCCTACCTTTCATAGATCAGGTATTAGATACATTAGCTGGCAAAAGGTACTTCTCATTTTTAGATGGGTTTAGTGGTTATAATCAAATCCAAGTAGCACTTGAAGATCAAGACAAAACCACATTTACCTATCCTTGGGGTACCTATGCTTATCGAGTATTGCCATTTGGATTATACAATGCACCTGCAACATTTCAAAGGGAAGTACTAGGAATTTTTTCAGATCTAATACATGATTGTGTAGAGGTATATATAGATTATTTCACAGTTTATGGAAACACATTTGAAGATGCTTTAGCAAAATTGGAATTTTTTTTAAAGAGATGTAAAGAAGCAAATCTTTCACTAAGTCATGAGAAGTGTTTTATGATGTTTACTGAAGGAATTGTTTTAGGACATCACATTTCAGGGGATGGGATTAGAGTTGATGAGTCAAAAGTTGAATTCATCTCTAACTTATCTATTCCAAGTTGTCAAAAAGATGTTAGGGGTTTTCTCGGATTTACAGGATATTATCGAAGGTTTATAGAAAAATTCACCAAGATAGAATCTCCACTTTTCAAATTACTTACCAAGGAATGTGAATTCAAGTGGAATCCTGATTGCCAATTAGCCTTTGAGACCCTAAAAACAAAATCTCTGAAGCACCTATTTTAAGGGGCCCTAACTGAAAGTTACATTTTCATATTTCGACAGATGCCTCAGATACAACTCTAGGAGCAGTATTGGGACAAAAAGACCTGATTCCTTATGCCATCTATTATACAAGTAAAAATTTGACTCCTTCAGAGTTAAATTATACTGTAACTCAAAAAGAGTTTTTAGCTATTGTTCATGCCATAAACAAATTCAGACACTATATAACAGGCTATGAAACTTTTGTTCACACAAATCACTCTGCAATTAAATATCTAATGAATAAATCAACTACTAATGGCAGACTCATAAGATGGTTATTACTTTTACAAGAATCCAACATTACCATTCTAGATAGGCCTGAAAAACAAAACACAGTAGCTGATTTCCTATCTAGACTCCAAAACATCAAAGACAATACCCGAGTTGAAGATCAATTCCCTGATGAATATCTTTTTGCACTTTCTACTCAAACTCCTTGGTTTGCTGACATTGCTAATTATTTATTTTCAGGGATATTTCCTTCAATAATGAATGCAAGAGACAAAATAAAGATCATTTATGACAGTGAAAAATATTCATGGGTTGCTAATGAGTTATACAAAATAGGTCCAGATTTTATCATTAGGAGATGTGTTCGGGAAGATGAGATGCCTGAGATCCTCAAGGCATGTCATGATGAACCTTGTGGTGGACACTTTGCTGATAAAAGGAAAACTTATAAGATCCTTCATTTATGATATTATTGGCCATCCCTTTTTAAATATGCTAATGAGTATGTCAAAAGGTGTGACAGTTGCCAAAGGGTAGGGAAACCTTCTCCTTCAGGTGAGATGCCATTGCAGCCTCAGGTACATATTAAACCTTTTGAAAAATGGGCTTTAGATTTTGTAGGACCTATTAGTCCTCCATCAAGACAAAAGAAATATATATTATTTTGCACTGATTATGTTACCAAATGGGTAGAGGCCAAGCCATTACTTTCTACTACTGAAGTATCTGTAGTTAATTTTCTTTTTGAGGATATTTTTACTCGTTTTGGTGTCCCAAGGGAAATTGTTACATATCAAGGAGCTCAATTTACATCAAAGCTAGTGGAACAAATGATGGAGAGGTGCAAAATCAGACACAGAAAATCTACTCCCTATCATCCACAAGAAAATGGTCAAGTGGAATCTACCAATAAATTCATTGAAGGGATCCTAACAAAGACTATCCATTTACATAGAAGAGATTGGGCAGACAAGCTTCCTGAAGCTTTGTGGGCCTATAGAACTACATGGAGAAGCACAAAAGGCCATACTCCTTATGAACTTGTTTATGGAAAACAAGTTTTGTTTCCCATAGAGTTTCAGATTCAGACTTTTAAAATGGTAGTTCAGCTAGGACTTGATCTAACAGAGGCACAAAAGCACAGATTTGAGAAAATTAATGAATTAGATGAGATCATATAAGATGCAGTTCAAAAAACAAGTATAGTCCAACATCAAAGGACTATATGGCATGATAAGTACATCAAGGAAAAGAATTTCAAAGAAGGTGATTGATCTCTCTTGTTTGATTCAAAGTTCAAGGATTTTCAAGGTAAATTCCAAACACATTGGCTTGGGCCATATGAAATTATAAGAATTTTTGATAATGGAGCAATAAAAATCAAGAAAATAGGTGAAGAGAAGGTCACTTTTCTTGTAAATGGTTATAGATTGAAGCTGTATCATAAGCCACTTTCAAGAGAAGAATTTATCAAGAGATTCCAGGAAAACAGTGATGTGAAGTTAATGAAGAAGAATTTTTCTTCTTCATCAACTTAGTTGAATTTTCTGAATTCAAAAGAATAAAAAAAGAAAATAAAATAAAATAAAGTATAAACATGAAAACTAATCACTGATTAGCATGTTTATACAGAAAAGATAAAGTGAAAATCAGAATCCTTCTGACACTTTATCTTCTCACATTTGTTTTTTTTTTCTGCAAGCAATCATTACAAAATCATAAGTTTCACTCCATTATGTATCACTTCATTCATATTTCATTCATTCCATTCATTCATACTTCATTAATTCCATTCATCCATACTTCATTCACTCCATTCCATGGTCCATTTCATTTCCATCTTAGATTTCTAAATTTGATCTCTTTCTGCAGATTAAGTGTTACAAATCATGAGTTACAGACCACTTTTTATGTTTCATTCCATTTCACAATTGTGATTCATTTCATTCCATTTACATTTCACTTCACTCCTGATCCATTTCACTATATTTCATGATCCATTTCATACAAAATTCCATTCCATGTTTCAAAGTTCCTACAGGTACATTCTACAACTAGTCAGACATTCTGCAGCCAAATATCCAGAAGGCAACTATCCAGTAATCATTTGATCAGCAGCAAATTGATCCTGCACACCTATGACAACAAGAAAAATAAAAGGAGTTATGAAGACTGAAGAATCAATGATTTTCAAAGGAGGACAAAGCATATCAAAACCACAAAAAAATTAAAGGAAAGGCAAAGGTAAAGTTGTAAAATTATTATGATGACAGAATATGAAAGTTATAGTATAGTTAGGTCATGTATGATTCAAAAATTTGTTTTAACTATTCATGTTGATCATGCCTATTAAACCTATCATAAAAACTTTGGACAAAATCCCTTCCACTCCGCCATTTCAAATCATCATTTAAAACTTAACGGTTAAAGTACTGAAGTGACCTATTCGGTCACGTCACCAGCTGAAGTATTTAGTGATGATTTTGAATTTCTCACGAAATATTTTCACGGTATTTTCTCCCATTATGGCTCTCAAACTCATTAATTCATGTAAATCACCCTCACCACATTTCACTCATTCTATAACCTCTTCATATCATCCTTCTGTAGCTAATTCCTACTGCATAAACATAGAAAGCACCTTTGGGGTAAAAACAACTCTTTAATAGCCATTTTCACCATGGATAGAAGAACAGTAAATTGAAGATTGAGAAGAGAAGCCATGGGTCTCATAGTAAGATCCAAACCAGTTGAAACCAAGTACTTAGAGGGTTACCCACAAGTTAGAGAAATGCTACAGCAGGCTGGGTGGTTACAATTTTTGGAAAAATTCAATGGTTTTCATAAAGAGGTAACTAAAAAATTTGCACGGTCCTTCAATGGAGCAAAATTTGAAATAGGGGATGTTAAATTCACTATTACAGAAGTTTTTATTGTAGAAGCAGCAGAATTACCCAGGCAAGGAGAAAGGTGGTTCAAAAATAGGGAATTTCATAATGAGTCATGGAGGAAAATGCTCAAAACAGCAGGTATGGATGTTTCCATTTCTAAGAAGGGCATTCCTAGCTCAGCACTGAAGAATAAATGGCGGAATATGTTGCTCATTTTGCAAAAGTTTATAACTTGTGAGGGAAGTTTTGGTACCCTCTATGTTTATCATATTCGGTTAATGATGCATTCTTAGATGAAGAAATCAATTTACTGTTTTTCCTACTTCATAGTTTGAAGAGAATGGCCTCTAATGTACAAAAGAGGGTTCAATTCTTGGAAACCACTTTGTACCACCACAACCTAGTTAAAATCCTAATTGAACATCATTTGACAAAAGTGGGAGACAATTGGGATGATTTTCTAGTGAGGAATTACTTTGAAGAACCCAAGGAACCTCCATCTCAAGGCAAGCTTATAAGAAGAAACAGGAGAAGGAAAATTTCCGAAACTGTTGAAACTAAAACTGGTAAGTATATACAAGAGGACAGTGAGGAGATAATTTCTGAGAAATTGACTGAAATTGGGAAACAACTTAAAAAGGAGAAGATGATAAGAAGGTATGCCAAGGAGAGAGGTGAAGGACCATCTCAACCAAGACGAAGCCATAGACTTAGAGGTATATTGAAGAAAATATGGATTAGACAAACAGGAATCATAAACATTGAGGATGAAGAGACACCAACTGCTAGATCACCTGAGTACCAATATGAATAGGATCTTGATGAAAAAACTCCGGAGATAGACCCAGCTCAACAACAAATTTATAATTATATTGAGACATTAGAGAAGAGAGCCTCAAAATGTAGAGACAGGACTCCTAGCCCACCAAAATCTGCAATTGATGTACTAAGAAGAGACAAATATGAGTTAGAAGTAATCAATAGGCATAGCAAGAATGATAATGACATTTTAAGGGATCAGGTTAAGTTGAAAAGTGATATGAATACAACTCTCTCCCTGCAAATGGAAAAGTTGTACAAGGTTAGTGAGAAATTGAAGAAGAAAACCAGAAAGTTGAGCAGGGCACTTATAAATTTGAGATTCAAGTTGGTCATAAAGAAGCCTAGGAGGCCATTAACTATCAGGCAAAGAAGAAGAAGGAGCCTAGATTTCCTAGTAGAAGTCTCACAATATATGAGTTGATTGCATGAGGACATGCAAAAACTTTGCAGTGGGGGTATGTTGAGCCCCAAATATGTCCTTCCCCTTCACCAAATTTCACTTCATTTCCTTTGTCCCTTATCAATTACAGGCTTAAATGGTCAATAGGATTGGTTAAAGACACTTTAGGAACGTATACAATGACTAACTTGCTATATTTTCATGGTTTTGTTATTGTAGTAATTTTTTACTAGACTCAGCTACAGAATGCAACCATTCTGTAGCTAGTCAACTATTCCGCAGCTATCTTCATGTTCTCATAGGCTACATGTGTCACTTCAGAGAAAAAATCATATGGTTGAATTGCACAACACTCCCACATCATTTATTACTCTATACAAAGTCTGAGCAAGAATCTACAGGTGGTTATGCACATGGAAGAGATCAAAGCTAAGAAGCAGATTCCTACTAGGACAGGGACTTTATAGATGTCTCCAGCAAAGTACGAGGCTTCCATAAGAGTTCTAATTTTATTTTGATTGAAAAATACACTTGTTCCTGTTTATTCTCAAGGGTAGTTATGTATTTCTTTTATAAGAATGACTCGGGAGACCGAGGGATAGTTAGCTAGATTGATGTTTTGTTGCTAGATCTCAAAAGACCGTAATACTCTATTTTTGAAGTAATTTTCCTTTAATGAAAGAAGCACCACTTTATTGCAAGATTTGAGGCAATCTTGAGGAGATTTGTATGCTAATCCGGTGGTAGAGGGCCCCTACTGCCCGAGAATATTTGTGCACATTGATTAGATAAGTAACTTTAGCCTTTTTGCATTCCTAGTTTAAGCAATTTTCTGAACTTTGTGTTTTATACTCACTTGCATTGGATGATACGGTCTAGTCTTATTCTTACGAATTATTCCAAAATATCACTAATGTTGAATGAGATCTAACTATAGTATTTTAGGAATTAGTTGCCTTTTTCTGAACTTTACGTTTTTGTGCTCAATTACATCAATTGTTACAACTAGACTTGTTCTTCTGAATTGTTCCAAAATATCACTAATACTGAACGAGATAGGGCTGTAATATTTTAGAGACTAGTTGCATTAGAAGTGTAGTTGCAATACTCTGGAGATTAATGGTTTGCTAGTTTAGTTTCTATTCACTGTATTTCAAGTTAGACTAATGGCACTCTAGTTCAGTTTCTCTTCACTGTATCTCAAGTTAGGATAATGGCATTCTAGTACAGTTGTGGTCACTGTATTTCAAGTTTGAATGATTGCATTTTATTTCAGCTTTATCTATTGTATTTTTAGTTTTATTAGTTAGTTGTATGCTAGTTTTGTTCCATTAGACTTCAAGGCCTTCATTATTTACAGACTAATCTTGTTAGTAATCTCTTCCAACACATCAACATATGGACAGGAATTAGTGATATCAGTTCAAGGCTTTGACTGTTCTGCAATATCTTATAATTTTACAGATAACATTTTCCAAAACTATTCCAAAATATTTCTAACTTTTGAATGAGGCTTAGTAGTGACAATTTGAGTTGCAGAATGGATTAATTTCAGTGTCATACGCTAATTTAGAGTAGAATTCCTTAGTATGCTACAAATAATATTTTCCAATTGTGTTCCAATAAATTTCTAACCATGGATGAGATTTTTGTGATATTGTAAGTCATTGTTTACTTAGAAGAACCTCATTGCATTAAACTTATCATTTTCTCAAAATATTCCAACATATTTCTAATGAATGAATGGGATTGAGTTCATGTTATGAGTTATTGAGTTCATGTTATGAGTTATTTAGTTCTTGCTATGAGTTATTTTTCTTGTTAAAGTATTGCATTTTCTGTTCTCAAGTGCCATACATAATCTAGAATAGGTTTTGCTCCGTTTTAGTGCGACCAACAACTTCTCTTTGCCAAAACTTAGTTCTTTTCCTCTTATAATAAAAACACAAAACCAAAAACATTGGAAAAACACTAAACACAACGTAGTGAGAAACAAATACCTAGGCACATATAGTGCACTTCACTTCAACAGATTACTAGCCCTGGTTGACAATTTATGACCTCAATTTAGGAACACTAAGCTGAGCAGACAATACCTATGAAGAGATCAATTATGTGTTCCTCTGGAATATTAGTTACCCTTATATTCAATTTTTGGAAGTCCTCAATGTGCTCCCCCACTAAACCCTTTTGTTTGAGATTTATCAATTGGCTAAAGAAGGTGTTGCTCTTTGTATCCTCATAATGTGCTATCATTTCCTCCATAAAAATTGTCCAAGTGATTTTTTCTTTAGAGGAGCAAAGCCATTGATACCATACAAATGTATTTTTTTCTAAATGTAAAGTTGCAATGCATACCTTTTGTGTGTTTTGCACATTATTGAGACCAAGATATTGCTCAATCTGTAGTATCCATGTTACAGGATCCTTGCCATAAAAATTCATCATATCCGTCTTTGGAATATGGTGGTTCTTCCGTCCAACATTAGAGTTTATGAAATTGTGATTAAAATTTATTTTGTTCTCATCATGAGTTTCCTCTACTATATTTTCACCATTAGGAAACATTTCTTGTATCAACTTTTCCAAACCTTCGATGTCTACTTTTATGTTTTCCATTTTTTCATCGATCTTAGCTTCCATGCCCACTTCCATGCCTTCCATCTTAGCTTCCAAACCATTGATCTTAGCTTCCACGCCTTTCTTCAAACCATCTGTCTTAGTTTCCACTCCTTTCTTTGAAATTTCCATTTCATTTTTTATTTCTCTTTGCGATAGTGAAATTTGGTGCACTTACTCTTGTAATTTTGATATCTCATGTTGTGTTGCTTCATCTTCATGATTCATAGTAGAGCCTTATGAAGGCTTACTGGGTGTTGAATTATTTTTATGGGCCATTTTAGAACCAAATACTGATATCTATTCTTCAATATTCCCTTGGAATAAATTCCAACTAATTTTTTTCAAACGAGACTTATGTAATTCGAAAAAAAATACACACCTTTTTCTTTCTTTTGAGGAGTGTAATATTGAAAATGAATTATCGCTATGATTTCAGATCTTCAATATCTGAAATTTGGTATGGATGTAGCCCTCTGAATCCTCTTTCGAATGCAACAATTCTGAACTGATTTGGATTCTTGAAGACAAAGTTGTGCTCAATCTCTTACGATGACCTAATTATGGACTAGTTTAGTATAGCGAACTTGTATGAATCGCCACGTGTCACTGCTTCCTCCTTCTTCTCTGAAATAGATAGATAGGAAGCTACATTCCATGTGCTTATGTCCACGTTTTATATATTTCCAATCCGATGCTCAAAGAGAGAGTTATGAAGATTTTCCCATGATCACCTCTTTGAGATGAAATTTGGGAGCCTATAGACATCCTAACTTCCACAGACTATATCTCCGAAAATATTGTGAACCAAGATCTAAAAATTTTCAAAGGTGTTCCTCAGGATCTCGGCATCATGCTCTAAAAATTTCAGATTTTGAGTCTTCGTAGAAAAACATTTACAGTGAAAATGCAACGATGACCTTTTTAGGTTAAATTGAGGAGCCTACAAAAAGACCTAACCTCCACAGAACATATCTCCAACAATATTTCCAACCAAGCTATGAACTTTTGTTAAATTTCTCCTCAGGATTTTGGCTTCGTACTATAAAAATTTCAGCTTTTGAACCTTCGTAGAAAAAATTTTATAGTGAAAATGCCACGATGACCTGTTTGGAGCAGCGAAACCCTAGAATCCAAAGCTCTAATACCAAATGTTGTGAAACCAGCTCCAAAAATAGAAGAAAAGAGATATCAACGCCTTATAAATAAGCCACTTCGAGGGGGAAGCCTCCAATACATTACATGAATGAACAATTTTTGGATGATTCAAATGAAAAAACCTCCTTTCTATATATAGGAGTCCATGGGGCCACAATGTAATCCTAGTGGGGCCACAATGTAATCCTAGCTGACCTAACAATAACATTGTAAGGGAACAACAATAATAATATTGGGGTTAGAGGGGGCTACAATAATAACAATAAGGGGGCTACACTAATAACAATAAGGGGATAAACTAGTAATATAAGGACCTAACAGAGTTCGTTCCAGACGAAGGCGAATGGAGGCACA
Organism: Pinus albicaulis; assembly: GCA_034641835.2. Classification (NCBI taxonomy): domain Eukaryota; kingdom Viridiplantae; phylum Streptophyta; class Pinopsida; order Pinales; family Pinaceae; genus Pinus; species Pinus albicaulis. Next base: position 1,610,266,841 of record CM076580.1, read on the forward strand.
GAAAAATTCTTTGATAAACCACAAAAATAAGAATAGAAACTAAATTTAAATAGAAAAGAAACCGCTTGATATATCCCTTAGAAAACCCTAGAGGACGTAACATCTCCATCATCCACGTGGCATAACATGGAGGGATAGACGCTAGGTAGGTGAGATCGGCTCGGAAACCAAGATCAGTTTCTGTCAATAGGATAGAAAATCCCACCAAGGAATTCCGAGAATCTACACAATTAATAAATTGTACAAAGTCACATGGGATCCATTGGGAAGAAATTAAGAGGTAGTACCAACTGTCTCTTCGAAATTCGTAGTAGTTGACACGAGGTTCTGGGAGTAGAAACAAGGACAAAGGGAGGTACATTGATATTAATACCACCTTAAATCCTCTTGTACCAACAGACAGGAGGGTGGGTGATTGCATATTAAATGAAATTTTAAAATTAGGATAAGATTTCCTTGGTAATTTGTGGTAATATAATTAAGGTATGATACAATGTCACAGTTATAATGTAATTATATACAGTAACCATGAAGTAATTTCAAAATATGGAACCAACATGAGGTGAAATAAATAAAGGTAGGCAAAATATGAAATCTATTGTGTCAATGATAATACCTAACTATATAGTATGTGGTCATGAGGGTAAGCTATGGCATATTTTATCATTTCTTTGAACACATAATCTCATGATATATAATGTCTAAGTGAGGGATGGGGTTAAAAGAAATTAACTAAATAAGTTCTCCTATAAGAATAGAATGAAATATATAGTTGGCGTGGGAGCGTCATATATATATATGTGTGTGTGTGAATATAGTGTTAAGAGGAGTACTAAAAGAAATGAGGGAAGTATAGACTAAAGATCATTAATTTTCAATAATTATTTATCACAGAAAAACTAGAAGAGGTGTATTTAGCCTTAATTATTGTATAAGATGTATGCCAAGAATACTGTTGTCAATAGTCAAACAAAGACTAAAACTCAAAGAGAGGAAATAATGACTTTAGTATGGAGGTCAGAAATTCGTCAATTTGCGACGAAATGAAATCTAAATGGGGAAATAGGATTTTGTCAGATGACAACGAAATACTTATAAAAGTTGTTAATAAAGTTTAGTAGAAAGAAAAAAATGTTATTGCATGTAAATGAGAGGCATTACAGATGAGAAAAGATAAATTGAGACCAATCCTTTTAAAGAGCAATGGATGTTAGAGTTTATTGATAATGAATGTTAATAAAATTATAAAAAATTATATGATTATATTTTCAATTATTATTATTATTATTCAAAATAATTTTGATTATATTAAAACCAACATTTGAAATATAGGAATTAATAATCAACTAGAAAGTCTAATTTAATTAAATTATTAACATAAGACTAAAAATATTCAATAATAATTAATAAACTTAAAAGAGAAATATTATTAATTAACTATTATAATATTTACAAAAATATAAATTATTATTAATAATTATTAACCTATCGAAATATTAATATTAAATAATTGATACGATTTAAACTAATTAAAATGGAATTTTTAACTAATAAGAAGCTAGATAAATGTCTTTTAGATTAATCACATGACCACGATTTGGTCGATGTTTCTCTGGGATTTGTCAAGGATCCTATAGACCCAAAGGACTTGAAAGGGGTTCCTTACTCCTATGGTACGCCTTATATTGGTGAAACTGGTCGATCCATTAAATAGAGAATCCAAGAGCATGTTGCAGACATTAGCCACAATCGATCTTGCATGTCTGCTCTTGCAAAACATGCTGAGAAATCGTGCTACCATGTATGCATTGAAGACTCCAAAGTCATCGCTAAGGTGAATCATTTCCATCATAGGAAGCTCAGGGAGGCTATTGAAATTGAAAGGCATCCTATGAATCTCAATAGAGATGTTGGATGGAAATTAAGTAAGAGTTGGACTCCAGCCCTCTCCAAGTGATTTCTCCCCTTTGAGTTAGATTCCTCTTGCTTATTTCTTCTCTCTTTGGTTTTTCCGCCTCTTTGTTTGTAAATTTTCCTCTCTTTTCTTTATCCTTTTCTCTTTTTCTCTGGTTATTGGTTTCATATAATTTATTTTTTGCTATTTTATATTATAATTTTGTTTTATATATATACCCTTTCTCCACTTATTATAATTATTTTTTTTAAATCATTTTATTATATTATTCATTTTTAAGTTATTCTAGATTATTTATTAACCTTTCAATAATATTTCTTAAAACATAAAATTTAAATCTTAAAAAATTTAATATTATTCCCTCTTTTATTATTTATCCCCTCCCTTATTATAATAACTAGAATTTAATCATTTTATTAAATTATTAAAATCCTAATTATTCTTTAATAATTTTTCTTACAATCTTAAAAATTTTAATAGTATTTCTTATTATCTAGCTAGTTAAATAACGGTTAGTTTTAACAACTATTACATAGTTCGAAACATTGACGAAATATTGATAATGTGATTAATCCAAAAGACATCTATTTACATTATGGATCACAAAAGTCTTAGATCTAGCCATAATAAACTATTAAATTATAATAAAGTATGTATAACTATTATTATAATAATAACGTAATTAAAATTTTAATTTATTATATATAACACTTATATTTTATTATAAAGAGGAGTTATGATAATAAATCGATTTCAATAAACCTAATCAATAAATAAAGTACAGAAAAATATATAACTAGATTTGTATTACTTATTTACTTTGACTATAACAAGAACAAAGTTTAAACTATAAAGTAGACGAATAATAATAATTTATTAAATATTAATATATCATTATAACTTGAATTAAAATAAATTATTAAAAATTAAGACCAAAATTTATTGATTAACTATTCGAAACGTAATTAAAATGAATTATACTGTATCATAAATAATTATGAACTACTGAAATATTACCTTATAGAAGTTATAACTAATTCTATAACTAATTAAAATCGACTTACTAATAATAATATACAGCTTAATTTTTTTTGTATAATTGATGATGAAGATGATGATGGTTGACGTCCACTGAGACCAATATTTGGTCTATTAGACCTATAGAAAAGAGTTATTTAATTTAATTTAAGAGTTTAGTCCTATGCTCAAAAATCTTAGAGAGAAGCCTCCCGAGCTCACTATAATTTTGACATCTTAAAAGGCTAGGAAGGTCAGTGTTGCAACAAATATTATGAAATTGAGCTCTAATGTGGTTGTATGTGGGGCACTCTAAGAGAAATTAATTTTAATCCTTGATATTCATGTTCTCACAGAGATGGCAGATCCTTTCCATCCATGGTGTTTTAGGTACTGTCCAATGACATGTTTCACTATGGAGCTCATGAGAGTTCATTCTAATCTTGGCTATATTAATATTCTTATTTGAGCTAGTTAAAATAGAGAGATACTTTTGATCTTCTATGGTGGGGTTGATGACCTCCTTATAATACCTTAATTTTCTTTTAGCTGCTAGATATTTCTCACACCACATTTTTCTTTGAACTTAGAAGTAACAATTTTTTTAATGTTATTGATGTTTTGCAATGCAACACTCTTGTCAATCTCCGAATGGTTTAACCAAGCCCTAGTGTCTTTATACCAACCTCGTTTAAGCCTTAGGTGGTTTTGGATGGAATGTAAAGCTAGCTTAGGATGTCTATGGTCTCCTATGCTACTGAGATTGTACTTGTACAACAAAAGCCTAGTCATAGCTAGGCTCTTGATAGGGGAAAGACCAACTTCTATAAGGAGAATAGGATAGGGTGTATTTCTTTTAATTTTAAGGTTATACATTATAAAATGCTTCTGTATTTGCTCAATATTTCTCCAAGATTCTCTAGAGATGTTGCAGCCCCAAACCTCACATCCATATAAGATAACAAGAGTGACTAAAGTTTCAAAGAGGAACTTCTTTCTATCCCACATTATGAGTTTTGCCATTTTACAATTATTTTCAAGACCAAAATAAGCATTCCACCCTCTATTAATCCTTTTCTAGATGCTATAGTTCCAGTTGAGCTTGTGATGAATATCAATACCTAGGTACTTGTATGAGGAGACTTCCTCCAAGTTACTATTTTCATACATAAATTTAGCATAAGTGTCCTTCTTGGATTTGATAATTATAATTTTTTTTTTGTCAGTGTTAATAGACATACCCATGGTAGAGCAGAAATCCTTAAGAAGTCTGAGTTGTTGATCAAAATCAGATGGGCACCTTGTGAGAATAACAATATCGTCAGCATAGAGAAGAACGATGATGGCTATTTCAACTAAGATTTTGCTAGCACATCCTACTTCCTCTAAACAACCTTCTAGCTTGTCGATGTAAATGCCAAATAGGGTAGGGGAGAGGGGCAAACCTTGTTTAACTCCGATATTACACTTAATATCTTTCAACCACCCCTCATTTCTCTTTAACTTGGCAATTATTATTATCAAATTAGTTAATAGAGGTAATTATTATTATTAAAATATTTCATATTATAATTATTGAAATATTTATTTTAATATTGAATATATTAAACTTAATAAAAATAGAATCATTAAAATATAAATATAATTGTATTATTAGATGGAGCTATAATAATAATATTTAATTGTTTAACTTAATGATAAATTATTAAAATAGAATCAACCATGTAATTAATAAAATTAAACTTGGTTAAAATACTTATTAAAGATAATAAATAATAGAAAATAAGAAAATTAACGAGGAACCTAAAAAACGGGTTATGTTAAAAAAAAGGTAATCAAGAAGGAAAGAAAAGGGGAGCAAAAGGGGATGTGGGAAATGGATCCAAGGTATAGTTTAGGGTTGGGTAAATTGAGAGGAAAATCTTGTGAGAAAGATAATGATTTCTCTATTAAAATTGTTAGGATTTTTTTCAATTTCAATGGCTTCCATTATTATATTAGTGGTGTTGAACTTAGCAGAGGTAAGGATCCTCACTTTATCAAAGTAAATGAGATAATTGGTATTGTGAGAGTGCTCAACAATGACTAATTTTGAAGCTCGATTATGGATGTTATCAGCCATGTGCTCCTTGATCCAAGATTTAAATGATCTACATGTTTAATCTATGTAAGACTTTCCACGAGAGCAAGGAATCTTATAGACACCATGTTACAAAGAATTTTGTCACTGTCCCTGTAATCCCCATCCTAAACATTGGAGGACCATTTCAGTGATCCCTATGTACTGTCATACATTGCCATAAATTTTGTTGCATCCCTATACATGTTTGGAACATATGCTTTGTTGATCAATCCTCAAGGATACACTCATAAACCTATGTTTTTGGGTCGGCGCTAGTAGGTAGTTATGTCCTCATGCCCATGAAAAAGTTAACTCTGAGCCTCGTGCCCATCGGCGCTCTGTCCCAGAAGGGCGCCCACACCGAGCTTCTTTTGGAGAGTTTTTTAAAATATAAACGAAGCTTCTATAGTTTAACATCTTCATGAGAGGATTCATGGTTGTTTGTTCGAGAATATCAAGTCGAGTTGCTCCCTTTAGCCTATTAGTTCCTAAAAATGTTTGCAACTCCCCAAAGGGATAGACCTCTCCTCCACCTTAAGTGGATCCCAAGCCTCCTCCTCCTCTCCTATAAATTATTCTTCCTCACATTCATTCAGCTACTTGAATAGTCATTCATTATAGATGGTGTGTTGAAGAAAGTAGAGAATAATCCATTGTTGAGAGAGAGTTTAAGGCCATTGCCTCATTAAGCCGAATGACGAACGAATAATTAAGAGGTACTTGACTGAAACCGTCGAATGATATCTACAACGTGAAGGCATAGGTTGTAAACTTATTTTTCGTATATCAATAATATATGACTGGTTTCTTGTTCCAACTTTGTTTCCATTTATATTTGAAGTGTTTAACTCTCCTTGACTAGCTGAATTTTTTAGATGAATGTATATGTTTGTATGTTGTCATCATTTGTTTGATCTTTGTTCAGGTGCATGAACATCTTCACCAATGGAGTGCAAGGCGTGAAGACAAAGATCGAAGGATCACTGCCGCGTGCCACGAAAAAAGCATTGGACTGAGGTAGGATATATTTTTTAGTACATATTTCATTTACAAGCTAGGAATTTATGAATTCAACATGTTCCCTTATTGCTAGACCCACCCTAGGGCTAGAGTGATCGCCTATGTCTACAGAGGAGATTTTCCTATACAAAAATTTGACGAACATACTGGGGATCAATGTGTCTATCGTCTCTCGTTGTTCATTTGAATTTTTTCTTGTTTGTCCAAATTTGGTCATATTTTCCTTTCTCTCCTTTTTTTTCCTTGTTTGATTGTTTCAAGCTAGTCCAACTATTATTAGAGTGATAAGCCTAGTTTTTCCTCAGCTTCCTTTTCTCTTTCCCTTGGTTTCCTTACTCAGCGCTTTTGTTTTCCTGACAATCGCACCAATTGGCGCGATTTTACTTTAGCACAGGTGCAATTTTCCTTGTTCAATGTGGATTACTGCTGAAAAATCACACTGAATCATGTAGGATTGGTTTTTAGGCCTATTTCCTGAGTTTCCAATGCATCTTACCCTCTAGATTGGTTTTTATCCCTGATTTAATCAACTTGGATTGGTTCTTGACTTTCCTGTCTTGTTCATTTCGATTGATTGTCTTTCATTGGATCAGTGTGTTTTTTTCATTCTAGGGTTTGTAGGTGTCTCGAATCATTTTTTCTGTCGCATGTTCGTTGAGTCTCTGAGTTGTATATCAGTCATTTTAGTCATTCATCGTTTCAACTTGTTGTCCAATTGCGTGGTCTCTTCTTTCGATTATACTTATTATAGGATTGTCAAAATATCATTTTGGTGTTCGTTTGACCCTCCTTCCATTTTCGAGAGCATAGATCACATTGCTCATTGAGCCAACTTGAAAGTCCTTTTTCTGCATGAAGAAATGCATGTCTAGTTTTTAGTGTGTTTTATATTCACTTTGAATTGGTCTCTTTGTGTTTTGATAATTTCAGTCAAAGTTGCTCAAAATAGTGTTTATTTTGTCCTTTTTGTCTAGCATTGCATTATTTCTTCTCACTCATACAAAAGAACACAATTTTCATTCTTCCTTTCTCTTGAAAATGAAAAGTACTATTTTTCATTAGTAGGTTTCTTCTTCATTAGAAAGTGAAATACAAGAGAAGAATTTTTTCTACTTTGCCTGTGTTAGTAGCATAAGGAAAGTGTCATTCTTCATTCAATCGAGCAGTTTTCATTTCAAGATCGTCCAAACTGAAAGTGACTAGAGTCACCCGTTTTCCTTTTCATAACTCTTAAAACATGAAAAGGCAGAGTCTTGTTTCAATTTTATGAAATTGACTGCCCACAAAATATTCTTAGTTCAAGTTATATTCCTTAGTGATTCTTTAGGGTTGATTCCAATGGCAACAGTTCCATAGTTCAACAACCAAGGAATCCCCTCAGATGGGAATCCTGGTCCTTTTCATTAGTTCGGGAATGTTGGTGCCACGAATATGGCAACGTTTCCCCTCTTGAGATTAACCATTGGTCTACAGGTTTAGTTATTTTCTGTCATACCTCCAAATTTCACACAAAAAAAAAAAATAAAAAAAAATAAAAAAAATTCTTCAAGAATTCAGGCTTTTAAGCATAGGTTTATTATGAAATTCTAATTCTCTTCACCATGATACTTTTCATCATAACATCATGTTGCAAATAAACCCTCTATCACTTCTTCTTACTTTATGTTATTTTAGCTCCAAGTGTGAAGATATTTTATATGATTTTATTTTCTATAAAGGTCTCGTATAACCTCGAGAATTAACCTTTGACTTGATTGTCACATAGATCACTAAATATTTAATTTATAATTAACCATACGGTCCATTAGCATGTATTATATACTATGGTTGGAATGGGCTTCTGTCTAAGAGTATTATCGACCCTTCCATTATACATAGCCACGACTTTTCCACCATGTACCTTTGTATAGTCTTTGGATGTCGATTTTTGATATAGTTCAATGTACATATTATTATGGATTGACTCCTCTATGCGTTTGATATTAATATTCATGTCAGGATTGATATGTCCACATATCATTGCGCACAAGATTTTTAATCGAATGTTAGATATTGATTTCGTGATCAACCTACACGTAAGGCGTATAATCCCATTCGATTTGGGTTTTTGTGTTCATAGCCGCGGTGTAAATCTTATCCATGTCAGACGCCATGGTAAGTAGGTTGGCATTGTATGGTCTACATCGTTCTCCATACCCCTTCGTTCATTTACGTGGTAGATCCACGTCGAGGTGGCTTACTCGGCTTACGGAGTTTACATCACTCCTGTCTGTATATGCACAGGACACATTGAATTTAATTCGAATCTACACCCCATTAATGTTATACGATAGTCTTAAATCTCACCTACTAACCCTTCAATCCGTGTCTTAGGCTTCTACGATTTTTCCAAGTGGACGATGGCGATCAATTCAAATTAGGGTTCCGGTGTCTGTCGAAGAATTATATAAGCCTTTGGTGTTGAGTTGAGACGGTTTTCCGCGTTAATCAGTCGGTTGTGCACCTCTGCATCTGCAAGGTTCTATCTCTGCAGAGGGTTCGATGTTCTCAGTTTAATGAGAAGATTCATGGCGTGCCTGTTCCACCACAACTATTCCAGGTAATTACTTATGCATTCATTTTTACCTATTGCATGCTTGAATGGGCAAGAACGTTACTCTTAACTAGCCATACATCGGTTCTGAGGATATCCTCGGTTTTTCATAAGGTGAATGCGTTTTGTTTGGAGGATTTTGGATTATACCCTCGGTGCAAAGTTTTGTTGTTTTCCATTTCCGGGTTATTTTCAACCATACTCCTCTGTCGATTTCATAAAATGAGAACTAATTTGTGTTATGAATCCTGTGTAGCGTGCTTTGCGTCTCTTCAGGCGAACGACTACTATTCAGTTGGTCTTTATGAGGTGGGTTTTTTTGTCCCGTCTCTGCATATAATTGTCATTTCCTCCTTTTTATATTCTAGGGAGTTTCGTATTAATCCCTACTCTGTTTATAATTTCGATTCCAGAAGCTCGTCGAATCCGAGATTTGCATTTCACAGGTAATGTCTTAATACCATGAGCATTTTCTTCATTCAGTTTTTTTCCAACGATGGCGCCAATGGCTAATTCCCATCCTGGTTTGAATTTGTTTTCTACAGGTAATCGAATATCTCTTGTATGCTATGAAAGCAGTCCGAAGATTTTTCAAAGTTATCGATTTTAACCTAGGTCTCCTTGACTTTTTAGGTCGGTACGCCTATGGGATTTCTTCCCTTCTCATGTTGCGTTGTTTCGTTGGGCGTCGAATCATTGTTCTCTTATGAGTTTACACGGTGTTCCTTGAGGAACGAGACTCTGTCAGAGTCGTATTTTTAATCGGTGTCGTTCCTGTGTGGCGCTCTTTTAAATTTGTTTTATTGAGATAGGGGTTTTGAGTTTCATACCCTAGCCTGATAGGCTCAGCATGTATTATGACATTTTTGGACATACATATATACTCCCTATTTTCTTATGTTGAATTCAATATACGACGCTATAGTGTAACTTTATATGGACTGTCTGAATCGTGTATACGATTTCATACCATGGAATTTCGCTTTGTTTAGTTTGCTCGTCAAAGCAGTAAGGGTATGTTATTTTGTTCTTGGTAACACTAATGTGGTTCTAGATTCCTCAGTTACATTCATCAGAAGTTCCAGGAATTCGTATTAATTTTTATCTCTTCTTCTGATATATTTCGTTAATTATTTTCTGTGGCTAGATATCTCAACACTGGTACCAGTATCATATTTACAGTTCCCTTTGTTCATGGTTACTCTGAACTTATTTTACCATTGTTTGTCTAGGCATATAAATGGCATGCATGGGATTATGAGTCCATTCTCATTTATACACATATAGTTAATATGTATGAAGTACCAGGGATAATATTCTCCTTATTTTCCAAAGTTATATACATATGTTTCTAATTGCAATTTTCTTCTCATTGTCCTATATTTGTTTACAACTCTTGCCTACCTAGATGTCTGGTGGTAGGTATTTCTGTAGAGCTGGTCATGTGTTTGGAACTCATTCTTTTTCTCCTCTTGGTCAAGGGAAGTAGTGGTTACATTAATTTTAATGTGTATACTGTTGAAAATAATTCAACTCTTTGCTCTTGTACTTCTCAACTATTTAATCATAAATTCTGCACTCTATGTATTCACTTTCAGTGCTATAATATTAGAGTAGTTTCATAAGGCCATTGTCTCTGTTAAATCTTTTTATAAATATTTAACTCCTTTCCTCTACTATAATAAGTGTGGCTTACATGCAACCTTGTTGTTTAGACCATTTCATTTTCTGGATTATAATGGAATGGTATGCCGACCCTGAGGTCAGTTTATAGAGTCTCTCCTTCCATTTCTTCATACACAGTATAAGTTCAATTCATTTCCTACTATTATTCCAGTATAATATAGGGAATTCAATTTCTCTCTCTTATAGATACATATTAAAATCATGCTAGGAAACAAAAGCAGATTAAAGCAAATTCACCAAAATTTTCCTGGAAAGAACAAGGTATCCTCAGATTTAAACCAACCTTGGTTTAGACTTTCTGTGGGATTCTACTTTACATGATTTTTCTCTATAACCATACAGAATTATCAGGTTACTACCTTATGATTAATTCAGTTAAATGTAGACTAATAAATTTAATATGTTAGAGACAAATTTTGTTTTTATATGTAGCCAATTCATACCATAATAAGCAGGGAGAAAATTTAACTCAGAGACATACCACTCATGCAGTCGACCAACCTCCCAACCTTAGATTCCTTCTATCTCCCAAAACTCACCCCCGAGCTAAGATCACCTCTTGTAACATATCAACCTCTAATCTGTAGAAGAGCAGCTTATTTAAGCTATTGTTCCCCAAAGCATGTTTCTAATTCTGCATCCAGAATCTTAGGATGCTTTTCTTCCTGTTTGCCTAGGCTTCCCAATTTAGGGATTCTTTAAAGCTGTTTTATGCGTTTCCTCATCTTTTCCAGCTTTTTACCTCTTCCCAACTACTTTCCTCTTCATTGGGGGAATTCATATTTTTCTTCAAAAATCTAAATTTAAAACTTACTCTCTTTCAAGGATTTTTGAAATATTGTGGGGAAATATTTTCCTCATCCATCCTCATAGATTTAGCAAGTGATCTCATCATCTCATTTTGGTCAATCTGCACCACAATATTTTATTCCTTTCCTCATTTAAATGTTTAATTACATCCACAACATAATTATCCTTTGGGGTCCACTCCCCTTAGGATTAAAGTTCAAGTATCTAACTTTAAAATTCAATCACAGGAATTGGGGGTGTTACATATTCCCCCTCTGAAAATAAACACCATCCTCGGTGTTGTTATTCAACTACTAGAGTTATTTTTGCAAATAAAAATGGATATTTTTCCATCATTTTAGTTTCTCGTTCCCAGGTAGCTTCTTCAGCAGTAAAGTGTTTCCACTGCACCTTTACTCTTGCTACCGTTCTGCTTCTCAATTCAATTTCTTTCCGCTCCAATATTTGAAGCGGTTCTGGCAGAAAATCCCCTTCTGGTTCCACCTGTACAACATTCCAGTCAACTATGTGAGAAGCATCATGCACATATCTTTTTAACAATGAAACATGAAATACATCATGAACTCTAACATGGGGTGGTAAGGCCAGCTTGTAAGCCACTGGTCCCACCCTTTCTAATACTTCAAAAGGACCACAGTATCTAGGGGCCAATTTTGTACAACTCCTAGCATAAAGGGTGCTCTTTTTGGGTTTAATACGCAAATACACATGCTCCCCCACTTTAAATTCTCTATGCACTCTTTTCTTATCCGCATAATTCTTCTGGCGATCTTGTGCTGTCTGGATGTTTCTTTGTATCTGTTTGACAATTCTTTCCATTTCTTGTAAAGCATCGGTTCCCAACATTAGTTTATCTTCTGGTTGACTCCAACTAAAAAGAATACGACACTTCCTTCCATACAGTGCCTCAAACGGACTCATTTTGATGGAGGATTGGTAGATGTTATTATAGGCAAATTCAGCTAAATGTAAGTAATCTTCCCACTTTGAGGGTCTATCCATCACATACATTCTCAGCATGTCCTCCAATATTTGATTAGTTCTTTCCATTTGACCATCGGTCTGAGGGTGGTAAGCAGTGCTAAAATTCAATTTAGTGCCCATACCTCCAAATAACCCTTTCCAAAAAGCTGCTGTAAACTTAGCATCCCTATCAGAAACAATCACCTTAAGAACCCCGTGGAGTCTTAATACCTCCTTCAGGAACACATTCACTACTTGATCTGTTCCAAAGGTGGATTTCACTGGTATAAAGTGAGCAGCTTTGGTTAGAGTGTCTACTACTACCATTACAGAATGATGCTGGTATTTGGTTTTGGGTAACCCTGTTATGAAATCCATGGAAACTGTGTCCCACTTCCATTCTGCAATGGGTAAAGGGTTTAGAAGGCTGACAGGATGTTGATGTTCAACTTTGACTAGTTGACATTCCATGCATCTACTTAAATATTCTGCTACATCTCTCTTCATTCCTGGCCAAAACAATTTATTTTTCAGGGCTGTTAACATTTTCTGATATCCTGGATGTCCTGCATAAGGTTGTTTGTGGTGCTCATCCAAAATTTCCCTTTTTAAGGACTCTACATTGGGAATATACAATCTGTTTTTATAACAGATCAACCCTTTTTTATTTTGAGTGAAATCAGTTTTCTCCTTTTTCTGTAATTGCACCAGAAGTGTTTCATAAATTGGGTCTTGGTTTGCTGCCTTATTCACCAAATCTTCTACATCAATCTGAGCACTACTTCCAATATTATTGATATTCTGACAAACATTTCTGCTCAATGCATCAGCAACTTTATTTTCTTTTCCTCTAATATGTTTTATATCCATGTCAAATTCACTTAAAAAGGACAGCCATCTGGCTTGTCTGGCATTTAAATCAGTTTGGGAAAAGAAATATTTGAGACTAATATGATCAGTCATCAATGTAAATTTTTTTCCAAGAAGATATTGCCACCACATTTTCAAAGCATGAATAACAGCTGCTAATTCTACATCATAGGCACTATAATTTTGTTCATGTATCTTCAGTTTCCTAGATTCATAGGCAATAACTGAATTTTCCTGCAAAATAACTCCTCCCAATCCTTCTCTACATGCATACGTACACACCACAAATTCCTTATCAGGATCTGCAATCTTCAGTATAGGGGTTGTAGTAAGTTTCAGTTTTAATTGGTCAAAACTATTTTGGCATTTTTCAGTCCATTCAAACTTGACACCTTTCCTTTGTAAGGAAGTGATGGGATGTGCTATGGCAGAAAATCTCTCTACAAATCAGCGCTAATAGCCTGCAATCCCCATGAATGATCTAACTGCTGAAACATCAGCGGGTACAGGCCATTCTTTTATAACCTTTATCTTTTCAGGGTCAACAGCAAGGCCTTGTTCAGAAATAATATGACCCAAGTATTGGATCTTGTTTTTATAGAACTCACATTTGCTAAACTTGGTGTATAGCTGATTTTCCTTTAGAGTTTGCAATACTATCCTCAGGTGCTCTTTATGTTCCTCCTCACTTTTTGAGTAAAATAAGATATCATCTATGAACACAAGGACAAATTTATCCAAGTACTTGTTTAACACACTGTTCATTAAGCACATGAATGTGGCAGGGGCATTTTTCAAACCAAAAGGTAGGACTACAAATTTGTAGTGACCATACCTGGTTCGAAAGGCTTTTTTGCTGATGTCTTCTTCTTTAATTCTAAGATGGTGATAACTAGTTCTTAAGTCAACTTTCGAGAATACTGAAGCTCCTCTCACTTGATCAAAAAGATCATCAATTCTAGGCAAAGGATATCTATTTTTAATGGTCAACTTATTCAGTTGACGATAATCAATGCAGATCCTGAAAGTTCCATCTTTCTTTTTCACGAAAAGCACCGGTGCTCCCCAAGGAGACACACTCGGTCTGATATACCCTTTATCTAGCAGTTCTTGTAATTTCATTTTCAGTTCCATAAGTTCAGGAGGACTCCTTTGATAAGGCGCTCAGGAGACAGGTGTTGCTCCCGGCACCAGATCAATTGAGAAATCAATCTCTCTTTTGGGGGGAAGTTGAGGGATTTCCTTTGTAAAAACTTCCTTGAATTCTCTTATTACTGGTATAGCATCCAGTAATTCTTCTTCAGTTTTCTGCTCTGTTTCTTCCACATGCACTGCATAAACTTGGTGTCCTTTTCTAGATGTTCTTTTTAATTGCAATGCTGAAATTTGTCTTACAGAAATAGGTTTTTGTTTCCCTTTGAGAATAAAAGGTTTCCCTTCCTCATCTACACAATGCAAAGTCTTATCCCAGCAATTCATCAAAGCTTTCTTCTTTTCCAGCCAGTCCATTCCTATCAGTAGATCATATGACCCTAAGGGTAGAATGTTCAAATTTACTTCTGTTCGAAACTCATTTAATTGGATTTCTGTTCTGGGCAGTTTATGTGTTACCTTTCTTTTTGTTCCAGTGGCCAGCTGTACCAACCATGACTGTTGAAATTTTTCAATTTTTAAGTTACATTTTTCTACAATCTTTGGACTAATGTAACTCAAAGAAGCACCTGGATCAATCAGAACAGTAACAGATAGGTCAGAAATCTTACCCTCCATTTCCACCATGGTTGCTTGATGTTCTGCTTGCCGATTTTCCAGGGCTGCACTGATAGTTGGTATATTTCTGGCTATATCATTTATTGTTGTCGCTTCTCGATCTCTCATGAGCATATGCATGTTTCGATGGGGGTAGTCCCTCAAAAGATGGGGTTCTCCATAGCCCCAACATTTCAAGGGCTCCTTCATTCTGATTGTCCCCTCCTTTTTACTGTCTCCATCTATTTGTTTTGAAGCCACTTGAGACTGGGCAGTTTGACTTTCTTTGGGTTTATTAAACCTTTTCCACTAATGATCTCTACCAAAATTCTTCAAATAGGCTGGTTTCTGTTTCCTCCCTTTGAATTCATTCTTATTTACCCAACTTTTCCCTTGTTCAGTTTTTCCTTTGAACTATTGGTAACATAATCTAGCTTTTCTAATAGCTTCATCCGTTGTTTTTGGGTTGTCAAACTCAATTTTCTCTTTGTATACAACATGCAAACAATTCAGAAACCTTTGTACCTTTGCCTTTTTTTCCCTTATGTAGGGTACATATCTCAGTAAATTGGTAAATTTAGTAACAAACTCATCGATAGTGAGCTGTCCCAATCTAAGCTCATGAAATTATTTTGCTTTGTCATCATAGTACCTCTCATTCAAGTAGCGATTCTTGAATTTAGCCTGGAAATCTTCCCAAGTCACTGTCTTTTAATTAATGGCATGCACCATATTTTTCTCCTCCCACCACAAGGTAGCCTTACCTTGTAGCTGGTAGACAGCTAATCTGGCCTTCATATTGCTTTCATATTCATAAACCTGGAAATACTTAATCATATTCAGCAACCAGGCTTCAGCATCTTCCTCCTTCTCCCCATCATAGGAGGGAGGTTTGATTTTCCAGAATTCCCCTTGTAATACCTTTTTCTGCTTATTCTGATGCCTAATAGCATCTTCCTCATCAGATTCATCATTTTTCCTCTTTCCGGAACCTTCGCCTTCCTGGTTGTTTCTTGAGGTTAATTCCCTGATGAGCTTTTCCTGCTCACTGGCTAATGACAATCTGTCATTCTGGCTTTTTATCTCAGCCAATTCTTGTTGCAATTCCCACAACATATCCATCATGGACGCATTGGGATCTGGCTCACCACGCAGATCGACATAAATTTCGTCACCTTCTTCCATTCTATCACCCCACTGTACACTACATAGCACAGGTCAGTGAAAAAAAGAAAAAGAAAAAGAAAACAAAATCTTTTTTTGTTACAACAATAAAATTTTACAGTGAGTACACAGCGATCGTGAGCACAATGTCACCAGCCCAATTTTATAACTTGGGCTCTGATACCATTTTTCACACCTCCAAATTTCACACAGAATATTTTTTTTTTTTTTTCTTCAAGAATTCAGGCTTTTAAGCATAGGTTTATTATGAAATTCTAATTCTCTTCACCATGATACTTTTCATCATAACATCATGTCGTAAATAAACCCTCTATCACTTCTTCTTACTTTATGTTATTTTAGGTTCAAGTGTGAAGATATTTTATATGATTTTATTTTCTATAAAGGTCTCGTATAACCTCGAGAATTAACCTTTGACTTGATTGTCACATAGATCACTAAATATTTAATTTATAATTAACCATACGGTCCATTAGCATGTATTATATACTATGGTTGGAATGGGCTTCTGCCTAAGAGTATTCTTGACCCTTCCATTATACATAGCCACGACTTTTCCACCATGTTCCTTTGTATAGTATTTGGATGTCGATTTTTGATATAGTTCAGTGTACATATTATTATGGATTGACTACTCTATGCGTTTGACATTAATATTCATGTCAGGATTGATATGACCACATATCATTGTGCACAATATTTTTAATCGAATGTTAGATATGGATTTCGTGATCAGCCTACACGTAAGGCGTATAATCCCATTCGATTTGGGTTTCTGTGTTCATAGCCGTGGTGTAAATCTTATCCATGTCAGACTCCATGGTAAGTAGGTTGACATTGTATGGTCTACATCGTTCTCCATACCCCTTCGTTCATTTACGTGGTAGATCCACGTCGAGGTGGCTTACTCGGCTTACGGAGTTTACATCACTCCCGTCTATATATGCACAGGACACATTGAATTTAATTCGAATCTACACCCCATTAATGTTATACGACAATCTTAAAAATCACCTGCTAACCCTTTGATCAGTGTCTTGGGCTTCTACGATTTTTCCAAGTGGACGATGGTGATCAATTCAGATTAGGGTTCAGGTGTCTATCGAAGAATTATATAAGCCTTTGGTGTTGAGTTGAGATGGTTTTCCACGTTAATAAGTCGGTTGTGCACCTCTGCGTCTGCAAGGTTCTATCTCTGCAGAGGGTTCGATGTTCTCAGTTTACTAAGAACAGTCATGGCGTTCCTGTTCCACCACAACGATTCCATGTAATTACTTATGCATTCATTTTTACCTATTGCATGCTTGAATGAGCAAGAACGTTACTCTTAACTGGCCATACATTGGTTCTGAGGATATCCTCGGTTGTTCATAAGGTGAATGTGTTTTTTTTGGAGGATTTCAGATTCTACCCTCGTTGCAAAGTTTTGTTGTTTTCCATTTCCGGGTTATTTTCGACCATACTCCTCTATCGATTTCATAAAATCAGAACTAATTTGTGTTATGAATCCTGTGTAGCATGCTTTGCGTCTCTTCAGGCGAACGACTACTATTCAGTTGGTCTTTATGAGGTGGGTTTTTTCATCCTGTCTCTGCATATAATTGTCATTTCCTCCTTTTTCTATTCTAGGGAGTTTCGTATTAATCCCTACTCAGTTTATAATTTCGATTCCAGAAGCTCGTCGAATCCGAGATTTGCGTTTCACAGGTAATGTCTTAATATCATGAGCATTTTCTTCATTCAATTGTTTTCCAATGATAGCGCCAATGGCTAATTCCCATCCTGGTTTGAATTTTTTTTCTACAGGTAATCGAAGATCTCTTGTATGCTTATGAAAGCAGTCCGGAGATTTTTCAAAGTTATGGATTTTAACCTAGGTCTCCTTGACTTTTCAGGTCGGTACGCCTATGGGATTTCTTCCCTTCTTTTATTGTGTTGTTTTGTTGGGCGTCGAATAATTGTTCTCTTATGAGTTTACACAGTGTTCCTTGAGGAACGAGACTCTGTCAGAGTCATATTTTTAATCGGTGTCGTTCATGTGTGGCGCTCTTTTAAATTTGTTTTTTTTAGATAGGGGTTTTGAGTTTCATACCCTAGCCTGATAGGCTCAGCATGTATTATGATATTTTTGGACATACATATATACTCCCTATTTTCTTATGTTGAATTCAATATACGACGCTACAATGTAACTTTATATGGACTGTCTGAATCGTGTATACGATTTCATACCATGGAATTTCGCTTTGTTTAGTTTGCTCGTCAGAGCAGTAAGGGTATGTTATTTGGTTCTCGGTAACACTAATGTGGTTCCAGATTCCTCAGTTACATTCATTAGAAGTTCCAGGAATTCGTATTAATTTTTATCTCTTCTTCTGATATATTTCGTTAATTATTTTCTGTGGCTAGATATCTCAACACTGGTACCAGTATCATATTTATAGTTCCCTTTGTTCATGGTTACTCTGAACTTATTTTACCATTGTTTGTCTAGGCATATAAATGGCATGCATGGGATTATGAGTCCATTCTCATTTATACACATATAGTTAATATGTATGAAGTACCAGGGATAATATTCTCCTTATTTTCCAAAGTTATATACATATGTTTCTAATTGCAATTTTCTTCTCATTGTCCTATATCTGTTTACAGCTCTTGCCTACCTAGATGTCTGGTGGTAGGTATTTCTGTAGAGCTGGTCATGTGTTTGGAACTCATTCCCTTTTTCCTCTTGGTCAAGGGAAGTAGTGGTTACATTAATGTTAATGTGTATACCGTTGAAAATAATTCAACTCTTTGCTCTTGTACTTCTCAACTATTTAATCATAAATTATGCAATCTATGTATTCACTTTCAGTGCTATAATATTAGAGTAGTTTCATAAGGCCACTGTCTCTGTTAAATCTTTTTATAAATATTTAACTCCTTTCCTCTACTATAATAAGTGTGGCTTACATGCAACCTTGTTGTTTAGACCATTTAATTTTCTGGATTATAATGGAATAGTATGCTGACCCTGAGGCCAGTTTATAGAGTCTCTCCTTCCATTTCTTCATACACTGTATAAGTTCAATTCATTTCCTACTATTATTCCAGTATAATATAGGGAATTCAATTTATCTCTCTTATAGATACATATTAAAATCATGCTAGGAAACAGAAGAAGATTAAAGGAAATTCACCAAAATTTTCCTGGAAAGAACAAGGTATCCTCAGATTTAAACCAACCTTGGTTTAGACTTTCTGTGGGATTCTACTTTACAGGATTTTTCTCTACAACCATACAGAATTATCAGGTTACTTCCTTATGATTAATTCTGTTAACTTAAAGACAAATTTTGTTTTTATATGTAGCCAATTCATACCATAACAAGCAGGAAGACAATTTAACTCATAGACATACCACTCATGCAGTCCACCAACCTCCCAACCTTAGAGTCCTTCCGTCTCCCAAAACTCACCCCCGAGCTAAGATCACCTCCTGGAACAGATCAACCTCTAATCTGTAGAAGAGCAGCTTATTTAAGATATTGTTCCCCAAAGCATGTTTCTAATTCTACGTCCAGAATCTCAGGATGCTTTTCTTCCTGTTTTCCTAGGCTTCCCAATTTAGGGATTCTTTAAAGCTGTTTTATGCTTTTCCTCAGCTTTTCCAGCTTTTTACCTCTTCCCAACTACTTTCCTCATCATTGGGGGAATTCAGATTTTTCCTCAAAAATCTAAATTTAAAACTTACTTTCTTTCAAGGAAATTAGAAAGATTGTGGGGAAATATTTGCCTCATCCATCCTCATAGATTTAGCAAGTGATCTCATCATCTCATTTTGGTCAATCTGCACCACAATATTTTATTCATTTCCTCATTTAAATGTTTAATTACATCCACAAAATAATTATCCTTTTGGGTCCACTCCCCTTAGGATTAAAGTTCAAGTATATAACTTTAAAATTCAATCACAGGAATTGGGGGTGTTACATTTTCAACCCCTGTGGTTTCAAACATACTAATGATTTCTCAACCAAGTTCTCCTCTGCCTGAACCATGTCGACCCAATGTAGATCTTATGGATGACCCCTAACCTTCTTCACATATTTCTTCACCTCATTCTTCCTCTTCACTTGGTGAAAGTCAAGATTCTAGTAACCGAGTGGCTAAGAAGAAGAAGAAGAACTCGAAGAAGAAAAAGGAAAGTAAGCTAGGGGGGAAAACAAAACCTATTAATACCAATGCAGGTATTGTCAATAAAACTCCCACTCTGTCTCTTCGAGTCAAATTCCCTTGCAATCTATGTGAGGGTGACCACCTTATTCAAAATTTCCCTAGTATTTTCAAGGTGCTATAAGTGTGGTCCGTTGGCCTAATTCATCCTTCATCATCGACCTTTGGACATCATGTTGATGATGAGCCTTCAGCTAAAGTTAATGGGACTCATAAGAGACAAGGTAACATAAAATTTCCTAATAGGTTGTGTGAAGCGAACCATCCCATTCACCGTTTTCCTTATATAGACAAATCTTATTAAGTGTTGCATACCGTTTTAGCTTCTGAGTCCGTATTCCCGTTGGTTATCGGAAGTTTTCTTCGAGTCCTCCAATATTTGATCAAGTCATTGATCGGGATTTATCTCCAGTCAATCCTGATCTCTATAAAATTCAATCTCCCAAGTCCATTTACAATCAATCATTGGTTGAGAAAAAGGGCCACCTGGTTCCCTCAATGGTTCATCAGGTCTTTTCCGTCGAGATTTGGTGTCATCCAAGTTAGGTTCTTTTTATTTCCTCTGATTCCCTGGGATCGAAGGGCAATCGGCCCGTTTCCATGATTCAAGGGGGTGATCCCTCGACTCCCATCACCATTGTCCCAGAAAGTGGCCCTCCTTCTATTATTCTTGAAGGTCAAGAGGATGGTATTTCCACTCTTGTAATGCAAGGGGATAATCCTCTTATTCTTATGGAACCCCATCCATGTATTTTGGTCACTTCATTTGATTGGAGTCGATTTATGAGATACTGTCTTCCTTCTTATGTTCCCTTTGAGATCACTATACAAGCCTATTATTTGGTTGTACCAGGCATGATAATAGATGAGGGTGCCTCGGTTTATGTTCTGTTCTCAACTACATGGAAATATTTAGGTTCTCTGTAGCTTGTGCCTGTTACTCAGAATCTATTAGCTTTTAATAGAGGAAAAAGTAAAACATTAGGGATCCTTCTGAAGTTTCCTATTACTTTGGGAGGGAAAACCATCTATATAGACGTAATGGTTTTCCAAGGCCCTTTGGATTTTAACTTACTCTTGGGGCATGACTATACTTATGTCATGGCAGAGCTTGTCTCCTCTCTCTCTCATGTGAGTTGTTTTCCACATGAAGGTTGAATCGTGACCATTGATCATCTTCCGTTCATTAGTCTTAATTTGGCTCCTAGTCCACCGTCATCCCTTCCTAGTTCTTCCCCGCCATAAGTCAATTATGTGGCTACTTGTTCCATGTCTGTGTCCACTGATAATTCACTCAATGAGGTAGTACACAATGTAATGGGGGCATTGGATCCTAATTTCCAGAGTGTTGTTCTCCCCTCAGATGAGAAAATTCTGAAAGTCATGGCTTCTTATTCGTCATGATCAGATCTTGAGAGCATAGTTCATTTTATTGTGTCAATCTCCTTAAAAAATGAAACAAGATCTTCGGAGCATAGTTTGTTTTCTTTTGTCAAGCTCCTTAAAAAATGAAAGAAGTTGTTTCAAAGCACAGTTCCTTTTCTTGTGTCAAGCTCCTTAAAAGGTGAAATGAGCTTCATTCAAAGCATAGTTCTTTTTCTTGTGTTAAGCTCCTTAAAAAATGAAACAAACGATTATGAGAATAGTTCATTTACTATGTCAACCTCATTTAAAAAAGAATTAGGTTATGAGGATATTTTTTTTACTGTGTCAACCTTGTTTAAAAATTAAATAAGTTTTGTTTCCAATTTGAGTCTTTGATTAGATCTCGTAAAATCTAAGTCGACTCTTTCACCCGATCTCGTAATTAAACCTTCATTCCATCCACTTATTAGTAACCAGTAGTCTACTGAAGTGAATACCATGAAGCTAGGGGGCATGTACCTTGAATTGAGTCATTATATTGGGGGCATGCAAATGAACTTCAAGAAGAGTTTCCTGATTTCAATCTTGTGTAGAAATGAAACCATTATTATTTTACCTCTCGTGATTTCCATTTTGTGAGCATGTTTTTCTAGATGAGCCTTGGTTTTCTCATTCGTTCGTTACCATCTACTCGGTCGATCATATTCCCTCACTTGATTATTTTACCCATTCCTGAGGAACAACTACAATGAGTGGTCCTGTTAGCCAGCCTCTTGAATTTTACTTGTTATGAGCAGTTACACCATCACTGAAACCAGTTGCCACCCTTAATACCACTTGTTCCTCCAGGACGAGTCAACTTTCAACTCTTTTCTGACTCTCAAAACATGAAAATATTGTTGAGCTATTGTTATTTTTAACTCTTTAAAGGCTGTGAAATGTCATTTCCCTAGTATACGTTTACTCATTTTTCAGGCTATGATAAACTACTACGAAAGAGAAATACCTTAGCTAATCGCGACTAAGAGGTTCTCTCATTTTTTTTTCTACCTTTCTAGGTAAGAGGAACTATTTACTAAAAGGGCCATATGGGGTTTTATTTTCACCTCTTTTCAAACTCTCTAAATATGAAAAGATGTCAAGTTTCTCCTTTGTCAAGCTCGTTAAAATTTTAAAACATCGGGTCTGTCATCATGACGATCACCGAGTTCCTCATTTCCTAGGGCTCGTAAAATGTACTAGGATGGATTTTTCTGAAGGAAAATCTTACATGAAAATCATATTTTATCCACTTTAAGCTTGTTTCCAAAAATAATCAGGGTACTCACCGGAAATGGTCAGGGAAAATGGAACCAATTCTCAGTCTTGTCGGAAATATGTCACTCTTGAACATGACACTTGTCTGCGGTTCGTTTCAGGTTGGGGACATCCCACATTCATCATTTTCCCTCCATGGGTTTTGGTTATCTGTTTTGACCTCTCATCTGCTCTTTGCCTCGTCACCATGACCTCATATCGTTCGATGTCAAATACTGCCAAATTTCAGAGTCGTGTCGCCAATATGTTCAAGAGAAGTTACTTTTGCAGTTTTTAACCTCTCATCCTCTGATTCAGTCCTGATTCACTATTGACTTATTCCTTTGTCTCGTGTCAATGATGTGGAAAACATTATGGCCCTCCTTCGATCGATCACTTCTTGTCAACTTCAGCTAATTATCTAGGAAGCTGATCTAGAGACTTCCTTCTGGTACCTTAGATCTTGCATGCCTCAATGGCAAGTTCTTCGCATTCGACAACATGTTCTCATCATCGGCCTTCCATCGAGTGATTTTGTGGGTGTTCGACTGCAGCTCACTTTTCACATTACGTGGATTGTACTAGTTGTACCTCGAGAACCATTGTCGTTATTGGTGGTCTCTCTCATGCCTGTTAACAACTTTCATCATTTCCTAGTAATCAAGTGACTTTATTACATGTTCTACTTCAGCTCATTCATTCACATGCTTGAATTTGTACTAGTTCTAGTCGAGACAGAGCCCAAGACCATGGGTTTTGTTTGATAAAATCTAGGTTGCAGGATGATTTAATTTATCATGACTATATGCATGAATCTTCTGGTAGGATGATTGCAACCATACCTGATTCTATTTTATAATCCTTCTTTCTGGATGGTTGCATCCATACCTTGGATATTATTACATGTTATCTATTATGGATGGCTGCACCCAAACCACATGTTCATGTATTAGAGAAATCATTTGTACTTTCTCTTGCGGGTCTTCCGATGAGGAGATTTTGGTTTGGGCATGTTATCATAAATCATTTCACCCGTCCCTCTCTCTCAGACTTCATTCTTTCGGGGGCATATCTTATATAGTATTTTTTTCACCATCCGTGCAATCCCCATCCCGAACATTTGAGGACCATTTTTGTGACCTTGGTGTAATGTCATACATATCCATAAGTGTCGTTGAATCCCTTGACATGTCTCGAAAATAATCTCTATTGATCATTCCTCAAGAAGACCCTTATAAACATATTCTTTTGGGTCGATGATGGTAGGTATTTATGTCCTCGCACCCATTAACAAATTAACGCTATCCTGCTTTTGGAAATTTTTTTAAAATATAAACGAAGCTTCTATGGTGTAACAGCTTCGTGAGCAGAGTCATGATTGTTTATTCGATTGAATCAAGTCGATTTGCTCCCTTTGGCCTATTAGTTCCTACAAATGTGCAACTCCCCAAAGGGATAGACCTCTCCTCCACCTTATGTGGATCCCAAACCTCCTCCTCCTATCCTATAAATTATTCTTCCTCAAATTCATTTAGCTAGCTGAACAATCATTAGTTATAGCTGGTGTGTTAAACAAAGTAGAGAAGAATCCATTCTGGAGACAGATTTTAAGCCCATTGCCTCATTGAGCTGAACGACGAATGAATTCTTAAGACGAACCAGACTGAACCGTCGAAGGATATCTACAATGTCACGGAATAGGTTGAAAACTTCTTTTTCATATATCAATAACACATGACTAGTTTATGGTTCCAACTTTTTTTCCATTTATATTCCAAGTTTTTAACTCTCCGCCACTAGTTGAATAGCCCTAGATGATTGTATATATTTGTATGTTGCCATCATTTGTTTGATCTTTGTTCAGGTGCATGGATGTCATCACCAATGGAGCGTAAGGCATGAAGACAAATATCACAAGATCACTGCTGCATGCCACAAAAAAAGCATTGGACTAAGGTAGAATATCTATTCCAGCCCATATTTCATTTACAAGCTACGAATTTAGGAATTTAGCGTGTTCCCTTGTTGCTAGACCCACCCTAGTGCCAGAGAGAATACCTATGTCTGCATAGGGGATTTTCCTGCACAGACACCAGAGTCAAGCAAGGCATCAAATTTATCTTTGGTATACCTAAAGAGTTGACTGAAAGTTGTTAGGGGTTGAAGGAGGTCTAGATTTTTTTCTTTCACAAGACTCCATAAATATGGTCATTGATACCTTGGACATATCGAAGGGAAACTTTCGATAATGACGAGGATGAAGGTTTAGTTTTGAGTTTGAGATGGAGGACATAATGCAATGCTTTCATAATTTTGGAGGAGGAATATCCATTGCAATGGAGGGCTTTGTTTAGGAGAAGGCACTCTTTATTCAAATGGTGGGGATCCGAGATCCAAATGGCATAGGTCACTAAATTATTAAGAGTGATTTTTTTTAGTAGGGTGGTGATGGGATTGAGCATGAACGTATCTATTGGTATGAGTATTTTTTTGGTATACATGGAAGGAGAGGGAGTCATTCGAACACTTAGAGTAAGGACACAAAGAAAAGAAGTGAGTTTTCTTCCATTTCCATGGCGAACTGAATATGGAGGGAGATGTTGTTAAGGTGGTCCAAAAGAAATTGATTAGTTATAAATTAAAAATTTATTACTTATGAATTACAACTATGTAAATTTGAATTTTATAAATAATATCATATTTTTTTTTATTAATTTACATTTTAACTAATTTTAAAAGTTGATAATAATAGTTATAATAATCCAATTTTAAGGTCATAACCAAGCCAAACATGAAATTGATGTGTGAGACCCTCTTGTTTGTGGGACAAGGGACACACCTCAGTGCACCTATTTGACAGCTAAGTCTAGGAAGGTATACATACTCTAACCCCTCTATTTTTGAACCGGTGACCTCTTAGGAGGAAACACATGCTCTTCACAGGAAAATGTTTTATTTATAACTCCGACTAAAAGAAAAATGCATTTACCTTATCTCCTTTATATTGAGTTGTAATATTAAAAGAAGATGATTTTTTACAATAATTTTAAGTAAAATTAAACTAATATAATAATTTTAAGTAATCCTAATCAACTATATATATGTTTTTTATTTTTATTATAAATAAAATTATTTTTTTATTAAATATTTTCTTTTTATTTAAAAAAAAAAATGTCAACTCCAACCAAAACACAACCTTTAAAGTTGGGATGTAAAATGTGTCTCTTAACCAAATAAGTTTTAGAACATTAACATAACTTAATATCTGCTATTTAAATTTTTAAATATAAATATTTTGGTTAAAATATATATGGTTTAGTATATATCAATAATTTTACATAGTAAATATAATTAATTTATGGGGTGTAAAATATTTCTCTTAACCCAATAAGTTTCAAAACATTACCACAGCCATATATCTATAATTTATTATTTAAAATTTTAAATATAAAATTTAGATTCAAATATTTTGATTAAAATACTTATCATTTAGTATATATTAATGATTTAATAAAAATAATTAATAATTAATTTATCGTAGTGGGAGAAATTATTGTTATCATACAAAATTTTGATGTTTAGCAATAATACAAACTTAATGAATATTATAATAATAAATTGAAATCTTGCTGTTCATCAAAATATTGGTCATATATATATTATTCAAATTTTTAAATATATAATTTAAATTTAAATATTTTGATTAAAATATCCATCATTTAATATATATTAATAATCTGATAAAAATAATTAATTTTGGATAGTGGGAGAAATTATTGTTGTCATACAAAATTTTGACGTTTAGCAATAATACAAATCTAATGAATATTATAATACTAAATTCAAATTTTATTGTTCATTAAAATATTGTTCATATGGTTATATATTTGGGTTCAAGTTGTTTATAGTGACATTTTTTTCATTTTAAAAAAAAAAAAATTGTGATTTTTTAAAATTTTTATAGAAATTTATTGAAAACAAAATTTTGATGAGCAATCTTACACAATCGAAGTGCCATAGGGATTTTTAAAGTGCTAAATTTATGTAAAGTAAAAAAACTAATTTAACTAACCGAAATCAAACTTTCACCTCAAATTTTTCCACCAAATTCCAACATCAAAAACTTCAAAAAATAAAAGCAAAACAACTCCATTTGAGTTTCCGTTCTACTTTCTGTTATATACAATTTGTTTAAACAAGCGCACCTGCTCTCCGATATTGAGTGATGTTCGACCAAACGATTTAGTAACAACGCATTTTAACTATTGAATAATTTTCTATGATTTAGAAAAATCAGAGTTCTACTTTCTGTTATATACAATTTGTTTAAACAAGGACACCTGCTCTCCGATATTGGGTGATGTTCGAACAAACGATTTAGTAACAACGTATTTTAACTATTGAATAATTTTCTATGATTTCGTTTTTTAAATCAAATTAGTAAACATAACTCTCATAAGGAAAGAACTCAGGCAGGATTGTTAACCAGAGGGGCTTTCAGGATTGCTACACATGTTACACTATCTTAGGCAGTACAACTTATAGAGAGCCAAAGGCATTGCAGTGCGTACTGTGTTGTCTATTTCTCCCTGCGTCGTGCTGCTGCCGGAATCGCGAGTTCATTGGTGCGCTTCTGTGCTTGGCTGCCGCGTTTTACTACGAGTTGTAAGATATTTCAACGTACTGCAAAATTGCAGAGACAGAAACGTGCCGACGGAAGGAGCGTAACATCAAAATTTCAGTCGTTCACTTTTCATATCAAAATATTAAAAACTTCTGCGGCGTATACTTTATTTAGGACGGTGATATATTGCATAATATGCTCACTGCTCCGGTGCTTAGCTATAATTAGCTCTGTTATGCCTACAAAAAATGGATAGCGACAAACTCTGAATGAATGGATTAATCTTCATATTGAGGTTCAGGTGTGAATTCGCTTAAAGAAAGCCGGTGTAGAAAAGAGGGTACTCTGTAGCAGAGGTAATGCAGAGTACTGTAAAAGAAAGAAATTCAGATCTGTCTTTTTTGGACTGTAGGTTGGGACAAACTTTCCGACTGGGCATAGATATCGAATAGAGAAATTCAAATTCCTCAGTTTGTATGTAGGTTAGTACAGCAGCTTTCCGACATGGCATAGAAATAGGAGCGCGAAAGTCGGTGGGGAATGAGGATTTTCGGCTGTGCGCTCCAGGCCCACCACGTTATCCGAAGGTGATCAAGGCTGCCTGCAGTACTACCTCATCATCCAGAGATATGATCAGTTCTGAAACAAGCACAGAGCTGCATATGGTGCTCCACCCGATAGAAAATATCGTGGATCTGAGGAGGGGCCATCAGATCCAATATTAGATTACAACACAGTGCAACAGTAGATGACATGGAAGAGAAACAGCAGGGAACGTGGTTTGTCGCGATTCTCATATTCCATTGTGCTATGGAATTTGTTCATTCCATGGCACACTTTCTGTGGGTACGATAGCGGTGCATGCACTTTGCTAGGTGGATATACTTCTCTGGTCTCGAGGACTTCTTTTCTGTCAACTCACATTACAGTTAATGTTCGTTCCTTTACTCTGTTTTCTATCATTGGATTTAATCCAAAGCTATGACGGATAATCCGTGTAGGCATATATAACATTAATAAGCTATTTTATTTAATACACTCATGTTATATAAAATATGTAGATTACATCTTAATTGTTTGAAAAATTTCCTCCCTCCGTTTTTCGGATTGTAATGGAACTACATTTTTATGTTGATATGCCTTTCTCTTGTTGGATCTTTGATCTAATGGTGTGAATTCAATGATGCCGTGAATTCAATGATGCTGGTTTTTTTTGGAATTTTGATTAGATGGTGTAAATTGGATGATGCTGGCATATTATTGTGGTTATTACTAGACCAACGAATAGAATTAAAAGTGACAACTTATTTGTATATCTAAATCATATGTTTAAATCATACTTGAATAATTTTTTTATAAACATTATTAAAAATTTACTGCTATTATTGATAACCACTTATGATAATTAGTTAGAAATGAAATTAAAAAACAAACCTATAAAACATGCATTGTAATATGGATTAATTTTGAAACTTATAACTATTCACATTCTCGAACGTATACCACTTAGCGAGTGTGAATTTAAATTTTTTTCCTCCACTCCATTACCCTAGTGGTTGCCTATGCATATCATTCAAATGTATGCCGGCTCGCAGGTTACCATAAAGAAATAAATATTATTTTATTAAATTTAACTATAAAAAAACAAAATATTATTTTATTAAATTATTCTTGCTGTGGTGGATTTATTTTTTATTAATAAAAAAAATGTTGTTTCTTTAGTATTCAACTCTCCATGCTACCCATTTCGACTTCCTTCATGTAGACTTCCTTTCTTAATGTATGGATCTGCACAAACAAATATAGAATGATTAATAGGGTTGTTTCATATTATTTAAACAATATAATCAATAACCAATAAATTGTAGGTTTAAATTATAATATAGTTTTAGTTTCATAGATTAGTTGTAATAAAAATTGTGACTATCATGTGATCATATATCACTTAACTAATGAAATTATACTTCTGTTTGTATTTAACATTTGTATTTTGAAAGTTTTTCTTAATAATAAAGTTTCATTATCACATAATTTCTATATAAGGAATAAACCCCAAGGTTAAATGATAATAAAATTATTTTAATACAATTATAAATTGTAACATTAAATAATGATAATTATTTTAATACAATTATATTATAACATTATATTATTAAATTATTACTATTATTATATAAAATAATAATAATAATAAATTATTTAGAATTTAGAATTTCTTTTAATAATATTTTAACCTTGTAAGCATTAAAAAAATCTTCTTTAGAGTAAATTGTATTTTAATTTAATCCCAAATTAATATTAATTAATTAATTAATTAAAACATTAAAATATTAATACATTGGAGCATTCAACATTATTAATTAAAAAATTAATTAATAGCATTAATTAAAACATTTTACAATATGTAATTAAAAAATTTATATAAAAAATGTTCTCGACCAAATCTTAATAATGTGATTAATCCGAAAGACATTTTTATGTTCATTATGGATCACAAAAGCCTTAGATAAAACATAAAAAATGTTTAATAACATTAAGCATTAATTCAAAAATCCGTAAAAAAAATATTAATATTAATAAATAATAAATTGAAATAATTATTATATTGCAATTATTACTTTGACATATTAATTAAATCATTAGTACGTATTTATTATACTTAACTACATTATTCAAATATATCTACACATGAATATATTCAAATTTGGTTAATAATAATAATAATACGATATTGGAAGACATGACCTGACATCCTTCACTGGGGGCATATGCCTAGTGGAAACTACTCGACCAATGAAGCTTACAACATACTTCATCAGTAGAACCCTGGCCCAAAAATCTCATCTAGAAAAAGATATGGATGGCCAATCTCTGGCCTAAAGTAGCCACCTTCCTATGGCTGCTTAGTAAACGGTGCATGGCAGAATACTTTGAAGAGGGGGTTTGTAGGACCCTCCAGGTGCCCTTTATGTCAGGAAAACTTGGAAACCATCGACTACCTGTTTGATCAATGTCCCACCGCTAATTTCCCGTGGGATAGAATTGCAATCTTATGTCGTTGTTCCAATCGAGTAAGGGGAAATATCATCAACACCATCAACAACTGGACATACAATCCTTATACCAGCACTCTCCTGAATTGACTCTGTCAGATCATTCCGAGCATCCTTATTTGGAAAATTTGGAAGGAAAGGAACAGTCGCATCTTCAAAGAGAAAGCATTCACATCAGAGAAGCTCTAGGACTGGATTCACCACAACCTATCTGAAACGCTGGCCTTAGACACTTGGAGTCAGGAGCACCTCCCAACCTCTGCAGCAAAGTGCCACATATGGAACAATTGGTAAATGATTCTAAACACCCCCCTAGATATCAATCTTAGAAGCTTAGGTAGAAACCCCGCTCCTCAAAAATGGCACACCCCCTCCACCCCCTCCTAATGGCTTCTTCAAATGCAACTTCGATGGTGCATCCAAAGGCAATCTCGGAAATGCAGGATTCAGAGGCATTATGAGGAACTCTCAAGGTGATCCTTTAAGGATCTACTACAGCAAAATAGGTTGGGACAACAATAATTTTGCGGAGATGGAGGGGATTATACAGGGTATCCAAATTGCAATTGAGTTTCAATACTTCCCCCTAGAAATGGACGGAGACTCGCAAATCATAACTATAGAAGCCACAAGAATGTTCCAAGGATCGACTTCCTCAATGGTATCCAAAAGCTAGAGGCTCGCCCATAAGCTCAAGTTTCTGGAACAACTGATACACAACCACAGAGCCATCAATTTTGGCCATGTGCATAGAAATAAAAACTCCGTTGTGGATATCCTTGCGAACAAAGGGGTGGATAGTAGCTATGAGCTATATCATTCAAACCTAACTCAGGTTGAGGAGGAATCATTTAGACAAGAATATCACACTCTCATTCAAAAGTATCTTCTTTCACAAGATAAGGGTGGCAGAACTGACAATATTGACAATCATATCTCATGCATCCTGGAAAATGAAGATCTTATGCATAGAGCCTCACTTGCTACAGATCCTCAAACCGTTAGCCATCTGCACAAGACTAACAGAATCAGGTATGATGATGATACGTTGGGAACTATGTCACCCTGTCTAGAGCACCCTTTCGCTTCTATCACCATTAATGATTATCATGATTAACAAATATATCAGCCATTTCCCTCCCCTCGAGCCTACTCAAGTGATTGATCATGGCATGCAGGCATACTCATTGCCATCCTCCTCATATGTGTCTAAGCCCCTTTAATAGGATGAGCTCCCAACCCCAAACAACCCACTGTATTTTCCCTCTACCTTTCATTTTTTTATCTCAGCTCTAGCACTTCCCTGATTTTAGAATTCCACACATCCCTATTCGCAGTGTTGCATTGCGCAGTCCCCTTTAGGTTTTGACATCCCATTCTGTGCAAATCTCCCCCCACCCTTCCGACTCCCTGAGACCTAGTGCTGCGTGTCCCCCTATTGCGTATCCCTCCCTTGACTTCTCCCCCCTGCCTTATTGTGCAATGGCCCACAGATTATGCCAGAGAATGATCCGAGGTGGACATAGAGGGGCTCTCCTAGGACATTATCACTGTTGCGAGGAAAATCAATTGGATTCAATGGAAGCCTCCTCCTCCATCATTTTTGCGCATTAGAGCCCTGAACCAGAGCAGGAGGAAGAAAACCCTATGCAAGATGCACAGAGAGGTAGGCGCAGTCCGCGGAAGTCCACCATCACTAAGCAGATGCAACCCCAGCTCAGCAAGACTGACCCATTGATGGTTCAGGAGAAGGAAGACGATGATTCAGATGTCTGGGTGAAGGATTCCGATGGCATCTCGATGCACAACCTTGATGGGGTAGATCTGGAGTCCCTCATCCTCTGCGCACCTGTCCACAAAGTTGGGCATTCGTTGGAAGATTCTAAGGAAGCGACTGTGTACGCACGTGCTTGCCCCATTGGGGAGGAGGTCTCGAACAGTCATGATGAAGATGAATATCGAAGCTTGCACAACCACACAACTCTTTCATGTTTTTGTCAACCTCACCACCATCAGTACTTTTTTTCTTCTACATATTTTTTGCTTCTTAGATACATCAGCGCTACTGCGCATACTGTAATTTTCTATCTTAAGTTTTGTGAAGCTTGGTTTCCTCCACTGAGGCGGCCCCAAAACTAAGTAACTAAGGTGGGGATTGGCTAAGAGCAGCTTGCCAACCCTTCCTGTAGCATATGTAACTTCTCTTTTTCGAATTAATAGAATAGCCTAAGTTACCAAAAAAAAAAAGATAATGGAATTGTACTTAAATGTTTTTTAACTTTAAAACATTAATTAAAACTATTGACAATATATTAATTAAAACATTTATTTAAAAAATTTAGTAACATTACTTTAAACATGTTTAAAGAAATGAATTAATACAATGTTAATTAATTAAATAATTAAAACAATAATTAAAATTAATATTAATTAATTAAAACATTAAAATTAATTAATTTTAACCTTAACTAATTAATTTTTAACATTACATGAAACATTGATAACATTTATTAAAACATTAAAATTTTTAAGAACATTAATTAAAACATTTGGCAATATATTAATTATAACATTTATATAAAAATGTTCGATTATAATAAAAATTAATTTTTAAATTTTTAAATTAACATTTTCATATTAATTAATACTAATATTAAGTTAATTAATAAAAATATTTAATAATATTAAATAGAATATTTGACAATATATTAATTAAAATATTTATATAAAAGTCAGCAAGGTGGCCGAAGATGAAACCTCATGAGGGGTGGTTATGTCATGTGTTAGGTGGAGGGGACATGCTAAAAAATCAAGTCAGCTAAGGAATCTTGTGGCACATGCACGGTGCGATCCTCGGGTGACTTTGATGACTTAGATGTCCCTTGATCATGGTTCCTCAAGTCTAGAGGATCTCACACACTCACACACACACACCTTATAACATTAAACAATAATTTAAAAATGTTTGAATAAATATATTAATATTAATTAATATTAATATATATTTACTAGAATTGGAATTGTAAACAAATGTTTCTAACATCACAATCTGACATTACAACATTTGGTCAACCACATTCCAGAATGTGGGTGAATATTTCACTATGTTAGATTATGTTTAACAATCAACAATATTTAATTTTAGTGATAAATAATTTTGTATTAATACTATTGATTAATATTGAAAATTAAATATGTTGTGATGCTCAAATGGTAAAGAAATCTATTAGACGTTGTAATTTAACAAGCAGTGTCGCAATGTTACACATTCCAATTTATCCAACGTTGCAATGCAATATTACTACATTAGTCAAACACATCTACTAATACAATTGACTATTTTGGAGTATCTTTGGTATTCATCACTCAATTTTATTCAAACACAATTCCTTATTAATGGTTATTCATTGTCTCTACAACCAACCATGATTGACCATGGAAAATGACTCTATTGTGAACTATGATCAACCATGATCAACCAAATTCAACCATGGTCGACCATGATTAATCATGACTGAATTCATCAACCATGATTAAGGTCCTTCTCATTGAATTTGGTCAACCGTGGTTAACCATGATCAACTATGGTCATTTAATGTGAACCATTGTCAACGATGAACAATAATGTTGAACCACCATCAACCATGTTCAAGCATCATCATCTATGGTTATAATGGCCAACCAATATTTCTATGGTAAACCATGATTAACCGTGTTTAAATATGGTTAACCATGGTCATTGTCTCTATGGTTAACCATGGCCAACCATGATGGACCATGATAAAAATAGTCAACCATGATGTACCATGGTCAAGAATGGTTGATCATGGTTGATTATGGTCAACCATGATCATGCATGATTCAATATCGATAACCATGATCAATTATGGTAAACCAAGATCGAGGACCATATGGTTGAATCTGGTCAACCATGATCAACCATGGTCCACCATGATCAACATGGTCATATTTGGTCAACCGTGGTTAACCAAGAACATTTCATGTTCTATAGACTCTTCATCGACAACCATAGTCAACGATTCTTAAAATGGCCAAACATGGTCAACCAAGGTCTTTATGCCCGAATGGTCATCCATTGTGAACAATGTAGATATTTGTGGTTGAATATGGTATAATTCCCTATTCATTGTTAATCCATATCTCTACAGTCAACCATGGTAAATGATGGCTAATCATGGCTAAATTTAGTCAACTCTAGAAAATGTCTATAGTGTCAACCATGATCAATCACAATTAATAAAAGTCAATGATGATCAACCATATTCAACCCTTGTGTTCACAAATTACTTTGGTTTATAATATTAAACCCTTGGGTTTATTAGTTCTTTTGGTTAATAATATTAATAATGTCTTGGCTTTATTAATTTATTTCATTTAAAATACTAATTATTAGGGTTTATTAATTTCTTAGGTTTTTGAGTTTAAAAATTGTATTCTTAGGGTTTATCAATCTTTTGTGTTTTTAATATTAATCCCTTGGCCTTATTGATCCTGTAGAATTTTAATATTTATCCTCTAGGTTCATCGATTCATTTGGTTTATAATATTAAATCCTTGCATTTATTAGCTCTTTTGGTTTATAATATTAATAATCCCTTGGGTTTATTAATCTTTTTAGTTTTAATATTATGATTTACATTATTGTGTAATATGTTGGATTATAATGTAGATTCTAATATATAGGGTTTATAATTAGGGATAAATAGTGGGTTTATAATATTTGTGTTTAATATTAGGGTTTATAATATTGTGTTTAATATTTAGAGTTTATAACATTGAGGATTATAATATTTCAGTTCGTAATATTGATTATTAGGGTTTACTGATCTCTTGCATTTTTCATATTGATCTTTTGGCCTTAATGATCCCTTAGGTCTTTAATATGTATCCCTTGGGTTCACTAATTCCTTTGGTTTGTAATATTAAACCCTTGGGTTTATTAGTTATTTTGGTTTATAATATTAATAACCCCTTGGGTTTATTAATCTCTTGAGTTTAAAATATTAATTCTTAACGTTTATTAATATCTTGAGTTTAAAATATTAATTCTTATGCTTTATTAATTTCTTGGTTTATAATGTTAATATTTATCCCTTGGGTTCACAAATTCCTTTGGTTTATAATATTAAACCCTTGGGTTTATAATAATAATAATCCTTTCGGTTTATTAATATCTTTAGTTTAACTTATTAATTCTTATGGTTTATTCATTTCATAGGTTTTGCGTTTAAGATATTAATTATTAGGGTTTATTAATCCCTTGAGTTTCCTAATTCTTTGGGTTGGTAATATTAGGCATTAAATATTACTCATACACTTCAATATTAATGGATGGTCTAATGTCACATTATGAAAAACATGATCTCAATATGAAAATCAACCATGGGCTACCATTGTTAATCATAGTTAGTCGTAATAAATCAAGGTCTTCCGAATGTCACACTGTGACAAAGGTTGCTCAATATGAAAATCGACCATGGCAAACCATGGTCGTTCTTCGTCCAACTTCGCATTATGACAAAAATTGTATAAATGTTTAGGTCAAGCATGCCCAACCATGTTTATTTTACAATTTATAGTATTTATCTAAAGTTTTTTTTTATACTTCAGGTCTATAATTAATTACTCTCTTAGGTTTAAAATTATTTCCTTGATTTTATAATATTAATAATCATGTGAGTTTATCATACCATTTTTTTTTAAGATATTAATTTGTATGCTTTATTAATCTCTTATGCTTTTCATCCTCATCCCTTTGCCATTTTTATCCCTACGGTTTTTAATATTTATCCCTTGGGTTCACCAATTCCTTGGGTTTATAATATAAAACCCTTGGGTTTATTAGTTCTTTTCGTTTATAATATTAAACCACACTTGGGTTTTAGAATCTCTTGAGTTGAAAATATTTATTTATAGGTTTTATTAATTTCCTAGGTTTTTGTGTTAAAAATATTAATTCTTAGGGTTTTTTAATCTCGTGTTTTTAATATTGATCCCTTGGCGTTATTGATCCCTTAGGTCAGTAATATTTGTCGCTTGGGTTCACAAATTCCTTTGGTTTGCAATATCAAACCCTTGGGTTTATTAGTTCTTTTTGTTTAGTTCATATTAATAACCCCGTGTGTTTATTAATATCTTGAGTTTAAAATATTAATTATTAGGGTTTATTAATCTATTGAGTTTAAAATATTAATTATTAGGTTTTATTAATTTCTTGGTTTATAATATTAATATTTATCCCTTGGGTTCACCAATTACTTTGGTTTATAATATTAAACCCTTGGGTTTATTACTTCTTTTGGTTTATAATATTAATAATGTCTTGGGTTTATTAATCTATTTAATTTACAATATTAATTATTAGGGTTTATTAATTTCTTAGGTTTTTGAGTTTAAAAATTTTATTCTTATGGTTTATTAATCTTTTGTGTTTTTAATATTGATCCCTTGACCTTATTAATCTTTTATTTTTTTAATATTGATCCCTTGGCCTTATTGATCATGTATGTTTTTAATATTTATCCCTTAGTTTGACCAATTCCTTTGGTTTATAATATTAAACCATTGTGTTTATTGGTTCTTTTGGTTTATAATATTAATAATCCCTTGGGTTAATTAATATTTTGAGTTTAAAATATTGATTATTATGGTTTATTAATATCCTAGGTTTTTGAGTTTAAAATATTAATTCTTAGGATTTATTAATTTCCTTCCTTTTTAATATTAATCCCTTGGCCTTATTGACCCCTTGGGTTTATTATTTCCGTGGTTTTTTAATATCAATCCATTGGGTTTATTAATCCTTTATATTTTTAGTTCATTGGGTTTATAATATTAACAATCCCTAAAGTTGATTGTTCTTTTCGGTTTATAATATTAAAAATCATGTGATTTTATCATTCATTTGTGTTTAAAATATTAATTCCTAGGCTTTTTTAATCTCTTCTCTTTTTAATATGGATCCATGGGCTTCTTGATCTCTTAGCTTTTTAATATTTTTGCCTTGGGTTTATAATATTAGACCCTTGGTCTTATTAGTTCTTTTGGATTATAATATTAATAATCCCTTGGAATATTTGTAAGAGATATATAATTATTATAAATAGTAATAAAATACTAGTATTATGTTATCTTTTAATTTTAGTATAATTTGAGTCATAAGTATTAATATATTGAAAAAAATTAATAATATTTTATTATTATATAGTTTATTATCAAATAATAACATATTATATATATATATATATATATGTATATATAGATTAGCTTAATATATAATATTAATATAATTAATATTATTAATATATTACAAGTATAGATTTCCTAAGGAGGCTGACTTATCTTTGGAGTTAATAAATCCCACCTGGAATGCATATATCAGACATCCTTTGGGAACACATTTTCCCAACTGAGAGGAAGTAATTTGTCAAAGTACCATCGACCTTCTAAGACCTTGAAACTTAGGTCTAAGACCCCTTTTATTAAGGTAGTTGAAAGTTTTAATTCTTACAATTTAATAAATACCAGTGATCCTCCAACCAATCCATTCTAATAAGAACATCATAAGAACCCAAATGTAGCACATTTAAACCTACATCAATTAGTCAACCTGCTATTTCAATGAGACAACTATCTACATTAGCTATCACTCTCCTTTTTGCTCCGGTAATTAATTCCACTAGCCAGGAATTTTTAAATTTACTGTTTTGTAGGTGAAAATTTTCAACGATTTTAGGACTAACATAACTCAGACTAGTTCTCGAGTCTATTAAAATTGATACATCATGATTAAAAATTTTACCTTCCAATTCGATCATGGTTGTATGGAAATTTTCTTGATGATAATCCATAGAAACATTAATCCTTGGTATGTTGGAAACTCA
Source organism: Pinus albicaulis (assembly GCA_034641835.2). NCBI lineage: Eukaryota > Viridiplantae > Streptophyta > Pinopsida > Pinales > Pinaceae > Pinus > Pinus albicaulis. Next base: position 1,610,305,234 of record CM076580.1, read on the forward strand.
TTCTTCTCTGATGCAGGGATTCTGCTAGAAAGCAGATCCCCCATATAAGAAACTCACTGCTCAATCAAGATAGAAAAAATGTTCATTTTTTCTATAGAATAAATCCATAAAAACATTCAGCTTAAATTCACAAGAAGGAAAAAAGAGCCATTCAAATCAACTACATATAACCATATCAAAATTCTCTGGCCAAATAGTACATTGGGCGGCCTCTTGGCTCTTGGCCCTATAAACCACTCCTCACTCACTCCACTCTTCAACTATCTTAGCTCTTCAACCATGTTTTTTTCCTCACAAAAACACTCACATTTATACACAAATAATGAATTTAATTCATTCCAAAAATCTGTCCACCTAATCTTCAACTAAATCTAATTTAAATTAATTTTAGGTGTGGACTCAACAAAGTCTCGTACATAGAATTCTTACTCCCTAAATTTGCTACCTAATTCTATTTTCTCTCATATCCTTTTAATATTTAAAATAATATATAAAAAATCCTCACTTTATTAATTTCTCTCCTATTTTATTTAAAAATAACAAATTAATTAATAAAACAATTAAAATGTGACACCACCCTTTATTACATAATTAAATAATGAAAATTGGCCTTGATGCTCCTGCATCAAAATCCCAAGGTTGAAATTAATCATGATCGCCTGATCATGTGTTCGGATCTTCATCCGCCTGGATCCCATATCTTGTGTTGTAACTTTCCACTTGCCACTGCTTCTGTCTGTTGTTCTTCTCCAGGTCTCCACACTTTATGCTGCATTGCCCCACTGGATATGCTTTAACAATATTTTGATGTCTTTCTCTTGCTGCTTCTTCTTTGTTTTACTGTTGCTGACCTCTTCTAGGATATCTTCATCATTATCCTCCTAATTAGTTCAATTTCTCGATCCAACAGATTTTCTCTAGTATCAGCAATAAAACATGTACTCACAAAACAATTGTTAGAATAAAAAACAAAAGGCTTCAGTGCCTCTTTCTCTGCTGGAAACATTTCAGTATGCTGCTCGAAAATTTCTTCTTCCATCAACACATCAGTATGCTGACTTAAATCCTCCATGAGACTATCAACTAGTCCCTCTTCCACATCCTCTGTCCGAAATTTTTTTCCCTATTCTGGTTCACAAAAATGAACTCCTTTGACTTGCCGAATCATTCCTACCTCCTTACTCCCTGTTTCTTGATTATTATTCAAAAAAAATTCTTTCTCTTTCTCTTTTAGAAACTCACCCTGAGTATAGATCCTCTGATTTTCCAAGTCTCTGCTCTGAAGATCTAACTTCCGATATAACTGAACAATCTCAACTGGGGTAGAACTTGGAAATTTTACACAACTTTCCAGACCTTCATTTTCTGTTGACCAATCATCAGATGGTCCTTATTCCCCCGCTTCAATATTATGCTGAATATTTCCAGAAGACCTCTCTGTCTTCATTTCTTTCTGAGATCTTGCTATCTCAGCATCATTCTAAAAATATTTTAGATTCAATTCTTTTTCTTCAAAAAAATTGAAAGTTTTTTCAACACCTTGTGATATACCTACCATCACACACAAATCATTAGTATTAAACACACAATACCTTGTAGTCTCACTGGATGCCTCAGTTGAAATATCTCCTTGCTGCTCTGAATCCTTCATTTGATTCAGTTCCTCTGTAGATTTCTCATCTGTCTCATCACTAATTCCATTTTCCGTTTGGAAATCTTCCTGAATTGTCCTAGTTTCAACATCATTACATTGTAAACTTTTGTTAGCAATCTCATTAAACAAATAGACTTGTTTACCTCCTTGGAATTTTACTTCAGCATTTCCACTTTGTTCCAGTTCCATAACAGCTTCGACTTGCTGTCTTACCCTAGACAAGAAGTCATTTATGATTTCTTCCTGTTGTAACCAATCAACACATTCCTTCTCTGAAAGGAATTCTTTACCAGAATTTACCTCAAGAATTTCATTCTCCTTTGTAACAGTTCCATTAGACTGTTCACCATCTTTCGCACATCCTGCAAACATACATAAACTGTGAGAAAAATTGCAAGGCTTCATAGCCTCACCTGCTTCTCTTACGAACACATCTTCAGATGCTTCTGAACTATCCCAATAGTTCATGAGATCTTCCTCACTGATCTCTTCACCCAGAATTTTGCCATGTTCTTGCCCACAAATGGAAACATCCATTTTTAACTCAGCCTCTCTGAGTTCTTCACAACTCAACATCTGCTTGAGCTTCCTCAGCTACTCCATCAACTGTATGTTTACCTGCTTTTCCCTCTTTGCGTGTAGCTTCTGCCACTTCACCTTCTTTCTCATGGTCCAACCATGTGGCTGGTATCTCACATTTTCCTGCAACAACCCCATTAACAATTCAAGGTGAATTGTTATCTCGTCCTTCTCCCTCTCATACTCTTCATCAGATCTCGGGAAATGACTATCAACAATCATCTTTCCCTCCTTTGTGAACTACATCTGTTCATGTGTGGACTTCATTTAATCCACTTCCCCGCAATCCTTCATAATTTTCATTTATCAAAATGTAACTTCTCCTTCTGCACTTGGCTTCTCTTTTTCCTAGAGCCAATCTCTAGACAACTTTTTGCTACAATTTGCTACAAACGAAACCTTAGCATGCATGTGTTACAACGACCAATTCTTTGGGTGTCAGGCTTCGCCGATCATGCACCCAATTACATTCAGACTTTGTATTTATCGTACGACTCTTTGACTTCAGACTTATACCAAATTTTCATTTTCGATGAAAATGCTCAATCTTGACTCAAAACTATCCAAACTTTCATCTAACACCTGTTTTCACTTCAAGACTTGACCCAAAAATTATGGCAATGGATGTTTCAAGTTATACAATATTCACTTTCTTTCATATTTCATTCTTTAAGAAAAAACATCAATTTCCATTATCATTCCACATGATATTGCAGTCTTTAGTCAATTGCAATTCAAGTGTTCCAAGATTTATTGAAGGTGAAAATAAATAAACCATTCCATCTTTAAAAAAAAATATCTTCTTGAAGTATCATACCTCATGATCCTGTTAAGGTTATTAATAAACCTTTCTTTCTGCAACCTCAACCCTCTGATTTCCGTTCCTCTGTTCCATCTTTCTCACTGTCAATACTTGCATGCTCACATGTTTTCATCTTACTGCAAACATTTCCCTCTCGTTGATCTAAGTGTGCCAAGTCAATTTACCACGCCCCTTGCTTACATGCCCATATAATTTTGCTGCCACTATACGAACGCCTCTTATTTCCCTGCACAAATGATATAAATATCATTGAACAACATGCCATTTAACAATTCAAAGTGGGCTCTAGGATTTCATTGTTTAGATATATCAAAAAACAATTGAAACTTGTTGAGTCTATTGAATACCATAAATTGAAAACCAAATGCTATATGCTGCGACCATACTTCACGACTTACCATAGTTCAAAAATCACCACATTATTCCCACCATTATATCCACATACGTTGAATTTTGACTCACACTATTTATAAACAATGAATAGCGTAGATCATCAAACAATGAATAATGTAAATCATTCAACTTTCACTTACACTCTTTACAACCATGCTCTTACCTATATAACGCAATCACCAAACCATACCACCATTTGAAAAAAGTCTCTAATTTCCCTACGCAAGCATCTTACCATGTTGCATTACCACCGCATTTGATGTGATACCGTTCAGGGATGCAACTACTTTCATGTTGTGGCTTGACTACTTCTAGACGTAGCCTTTGCCAATCTCACAAACCGTAATGTTTCCATTCGGCAATCTAAGCATCAGAATTGTTTAACGTTGGCTACAACTCATTTCAGGCCGTAGGAGTGACTGTGGAATTCACACAATTCCTCTGCGACTAAGTCACTTACGCAGGAACCCATAATGCTACAACTCTCAATTACATAGTAGTGTCCCATGAGTTGTGTTGAGCTATTGTAATATGCAATCTTTCAATGGTCTCAGCAAACAAGTCAAAAGAAAAAATTATGTTTTATGTATTGGTGATACATTACAACATTTACTTCATAATTCAACACTTATGCAAACACTAAGGTTGCGTTATAGTTTGGCACTGGTATTTCCAGACTTCCAATGCAATATCACTTCTTAGCTTCTTTGAGTCACTTATTTCTTTTTTCCCGATATGTTTCACCTTCTCCCAACCGAACTTGAAAGCATGCTTCACTGACTTGGATCTTTTGCTGAATAAATTCTTTAAATCAGCTGCCTGTAGCAGAATTTCCCAGAGATTTTACCATCATAAAACCCAATAACAAACCACAAATCAACTTACAATACCCGCTAAACAGTTTAAGTTGCAATGGCAACAGTCAGTCAATCCGCGAGCAAATCGAACGTGACCTATGTTATTAATGGCCTCAACAACATGCAAGAACGAAGACACGATGAATCAAGATGCAAAGATACGCATGTCACAGCATGATCGGCCTTTGGCCAGCCCTCCACGGTCTTTAATGTGGAGAAAAGTGTTGAAGCCATTCAAGTCACGGGAAATGCAGAGAGCCTATGTATCAAGTCGGAAACTCCATGATCAATCGTGCGAAGGAGACATTTCTGAATGAAGGGATTCATTTGTTGTGCGTGGGGATTAATCCTCCGTTGGCTGCAAACAAGGCTCAAACAAGTGCGCCACCATTCAACGCTGCTCCAATGTGTTTCTCACTATATGCAGAGTTGAACACGGTGCTATATCCGCTACCATATGTGGGGATTAACTTCATTGTTTGGGTTTATTATCAGCTCATGTAGAATTTGGGTCGACCTCCCATGGTCATTCATAAACTTTGTCACCTGTTACAATTTCACAACCCTCACTCCTTGCGTTGGCTTGTGTAGACTCCGTGGCTCGAGTGATAGCCACTTCATAGGCTCATGAGATCTATGATATGTGAGTTGCTAGTTGATCTCACAATGCCATCGAACTATGCAGGTTCGTTTTCTGTGGAGTCACGGCTCCTCAAGTATGCGGACTCTCTCTGCAGGCTCTACTACTCATTTGCACACCACCGCCTCTTCCATGTGCAATGAAGGATTACTGAATGCAATGTGTCAAAGCTTTCCTTCAATTTAAAATTCCAAGTAAATTCTCTTTAATAGCATCGATTTTTATCCAATTTGGAGCAGCACTATAACATCAACACCCTCTTGCAAGTGCGCCCTTCAATCCAAATGCAATTGCTGTATGCATTTACTTCACACGTCTAGTTGCATAACCAGCATACAAACTCGTTCCTGTAATCAAAAACCATATACAGCATACATAATTGCAAATTGAAACAAGAAAATTTCCCTGCTCTGATACCAAAATGATGCAGGGATTCCGCTAGAAAGCAGATCCCCTATATAAGAAACTCACTGCTCAATCAAGATCAAAAAAATTTTCAATTTTTCTATAGAATAAATCCATAAAAACATTCAGCTTAAATTCACATGAAGGCAAAAAGAGCCATTCAAATCAACTACATATAACCATATCAAAATTCTCTGGCCAAATATTACATTGGGCGGCATCTTGGCTCTTGGCCCTTTAAACCACTCCTCACTCACTCCACTCTTCAACTATCTCAGCTCTTAAACTATGTTTTTTTCCTCACAAAAACACTTGCATTTATACACAAACAATGAATTTAATTCATTCCAAAAATATCTCCACCTAATCCTCAACTAAATCTAATTTAAATTCATTTTATCTGTGGTCTCAACAAAGTCCCGTACATAGAATTCCTACTCCCTAAATTTGCTACCTAATTCTATTTTCTCTCATATCCTTTTAATTATTAAAAGAATATATAAAAAATCCTCACTTTTATAATTTCTCTCCTACTTTATTTTAAAATAACAAATTAATTAATAAAACAATTAAAATGTCACACCCCCCTTTATTACATAATTAAATAATGATAATTGGCCTTGATGCTCCTGCATCATTCTCTTGTACGATGAGGGAATTGTTTATAGTAATGTGGCTCCTTGCAACCCCAACAGTGCGAGGCAGGTTTTGTACTTGAATAGGTTCTATTTTACTAGAAACCTCCATCTATTTTGATTCGTTATAGGATTTAAATTTCTGGTGACATCTCCCAAAGGTTTTTTTCAACTCATTCATGTGTATATTCCTAATATTACCCCCTTTCATAATTTTCACATTTTAAAATTCTTATATGTTTTTTTGTTAAGCCACCATTTTTAGCTTTCCCCTTCCTTCTTCATCTTTTGATAACAGATTCATGCCTTTCTAATACCTTCATATGTGGTTTTAGGATTATTGAATTCCAAACATTCTTTCATAAAGATGGGCAGACTAACCATAAACCACTGCACTTTAGCCTTTTCCTCCCAAATGTCAGGCACATATCTAAACATTGATGTAAATTTACCCACAAACTCATCCTTAGAAAGTTTTCCTAATCGAATATCATGAAATTCCTTCACCTTATCATCATAAAATCATGCAGTTAAATACTTTTCTCTAAAATATTTTTGGAACTCCCCCTAATTCACCTTTTTCTCATCCATTACATGAATCACCTTAACCTCTTCCCACCACATCTTGGACTTACCTTGAAGATGGTAAATTTATAACCTTTCCTTTAGGTTTTCATCATATTCATAAATCTATAAATATTTGTTAATTTTAATTAACCAAACTTCAACATCTTCTTCCACTTCTCCATAAAAAAAATGGTGGTTTTATTTTTCTGAATCCCCCTTTTAATTCAATATTTTGTTTCTTATTATTTTGATGGTATGACACATTTTCATATCCTTCTTCATTTCCACCCTTATCCTATTCTGAATTCTGAGTGTTACTTCCTTCAAATGCATTTTCACCTCCTTGCATTTTCCCTTCATTCTGCTCCTCACTACTAGAGTTAGGTATCATAGTTCTATGATTTTGACGATCTCATAAACTCTTCAATATTCACTACTTATCTCACATCAGTATCCAATTATCTGCCCTTAGACTGACCATCTCAGTTCTTAACTATTTAATTGTTTCCATAAGCATAGCAATGAGGTTTTGATAGTTCCCCTCTAGCTACACTCACACTTCCAGGTTAACACCTGCACCAGATGCATGGATTGGTTCTACTGACAATCATATGGCTCGTGTACTTCTTTCTCCCCTACACATCAGGATTCTCTGTTGTTCCTATTTGTAATGTTATTATTTTATGTTATTCTCTATTATGATCACAAGACACAAATTCATGAATGAGTCACCAAATATCAGCCACAACGTTGATACAATTTGTAACAATCCTTCCCACATATGGTTATCAAAACAAAAGATAAGTAAAAAAAATAGAACGAAAAACTTTTTATAGGAACATTGGAATGTAAACATTGTATACATGTCATTAAATTACCTTTAATTATTCTACATGATCTACATTATTGGAAGCACTATATTCATTTCCTATGGTCTATGGTTTTTCAATACGTGATATTATTAACTTATAACTCTCCTTTATTGTCACCACATATGATTGAGTGGAATTTAATGCCTCTATTAATATATTTGGGATATATCTATCAGTCCCCATTCGACCATCCCTAACTCTTTGATATAGTTCATTCAGAACATATGTTAGACAACCATGAACATTCCATCATTATTAATGGTATTGTTTACTTCACATGAAACCCTCTAGTCCTTCGTGACATGATTTGTACCGCACAGACTCCACGCCCATGGTCCTTGACACCTGGGCACATCCTCATCATCCACACACCTTATATCACAACTGATGGAGGATATTGTGAGGGGTGGTTTGGTAATGGTCTCTACCCTCGTTTGTCATCGATGACAACATTTTGACTCCACATCGTTACTACGTGAATTAGGTGCCGATGCCAAACCCTAATTGATTTTTTCCTCAAATTTTCCTGCACTTCATTCGCTTACCTTTCACTCATGGCGATAACGTCCACCTCCTTAGGCTCCGTGAGATTTGCTACAACAAATATGGATTCTAGGCTCTAGGCAGGGTTTTTCTCCCAAGACACATGTATAACAAAACCTTTATGCTCCTGTTGTAATTAGACATTTGGTCGCCATGAATCCAATAACCTAATTTATTTTTGGCCATGGCTCGTTCAGAAGGCCCTGCGATGTTTCTTGGGCGAGTTTATTAAGGAATTGATTTATATTTTTTCTAAAATTCATAGTCAGAGTACAGTTCGGGTTAAAATACATGATTTATTGGCCCCAGTTCCCATTTTAGAGGTAAGTTTCACATCCACACATCTTGCGAGCTCCATTTCTAAGCTGGTCCAAAGGTGTCGATAGCCACTAATGGATTCTTCATTTGTACCAGGTGGTCCTCAACTTTTTCCCCTCTCTTTTTCAACAATTAAACATTGAGTTCACTAAAGAAATTATCGCTTGTCTAAAACATTCTTGACGTTGTCTTTTATAGTTTCATGTTATGGTTTTAATTTTTGTTGTGACTGGAACATTGTCTAATGCAATGGATCTAATTATTTAAGTCTAATTCCATACATAACATGTTACAAGAGGGTTTCACCCCGAATTTTGGGTTATTGCAGTAGTATTTTTGTGTATAATTTATGTGTTCCCTCTTGGGCCTCACTGCGGCTTATCATTGTTTATGTGTGTTAATATTTTGATTGAGATATGGGCTAATACAAATAAATTTTCGTTAAATTAATCTGCATAATTATAGTTTCGAGTAAAGTCTATTTTTCCATGTCAATGAAGCATACAATTTGGTGGATGTGAATGGTTAAACTTTATCAAGGGTTTACTTTTTCCATTTCTATTATTTATGTTCTTGTTTTCACTATCAATTTCGAATTTAAAATACCAGTTACATAATAATAGTATGTTTATTGTCGATATTATTGCTTCATCTGCGAGTAATTTTTAATTTAACGAGTATGGAAGGCACCAAAAATAATGGAGTCCAAAATTCTTGGGTTCTATTCAGATGCTCTGGTACAGTATTCTTCTGAAATTAGAAACAAACTGATCTCCCTTCAGTCTTCAGTCTCGAGAAAGCTAACTCACTTTACGATTCTTCTTGCCTAGATTACACCTTCTTGGTTCATGTTAGCTCAAAATATTTTTATTCCAATTAATTATTCAGTTGTTAGTAATTGTTTTTTTTTCTAAAGTTACTTGCACAATAGTCACATGGTGTTATCACATGGTTTCTAGTTATACATGGCTTGCCCTCTTTCCATTAATCCATACAGTAGACATTTGCGAAGAGTTGTCAACGATTTATGCCCATCTTCTTCATTATTTTCAAGGGTAATAACAAGAACAAGAATTTTGTTCATCATTTACCTTAACTAATATTTACATAATTTGATTTTAAAAATTTCCAAAACATTGTTAGTTTCTTATTCTCATTTCTCATGAATATAACTGCCCTTTGTCTATTTTGAAGAGATAAGTCATATATGCTTTGATAAATATCATTCTAACTAACACATGTTCATCTACCTATTCTAACTAACACATGTTCATCTACCTATTCTTGACTGTGAAAATAATTCTCATTCATAAAAACAGTTTGTACAACTCCTTTAGGAACAAGATCTAGCTAATGGACATTCATTACTCAATCATTTAAGGAATAATAGGCACGACCATTCCAAATCTTATCTTAAAGAAAACATTGATTTCACACTGTAAAAAGGAAAATAAATTAAATATTCATGAAATTAAGACTTATCTATTCTTTCCAACCTTGTTAAGGAATTTGATCAGAAATTACTTGTTATCCATCCGAATAGCCAAGTTGGAAAGCAATTCTATGCAAGTCTCCTGGCTTCCAAAGTAATTCAAAACATTAACCATTCCAGGAACTCGAGACTCCAGTCCAATCCATATAGTTCTTATGCAAAGTTCCAAATAGTTACTACCATATCACGATAACCCTTCTGAGTAGAGTAGTACTCTCCTTTAACAACGTCCTGTCAAAGATTGGTCTTTTCCTCTCTTAATTTTGCTTCTCAAGAACGAGTAATTGTTTTTCTTAACTACTTGGAAACTAAGATATTCTTTAAAAAGTCATTTGCATATCGTTTATAACTAAAAATAAGGTTTAAAAATATCCCAAAAATAATCACTAAATTACTTTCCAGATTCCTCTATCACACTTAATTCATAACATATATCATTACATGCAATAAGTAAAAGTAAAAATAAAAATAAATATCAGTAAAAATAAATACCAACATGCTTAAAGGTCTTACATATTTTTTCCCCACCCTCCACATTGTGTATTATTACTTTTCAACATTGGTTAAAGAATACATTTTATAATTTTAAAATGATGAACCCGGTACAAATAAATGCATTCTATAATTCATGCAAAACAAGAAAATATAAAATCTTTCAAAAATGTATTTCATATTTCATATGAAACTAGAAATTAGCTTTATTTTGTGGTAAATTATGTTATATATTATATTTAGTTATTTTTTTATTTTTATTTTAAAATAGTATTGAGAAAAAGTCAAATAACTATCTAAAATCAGTAATGTTAAAATTAGTGTTGATTCTAAATAATGTGATAAATAATTAGTTTGTATTTAGAATATATTAACATAAAATAAATATTTACAAATTTAATTAACTTTTTAATTTTTTAAATTATCTTTTCTATCTAATGATAAAAAATGTACTTTTGAATGCATGTTTATGGTAGTTTTTGTAATTGAGTTTGTTTTTAAGGAAAATATAATTAATTTGATTTCATTTTGTATTTATATTATATTGTAATATGATTATGTTAATATTATTTAGTTTATTTTAAAAAATAATTGTAAAATTTTCAATTTATATGATTAAGTTTAATAAATAATATATGAAATTTAGATATTATTATTATTATTATTTATTTTTAATTTTACTTTAATTATATTAATAAACAATAAAAAATTCTATTTATATAATTAAATTGTGTTGATAATATATGAGTTATATATCTTTCTATTTGTATAATTTCATTGTATTAATATTAATTATTTTAAATTTAAAAAATAATTGTGATTTTTTTTGTTTTTATATATAATTAGATTGTATTAATGATATATTAGATATTGATTAGTAGATTTGTTTGAAGTGTAGTATTATTGAATTATATATTCAATTTCAAGGGTTGAGAGTGAAAATTAATAGTAGTTATAAATATTATTTTATTTGATATTTATATTAGATAGAGTTTCTGATGCAAGAGCATCACCTTAGGAAGATCCATTTTGTTTAGGATTTCAACATGGTCATCTAAATTGTAGATGTAGGTCTTATTTTCTTCAATTTATTTGTCTAAATTAAAATTAGAGAGAACTAGTTGTAGAACCAAGTGTCATGATTATATAGGAATATGGATCATTAGGTTGTTAGTATATTTTAAGGAGTTGATATTTGGGCCAAGCGGTATTTTATAGGTATTAAAAAATGTCCAACCTTGGGGTAGGCAGTTTTTTCCAATTTTATCTTAAACAATGTAAATATTTCCTTAAGCTCATAAATTATGGGGAGATGTATTTACATGAGTGGGACAAGTGAGAGGAGTTCGAGTAGAAAGACATCATACTGTTCCTTTGTAAATATTTTCTTGGATTCACACAATAGAATTGGAATGATTGTTATGTGTTTATGTCTTGTCCAAATGTATGTGCATTGAGGAAAATAATATCCTCTTACAAGGAGAGAGGGCCTTTGTTACCAAGAGATTAACTATCCAGAGAGAAAAATGGTAGATGATAAGAAATGGACCTATGTCGAAAGTGATTGAGAATCAAGTGAATGATTTTTGTACCTTCTAGGATGAGACTCAGTTCGTTAGAAATAACAATTGAGTATACTTGGTATAAGTGTAAGAATATTTTTTAAGGCCTTAATAATTGAATCCATAATAGAATATGGTGCATCTTTCAAGAAATTGTATCAATCGATTAAAAGACCGAGATTTTGGGAGATGAGTCCATATAGATGGGATAAATTTGTGATGGAGCATGGGATCATAATAGTTGATGGTGTGATTGAGTCATGAAATGGAAACATTGGGAAAAAATTTAATGAAGAAATGATATGGGGCTGACTTTGAAAATTATATCACAATCAATCTTGGAAAGGCGGGACACATTCACAAGAAAATTTCTAGAAGTTATGAGTCAACAGGGCCGTAGTCAAAGTGCCAAAACTGAGCCTCTGCAAGTAGCTTGCAACAAAAAAGAGAGGGACCACATAGTTTAGACCTTTGACCTTGAATAAGGTTGACCTTTGACCTCAAGTAGAATAGTAGCGATTGAAGAATGGTTGGCTAGCCAGACCTTGGACAGGTCGACCCTTCTGAAATCATGAAAGGAGAAATAACTCCTCCCTATGATATTTAAGTTGGACTCACCTTCCCAACTTGTTGTGACAAGAGATCATGCTCCTCATATATTTTAATTGGTTCTAGTTTTATAAAAAAATAAGGTTTTGATTAATTTGAGAGATAGAAAGAGAGACAAGTATGCCACCTAATTGGGGATGGTTCCAACTGGGTGAAATTGTTTTCAGGGAGTTTGGTTTTTTCACGATTCTAATGTAGAGAGAGATGATCTAGAAGTTAAAAGAAAAAAAACCAAGGGGAACAATTATAAGTGTTTTATTTTATTTTTCCAAATAAGAACTATGTCACCACCTAAAGAAACATTGGGGTTAAGAAGAGGATAAGAGGATAAAGAGAGGTATGATACATGTCAATTACGAAAAGGAGAAGGAAACAACACTTTTTTTCTATCATTTTTTGTAAGCTAACAAATTTTTGCTGCAGGGATCTCATAACTAGCAAGTACTTGAGGGAGAAATTTCCAGCAAGGAGTATATATAAAATGAGTGGAAGAAAACCTAGCCAAGTGGAGAGCTAGAAGAGATATTTAAGTCTCAAGATGTGAAGAAACCCTAGCAACTCTCTTGTTTGTTATTTGTTTAATGTTTCACAAGAAATTAACCCTTACGGGTAGCAAAAATAGTTAGAGTTATAAATAATTAGCATAATTCTCACATGATGTGGCAAAGAACCCTTAAAATAAAATAGGTTGTTGAAGAGAAAAACGAGTTGTAGTTGGAGAGTGAAGTGACCTAAGGAAATGCTCAAGAGAAGAGAACTAGAGGAGTTCTAGAAATGTGAAAAAGGCATAGTGGAAGCTACAGAGGGCCAAGGAGTTCTTAAGAGATTCCAGAGGAGGCATGAAAGGGAATACTAATAGAATAGCTTGAGGATAAATGGGTGAGGTGTTCATGTAACAAGAAATGGAGAAGACTTGCTGCAGGGGCTTGTTTGAAGCTTGCAGTGGGCAAATGGAAGCTTATAAGAAGGGAGGAAAATAGATGGCTATTGATGGCCATAATGAAGGTTCAAACAGAAGCCATAATGGAGGATAAATGGATGTGAATAGAAAAGGCATGAGAAGGAAATTAATTCAATATGAATTTTAAATCAGGATGGTTAAGCTGAAGGAGATTTAGTTTAGTGAAAATATTGTTGGAATGCAAAGACTAGAGAAAAAAATGGAACCAAATGAGGAGCTTTAAATTTCTTGTTAGACATAATATTTTTAAAAGAGAAACACTTAAATCCATTAATATAGGGAGTAAAGTAAAGAAAATGTTAATTTCTCAGCTGATGGACAGACTCAAGGTGGTTAAACTTGGGAAGAAAGTTTGTTTTTGTGAACCAGAGAAAGCCTCAGTCCTTTAATATGGAGAATATGTTTAGGGGAGATTATTTGAAATTATCATGGACTATATTCAATGTCCAAGGCATCATAGGGAGATTAAAAAAGAGGATGTTTATGAGACACCAATCGAATTTATCAAGGAATGTGAAGAATGTGTTGTTGGAGGTTAGTAAGGAGAGCTAGTAGTAGAGATAGCTGAGGTGGTTAGATGCACTTTTTCCTTTAACGTGGGTGAAATTTATTTGAATGTAGATGAAGGGAATGGACACAATGTCTAATATAGATAATAACGCGCAAGGAATACCTCTAAAAACCACGAGGAAGCAGAGAAAGTGTGGTACAAATAGTTTCCATATATTGCAATAATGGAAGATGAAAAAAATGATGTTTAACAACCTTCAAAGGATATTATACAAGGGAATTTAGGTGATGATGAATATGAAGAGAAGAGACCAATATAAAGTCTCATCTACTATGGTAAATATCCAAAACAATTAATAATTCCAAGAGTGTGAATAAGGGCTCAATATCCTCATGTTTTGTAAACTAATATTTTTTCCTTTTGTGACAATAATGATGGTCACGAGGGAAGACAATCATTACAAGCTATCATAAAATAAGAGGATAATATGAGTTTTCCTTTAGGTGACTGATGTAGCAATAAAATTCTAAGAGGAGAATATATATAATTGTATGAGATATATACTCGACAAAGTTTGAGTCAAATTCTCATGGAGCTCAAAGAAGAAATTGAGGTGTTAGAAATGAAGCTAGAATTTGATGGAGGTGAATGGATGAAATAGGATGAAACTACAACCTTATCTCAAATTATTTTTGTTGATTTGTATGAGATATTTAATTTCCTAGAGGGGAGTATAGTTGATTTTTAGGTATGCATCCAACACACTAAGATACGGTTGGAAGAAAAATGTAGCTCAGAAATGTGAAAAACAAGAAGTGGATAAAAGGTTAGCAACCCTTCGGAAAAAGGAATAACGTGAGCGGAGATGGAATCTTGAAGAAAATTCAGATCTTCTTGGGGGTCTTAAAGAAAAAGAGGCTAGGAAGTATTATGTTTTAAATATTAACAATAGGTGTGTGAATGTAGGTATTGAAGAATATGAGTGGGGAACATGGAGTAAAAAGTTGTTCAAGAAAATCTAGTTGAGTTGAGGAATAGAGGAAAGTCTTCAATACTAGATCAACCAAATTTTTAGGGGTATATGCTAAGAGAAATAAATTTATATCCTCCAATACATGGGGAGACCATGATGGACTGAGATAGGGATGAATATGCAAGTATAAATATTGTTGTTGAAATGAACAAGATAGCATTGGCTTGGAAAGTCCATAAGGAGGAAGTTAATGCAGGTGAAGAGAAATATTTAAATGAATTTCTCATGAAGAGTAACGAGGAGACTTTAATGTTGTTGTTCGAGCTAAAATATTTGGACGAGAAGTTTACAAACCATATGATAAAAATTCATCATGTAAATTTTGAGCTAAACGAGGATGGTAATTGAATTGGGCTAGAAGATGAATTTGATACGTTGTCGATGTTCATACAAAAAGTATCCACAAATTTGTATAAACAGAGGAGATAGACATTTAGCAACAAGGAGCAGCTAGTCGTGTTTGGGATCGTATATTTTAGTCAGGAGTGAAGAAGAAAAACCAAATGCATGACCAATGATAATTTTTTTTAAGGATCGTGGAGGGCTTTGTCTACTAAGGAATTTTATCAGTAGGTAAAAAAAAATCCACTTGCGCAGTCTAATGTAGAAGGATCACCCTTGGGAGATTAATTTTGTTAAAGATCCCAAGGGGAGTCATGTAGATTATAGATTTAGGTCTTATTTTCTACAATTTATTTTTATAAACTATAATTAGAGGGATTTTGTTGTAGAGCCAAGTGTAATGATTGTGTAGAAATATGGATCATTAGGTTGTTAGGATATTTTAAGGAGTGGATATTTGGGCCAAGTGTGGTTTTGTAGATATTGACAAATGTCAAATTTTGGGGTAGTCATTTTTGGAGACATGTCCAATTTTCTTTGTAAGAATGTAGATATTTCCTTAAGATTGTATAATTATAGGGAGATGTATATCTAGGAGTAGGACAAGAGAGAGGAGATCCACTAGAAAGACATCATATTGTTCCTTTGTAAATATTTTCTTGGAATTTAATATAATTTCCATGATTTTTCTTTGTTTTATGTCTCGTTTGAATGTATGTGCTTTGAGGAAAATAAATAAACTCTTGTAAGAAAGAGATTATGCCCTTGTTATTATCCATCTACATTTTAGAGAATCAAATTCCAACCACCTACTAAGCGTTACAAATATCCATCCAAGTTTCCCAGTCTATTTTAGTTTAGGCCAATTATTTTGAGTTCAGTTCATTTTCATTGCAATCATTTGTTACTAATGTCTTTATTGTAATCTTATTTAACTGATTCTTAATACTGAGAAGAGAAATATCTGCTCAACAATTTATCTTCATTCTTTGTCATTGTATCAGAGATATTCTTGTATAAGACTCCTTGAGAGTAGTAAACGAGAAGAGGTGAGGTTGCATAATACTTCTTGAGAGAAACATTTCATATGTGTGAATTCACAAAAAAGAGTAGAGAACATAGAAAAATGAGGCAACCATGAGACGCCTCCTGCTACAAAAAATATTGTTGCTGCAAATTCAATAAAGGGAAAGAATAAGTTGGAATTTTGCATTGTTGTAAGGGCTACATTTTTTTTGGGAGAATAACACAGTCCAGTAGTCAAACCAGAACATTAATAACACACCCTTTTTATTGAGGAGATGCGTTATAACAAAATTGGTTGCATTATCAACAATTTTTTTTTTTTTTTTTTAGGTTTGAGGGCTTTAAAAATGAGGACGTTTTTTTTATTTAAAAAAGGGGGTCTGATTTTAGAAAAGAGAAGAATTTTTATTCAAAGTGTTAAAAATTTCTTATATAATATTTAAATCATAAATTTGGTGGTATTGGTTTTCAAAAGGTTTCATTTAAAAAAAAAAAAAAGGAAATTGTTGTTGGTTTAAAGAAAAAGGAAGAGATTTATAAAGAGGTTTTTTTGGCTCTATATTTTTGGTATGCATTGTCACATTTGAGCATTGTTTCCCTTGTCAAAGTGTTCATGGAATTGTTTCCCTTTTGATGGAAAAATATTGTATTGAAGGTGAATTCATTTGATCTTCTTGAGCCACCACTGTCACATGTTCCCACCATGAAACATAACCACTAGGGAAACTTTTAGGGGATAATATTCGTAGGTGGGCTAGTATTCCATGCTTTTCCCAAAAAAAAACTTGTCAAATTTCCATTTTTCTAAAAACAAATTTGCCCAAATTTTATAGTATAATATTATTTTACCTTAAAAATCACCAATATTATATATTATATAGAATAAAATATTTATAAACTAAATTTTTCTTACAAAATTATCATATTTTCTTTTTTTAGATTTGGATATTAGGGACTAGTAGGATTCGCCAAGGTTGCTAAACTTTAAGATAAACTTCTATCCTTAAAATTTTCCTTGATAAACACACCCATTATTGTTTGAGGTAGGAGTTGATAGTAGAGAATCCACTATGTTTGTAGCTCAATTTGTTTGTTGAGCCACAACAAATGGGAAAACCCAACAGGATGAGAAATTTATTTGTAACATTTAGAAACAAAAAAGAAATATTTTTTGTGTAAGGGGGGCATTCCAGTTGAAAATGAATAACTTGATGAATCCAACAACATGGCTTGCTGATATAAATTTGGTGAATCCGGTGAATATAGATTGCAACATAGCTTGTTCATGGAAATTTGGTGAATCTAGAAACAAAGCTTACTCATGAAAATGTAGTGAATCTAGCAAGAGAGCTTGTTGGTGACAACTTGATGAATCCAAAATCAAAGCTTGTTGATGACAATTTGGTGAATCCAACAACAGAGCTTGTTGTTGACAATTTGATGAATCCAAAAATAGATCTTGCTAATGAAAATATGATGAATCTAGAAACAATGGTTGATGGTGACAATGAAACTTCCATTGAAGAAGTCAATTATATGTTGAATCCAAAGATTAATATTGTTGATGTAAACTGTGATGAAGGCTTTTTGACTAATCATGAATGGTTGTAGATGATGCAACATAAACATAATATAGACATGATGTTATTCAGTGAAGGAAGACAACGTGAGTCTGCATCACAAGTTAGTAAAGAAGTGGAAGAGAGAGAGACAACTATATATACAATGATAGAGGTGGAGGCAGAGAAGGAAGCCCACATAGAGAAAAGATATATAGAGGAAAAGGAAGAGAAGGAAGTGCAACATAAGAATGCTATCATTGTAGAGAAGAAGGAACAAAACCAATGTGGTACTGCAAATATTTTAATTTCAAAAATTGATTTCCCTTGTGAAGGTACACATAATGAATATGAAGAAGAGTTAACTTTCCTTTAAGCATGGTTTGCAACACATTGCCTTAATAAATTATGCATAGAAGCTACAAAAATGAATGTTGAAGACAACTTGGATGATGAAAACATTAATGATATTTTCAAGTGTTGGAGTCCTGAAGAATGTTTTTTTATTATAAACTTATGTTATAGAAAATGTATGGTGAGGATCACACAAAAATAGATGACATGTGGTGGCAGTCTACATACAAAGTTGATTTTTGAAGAAGTCCATCACATGCTTAGGAAAACTGGAATAATGGAAGACCTACAACAACAAATGATGAAACTGAGGTTTGAAGGATAAAAAAAGAAAAAAGAAAATGTTGGAACAATATAGAGACTATAACATTTAGAAGAAAATAAAATGAAAAGGAAATCCATATGATATCAAAATTTTAAATTGCAAGCCTACCTGAGACATAGACCAACATGCATCATAATTAAAACTATATGTGGTTAAATTTAAGAGCGAGTGTTAGAGAATCTAATTTCAACCACCTGCTATGTGTCATAATTTTCCATCCAAGTGTCACAAACTATTTTAGTTTAGTCCAGTTATCTCGAGTTCAGTTCAGTCTCACTATAGTCATTTATTACGAATGCCATTAATGTAATCTTATTTAACTGATTCGTAATATTGAGAAGAGAAATCTCCGGTCCATGATTTATCATCATTCTTTATCAAAATGATAGTTCTAGCTGATAACAAATGGCCTTGCATGACCGAGAATCCAATGAATTATTGATGTGACTTGTAGGAAGAGACTGATTTCATTATAAATTATGCTCTATTATAGCGGGAGTAAATGTAAGAATTTGTTTTAAGGCTTGTAGAACCGAAGTTGTAATAGCATATTGCGCATCTGGCAGCAACTTGTGTCAACTAGTTAAAATTCAGTAGCAACTTATTTCATTTGGTTAAAATTATGATAGTTTGGTAGACAAGTCCATGTAGATAGGTTGGATTCATCATGAAACAACTTTGGATCATAATAATCGAAGGTTCGATTAGTCATGGAATAGAAATGCTAGGAGAGAGACTAACAATGAAAGGTTATGAAGTCTCCTTTGCATAGTATATGAGAACCAGACTTGGTAGGGTGGAACACATACATAAGAAAATTTTCAGAAGTTATGAGGCAATGAGCTCATAGTGAGAGTTTCCAAAGCTGGCCTCTCCAAATTATTCACAACAAAAGAGGAAGGGACCATACAATTCTTACCTATGACCTTGAATAGAGTTGACCTTTGAAATCAAGTTGGATAGTCAGGATTTCAATTAATTTGGGAGTTGGAAAGACAGACAAGTACACCACCTAATTGGGATGGTGCCAACTAGTTAAAAAATTTTGAAGTTTTCTTTTTTCTCGCTATTTGGGGAAGAGAGAGGATCTTGGAGTTTTAAGAAAAAAAGGCAGAAATACAAGTTTTTTGTTTTATTTTTCGAAATAAGAACTCTATCGCTGAATAACTTGGGATAAATAAGAGGATAAGAGGATAAAAAGAGGGACGATACAAACGAAACACCAAAGAGATAAGGAAATGACACATCTGTTGCATCAATCTCACTACATATCCATATTAAACTAAGTTTCACACAATCATGAAAAACAAAATTTATACAATGAAAATTTTTATTATACCCAACCAAAATTAAAATAAAATAATTATAAACTTTTGAAATAAGTTACCGTATCTTGTCCTTCAAACTATTTTAAAAAGGAAATTGGATTATCAAAGATGTCTCAAAATTCTATGACAGGAAAATCCATTGAGGTTCACACAAATTGTTGGACTATATTCACATAATAACAAATGGGTGACCATAAACATAACAAGATGTAGTTAACAAGTGGCTTCCTCTTCACATGTTTTGCCTTCTATTTCTCATAAAACATTGATTTTAGTCAATCCACTAAATTTGCATCACTACAATTATCAATATGAAATTTATTACCTTCTCTTCCTCATGCTATCTAACTGAAGTGACATTACTAAATATAACAATATGAAATTTCTCATCATCATCTTCCTAGCCCTCGTTATTCAACACTTCCTTTGCTAACTGTCAGAGCTATACTGGATGATATTTATTGTTTCCTCTGAAATCCTTTAGGTTATAAGATGAATGGATTTTTTATATATATTTATTTTAAAATTCGATGGTTGTTTAAAATTATTTTCATTTTGATGATGGAAATGTTAAAAAAATTCATTGCATTCTGAGAGACACACAAAGACTGGTAAACAAGGCTACAACTAAAAAATTACATAAACGAATGAGAAAGCCGCAAGTGAGATGATATTCCTCTGGCTAAGCCTCTATATTTATAAAAAAATTCCTTTCAATTAAAAAAATTAAAATATTATTTTTTGAGGCGGTGTTTCCCTTTCATTTTTTCAGTCGTTGGTGACTCTTATATGTTTGATGAGGTAAGGCGATGTAAGAATGACGGTGTTGACCTCCGGAAACTGAAGAGACATGATGGTGTGCGGTGATGGTGGAAATGGCATGCATTTGAAATAATTACTCTTACATTCTCCCCCTTAATTATTTCACCAAAAAAAAAAACAAAAAATGGTTTGATATTAGATCAAAATGTCAGTACATCATACATACTCCTATTTTTTCCGTGTGAGTTTGAAACAATTCCTTTCCCAAGGGTTTTGTAAATATGTCTACAAACTGTTCCTCTGATCTGCAGAACTCCAGACATATTTCATTATTTATTACTAACTCTCTATTGAAATGATACCTCATATCAATATGTTTACTCTTCTTATGGAAAACATGATTGCTTGATAACACAGTAACAGATTTGTTATCACATAAAACCTGAGTTGGTTGTTTTGTTTCATGAACAACTCAATAAAAATTCTTCTCATCCACATATATTGACATGTTGTTGTTATCGCTGCAACATAATCTGCAGCTCATGATAGAGTCACAATGGATTGCTTCAATAATGATCATGAAACTACACCTGAACCAAAACTGAACACATACCCAAATTTGCTCTTTTTGTCATCATTATTACCTGCAAAGTCACTATTTCTATATCTAGTTAAGTTGAAATATAAGTAAAATGTATAAAATATACCATAATTTCTTTTTCCAACAAAATATCCTAAAATCCTTTTTCCAACTAGCCAATGGGTACTCTTTAGATACTCCATGAATCCGTAAATTAAACTTATAGAAAACATTATATTTGGCCTTGTTGCAGTTGAATACATAAGACTTCCAACCAATTCCATATAAAATCTTTGATCATATTTAAACCTTGATCATCCGTACTGAGTTTTATACCAATTGCAATTCGGGTTACAGCTCGCTTACAATTTTCCATCCTAAACCTTTTCAATATATTATTTTCATAGTTATATTGCAAAATGGAAATACCATGTTCATATTGAGTTACTTAAATACCAAGAAAATATTTCATTGGGCCTAAATCAATCATATAAAATTATGTTTTCATACTTGTCTTAAAATCATGTATTGAGATATCTCCAAATAAAATCAAGTCATTAACATACAGTCACACAACCAAAATTTTACCTTCCTCGTTTAATTTTGTATAAAAATTTGGCTCACTTGGACTCTTGATGAATCCATTGTTATTTATATATTCATCAATTCTACTACACCATACTCGGGGTGCTTATTTCAATCCATATAATGATCTCTTTAATTTGTAAATTTTATCTTTCTAACTATCAATTTGAAATCCATGAGGTTGCTTCACATAAACATGTTCTTCCACAAAATAATTTAAAATGCAGACTTACCATCCATCTAATATATTTTCCATTTATTTTTTGCAGCAATAGCTAATACCATTCTTACAGTCTCAAGTCTAGCTACAGGTGCAAAAGTTTCATTATAATCAATATCAAGCTTTTCACTGAACCCCTGAGCTACAAGTCTTGCTTTATGATTTTCAATTTCACCTTCGACATTAATTTCAATTTTTTAAATCCATTTAACAACTACTATACTTTTACCTTCAGGAAAATATACAAGTTCCCAAGTATTATTTATTTATATAGCATCAATTTCTTCATCCATAGCTTTTATCCAAAATTTTTATTTAACAACTTCATCAAAATTTTCTAGATCATATGCAAGTAATGCAAAATTGAAAACTTGATCTATTCATCATTCTTCTCATACAATTCCTTTCAAATTCTAGGCTTACGACCTTTAATTCTATTATTTAATGTATCTATTGTTGGATTAGATCCATTACTTACCTACGATACTATTCTTTTTTGTTCACCATAACCTCATGGTTTTCCATGTTATTTTTTTCTCATTGTTATGAATTGTAATGGACTAAATCTTGGTGATTGTCTTGTTGAAGTTCTTGCAACCAGTGTATATGGAATCAAATATCCACCTTTTAATTCTTTCTCATCTTGATTATAATCTCCATGAGATAATACAACAACCTCTCCAAAATTTTTATCTATGCCTCCCATTCGACATTGGATAAACCAAAGCTCTCCATGTGTTTTGCGACATGGACTAACCACCTTTCATGCAACCTTACCTTTGGTGATGGGATCATTGACTAACACCTGCAATTTTTTGTCTAATGACAATCGTGATTCTTAACATGTGCTATTGAGCATAAGTCAGGAGTTCGATATACACTCGGCTTGTGTTTGGGAGGAGATTGTTGGACATTGGATAAACCAAACCTCCATGTGTATTTCGTGACATGGACTAACCCCCTCTTGTTGATCATTATCTCTAGTGATGTGATTGTTGACTAACTTCTGCAGGTTTTGGTCTAATGGAGATTGTGATTCCTAGGTTCTTCTTCCTTGAACTCAACATCTCTACTGATAATATATTTCTTGGTGATGGGATTATAAAGTCTATATGCTTTAGAATCCTCAATATATCCAATAAGGATACATTTCTCACTTTTACCATCTAACTTATTTCTGAATTCTTCAGGAATATGTGCATAAAAAATGCAACGGAAAAGTCTTAAAAGAGATATATGACAAATATTACCATTCTACGCCTCTTCCAGAACTCGGCCCTTCACACTCTTAGTGAGACTTCTGTTAAGGATATAAACAGTACAGGATATTTCTTCTTCGCGATATTCATTTGGTAGATGATTTTACTTCAACATACTTTGATATATATCAATAATAGTTCGATCTTTCCTTTCAGCTATTCCATTTTGTTTTGGAGTATAACGTGCAGTAAACTGCCTCTTGATTCCATGAGATTGACAAAAAAAAAAATGAAATTTGTTAGAATATATTCACCACCTCTGTCTGATCTCAAATTTTTAATGTGCTTTCCACTTTCCTTTTCAACCATAACTTTAAATATTTGAAATACAAAAAATGTTTCAAATTTCTCTTTTATAAACCCATGTTTTTTTTATTGTAGTCATGAATAAAAGTTAAAAAGTAAACATTATTAGTCAAATAAGGTGTTTGCATCAGTCCACACAAATATGTGTGAACAATATCCAATGGATATTTCGCGATATACGAAACTTGAGATACAAATTTATGTCTATGATGATTTGCAAGTATGCAACTTTCATATGAGCTCATTGGTTGTTGAATAATGGTTAACCCTTTCACTGTTTGTTTCTTCTACAACAAATCTAGACCACCAAAATATAAATGAGAACATCTTAAATTCCATAACCACGATTATACTGATAAGCGGGGTGAATCAATATTTTAAAAAATTCATAAAATTTTTCTTTTATTCTGATTTTTTGTATGCTACTTTCCTAAAGTAAACATGTGTATATACATGACTTTATGCATGCAACTAGTGTATATCCAATAAAATTCTATTTCGGTTATATATTCATCAGTTTTTTTTAAACTTGTATGTTAGTGATTCATCATACATTAGATAAGAAGTAAACAAGTGCAATAAAAATAGAATAAAGCAGTATACACAAGCAACACACATGAACACCAGGATTTAAGGTAGAAATCCAATGTGGGAGAAAATAAATGTTTTTGTCATCTTTGTTTTCAATTTTATTATTATGAAAAAATTCTTACAATATTGTACTAGAATAGAGTCATACTATCACACATGAACCCACCTCAAGAAGGCTACAACCTTCACTCATTCTCCAACTCCTATTGGAAGAGAGCTTCAACCCCCTTGATCTTGTTTTTGAGCACCCACTAGAAGGGACCTACAACTCCCTAATATGATCA
This sequence comes from Pinus albicaulis, assembly GCA_034641835.2. Taxonomy (NCBI): domain Eukaryota; kingdom Viridiplantae; phylum Streptophyta; class Pinopsida; order Pinales; family Pinaceae; genus Pinus; species Pinus albicaulis. The sequence goes on from CM076580.1 coordinate 1,610,329,701, forward strand.
CCAACTCCTAATGGAGGGATGATTTGACTTCCTCACTGAAGGCTTCAACCCTTAGCATCATCGTGGACCACATTTCATAAATTTTCACACTAGATCTACCTGCTTCAAAACATCACAACTTATAGGCCACTTTTCGTTAAATTTTTAAACTAAACCTACTACCATCATTTAAGCCCAATACCATATATCAAAACTGAAACTAATCACTATCGCAAGTCATTCAACCAATCATTGAATCGTTGAATCAAATAATCACTGAACCAATGGTCATTCAACTAATAACCAACTTATTAAAAAAAGTGAGATCATTGTAATGAGAATATCAATACTAAATCCAAAACATTGCATCAACATACTGAATCAACTGCAGAGCCCTTCTCAATCATATGGTAGAATATGTACGTTACTTTTCTTTAAAAAACCTACTTATATATGCGCTTTTCATGAAGGCAGCCTCCATATAAATCTATCTCACCAAGAACTTAATATTAATCAATTATACACGCTTTTCATAAAAACAACCTCCGTAAAAATCTATCTCACTAGGAACTTAATATTAATCAATTATACGCGCTTTTCATGAAGACAACCTCCATATAGATCTATCTCACTAAAAACTTAATATTAATCAATTAAGTAGAACGCCCAATGAAATAAGGACTTGCACAGAAATAAATAATTCGGATGCCAAATTAAATATAATTTCAATATAAATTTCTTCCTTCAATGTGTAGGTAAAATTGCTGAAAAAATTAATCCCTAGCATTTGCCAGTTTCACCATCTCCATTTTTAAAAAATGTCCCCCATATAGTCAACAATCGAAACTGAAGGATATTGCAGGAATTTTTTTTTTAAACATACTGAGTGGTCAAACATGGAATTTAAAATTAATTCTGCAAATCAAAATCTCCGCAAATAAAAAAACTTACACTATTATGACATAATAGCTTACGGTATTGGTAATTCTGTCACTTTGAAACTTCATGTTTCCCACTCCACCAAATACACATGGGCCTCACAAATGAACACGAGTGTGTCCCGTCATGGCCTCCCTTCCTAGATCCCATGGGTCGATGATTCGATGGTTGGTCCCTCGAGCTATACAATTTGTCAACAACAACTACACTTCAAACTGATATCTGACAGCTTGATATATCACTCCAACAACTACACTAGGACAACTGCATTCAACTTGTACATATTCATGCATTAAAACCAAGACCTCAGTGGATATCAATGATGCCACCTTCTGGGCATGTGTGTACATGTGTATACAGTCATGGAGGGGTACGACTGATAAAAAAACATAGCATTTCTGGCTCTTATACCATATGAGAGGCACAAGATAGATCAAAACGCAAAGACACTCAAAGACTAAAACAACTACAACTGCAAGATTACATAAACGAATGAGAAAGTCGAGTGGGGAATGATATGGCTTCGTATAAGCCTCTGTATTTATAGAAAAATTCTTGTTGGTTAAGACAATTAAAATATTATTTTGTGAGGCGGTGTCAACCTTTCATTTCTGCAAGCGGTGGTGACTCTTAGATGCTTGATGAGGCAAGGAGGTGCAAGAATGACGGCGGTGACCTCCGAAAATTGAACAACCATCGCAGTGTGCGGTGACTGTGGAAGACGACGTGCTTTTGAAATAATTACTCTTACATATTCGAGATAGGAAATATAATTCGAGGATCAAATTTTATCCTTTGTTAGAATTTTGATTGTCGATTGTAATTTTTGTAGTTGTTGGATGCTAAATTATGATCATAAGCAGATCATTACATATTTTTATCAATTTCATTGCATTTATCTCAACTTCGTGCACACATCACATCAAACAGTTGGCATAGTCCTGCATTTCAGGAAGCGCCCATGGCAGGATGTGGAAGCATCACAATCTGCATAATTTCGTTGTTTATGTAATGCTATCTCATGGAATTTACATTTTGAAAACAGAGTTAACGAATCTCTATCATGTCTGGAATTTCAAATTTACTTTGGTTGTCAACTGGAAATTTGGTGAAGCTAACTTATTTTTGGTACTTGTCATTTTAAGTTCATTGCAAGTTAATTACCATCACCCCTTCATTGATCTACAGGAGTCTGATTCAAACACAGATTAACTACATTTAATTTTTGATATGTCCTAGTTGCAACACAAGCTTTTTATGTTAATATCCTATCATTTTTATATCAAGTTTTTGTTACATATGTATATATTTAACATGGAAAGGTTCACCGTAATATCAGTTTTGGACTTACGGTTACATCAAAGATACGTCTTATAACAGATATTATATATGGTTATAAAATATATTATATATGGTTGTCAACAGTCGTATGTATTTTTTTAGTGTTATAAACAACCACTTTTGACATCATATGCATACACCATATGGAAATTTCATTATTTTATATAATGGAATTTGCTATTTCTTCTGAAAAAAGAGGTTGATTTAAGTTAATGCAAGTTATGCAAAAGAAAATGATAGTAAAGAATGATCATATGGAAATTGATTTATTAGTGAAAATGGGAACAATAGCTTGTTTTTTTATAGTTTTTTTTCCATTTATTTCTTAAAGTGAGGAAATTTATCTATAATATTTTTTAAGAAATTGGAATAAGTTTTAAGGGGTATTTTTGAAGTTTTTAATGGAATTTTTGTCAAGATTTACTAAAAATATTTGGGGTGAGATTTTGATTTGTGTTTTTTAAACTAGTTTTTTTTACTATATATATGGATTCAACATCCTTGAAAACATTTGGGGAACTTCCATTGTGAAGATTTCACCTGTAAAACTTGTGATTTCAATGAATCCCTACCAAATTCTAGACAGATTAGACCATAAAATAAAACGAAAAACTTTAAAAAACTCACACTTCAAAACCACAAGTAAAAAAATTATTAATAATTTAAAAGAAATCAATCACAATTATTAAACAAAATATGAAAATTCACAAATCCTTAAATTTTGGATAATGACCATTGAAATATTTTACTTGTAAACATGTAATTAGAAATTCACAAATCCTTAAATTTGTGATAATGGGCATGGACATACTTTACGTGTAAACCTGTAATTTAACTAGCTAGAAATTTATAATGGGTAAACTAAATTCTTACACGTTTCAAAGATTTTTTACTAGGAAACAGTGATGTCGTAGAAATTTTTATCGCCTACCAATACATTTAAAAATTAAAGAAAGGTTCCACAGAACGTCAAATTCCAGAGCTACTCTCTACTGTTTCTGGGCAATGAGGGTTTGAAAAAACGAGGTAAGCACTTTCTAGTGATTTTTGGTGAATGAGATTTAGAATGAAGGTTATGTTTATCTTGATTATATATTTTTTAAAACTCCTAAATTCAGAAAGCAATTTCAACTACGAAGTAAATGATATTGTACTGAAATCGGATTTGTAAAATTATTTTTATTCTGGAAGCTCAAATTTCAATACCACAATTCTTCATGGATGAAATTGTTATTTTTTGTGGTAATACTGAGAATAATTTCAGTCACCCCTAATCTTAAACTTCAAAATGTGAAAATATCTAAAGAAACATGCCACCCTCCAGTTGATACCATAAATCGAGGTTGTCTAGCGAGGGAGTGAATTTGACCTGGAGAGCCAAAACCTATTGGAATTCGACTACTTTTTTCCCTAACTTAACAAAGTATTTGTATTAGAATGATGATTGGTTGAGAGGCTTGATGTACATTGAAGAGCCATTTATTTGACTTAGATGAATAAGAATTCAAATCCCTTGTCATGGAGATTTCTTTGAAACAATTTCTCGATTTTACCACATAAATTCTTTGTCTTTGCATTTCTTTCTTATTCGAATGTTAATGAGATAAAATACCAGCAAGTGGTATCAAAGACAAGAAAGAGAAGAATCTTGGGCTTTAATAAAGCTGGAGTGAAGTTGCATAATAAATCCAAGGCAAACAGTAGAAGAAGATTTAGGGCGGGAAGAAGTTGAAGAAGAGTCTGGAGCCCACGAGATCAAATTTTTTTTTTTAAGTTACCATAACCACATTGCAGAGTTGTTATTGCTTTGTATGAGACCTACTGTAAAGAAGGGACTATACCAAAGAAGTCGCAGCAGAGGAAGAAAGCTAACAAACTGAAATGAGGAGCTGACCCTGTCCGCAGCTGAGAAAGCCGTAACAAAGGAGAGACAAGTCGTTTGCTTTGTTGATCCGTTAGCCTCTGCCTATTGAAAGCCGAAGTGAGAGCTACAGAATAAGGCTCTACGTATTTAAAATCGGCGCACGAGCCACCGAACAAGTCCTTTTGTATTAACAATCGACCTGTCCGGAACTAATAAAAGCAACCATGCCTGGAGGTCGCATTCCTAGAGGAACAAGAGACTTTTAGAAAGCCTCCAAGGGAAGCATAGACTTTCATACTTCTGGAAATTGTGGAGACGTATAGATTTGTTGAGCATCGTAGGAGTGACCTGCAGAATCATTCATACAGAAGCGATTGCATGCCCAGACGGAAAATTTGAGGTGTTTCGTTGTTTTCTGTACACCGTTGTTTTTTACACGTGAAGGTTGAGAGAGGGTCAACAATTAAAGGACCTTTGGAAGCCACAAATATTATCTTCACAGCAAATCGAAAACTAAGCCACTAGGTACTGTATTGTTTGGTAAAAGTTTTTCATATATTTAAAATTGTTTGGTGCACATTTAGATATTTGGTTGTTGGATTCCTTTTTAAAAAATAGGGCCTCTGAACTCGGAGTAATGTCTAAAGGCAAAATTTTGGGTTTACATTTTTTTTTTACTTTGGATTTCTGAAAAAAGGAAGGGAAAGTAGGTTTTTCTGAAGTTTTTTTTTAAAGTAGTAGATTTTAAAACCCTAGCTAAAAGCAGAAAGGAAACTCTAGCAGAATTTTTTTGAAGGAATACAGTCATTGATATATATATATATTTTTTAAAGAGAAGACATAGGAAGAAATGACAAAAATGACTAATGGTTAGTTTGAGGTGGAGAAGTTGATCGATAAGAAAAAAATTTGTTGTGGAACTTTAAGGTACGATATTTGTTGGTGCAACAAGGGTTTCTTGAAGCATTAGATGAGGTTAGAAAGAAACATGTTGACATGAAAATTTTATATTTGTAGGACTTGGATGCCCGAGCTCTTAGTACCATCATGATGTTCCTCATAGATGAAGTTCTCTTCAACTTTGTTGAAGAAGCCTCAACAGTTGGTTTGTGGGTAGTTTAAATTTAAAACACTTTATATGACCAAATATTTAACCGACAAAATTTATTTGAAGACGAAACTGTATGGTCTGAGGGTACTAAAATATTAGAACACTTAATTTTATTTAATACACTTATTTTATAGTTGTTACATATGAATGTTAAGTTTGAAGAAGAAGATAAAGCTACTCCCTTATCATCTTCCTTGCCTGATGTGAGAATAATGCAAAAATAGAATTAGTTTTGAGTGGTTGAACGAGAGTGTTTATTTAGGAATTGGTTGCACATATTCAGGTTTGTTTCCTCTTCTCTAGGAAGATTAGGTGAGTGCTTTTTCCTATATAAGTGTGATGTAATTGAGCAATTTATTTCATTGATTTGTGTGAGCTTTGTCTCACGTTTCTGGGTGATTCTACTATGCATTTGCTTTTAATTTGGTATCAAAGCAACATTTCCTTTGTATATTTGCTTTGAGTGATCAATGCTTTACCAGGCTCTCTCCATACCTCAATTCCTAAACAGTAATGCAATTCTCCCAAATCTTTCATTTCAAATTCCTGTGACAACTGAACTTTAATATCTTTGTATGTGGATGATCTCATTATCACAGGCAGTGCTCACAATACCTTTTAAAGGTTTTTTTTTTGGGACTTCATTATATGAAGCTTGTGGCTTCATTTCACTTTATTGAAAATTAATTTGTCCTGGTGAGCTTTAGGACCACGGAGTGCATAAATTTATTGAGCTTTAGTAGTTGGATCATTGTTGTTGAAATGGCTAATCCACTTGCTGACTCCTATTTAAATGAATCCACCAAACTTGATGGTGAAAATTATGTCAATTGGAAATTTAAGCTGATCACAGTACTGGAGGCATACAATCTCTGGACGATTGTCAAAGGTGACGAGCCCAAGCCTCAACCTCCTGCTGCCACTCAAGATTGGGATAAGCGTGAAATGAAAGCAAAGGTGCTGCTACGCATGTCAGTGAAGGACAATATTATTCCTCACATTCGGGATTGTGAAACTTCAAAGGCGACATGGGACACTCTCAAAGGTTTGTATGAAACTACTAATGAAAACCGTATTTTATTTTTAAAAACAAAGCTGCTATCTATCAAAATGGAAGCCAATGAAAGCATTAGCAACTTTGTTTCCTGAATTAAAGACTTGAATGATAAGCTTGGTGATATTGGTGAAAAGGTGTCTAGTACAGACTTGGTAACTATTGCTTTAAAGGGGTTAGTCTCAAACTATAAAGTCTTTATTTCAGCGCTCTCAGCTAGACCGACACCTCCTACATTTGAAGAATTGGCTGAAATTCTTCTTCAAGAAGAAGAGCGAATGAAAATTTTTGAACTGGAGTCAAATGGTTCTGATTTGGCTTTGACTGCAAGAGGCAAAAGACCATTCCGAGGGAGACCATGGGACAGGAACAGAGGCCGGTTTCAAGCAAAACATAAAGGTATGGCACCTCCTAATTCTTATGTTAAGAGGAACATTGAATGTGATTATTGTGGAAAACCTGGACATCTGGCTAAAGATTGCTATAGGAGAAAGAATAATGAATCAAATCAAAGACATAGAAGGCATAATGGAAATTACATAAACAAAGACACCTCAGTGACTGATGGATTTAAAAATCTTAAGTTGTTTCTTTCTGATGCTGCATTGTCTGCTGAAACTGATGATGAGAATGCTTGGTTCATAGATTCTGGTGCATCAGCACACATGACTTGTAATAAAGAATGGTATGATAAGTATTATGAGAAATCTGATGGCACACACATTTACCTAGGAGATGACAGGTCACTTAAAGTTCAAGGCTATGGCATAATAAATGTGTACTTACCTAATGGACAAATGCGACAGATTCATAATGTGATGTATGTACCTGCTCTCAAAAAGAATTTCATATATGTTTCCACTATCACTGATAATCATTTAAAAGTTGAATTTGGTAAATTGGGGTGTATAGTGAAAGATGTTCAGGACCACTACAGGGTTGTTTCTACAGGTACCAGGGTTGGAGGATTATACAGATTGGATGTGACAGTGAAGCGCCATGTTGCATTGACATCCAAAGAGACATCGACAGCAAAATTATGGCATTACAGGTATGGGCACCTAAATTACAATGATTTATCGTTGTTACAAAGGAAATCAATGGTTGAAGGTCTTCCTGTTATGAAGTGTGAACATTTACCATGTGAAGCTTGTGCACTTGGTAAGCAGCATAGAGAAGAGTTTCCTGTTAATACCGAGAAACGACAGTATGATATACTTGAATTAATTCACACTGATGTATGTGGACCTATGCAAACTAGGTCTCTTGGTGGTGCTTCATACTTTGTTATCTTTATTGATGATAGATCTAGGTATACCTGGGTCTATTTCATTAGAAGGAAAAGTGACATATTTGAGTATTTTAAAGAGTTTCGAACTATGGTTGAAAAACAAACAGGAAAGTGCATTAAAATACTCAGATCTGATCAAGGGGGTGAATATAAATCAAAAGCATTTAACACCTATTGTAAATCTAATGGAATTCAACAACAGTTCACAGTGCCACATACCCCTCAGCAAAATGGTGTTGCTGAGCGATGGAATAGAACCTTGGTGGAATCTACTCGTAGTATGCTGCAAGGTAAGAACATCTCTAATGGTTTCTGGGCAGAAGCCATTAACACTGCTGTTTATTTGAAGAATCGATGTCCCACTAAGCAATTAGTTTTTCAAACTCCTTTTGAGGTTCTTCATGGTTATAAACCTAATGTGAGTCATTTCAGAGTCTTTGGATGTACTGCTTTTGCTCATATTCCTAAGGCTAACAGAAGAAAACTTGATGCCAAGTCAATCAAGTGTGTTTTCATATTGGATTAGGGGTCGTATCTTGGAGTAGTAAGAAACAGCCAACTGTTTCTTTATCATCAACAGAATCAGAGTACAAAGCTTTGACCAATGCCACCTGTGAAGCTATTTGGTTGCGGAGAATTCTTGCAGATCTTGAAGAGGCGCAAAGTGGTTCAACATGTATCAATTGTGATAATCAGAGTGCTATCAAGTTAGCACATAATCCAATTTACCATGCTAGAACAAAACACGTTGAGTTACAGTACCACTTTGTACGTGAGAAAATTGAGTCGAATGAAATTGAATTAATATTTTGTAATACCAAGGATAATATGGCTGATATATTTACTAAGTCCCTTGGTAAAATCAAATTTGAAGTTTTTAGAAGTCAATTAGGTATTGTAGAAAATCCATTTCTCCATTAAGGGAGGATGTGAGAATAATGCAGAAATAGAATTAGTTTTGAGTGGTTGAACGAGAGTGTTTATTTAGGAATTGGTTGCACATATTCAGGTTTGTTTCCTCTTCTCTAGGAAGATTAGGCGAGTGCAGTTTCCTATATAAGTGTGATGTAATTGAGCAATTTATTTCATTGATTTGTGTGAGCTTTGTCTCACGTTTCTGGGTGATTCTACTGTGCATTTGCTTTTAATTCCTGAGTCTTAGGATCACTTTGTGACTTCTATCAGTTTAAACACAACCAAATATTTAGAATTTGATTCTATTGTTAGAGCTTTGTTATCTGAAGAAGTACAGAGGAATTCTAGCAATGAAACTTCCATACTAAAAGGCACAGTAGTCGGAGGTTGGTCCAAGGAAAGAGGGGATAAAGCAAGAAGTTCTTCCACAGCAAAATCAAAAGGCAAGAAGTGTAAAGTGAAATGTTGGTATTGCAACAAAACAAGACATATAAACAAAGGATGTTGGAAAATAAAGGATTCCATTGAAATCCCAAAGAAGGAAGTAAATCCAGTTGAGTTAGGTATGATTGATGAGGTTTTATCTGTTGAATTAGGTATGGTAGATGAATCTATGCCTCTTTGCAATGTTTCTTAGCATTATGAAAATTGGTTACTAGATTCTAGTGCTTCTCGTCACATGAGCCCGCACAGAAATTGGTCACTTCATATCAAGCTGTGAATGGTAGTTTTGTGTTTATATGTAATAATGTATCTTTTCAAACTATTGAGATGGGAAATATCATAATTAAGATTTATGATGATACAGTTAGAACATTAACTGACATTAGACATGTAACTGAGTTGAGAAAGAATTTTATTTCTTTGGGAGTATTAGACTTAGAAGGTTACAATTTTACAAGTCAAGGTGGAGTGTTGAAAGTTTCAAATGACGCTCTGGTTGTTATGAAAGCAAAGAAGATCATAAACCTTTACAGACTCAAAGGAAATACTCAGGTCATTGAGGCAACAATTCAATGTGAGAAGGTAGAAGAAGATACTCACCTATGGCATCAACGAAAAGTACCTTCGGGTATTGATGAATCACAAATTAGTTCCTAATTAAAAATCATTGAGTTTGGATATTTGCAAACATTGTGTTTATGGTAAAATATGTAAAAAAAAAAATTAAAAGTCGAATCCATAATAGTAAAGGAATTTTCAACTATATTCATTTGGATCTTTGGGGACCATCTCCTACAATGTCTTATGGAGGTGCATCTTACTTCGTAATATTTATTGATAATTACTCTAGGAAAGTCTCGATCTATATGTTGAAAGAAAAATTGATGTATTTAATGAACAATTTCAATCTATAGTTGAAAAGAAAAAAACAAAATGAATTAAATGTTTAAGAACTAATAATGGCAGTGAATCTACTTCCTTAAGATTTGAACAATTTTCAAGGATGAAGGGATTGTTAGACATAAAAATGTTGTCTATACTCAATGAAATGGTGTTGTTGAACGTATGAATCAAACTCTTATGGAGAGAGTGAGAAGTACGATCAACAATGCTAACCTTCATAAGGAGTTTTGGGAAGAAGCTACATCTACTACTTGTTATTTGGTAAAAGATCACCTTTAGATGCCATCAATTGTAAAATTCCTGAAGAAGTTTGGTTGGGTCAGTCTCGTGATTATTCACATTTAAGAATTTTTGGTTGTGATGCCTATGATTTTATTATAAAGAATCAAAATTCTAAGTGAGACCCAAAATCAAAATGTTATGTCTTTGCTGAGTATGACTATGTGGTGAAAGGTTATAGGTTGTGTGTTCCTTCTTCACGTAAGATAATCATTATTGGAGATGTAACATTTGATTAATATTCCATTCTAAAATGAGATGTTAAAAAATTTGAACACAAAGAGGTGTCGAAGAATCAACAAATTCAGTTGGAGACTAAACCTTTTTCAGAAAGTCGAAAAGAAGGAGATACTTCTGAAGGAAAATGTGAAGAATATTCAAAGTAAACTGTAGAATTTCAAGAACGAGTCACTCTGAGTAGGTCTAGAAGGGAAAGAAGAACACCTAAAAGGTATGAAGATTTTTCTTTTTGTATCGCATTGATTACTGAATATGGAGAACCTTCTTGTTATCATGAAGCAATGGATGATTCTAATAGTGAAAAAAGGAAAAGACTATGGACAAGGAAATGGACTCCTTAGCCAAGAAAAAAACCTGGGATCTTGTAGATCTTCCTAATGGAAGACATGTTATTGGATGCAAATGGGTCTTGAAATTGAAGCGAAATTCTGATGAGTGTATTGAAAGATATAAGGTGAGGTTGGTAGCAACAGCGTACTCTCAAGTAGAAGGCAGTGACTTTCATGAGATTTTTCACCAGTCGTAAAACTTGTCTCTACTCGCACTATGTTAGCACTAACTACATTACTTGGTCTTGAGTTAGAATAGTTAGATGATAAAACAAATTTTCTTCATGGAGATTTGGTTCAAGAGATTTATAAGGAACAATGAGAAGGTTTTGTACAAGGTTGCAACAGAAAATTATTTTGCAAGTTTAAAATATCATTATATGGCCTCACGCAGCATCCCAGTCATTGGTACAAGAAGTTTGACTCCTTCATGGTGAGCCAAAACTTCACTATAAGTGATTATGCTCATTGTGTGTACTTTTGTGGCATGGAGATTCACAGAAACATACAAAAATGAAAATCTTTGGTTATCATAATAGAAAAATGTGGAGAAAGTACCTGCAAAGTTAAGTATGGACAATGTTAAATCTGTTATTGTTCCTTTAGCTTCCCACTTTAATATTTCTCTAGGCTTGAGTCCTAGAATTGATGAAGAAAATAAGCATATGCCTTGTGTACAATATGCAAATGCGGAAGGAAATTTAATGTATGTGATGGTATCTACAAGACCTGACATTTCACATGGAATTGAAGTTGTTAGCAGATTCATGTAAAATCCAGGAGAAAAACATTAATGAGCATTGAAATGAGTGCTTTGGTATTTGAGAGGAACAAGTGACCATTGTATCATCTTTAATGGTAGTGAAGGTTTAATTTGTAGATATGTGGATGTTGATTATGAAGGTGATTTGGACAAGAGGATATCTACTACATGACATGTATTTACTCTTGTAGGTGGAACAATTAGTTGGATATCAAAGCTTCAAGAAACAATTGTTTTGTCTAATTATATAGGTGCATCAAAAGCTTGTAAAGAGGCAATCTCGTTGACATATCTACGAAATGAGATTGGAATGACGCAAGAGAAATCTAATTTATTATGTGACAGTCATAGTGCTATTCATTTAACTACAAATCCAAGTTCTCATAGGAAGACTAAGCACATTGATGTAAGGTACCATTTGGTAATACATGTGATCGATGGTAGAAAAGTAGCTCTCAAGAAGGTCCATACACAGGAGAATAGTGTAGACATGTTGAAGCTAGTTTTAGTAGAGAAGTTGCAATGGTGTTTGGCTTCTCTTGGCTTGCATAAGAGATGATAAATCGGCATAGGCAAGAGATTAGGAAAATTGTTCTCTAAAGCTAAAACTGTTAAGGAATGACAACAATTAATGATGTAATTATCTTAGTAAATATAGTTTTACAAATGAGGGAGTTATGTAAAGGAGTCTTTGTATTAAAATGTTAATTGCGGCTTCATGTATATTGGAAAGTCATTATTTGACCTTGAGCAATAAGAATTTCAGTGGCTTGCCGTGGAGGTTTCCTTCACAAAATGTGAGGGTTTTAAAAGATAAATTCTTAGCATTTTTTTGTTGTTGTGAGGCTCAGTTTTCTATATTAACGGATAAATACCAACAACAAATGGATTCAGTAGCTCGGATTTCAAAAAAAAAAAAAAAAAAAAACACAGCAGCATTTGTAGACAAATTTACATCTTTAGACGACTACGCGCAATAAATCCATCTTCTACAAAATCAAAATCTGTTGATACGTATACGGAGCTATTTTTGTTTAAAGACATGCTACACGGCGCTTGAAGTGACTATGTTGTGCAGTATGAAAGCTGCAGAGGGCCTGGTGTTGTCAGGTGCGTTGTCTTCATTCAGGTACGTTGTCTTCTTTCATTTAACTTTTAGATTTATTAACGTACTAGTGCGCTTTCGTTTTCGTGAGGATCTCGTGGAACGGGAAGATCTGGAAACAGTTCAATGGCCATCAATTGTCCATACAATCTAATCCGCTAGGGTTACTGCGACTTCGGTCAGTGCATGCAGGCTGCATAGCCTTCCTAGATTCTGCGCAGATAATTTGCCTGTGGTTCAGGCATATAAATTCCTAATGGAATCAAATGAAATTTCTCTGACACCATTATTGTGGGTGTTCGTACTCATTAATGCTGAGGAGTATATCGTTGATTACCATACAATTCCCCAGACAAGAAATTAGAGGTTTTCTGCCACTACCATGTACAGCTGTGCCACCATAGTATTGTGAAACAGAGTTTATATGTTATGTGAAAGTTGGGAAGTAAATAATAATAACACTTTCTGAAAATAATCAAAGCAATATCGACACATTTATTTTATATAAATATAATAAACGAGTGAGGAAAATATCGAAACATTTTGTATGTCAGCCTTTTCATGAAGCTAGACTAAATCTAAACGATTTGAGTATTAATGGCCTTTTCTATGAATTTAGATTAGAATAATATAGAAGTCTAAATTTTTATTATTTTAGAATTAAAATAAATCTAAGTTAAATATAATAATTAAAATAAAATTATATATGTATATATATAGAGAGTAATGATAAATATTAAGTAAAATAAAAATTTTATTCTTTATATAAAAATTACAAAATACTAACAATAATACTTATTAGCTTATTCTTTTGATTGAACCTTGTATGTCTTACATTCAAAGTACGATTATGTTAAGATATTTGATATATAATAAGAAGTTTTACAACTTGAATCCAAAGTAGGATGTCGAGTCTTGGCTTAATCTTTCGGTGATTTAGGAGGAGATCATCATCTGAAGCCAATATAATATCAAATATATTATTATCTCCAATTTCAAGGAAAAAATGTACCTTTTGGGGATTAAGGAGGAGATTATCATGGGAAGCAAGGATAGTATCAAAGTTACTATTACCTCCAATTTTAAGTGTAATGATAAGGAGCTCAAGGGTAAAATGAAGCTAAGATACTATAAGGAGGTGATCAACCCCACCCTTGATAACCATAATTATCTCTCTATGTTGACCAACACGAAGAAGAAAATGAATATCGCTAGGATAAAAACTAATTCTCTTGAGCTTAGGAGTGACAATGGGTCGTGGCTTGTCACCTCCCAAGACATGTTTGTGATACTAATAAGGTGGAAGATGAAAAACACTTCCTGACTAATTCTCATGAGCTTCGGAGTGAGAGTGGGGGGTGGTCTATCTACTCCTAAAACATGTTTGTGATACTAAGAAGGTGGAAGATCAAAAGCACTTCCTAACTAATTCTCATGAACTTTGGAGTGAGAGTGGGAAGTAGTCTATCTACTCTCAAGACATGTTTGTGATACTAAAAAGGTGGAAGATGAAAAGCACTTCCTTCTTCTCACAACAACATAATGTATCATATTTATGATACTAAAAAAATAAAATATGAAAAGCACTTCTTTCTAAACTACCTATTACCCACATCCTCTGCAAATTTCCATTTGAAATGAATGAAAATAAAATAAAAAAACTAATCATAATTTGCTTTGCTTTGCGACATACAGAGAGTAACCCTTTCAATTATCTTATAAAACCTCCAATATAATGGTCGGAAAATAATCTTTTCGTAAACAAGATTCTTGTAAACCGTTCTCTTAACAATCTATAAACGATAATGACTCAACATCTTTTATAGGCTTTCACTATGGCCTCACTCTTTGCTGTGCTGATGTATTCATTTTGATGATATTTTACGGTTTAGAGTCTAGACCTCATGAGATCTGTTTTCTTTCTTTCTTAAATTAGGACATTACTTTATCCATGATGTATCGTAAACCTCCCTACTATTATTTCAGTGATGTAAAATTCATTTTTATATTACTTAATTTTGTGAAACGCACTGACAGTTTATAAATATATTGTTATCTAGTTCGATAAAGCAATGTCATTATATAAAGCGTATCAATTTATTTAAAGATATTGTTATCAAGGTCGTTTTACATGTAAAGTAACGCCTTCTGCCGGTAAACATGAGGAAAACAGAGAGCACGATAAGGAGTTAAAAAAACAGAAAGCGACGAAGTATCATAGGAGACAAAAAATACCACAAAAAACCGACGTTAAACAATGAGCGATACAGATAATATTTTAAAATGGTGTTCAAAGACCGTCTTGATATATGGTGTCTCTGATTGGGCGCGTCACACTAATGTCAGCTTTCATCCAGATTTTTCTCATTGTTCAGTTTCAGAAATCCAGTAGTTTTTCCCCTCTGTTTTGTTCAGAAAATCTAGGAAAAGTCAAATACACTTTATTTGAATTTAAGTTAGAAGTAGAGTCTAATTATTTTATGTTTTCATTTTTTAGTTGGTATTTAATTATATTTATTTTTTTATTTATTATATAAAAAAAATATTTAATTTTATAAAAAATATTAAAAAATAATTTTATGACTTTCTTTTATTTAAATAAATTTTTAATATATAAATAAATAATTAAAAAAAATTAAAAAAAATAAATTTTTATAAATTTCATAAATAAAATTTATAATTTTAACAAATCCTTACTAAAATTTTAAACCTAGCCAAATAAAATTAATTAAAAAACTACACAACCATAAACCATTTATAAATATAAATATAAATATAAATACTCATAACCTCCAAGTACTCCATGATGATTAGGAATAAGGATTCATTATATTTTTCACCGGGAGAAGTACATCAATTACCATTGTCACTTAAAACATGTTACTAATTTTGTAAGCACAATGAGTGGAATGAAGCACTTTTGAATAAAAAAATTATAAATTTTGTTTTATTAGAGTTTAAACTCTTATATGAGTATAGGTTTTGTTAAGATTTGTTTAAAGTATATTATTATTTTTATGATTATGAAATGTGGATGAAACTACTAAATTAACAAATTGAGGATAGCCATACTTGAATTTAATATGATATAAAATTAGGCAAGTTTTTTTAAATATGAATATTCTTATTTCATTTGAAGATTTTTTTTAATTGTGATCTAAATATATTTTGAGTTCTATAATCATGAAAAGTGGAATAATTATTATTGTTATTGAAATATGTTATTAATTTTATCATAAATCATTATTACTTGGTTATGTTATTAATTTTATGATTATGAAAATTGTAATTGGAATTGAATAAAGAGTTTCCAAACTATTTATAT